>JAVJGG010000054.1:38190295-38202259 GCA_035590195.1 Aviceda cuculoides | reverse complement strand
TCTTTGAAGCAGAGCCAGAAAGCATGACTCATGCTGCAAATAAAGAAAAAAAAAACTTTAAATCCAGGAGTACAAATAGAAATCAAAGTCCCTCACAACTATGAACTTGCCCAGCTCTGAAAACTTTCTGCTAAGTCTGTCTCAAGAGATTACTATGCTGTAAATGAATTGTCCAATAAGATTCTCAAAGAGATATTTGTTGCTTCTGGGGAAAAAAAAAAAAAAAAAAAAAGCCCTTTTCTCCATCGCCCTTCGGGCTCTTGGTTCAAATCGTGGTTTTATTGGATGTTTTAAGAAGATCGTTAATCTGTAGTTCTCGATGTATTTGTAAATATTTATGCATGTGGGTATAAAGGACAAAGTGACATCATTCTATGGTTCTGAATCTTCTTTGGAAGAATCTGGCTCTCTGTCTTGCTGAAATTCCTGCCCGTGAAAAACATAGCTGGTGAACGCTACCTGTGTTTTGCAGTCGAATATTTTGTGTTAACCAAATATTAAAGTGTGCTATTTTCCATTAGATTAATACTTATGGTTTGATTCCCCAGAACATCTTGACTTGAAGATTCCTCCCCCAACTAACACACATTTTGGATAGATAATAGAATTTAGTTTAGCACATGGTTGCTGTTTAAAAGAAGTCCTGAAATAAGATTGTCCTGCTGCTTTTTCATGTATATAACTGTCCATTAAATGGCCACTTGAAAGCCTCCCCAGATTACTACTGTACTCAGAGCAAGTATGTTTTTCAACTATGAAATGTGCATATTCTTTTTGGATTGGGTCCTACTTTTCTTAATTGTGCTGAGAAGTCCCATTAGTTTAGCTGGAACTGTTTAAAGTGAGTAAGAACAACAGAATCTGCCCCTGTACGTTTTGCAAGTTCCTCCAACTCTAAATGGGTTTGGCACTTACGCCATATGTGTATCCAGTTAAATTTGCCTTAAGCAGCAAGAGAGGAAAATCAGCTTTTTTACTTTGAAGTGGGGTTTAAAAACCAGAACAGTGATCACAATTTTGGGCCATTTCCCAGCCTTAGCTGAAAAGACCACCTCAAACTAGAGGACATGTTTTGGCTGGTTTCACTGACGGTAACATGTCTGTGGTGGTGCTGCCTGAATTTGGAGTTTACATTGAAGTGATCTGAGAAACGAAGGGAAAGTGGAATCTGGCTCAAAACTTTGCTGTGCCCAAACCCTCACCACAAGTAGTGGAGTGGTAATCTGGAAAGGCTTTTAAGTGGCTGCTTAATGTCAGGTTGCCTCTTTAGTTAAGGTTTCACTATGTTTAAAATAAATTATAGTGGTAGAACTGACCAGACAAGATATTTTAATGAACTAAATGAAAGTCTGACAGCAGCTGATGTGAAGATCAGTTCTACCTGATGTGAAACTTATGAAAGTAATGGTAACAAGCTGTAACTTTTTTGTACCTTCAATTGGCCTGGGCTCTTTTGTGTAAGCATGCACAAAAATGTGATTTCTGGCTTTGAAACTCTAAAACTCCATTGATCAATTGATAGAAGGTCTTTTGCCTGTCAGGTCTGAGTTGCTGTGCATGGGGTACTTTTTACATCACATTTTTCAAAATGCTTCTTGAAATGAAAGTATTTTCTGTTTGTTGCATGCTCTGGCTGGTCTGGGAATGTCTGGTTTACTCCATCTCTCAAGACCATTCCGTAAAACCACTGTCCCAGCTCTATTCTTATGTGCCTGGTAGACTCTAAGGGAATGGAATTTGTGAAGTTAGTATGTGACGTAGATATTTTACTGAAAAATATTCTTTGCTAAATGGGCCTCATAATCGGGACAGAAGAGCAGACTTTCAATTGACCTTTTCCTTCCCACATTCCTATTATCTCACTATAGACTATATGGAGAGGTGGGATAGCATGGAAAAGTGCAGAATTACTGTTTCTCATGGAAGAAGGCAAAATCCTAAGCTAGTATAAAATAGCAGCTTCACTTACTTTCATGTATAGACTTGAGCTGCATCAGTAATCCTTTTTCCAATTCCTCAGTGTGTTAAAGGTTGGGTAAGAGAAGGTGTTGACCTGGATAAATATTTCAGTTGTAAAAGCAAAGGAAATAAGATGTAAACTACTGTGCTCTTATTTTATAGTTTTCAGTGGCATGTTGAAAGAAATCAGCGCAGGCTTAATTATGGCTTGCATGGGTCAGTCTCAGTCTAACTTGAGATTCCTTCATGATAAAGATGAGAAGGTACGAAGTTTGTACTCTTGAAAGCATCTTACAAAGCCTTTCCCTAGAGATATGTCATCTTCATTTTGCAAATACAGAAACTGAATTAAAGATGTTGTGTACTTGTCCTCATCTGGTGGAAGGGTATGGCAGAGGCTTAATGAGAATTCAGAAGTGCCTGGTAAATAACACCAAGTCTAAACAAATCATACCTGAGCACATAAACCAGACCTAACAGTCAAAATTATGATCCCAGATTTGTACTCATCATTTTCCTCTAATTTTAGGTACTCTAAAACTTCTGGATGTGAGTATTGTTAGGATGTGAACATCATTTGGGTTTTACATTTGTAGGTGTGCAGAATTAGCACACCTTGAACAGCTAGGTTCATGTCTACTGTTTGATTCTGATTTGATATGTAGACAGTAAATTTGATCTATGTAATTAGAAAGCCAGGAACTAACTAGTGTGCTTAGACAAAGTGCATCTTACACTGCTACTTTCTTCTACAGAATAAAAACAAAGTGGTATTGCTGTCTATTTCTAGACTAACTACCTTCTACCATCTCAGTAATAGTGTTACTGTTAATTTATTTCATTAGATGGGTGAATCTTCTAATCCAATTTGCTTGTGATAACATCAGTTTGTAAGAGTTCACCAGTCACATTTTTCAGGCCAGATCAAACTCCAACTTCCCCCCAGCCTCAAAACTTTAAATTTTGTCTTATGATGCTATTCTCTAAGAGGATTTTTCAAACCTTTTCATGAAACAGATTATTTTAATAGAAGCCTGTCTCTTTCAAATAAGGACTTGTAATATCTCTCTGTAGCAGCTACAACACTTCTTTATGTGAAGAAGGAAAGCTATGAGGATTCCTTATCTTCTTTTAATGTGGCTTTGTAAATAATCAAATACCAGTTCTTCGCACATGTGGGTGTTAGTGATGGCTCATAATATATGACTCTTTTATGTATCTACTACTAGAAAATATTATGATGACACAAAGTACTTTATGGATGAATGATTAAGGACTCAGGAGCTATACTGGGAGTTTTTTCTTTCCTTGTCCACTTTTCTAGTTGACCTGCTCATGCTGAGAGCTAACCTGTCCATGGAGGGATTTGCCACTGTGTGGAAACTGGACTGCAAAGTGTTCTGGGATTCCCTGTCCCAGTTTTCTGGGATAAGTGGCTTTCTGTGCCAATCCAGTTCTTTCCTCTTGTCCATACATTACTTTTTGTGGGAAATCTGTATGTGAGAAAGAAAAATGGAAAACTTCCTCTTTAAAGTGAACCCAATGGTGGAACAAGCACAAGTGACTCAGTAGAAAAACAAGATATTATAAGGCAAACTCAAAGTTGATCTTATGATCACTGAAGTGCAGCAACTGAGACAGAAAAACAGGTACATGTTAAATGATAGCAATGTAAGATAGATGGTGCAAAAGCTTGCAATTTCATTATCTCTTTGCTCAGATTTTCACATACAGAGATTTTTATGTGTACAAGAATGATGTACAGTAGTATGACGTCTAGTCTTATGTTACAGCAGAGGAATTAACACATCCATTTTTTCTGAGCAGAAATATCTTTGATATTAGTATCTCTTGAAGGACATTGAAGAATTTATCCCAAAAATGGGGACAAAAAATAAATATAAACTAGGTTATTCCCCCCAAAATTTGAAAGTTCACAAAAAAGTATTTTTATTTTATATTCACTTTTCTCTGTATTTATTTTTGTATCTTCTGGTTTTTGTAGTTATGTTGATCACTCTCAATAAATCCTTTGAGTATATGTAAGCCCCAAGTTCATTTCAGTATCCCACACATAGTGTGTGATGTTTTGAAGGAAAGAAATTAATTGCTGTATGTTTTAAACTACTTAGGAGCCTTCCTTTTTTCATTGCCTAAAGTAATAGTCTCCAAAAATACGTCCAAAGGGTAGATCTGTAGTTCCTTTGAAGTCAATGGCAGTTTACTCCAATTGAGGATCCATGCCAAGAGTATGTTTTAAACATACCTGGTCCATTTGCATCCACTTTAAAATTAATTTGTACTACTCTGGCAGGAGCAGTTTGTGAATGAGAATTGGGTCTGCTGTTAAGCATATAATATCCTCTATGTCATGATTGATTTGGCCTAAATGGAGATCATGCCTCAAGCAAATTTTCCCCCAAGCTCTTGGTTGTATTTGTTCTAGCCTGTGGTTGCAGAATGGGCAAGATGGTTTCCAACTGGATCCATGAACCAATCTAGGGTATGTGGGTTGTTGTGGTGGGTTTTTTTTTATGTTGCTGGGTGTTTTGGGTTTGGGGTTTCCTTCCCAAAATTAGTTTTCAGATGGATCAGCAAGCTCCTGCAGATTTGATAATTGTTAGGTGCAGCCCAAAGATGGAGTTAGCAGGAGCCTTTCAGTAACAGAATGTGATTGCAGTTTGGCTTAACCAAATCCTGAAAGATACTTGTTTCAGAATTGAAATTGTTTTAGTGTAGCATTCTTCACAAAAAATAAACAGTCCACTCAAATTGTGTTTTATCTCTCTAGGTTTAAAAATAACTGCAATAATTCTGCAAGCTAAATGCATCCTACTTTTGCTTGCAGTATAAGGTAATAATTCAGTATTGTAATGGTGATACATAGGCAGATATTCTGTTATGTGTACATTTGTAACTAGAAGGAAAATTCTAAGGAGATTGCTCAGATCACTGCAGTCTGGCTTTCAAACTTTACTAAAATCTTTAATTATTTAAGGAGTATGGACAAGTGGGAAATCAAGGCACACTCATACACCAGCACCAAATATGAATTTTAACGTGAGAGTGCTGTGAGTTTTTGCAGTTGCTGTTATTTTTTTCTGTTCTTCCCTTATTTGCCTTCTATGTTCTATTGCACTCCCTTATTGCATTGTACTTTAAATTGCTGTAAACTCATTGTGGCAGGAAACATGTCTTCCTGTGTTTGTACAGAATTATGCACAATGTCTGCCTTTTGGTCCTTTATTTAATGAACTGTAAGAAGAATGCATGTGGGCATGTTGGAATCTAAATAATTACATTTACTAAATAAATATAACTTGAGAGGTCTAGTTATTGATACACGCTGCTGCTTTGGTTATTTCAAAAGTGGCAATTATAACTAGAGATTTCACAATCTGCTTAAAAGAATTTTACCTCTTTTCTATCTGTTGCAGTCTTGCTGTACCATCGTGATAAAAAAAAAATCCTTGTTTGTCAAGGAGTTGTCTGTAAAATTGGAGTTTTGTTACTGTTTGGTTGTTTTGGGTTTTTGGGGGGGGTGGTGGTGGTGGTTTTTTTTTTCCCCTCTAGTGAACCCTGTTCATTAAGTTGTTACAGACATATCAAAATGACATGGATACAGAGATGTTACATTGTTTGACTGCAAGATTAGGTTAATAAATTCTGGTTCAGTTTAGTTACATATACTTGAGTTGATACAAGGCTTTCATACCTAATTTCTGAAGAAGTGCAGAAGCTGTTCAGCATGTATGCATTAGCATTCTTAAATGTGCACATGATTACTGGAATTGTATATAGAGCTGATGTGAAGAACCAGTTGTTCAAGTGGTTATAGCTGTGGGAACAATAAATAATTGTGCGTATAAACAAGCTGCACAAATGTTCATGTAGATACCTGGGGTTTTTAACTGCTTACAGTGTTACTGCTCTAACAGTCAGATGAGCAAGAGGACTCGAGCATTACCTTGCTGAAGTCTGACTCTAGGCACTTGAATCCAGGAGTGTGAGGACTATTATCTTAAAAATGCTGTAACAATCTGTAATCATAGGTATCTTTTATGTGTTTATTGAACTGCTTGTATTTTTTCTTCTGTTTGTGTTCAGAAGTACCTTGGCCTTTTTAATGCTGAAGAGTTAGGTGCCTACCTTGTGCTGAAACCTGAATTTTCATTAGGTGATTCTGGTAAACTTGCTGAGAGCCAGCCAGATTATATGTATCATACTTCTGGGGAAAAAAATCTTTCTCCATATAAAAGAGATGCCATTCTGTTAAACCTAGTTGTTAAGCTGTGACCAGGCTTGTTTTTCAAGGAACTGAGATGTCAAAAAATATATCTGACCTGCGCAATGGAGAAGGTTGCAGAGACCCCACAAAGCAGTATGTCTCTAGAACTGGAAGCATGACAGCCTTCCTCAGCTGATAGTCTATGTGAACTTGTCTTCGAGCCTGAAGTTAATGGTACCTTAGTGTTATCATTCTGATCTGAGGACCTGAGGTATTCTGCAGTGTTTTGTGTCTTGAAGGTGGATCTTGCACAGTAAGGGCATACCATAAAAATTTGTTACTTAGTGGGCAGTCTTTTACAAATGTCTTTGTAGCATAAGGCCATAGTTAAACAGGAATGTTTTGATTTTTCAGTGAAAGGTTTTAATCGTTATTGTGAATGGTTTGAAGGAAAATGTGTCTGTAAGTAAGAGAGGATTTGAATTCATGTGAGTTTAAAATCTGTTAGGAAGCTTGCCTGCAGCTTTTTCTGCTGTGGGAAAGATGTAAGACAGTGTATGTACCCAGATTATTCTCATGCATCTCAGTGTAGATGATGTAGAGCTTCTGCATCAATTCTTTTGCATTTTTCATTGAACCAATTGATTGATTTATACAGTTAAAGGCATGCTGTAAATTGTCTTCTTGTTGCAGTTTTCTCCTTTCAGAGCTTATCTGGGTGTGGTCTAGTATGAATTTCTCAGCTGGTATCTGACAATCTGGTTTGTGGAATCAGTTTTGCAAGAATGATGTTGTAAGCAATCATGCACCCCTAGTGCTCTGTAGCTGTGTGCTTCTCAACCACAGAGATACGTTGCTTGCCTTTTACAGGCACAAAAGCTGAAGCATGGAGGTCCCTCAACAGCTCAATGCCAGAATCTCAGTGTCAGCATAGTAGCCACTGCATCTTACCACATATAGTCTGTGTACATTTATTAGCCAAAGATAGTACGATGCTTCTCACTATTTTCATTCTGTAGGACAGAATCCAAGTTTTCCGTCTCAAGGAAGACTGACTAATAATGTTTAGTGAACATCGTGCGCAGTGAAATGAGAGTCATACTACAAATCCTGTCTGTAAGGAAGATCACTGTGGCTGTGGGAAATCCACTGGATGACTTAAAAAATATTCTTATTTGTCTAAACCTGTTTCTGCACCAGATTGCTTTGTTTTGCCACAGCAGTTTCTTTTTTTTGCAACTAGTTAAGTTTTTACTGATGAATAAGACAACCACCTTGCCTTACATGTTTTTCAAATATTTCTCTGAAGTTTAAAAAAAGAAGTTGAAAAATGAAAACATCTAAACATCTTTGCCATACCATATTCTAATGCAATGACCTAACTGAATTTCGTATGTATCTCTTTAAGAAGCAAAAACATCTGAAGAGGTAAATGCTGAAATTCTAACTGTAAGAAGTAATTTGGGGAGGAGAAGGTAAGGTTCTCATGTACCTGAAAATGTAATTGCAGTGTTTCCTCATTGTAATGGTGTATTGCTGCATCCACCCTTTTCTTTGTAAAAGATGAGTCGCTTCAAGTTGGACATTGTTCTAGCCAGCAATTACATCTGAAAGAGGCAAAAGTGGTAATTTATCTGAACTACATAGGTCAACCATAAAGCAGATTAACCTAATGGCTTTGTTGCTGCTGTGTTAGAAAGTAAGCTGTTGGTCTTTCTGGAAGAATTCTGTGTGAAGTATTTTAGAATGAGATCCAGAATAGAAGCTCTGAAATCAATATTAAGACACTTACAAACCACAACTATTATAATTTGATTTGATACTTCTTTTAAACTGCCTCAGAAATGGAAAAGGATTTTGCAATTAGGGAATAATATGACAAACAAATTGGCCTCCTCCCATAACTTTTACCAGAAATGGCTAATTTATCTGTAAATGATGTAGGTCATGCATTCTCTTTACATTATTGGGACATACAGACTTTTTCTGTGCATTTGCTGTAAATATAAGAACAGTGAGTTCAGAGAAAAAAGAGAGCATGTTGATTTTGTTGATACTCCTAAGCACTTGATTCTTGTGTATCATTAATAAATTATATGTAGTCTTCATTGACTTCTATAGGATGGTGAATTAAAGTGCATTCTAGCATGTGGTCTCTTTTTGTGAAGTGACGTTCATAATGGTCACATAGTAAGTAACTGGCCAAATATTTGGGGCAAAATACAGCAGACTTTCTTGTGTTAGACTTGAAGTATAATGCTCCAGTGATCCCCTTTTTTATTTTGGTTTGGGTGTTTTGGGGTTGGTTTTGGTTGGGGTTTTTTTTGACAGTGCTTCAGAAGATGTATGCTCAGTGTATATCACAGTTCACTTTTACTTGTTCCAAACAGCATTGCAGTATGAATTTGGGTCAGTTATCATTCTCAGTCAATACTGATTATACTGTATCATGCACAAATGAGTCTGAGCAGTTTCTAACTGAAGAAATTTAACTTCTGTGGACCTTGCAGCTTAGTGTAGTTTTCAGTTGCATGGTTAAAAATGAAGTTGACACTTCTGTCCGTTGTTTTTGTGATCACATAATACTCTATGCCCAGTCCTTTTCTATTTGTTGTATGTGTACAGGGTATCTATGTTAATATTCCTTGATTTTGTTGGTGTTCAGTTCTGTTAGAAATGCTCTTTGCTCTGTGTGATTTTATTTTCTTCAAGCATATACTCAACTTCTTTTTAACATCAAAAATATTCTGTTAAAATAGTTGGAGTTTGTTTTAGTGATGCTGGTAATTATAGCTTCATGATTAGTTCTGGTACTGCATGAAGTGTGAGGGAGGAAGTAGATTCGATATATTTGTATTCTAAAATATTTTGGAAAGAGAATGACTTACAAAGCAATATTAGGAAATAAAGCGCAGAAGGTATTTTAGAGAGTAGGTATCAGTTCAAAGAATCTCTGCAAGCCAAATTTTTAAGGTTTTGTATTCCTTATTTGTTTACTTTTCTAGTGATACTAGAGTTGAGAATGTTTTGTTGCAGCAGCACGGTGAGATGTCAATGTTTGTGTCAGCAAAGATCATGTAAATTTGGTATGAGCCAAGGTACACTAAGCTGGAACTGCTCTGAGTGCAATGGTGGAATTGTTCAAGAAGGTGTGTGTTTGAGTGAAGAGGGTTTTTTTAAATACATATTTTATTATTCTGAAGATGTTAGTTCCTTTCTCCTCAATGATTTAATTCTGAAAGAGTTGAGTACTATTTGCTGCTTGGTTTCTATTCGGGTTGCATAGGGTAACTCCCTTCCTTTCTCTCCCATTGTGGTTAACGGTACATACTGCTTTGGTACAGTTAGAAAGTTTCTGTGCAGTTTTGGTACTGTTCTGTCATGTGGAAACACATCTGGCCATATCACTTAGTAAGATCTTCTTTTAAAATATTTTGCAACACAAAAATTACTCTTCCGATGAAATGTTTTGCAGTTAAAAAAAAAAAAATATATATATATATATATGTTCCTGTATCTATCTCTTTGCTTTTTTGATAAGTATGCATATCTTCTGTAAATGGAATTGGCTTCTTCAGGTCAAAGTAATGTGCTAAAATTCCAATTTAACATAGAAAATGGAGTACAGATATATGTTTTGAGAAACAATGGGGAAAATACTGCAGTACTTTTTAAAAACCAGTTTAATACTAGTGCTGTGAAATCTGAAGCATTGGAAAGATCTGAATCCTGCAACAGCTAAGTTCTTCCTGGTATCCTTTATCTTCCTATAGTCTGGAATAAATGGTGCATATTTGAGCAATGCCTACTCATTTATTAGTGGGTTCTACTCTTATTACTATTACTGCCCTTAAAAAAAGAAAGATAATTTTTATGTACAACTTAATTATTCAAAAATATGTTTAAGAACTTCGTTCTATGTATTTCATTACTCAACTTTAACGTCTCCCATTCTTCACCATGGTTGAGAGATCTCAATTTTTTTTTGTTTCTGTCTTTGATGTTTCAGTTTTGTTTGTAATTTTCAGAATACCTAGATATTTGCCTTGTCTCTGCAGAGACATTCTGTATGCACAGCCAGAATGTGAAATATTTGTCTTGCAAAAGACTTTCTGCATTTTTTAGTTTTTCATACAAAAGTTCTATATCAAGTTTGTTTGGATTTCCTTGTAGATGGATTTGTTTCTAGGCATGAAAAGCAGTCAGACAGATCTGTGCAAAGTGATCTAATTTTATACTGTTAATGTTATGTTTAATTTTATTCTGACACAGTATTGTATTCTACATTACTCCTCTTTTTCTTCTAGGCAAACGGAGTGGGCGTAGTAAAAAATGGAAAGAGATGCTGAAGTTGCCACCTGTTAGTCATTGTGAAGGTATTAGATGCTCAATCGGTAAGTGTCCTGTAGAATGGTCTGTCTGATTTTTTTTGAGAAGGAAGGGTAAGAGTTTGGTGGTGTTATCTGAAAGGATTCTGTCTTGCCTCTGAATGCTAACTAGCAAAAAAAAGCTATTAAACTTTTAATGTGATGGAGAAGATAAATTTATAAGAAGATAAAAGCTCTGTCACAGCTCCTTGTCTGTTAAAGGAAACTGCTCCTAAAAGGATAAATTTTCAAAGCCATGAATTAGAAAAAGGAATCATATTGTAATTTGAATGACATGGTAATATATTTCACTTTTTTTCTTAATGTCTTCTAATAATTTTTTAAACTTTTCTGTTATTATCTTGTATTACTCCTTTCCAAACAACTTTCTTTGCTCTGGGATGCTATTTCACAGTGTTGTTGCTTTCCATCCCCCAGCCTAAATGAAACTTAACCATACCACTCAATGTGTTTTTAATAAATGTGATAGTCTATAAGAGACAAATGTGGCTGGAAGTGAGTGTTTCATTATTCTTTGGGATCATTGCATGTTTTTGACGTCTTGGCTAAATATGTTAATGTAAAATCTTCACGTTTTAGTGACGTTTTTCTGACCTATTCTCAAATGGGAGTAAAGACCATGCTATGACAAAGATAAAAATAAATATTTACTTACTATTTCTTTCTCAGAAAGAGACTATAACCAGCTTTGTGACAAACAGCCAATAGGAAGACTTCTCTTCAGACAGTTCTGTGATTCCAGACCAGATTTGAAAAGATGCATTGAATTTCTGGATGCAGTGGTAAGCAGTGAGAAACTGGAGATGGGTATCAGTAGGCAATAGCTCATACATCTTTGTTTGTAAAAAGTTCGATTTTTGTGCTGGTTTTGGCTGGGATGGAGTTAATTTTCTTCATTGTAGCTCATGCTGTGCTATGTTTTGGATTTTTTACCAAAACAGTTTTGATAACAAGGATGTTTTAGATATTGCTGAACAGTGATTACACAGCGTCAAGGCCTTCTATTTTTCTCACGCTGCCCCACCAGTGAGTTGGCTGGGGGTGCACAAGAACCTGGGAGGGGGCACAGCTGAGACAGCTGACCCCAACAGACCAAAGGGATATTCTAGACCATGTGATGTCATGATCAGCAATAAAACCTGGGGGAAAGAAGCAGGAAGGGCTGAAGTTAATTACGGTGTTTGTCTTGCCAAGTAGCCATTACGCATGATGTTGAAGCCCTGCTTTCCTGGAAATCGTTAAATATCTGCCTGCCAATGGGAATCATAGAATGGTTTGGGTTGGAAGGGACCTTAAAGATCATCAAGTTCCAAACCCCCTGCCATGGGCAGGGACACCTTCCACTAGACCAGGTTGCTCCAAGCCCCATCCAACCTGGCCTTGAACACT
>JAVJGG010000054.1:38173153-38188984 GCA_035590195.1 Aviceda cuculoides | reverse complement strand
TCAAATGTGATGGAGAGTGCCTTAGCTGCTTAATCTGCCAGTTCCCTCAGGACCCACGGATGCATCTTATCAGGTCCTGTGGATGTGGGCACCTTCAGGTTCCTCAGATGGTCTTGAAGCTGATCTCTTCCTGTGGTGGGCAGTACTTCATTGTTCCAGTCCCTGTCTTTGCTTTCTGTGCCTTGGGCGGTGTGGCTGGAGCATTGGCTGGTTGACTGAGGGAAAACATTCATTGAGTACCTCAGCCTTCTCCATGTCCTGGGTCACCAGGTCTCCTGTTTCCTTTGGAGAAGGCCCACATTTTCCCTAGTCTTCCTTTTATCACCAGTGTACCTATAGAAGCTTTTGTTTTTGCCCTTAACATCCCTGGCCAGATTTAATTCTATCAGGGCTTTAGCTTTCCTAACCTGGTCCCTGGCTGCTCAGACAATTTCTCTGTATTCCTCCCAGGCTACCTGTCCTTGCTTCCAACCTCTGTAGGCTTCCTTTATGTGTTTGAGTTTCTCCAGGAGCATCTTGTTCATCCATGCAGGGCGCCTGGCATTTTTGCCAGGAGGAAGCAAATGAATTCCTTCTTTTGCTTTGCTTGTGTGTGCAGCTTTGCTTTATCTATTAAACTGTCTTTATCTCAACCCACAAGTTTTCTCTCTTCTACCCTTCTGATTATCACTTGGGGGGGAGTTAAAAACTTGCATGGAAGCCCTAGGCTAGACAGAATGTGCTAATTAAAAAAAGTGCAATGGAGATGGAAAATTAGGGAACCATCTATGGAAGGAGAGAAACCAGATTTTAGAGACTGAGGGGAAAGGAAGTTTTTTGTCTTGATACATTTTCATCTTGGTATCTAATGCTAAAGAATGAGGAGAGGAAGGAAGTGTGCCCACAGCCGTGTTTTGTAAAAAATCCTCAGACAAAACCCTCATGGGAAGGGGGAAAGTAATGAGAAGAGTAGGCAGGCACACAGTAGTCCTCAAGAGGAGAGAATAATAGCTCAGAGCTTTTTATTCTTTGTCCCTCATAGTTAATCCAAGCGCAGTAAGATATAGACTTAAACTGAGATTGCTGCCAAAAGAACAGTTTTCCTCATCCCACCAATTTTTGTTCTTATATTCAGGGAACAAATGACCAAAGAAGATAGAAGTAGGGTAGTGCTGCTGTTTACACGTATCCCAAATATCAGAATGCAAGATGGCTCTGAAAGGTGCAGGATGTAAGGAAATACATGGGATTATTGTTGTGCCCCCACTTCACTGTATCTTCCTTCCCCATGTGGCAGTATAAACTGAGGCACATGATCAGCTAAAAAGGAGCTTTAGTATCAAGTAAGTAGGATTGCTTTATATTTCTCAATGTATCTTTATGCAATTAGGCTTACTCCCCAGGTGCGTTTCACTATACTTTTGTGACTCTTAGGAGCTGTTCTAGCACCAAATTCCATAGACCAGTTTGACAGGTGGACACCTAGAATGGATTGAATGGAAGTCTAGAATAGCGGAGCTAAATATCCTGAAGTGAATGTAAAACAGAGCCTTTAGTGAGCATTGCACAGTGGGGAGACCCCTGAGAACTATGGATGTACACTTAATGGTTACAACTTCTGTACACATTTTTAATCCTTAAAAGATTAGATAATGAGTAGCAGAATCTTTGGCAGTACAAAGGAGAAAAAAAATCTTAGGCATGACTGTAAGGCAGGCGTAACTTTTCTCCACAGACATAATTTTTCAGGTGAAATTGTCACTGAGAAGTAGCTATGTTTTACACTAACTGAAAACTTTGAATTGCTTTGAAATACGCAACCTATAATGTTACGTGGATTGCAACACTTCTGTGAATTATCAAAGACTGTCATAGTTGAGATAATCTGATGTAAGGGATGATTTCAGTATTTACTTTTTTTTACTTTTTAACTTCAATTGAAAAATCATGTTGAAGAAGTATTCTTGTGAATCACTGAAACAGAAGTCTCTTAAGAGCTAAGATAATCTCTAATTGGTGACTCTCATGATCTGAAAGCTAGCATGCTGTCTGGATCAAGGAAGTGGGATAAAATACCTACTATCTCTTACAGATGGTTCCTGACTTAGCCTGATTCCCTTTTCCAGACTGGACTTCAGCAAGCTTGTTCAAGCTTTTTTTTGGAGGGAGGCGGGGTGGGGAGTGGGGTTGAGGGGTTTTTTGTTGGTTTTGTTTGTAATGCAGTAATGCGAAGGTAGAGGCTAAGATTGTGGGGATTTTACCTTAGGTTTTGCCAATTTAAATTTTCTTTTTATTTTAAATAAATTTTAGACTTACTCTTTCTGAAAATAAACTTTCTGGCATAAAATGCCATAGTCTTAAGAGCCTTGCATCTCTATTAAAAGAGTTTTCTGACTCTCTTCTGTGGAGCAATGTGATTTCAGCAACGTGATTATTTCAAGAGGCCAAAATGGCAAAACCAAGGTAGTACAACGCTATGTTGTCTACCTGTACTGAATACTAAGACGGGTAAGCTTTAACTTTTGAGAATGTGTGACCTTAAAGTATGGCATCAGCTTGGCTTTACAGAAAGAAGAATTATGAAATAATTGGATAAAAGTGACAGAAATTGAAGTGAGGAATTACAGTTATCCAATCATCTAGTGACTCATTTCACTAGCTGGGGACAAGGTTACTCAAGTATGAAAATGAATGGGTGACAGCTCAAACTTCCCTCTTAAGCTCTGTGAGTAACACAAATTAGTTGACAAGGCTGTCTCTTAAACTTCCTTTTCAATCTGCTTAAAACTGTATGCCTAACTGTTTGTATTAAATTAGCGACTACTTTGGCATAACTGAAAATGTTAAAGGTGATAAGTGCACTGCTGTGGTTGATTAACTTTTCTGACCTGCTCAGGTTGTTTGGTAGTTGCAGAAGAATTCCTTACCATTATTGTGGTAGTGGAATTAAAGTAGCAAAACCAATGGCTTGCAATTGTTAATGGTTTTGAGTACTGTGCTGAAGTGGTTGATACCATAATGTCTCAGCGGAAAAAGATGTTGATGATTTAGTAGTGACTCGGTGTGGGTTAGTTGCAATTGATTGCAGAACTGGAGTTCAGGAATTCTGTTATTTCCAGTATTGGGTATGTGTTGGGTTCTTGAACTGTCATTTTTCAGTGTGCTAGTTTTCATTATAAAGGTACATAACTTCTCTTCTGATTAGATCAATCACTTGGAATTTCCTATGAGGTTCTTAATGATTAATGCCAAACTGTTGTTTTGTATGATACAGTACTCCATTCTGGAGGTCTGCCATATATTCTTTGTTCCTAGGTGCACGCATTTACATTCTGAGATATGAAATAAGCTTTGATTGAGTTAGCCCAGCTTATGAAGTGAATAGTGGTTGCTATTTGAGATGGCTCTTTCCTAATTCAGCTTTCCCCAGATTCTGTGTTATCTTTAAATGTTGTAACTTCTGATGCCTGCTTTTAGATTATGACTTAAAAATATTAATAGTAAGTAGTCCTTGGAGTTTTTCCAATACTAGTATCTGTTTGATGGTTTGGTTTCTTTTTTCCGTAAATAGCTACCTCTGGAGCTCTACTAAGCTGCCGGTTATTTATCTGCAAAAAGCACTGTATTACTGCACGATGGTCTTTTTTCTGCATCACAGTACCATATATTACTAAGTCAAAAACCATGAAATTTTTTGTGTACTCAGTTTTACTTTCTCAAAGAATGAAGTAGGGTTTGGTTTAGATCTCACTTATGTCCAGTTAACATGACCTTGTAGAAAGTAGTGGTTTTATCCCTTGTAGTAGTAAGTAGAAAAAGGCAGTTTTACCCAAGACTGTAGTACAGAAAAATACATGAAGAAAAAAAATACAGTGAAAAAAGCTGATTATTGTACTCTTAATTATTTCCCATCTGGATCATTCTGTCCTACAATACTACATAAATACTATTTCATTGTAATTGATCTAATATAACCTCTAGGATGCAGTTTCTGTAATTGCATTTAGACTAACTGTTAGTTTTCGTATGTTTTCCAAAAGTTAAATACCATGTGGGTTTTTTTTTTCTGAAGACTGTTCTTCATACATGTTTCACTATGTAGCCTAAAAATCTTTAAATAGATTTTAAACAGTGAGAGCCTGCAGTTCCTTTTTTTATTAGGAGTGTTGTGTTATCCATGATAAAATTTACCTAGCATCATGTAAAAAACTGTGGTGCCAAATTGCTCTGAACATAATTTAATTTTCAATTCCATTCCTCTAGGCAGAATATGAGGTATCTTCAGATGAAAAGCGCATAGACTGTGGCCTGAAAGTTTTAGAGACATACTTCACTAATGGGGTAAATATATTATATTGCAAAATATTGTCTCAAGTGTTTTGTAAATGTCAGATAAATAGAGATCTGAGTGGTTGAATTTTTTTAGTAAATTGACTTTCAAACTTCATTAGTCCCATTTTTGTCTTTCTGAAAGGTATACTGCCTCTAAAATTGTGAAGCTCTTATCAACTTGAGCAGAAACCTTGACTAATCTCTGCTTTTAAGACTACTACCATTACGATTTATTGTCTTACGTTTTCTAACTAAAATACTGGTCTCAAGTAAAGATATATTTTTAAACAAACTCATTTAGCATCTAAAGAGAACTTATTAACAAATTAACTCAGAGTTTTTTAGTCTGAAGACATGAGAATGAGGAATTCTTGAAATTTTCAGGCTTCTTTCAGACTCCTGTGTGGCCTTGGTTAGTTTGCTGTAAGTTTTCAGAATTGCTGCAGGTTTTCACAAAGTGAAATGCTGTTTTGGCTTGGTTTGGTTTGGTTTGTTCTAGAGCATTCTGTTTCTCTGTATTTTGCATGGAGATCATTAGTAGCTGATCTTTTGCATATATTAGATCTCACTGATTTATTTTTAAGAGTCTGTTCTTTGGTATCCAGTGGAAGCTTTTCTGTGCATATATAATTAGACGTTTGCTTTCTATGAATAGATGCTCCTTCTGCTTCTCTTACTTTGGTCATCCTAGAAGACTTTACTCCAAATGAAGGTCTTGCAGATGCCTGAAAAGCAGATAGACTCCAAGTTTGCCACATGTCTTCTGATAATTTGGGACTACCATAAGCAACATGTGGTTTTTGCAAAAGACTGATTTCTCTGGGCTGGTTTGAAACAGTTCCCCAGCTTTTGTATGTGTTTCTTTCCCCATCCTTCCATCCTGCCAAGCCAAATAGAGAACTTGCTTTTGTGGTGATA
Source organism: Aviceda cuculoides (assembly GCA_035590195.1). Classification (NCBI taxonomy): domain Eukaryota; kingdom Metazoa; phylum Chordata; class Aves; order Accipitriformes; family Accipitridae; genus Aviceda; species Aviceda cuculoides. Next base: position 38,183,755 of record JAVJGG010000054.1, on the reverse strand, counting down.
GACTTCTGGAGAGAAAAAGAAATTTGACTTATTGCCAAGTTTGTTTCCCCAGATACTGCAATAGTAAATAACTGTAATAGCTTTCAATGCATTTGTATGTAATAGCGAACAAATAAAAATTTTGCCTGAATATGACTTCCTTCGTTTTCTCTTCAGCCAAACCATTCCTTTCCTTTTCCTGTATTAGAGGGTTTCATGTTACTTTGAATACAGAACTTTTACTCATTCTATCGATTTACAAAATTGCTTTCATTGTTGCCTTTTTTTTTAATTATGTAAAGTCTGCAGCACACCTGCCAGAAATACCTCAGGAAACAGTAAATGAATGTAAGGCAAGACTCGAAAAGAACCCTTCTAAGGATCTTTTTATGGACTGTACTAGGTAAGTTAAAAATGCACAGTGCTAAGTTTGAGGATCACAAGGGAAATTTGTGTGTTTCTGAGAGAAACGTAAGGTGAAGCTATTACACCCAGGAGTATTTGGTCTCTCAAGTAAGTGTAGGTAAGAAATTTTGGAACAGATTTATTAAAGGACTAGGTTTCCTGCAGATGTGATTTAGATGTTTGACTTTTGCAGAGCTTTTTCTTTAATGCTATTTTTGCATAAAATCACACTATTATCTGCTACCAAGTATTCTGTAAGTTAGAATAGTATTTCTCTTTATTATATTCTTACCTTTTGAGTGACTTCTCTTCCATGATGAATGTAGTCAGAAAAATATGAAGTTATAAACTGGATCTTGAAAGGTTTCTGAACAATGTTACAGAATTTTTGGTTCTTGAAAATGGGTTGAACAGAGGCCAACAGTTATATTCCATTAAGATGGCTAATTAGAGAATCAATTGTGATAGTTAACCAAATACAACTTGGTTTTGTTCTGAAGTCACGGAGTGATATTTCACACAGCAGCAGCAGGAAGGCTTTTCTTGGAGGGATGGTACATGTTTACCAGTGTTACATGTCTTTCTAAAGCCTTCGTGTTTCTAATATTACTGGTTCTTCAAGGCATGCTTGATCATGTCTGAAGGATTACAATGCGTTTTGTCACTGCTTGGGTCATCTCCCTGGCAACAAAAATAAGCATACTTTATAACAAGCTGAGATTATAAGATTGAAAGGGCTACGTGAGAACACCTAGTAAAACATGTCTCAAGTGGAGGATCTGTCATGTAGGTCATCCCCTTTCCTCTGTCCAATAAATATATGAATACAGTTTAAATTACTTGTTTTCCTTCCCCCCACTCCCTCCTTGGTGTGTTTAGTTTAAGGGGAATGATAAGGTACCTGATGTTCAGGTTTGCATATGGCATTTAGTATTTCAGTTTCAAATCCTAGAATAAAATTTTACTTACCAGTCTTCAAAGAATGTATGAAAAGTTGTAGATACTTTCCTGTAAATATCTTTCAGAGTTCATATTTGTGGGGTCATACATGCATTGCATAACTACTGAGAAGCTGATATTTAGGTGGGCTTGAAGACACTTAATAAGAATGTGGAGGTCAAGCTTTATAGTTACTGTAAGTAGTTTGACATTCACTAGTGTTTTGACAGGAACAGTTTTCTGTGACAGGCACTCACTGTGAGGCATTTAGGTTAAAACCATTGTAGAGCACAGTGACAATGTTTTTCTGTCTACAGCTTCATTGATATGTTTAAGTGTATTTTGATAGATTGATAACACCTCCTGCTTCATCAGTTTTTTCAGTATAAGATTGATTTTATTTTCCTGTTGCTAGAATTGTCCATGAATACCTAAGCAGAAGACCTTTTGAAGCTTACCAGGAAAGTGTGTATTTTTCCCGTTTTTTACAGTGGAAATGGCTGGAAAAGTAAGTTTATTTATAATGTTTGCATTATGATTTTGCTTTGCTTTGTGGCCAGTTCTGCTTCTTGTGCTAGAAATGTTGTAGAGCCCTAATGACTGACATGGCCTGTCTAAGAAATTATGATCTGAAAGACAAGATGGAAAGGATGATGTTGATGGGACAGTGAGAGCACCAATACTCCCAACGGAAGTCCAGTAGTCTTTAAGTGGTAAATTTGTATTAGGTAAATGCAAATTTTTTATCATATGGATATATGTCTGGCTGTCAAGCGTGCAGTGGGATACCAGTCTTCCTTGAGAGGAAGTTTCAAACTTGGTCTAATTAGTGGTTAATAAGCAGATTAATCTAGTTTTATAACCCAGTGGGTGATTGGATAGCTAATCAGTTTTTCAGGGTGGTACAGACACAGATCTAGTAATTACAATACAGCAAGATTTGTATATATCAGAATCTAGTTTGGGCTTTTAAATCAATACTAAATGAGTGTCTAGACTTTTTCAGAAGGCTGAAATTGGTACAATTTTATTCTAATTCAGCACTGCTGGGTATCATGCTCACATATTGAAACATTAAGGTGCTTGAGCATTAATTTGATGGTAAATTCCAATTATCCAGTGTCTTTATTTGACTGAATTAGTAGCAAAAGCCAGGAAGAGAACTAGGGAAGTTACTCAAACAATTAAACCAAAGGAACCCCCATTTGTTGTCCTGAGAACACAGCTGCATTAACAATGAATGCACTTTTAAAACAAAACAAAAAAACCCCCACCACCATGAAACAGCCCTGCTCTGATACATGTTTAGTAATGTTTTAGCATAGAATGGCTGACACTTTTACTGCCTCCAGTTATTTGTCCCTCTTCCACTACCTTAACAATTTAGCTGTTGAACTGCTGTTGTATACCGCAACTCTTTTTTTTTTTTGAAAACCCAAACAGCAAAGCAAAATCAGAAATGGTTTACCTTTTAAATGCTGCATGGTGAGCATGATCTCATTGAAATGCAGCCTACATGTCAGCATACTGCAACTAAGGGAGACAACTGGAGGTGATAAATTGACTGTTGATGAGAACAGATAATGCTCTAACCGTAAACAGCATAGGGCCTAATTGATCAGCTTTTCTTCCAGCTATTGTGAATGTCTGATGACCACATGAGGGAGCCAATGGTTCTAATCAGAGCACCCCTTTCATTTGAAATTCAGCTTATTATAATACTGTCTTCATGAGGTCAAGGCAACTGTTGTTCAGTAAGATGTCATAGAACAGGAAGGAGAAGATGAAGATGGACCTCGGCGTGGGGAGGGGATTACTAACTCTTGTAATTCCTATTGCAGTAATTGTCTCTTTCTGTTAATCAGGCAACCAGTAACCAAACACACATTTAGGCATTACCGAGTACTAGGCAAAGGTGGATTTGGAGAGGTGAGTACAGAATTATCTTTCTGCAAGGCAGTCCTTGAGAGGAAAAAAAAAAAAAAAAAGGTTAATACAGAGGAGAAGCAGTTTTTAAACTCTTGACTCTAACAATCTACATTTGACACATCACCTGGCAAACTGTCATTAGTCCAAACTGTTTTCCTTTGATGTGTTAGTTTCAGTATTGTAGGTCATGCACAAAGTTGGAGAAAACTTCCAGTGACTGATAACAGTTGCTTCTGTTTAGAAATTTCATTTGGCAATGAGAATGTAGTTTCTACTTAATAATTATGTAGAATATTCATGAACCTAATAGGAAAATCTATAGATTTTATTAATTCTGTTTATAATTCATTGGGCTTTTTTTCCCCTCTACGTGTTTTAACCAGAGCCCTATATTGAAGGGGAAGGAGGGTTACTAAATTATCATTATCTTTTTCCTGCTTGATTATGGTGTGGATATTTGTCCTCTGTCCTGCTTGCCTACACATACTGTTACCATGGTCAGGTGTTTCACCAACACAAGATCCACAGTTTTACTGAACTATTCAACCCCCACAAAAATGCGTTTGCTCCTGTATAATCACTTTTTCTACTTGTTACAGCTTTTGTGACCCTTCAGAGTTGTTTCATGGGTGAAATATCTGTATTGATGCTTACAGACCTTGATTTTCTGAGAGTGTTCAACAAAAGAAAATAAAATTTTATCTTCTTTTTTAAAAAAAAAAAAAATATTCTGAAAAACCCTAGCATCTTTGACACACCTTCCTTCTTTTTTAGGTGTGTGCCTGTCAAGTACGGGCAACAGGAAAAATGTATGCTTGTAAAAAGCTAGAAAAAAAGAGAATAAAGAAGAGGAAAGGAGAATCAATGGCTCTAAATGAAAAAAGAATTCTAGAAAAAGTGAATAGTAGGTTTGTAGTAAGTATCTACTGATCTTTTTCTCAGAAGTTTGTCTTGCTTTGCTTGCTTCATTTCAGTCTCTTTCAGGAACTTGTGGGCACAAGACATTTTTTAATTGATTTAGAGAATGCATGACTGATGAGAGAAATGATTGATATAATAAGAAGTATGTTTTGGTTTTGTGTGTGACTGTGAGTAGCTCTGTGCAGAGGACTATTTTATCCAATATTAAATTGATTTTAGTCTGCCTGCTTTATTGCTCACTTAAAACCACAACATTAGGTTGTGTTTCAGCATGCTGATGCCACTGAATCTTTGTCCTCTGTTTAAAGGTGACTGTATTATTCTGTAGTGCTCCGACTTGAATAATCACTTAAGTTCTATTTCTGTTGCAGCCTATGACTGAATATGTTTGTCTATGTTTAATAAAGAGGATAATTCCATATACTTTATTCCATCCTATTTTTTCCTTCTCTGTTTCTCTTTTCTGTCTCTTCTTCCAGTGCATTGCGCTCTGTTTTCTTCTCTTACTCCCTTCTTCCCTCCCATACACCTATTTTCTTATAATTAATGCTGATTTCTAATTTCATTTTTGGAGGTCATTCATAAAGGCACTTGCAAAGGGATGACTTCATGAGAGTCTCCCATTTAATTGGCATTAGAAGTTGCATATCCTGCATTTCTGTGACTTTTAATAATAGGGTTTTTACTTCCTTAGGTATTTTAATGGTATTCATTACTCTGTTGCTTATACATTTCAAGATAAATATGAAATTTGACTAGTATATCTATTCAGGTTAGTTATATTGCTTTGCTGTGTACTAAGGCTTAAAGAGGTATCTTGGATGTGAAACAATGAACATAACTTTTTAATAGAAATTCCACAAAATGGAAATCTTAGTCTTAATACTTAATACCTGATGCTATCGCATAAATTATGGTCTGTTAGTAGCTGAAATTACTAAGCAGTGAAATAACTTAGAATGATCAAACTTATACCACGTTAACTTTCCCCCAGGTAATGTTTATTTTTTCATTGAATTGTTGTCACTGAAGTGTTACTTTTAAATGCATTTTGCCTTGTTTTTAAATCCATTTACTGATAAATTTTGTATTGCAGTTCAGAGAGGATTTTAAAGTACCTGTGTTAGAGGATAGTAAAAGTTATTTATAAATAAATATATATGTATGTATGTGTAAAATATGTATGCATGTATTTTCTGATACGCTTTATGTATTAAAAAACCCCCTGTAGAGTACTGACAGCTAAAATAAAAATTAAGAACCTGCTGGCCAGATACATTAATGTATTTAAAACTATTATAAATAATGTTTTTGTATAAATATGCTAATGTTGTTTTCTCACAAGACTCATGGGCTTGAACTGATTGAAACTGAATCCAGAAATTACCTGAATTGATCCAGAAATTACTAGTTGTGGAGATACATAAGAGTGAAACTTCTATTTTTGAGTAATATTTTTTCAACATATGTAAATACTATAATTCAATAGTTAATTGAAGTTGAATTTGAAAATACTTTATAGGATTGAGTATAAGCTATTTTCCTCTTGCCAGCCAAAGGTTTTTTTGAGGCAATAGAGAAGATCTAGACCTAGGATCTGCAGTAATACTGGGTTGGAAGTAGGAGATAATTTGTCATGCCTATGTCACAAGTAAAGTCATTACTAGCTGGACATGTCAGTTTAAAACCACCAAATAGTAACCCTTGCCCTGAGTAGCTGATTTATGTATTTATTTCATTTTATTATTTACTATTGGATTTATGCTTCTGAAGGAAGAATTTGGACTTATTACTGAATTATGACCTTTATGTACTTGTACTGCCTTTAAGAATATATTTATTGAGTCATAAAAATCCTACTGATTTTTACTTAGCTTACTTACCTAATGTAAGCTAAATATATGTTTAAATACCATTACTTTTAGTACAAGTTAGTTAATCTCTGTAGTTAGTTTTGCAGATCCTGCCAGATGATCATCAGCATAGCATAGCTTTTTCTATTGAAACTGAGTTTGTAACTTAAACAACATATGTTCAATTTTGCAGTATACTACATTGTTTTAAAATTGGGTTTTTCTGAATTCTCAAGTCTACTTTAAATGTGCTTTAAAAGCATTTACCTAAAACCTGAAGAAAAAAAAAAAGTGGCGTTCTTCCATCCCTATCAGCGCTGCATTCCACATGCAGTGAGAAGAAAGACTATAAAGAGCTATACTAAGTCTTTACTGTTGGCAAGTTCTAAGCCAGGGAAATATGCAGTTATTTGGGGTGGGCCAGGAAGGAATAGAAACTACACATTTGATCTTAAATTTTAGTTTCTCTAATGTAGGGCAACTTTGAGTTTTGTAGAAGTTCAGGAAGATGGTTTGACAATGCATAATTCCTGAATGAAATAAAGTATATGCGCATGTTATCTTTACAAAGAGTAATACAGATAATGTGCAGCTGAGGGCCATCATCAATAAATGTATTGTCTGGATGGAGCTCTATGGTATCTAAACAGATATGTCACTAAACTTTTGTATGGTGATGTAGGGTTTGTGTATGCATGCAAATTGGAATACCTTTGTGTCTTCAAGTACTCAACAGGAGTGATTCTCTACTTGACTGTTTTGTTCTTTTTTGTTTTAAAAAAAGATTCATATGTTGCTTGTATTGGAAAAAAGACTTGTGAATTGTATTGGGGTTTATGAATAAATAATGGTTGTCTTCTCTTCCTGACCCATTTTTAGGTTAGTTTATCCTACACGTATGAGACGAAAGATGCCCTGTGTTTAGTATTAACCATAATGAATGGAGGGGATTTGAAGTTTCACATATATAACATGGGAAATCCTGGCTTTGATGAAGAAAGGGCTATTTTCTATGCTGCAGAACTGTGCTGTGGCCTAGAGGATTTGCAGAAGGAGAGAATTGTTTACAGGTGAGTGTCACCTACAGTCACTCGTAACTTGAATTTTCCATGTCTGTTCAGCATTGAATGTATTAATTGTTTTCTACTAAAACAAGTTTATACTTCAACTTCATAGTAAAAGAAGCAAAAAATTGTTCAGTTGTTCTTTTCACAGCATGTCCTTCAGAATAACTGATCTTATTTGTGTTCTTACTGTTAATTTAGGTTTAGATATTTGCTATATTCAAAAACATTATAAAGTTGATTCAAGGTTTGTTTGTAAAATGAAAGTAAATTATGATTTACAAAGCAAATTCATTAGTAATTCAAATAAATAAAATAATTTTTGGAACATGGAGTTTATATTTCTGCCCACTCTAAAGCAGAAGTTCACAGAAGTCCCTTGCTGCATTGCTGTTACGTCCAAGGGGGTAAAAAGTCAGTTATAATCCATATGGCCCTCTTTCTTCTGTTTTTATTTCAGGTTCCTCCAATAAACACTTTATTGCTTTTGAATTAATGAAACTATCAGAAGCCTCATGCATTATTGTAATAGAGATTGTATAGTCTTACTGTTCTTTTCTGTCTCTGTACATACATCATTTAATCCCTGGCATGCAGTAATATCGCAGAACAAGCAAAACAAACTTAGTGGTGGACCAAGAACACTTTCTTTATATTATTGGTGTATAACACCAAGTACTACTTGTTTTCAAAGAAGATTTAAAGTATAATCCTGCATAACTTCAATATGAAGAGTCTTTTCCCTTCCCAATACAGAAGACTAACAATACACACAAAAGAAAGTGGCAGAACTACAGAGTAAATCAGGCTTATACTGGTTGTTGGATGTGGTTCCCTAAAGAATTTGGCCAATCTTGCAATGTTACACGGTGTGTTTTGGCATGCATGTAGGAGGAAAGCAAGGATGAATGTTTTGATCAGCTACAAGTAGGTCATTCCACATTGTCCAAGTGAAAACAAAACTGATTGTTTAAAAAACAAAACAACAACAAAAAAAACCCAAACAAAACAAAAAAACCCACAGCTCTTGTGTTTAAGCCCAACTCGTTAGCTATTTGCTTGTAAGAAGACCTTCAAACACGTATGTCAAATCCTAGTGTTCTCTGTCTGTAATTCCACATCTTGGAGTGGTCGTGGTTTCTTCTGGAGCAGTCTTGGTGTCTAGATCTCTGCCCTGTTTTGTGCTATTACATAATCAGCTTCCAATTATTAAGAATTTGTATGGCCTTATATTTATGAGCACGGAAAAAAGTAGTTTCACAACCAACTCTGAGTAAAATTGCCTGTTAATTAAAAGAATGGGAATTATTTTCAGTCTTCTGTGCATAACAAAATGAAGGACCAAGAAGTTACCTGTACATGTGTTAGTAACTGAATAATTTGTATGCCTGGAAAAAAAGAAGGGCTTAAATTTAATCATAATACCTGAAGGTGTTATTTAAACAATTCAGTATAGGACATACAAAGGGAGTTCCTGCTCAATATGTAAACAGATGAAAAGAGACTCTAATTATACCATGTCAGCTCAACTATGCTTTAGTACTAAAACTAGAAAATGTTTGGATAATTTTACACTCTTTGTAGAATCTCTTTCAGCCCTGCACTTTCTAATATTGAATTACTAACTTTTTGTAAAGCAAAGTCTTGTTTCTTGTCTTTTGCTGATGGTAGTTTTTTTTCCTGATGGTCTTGATTTGTTTTTTCCATATGTATTTCTTTTTGTGTCATGCATTTAGGAGCGTAATTGTAAATTTTACAGTTTTAAAGTCTAAAAGCCAAAACAGGTGGTCATGGAAGTCTTCAGAATGTCACCAACTACAGTGATAGGTTACCTGATCAAAATTCTCTAACAGGCATCTTAATGGAAATGCATTTAAGCAGCAATACAGTGATTATATATTATTAGTGAAACAGAAAGCTTGGGAAAATTTGCCACAATTATTTTATTCTCACCAAAGAAGTTGTGCTGGCAACCTCCAGTCTTAATGTTGTTGTTGGGGGAAGAATATAATGAAGCACGTTGTAATCGATTCAATGACTTATTTTTCTGAATTATGGTAACTAGTATTTTTCATTCTCCAGGGCAAGAAAATACAGAAGGAATATTTTTCTTATTTTGCTGTCATTTTGAAAGCATTTAATACTGGTAGGACCACTGAATTTCTGAAATTGGAGCTAGTTCTTTTTCTTGTTGCCATATTGCAAGATCTATTAGTGCATTTGTTTTCCAGCTTTAAAGGAGGAATTTTAAACTGTCTTTTTAGACAAATACCTTAAATTGTTAAAGTGGACTTTAATTCTGTAACTTACTGTTATAAAATATTTTCTCGAGAATGTGTTTTTGTGGCTATCCATCTGTATATTCACAGCAAAGTGTACTGCAAAGGCGGTGGAAGAAGGGAAATTCAGAACTTCTGAAAACAGAAATTCTTGGTGCAGAGGGGTGTCAGTAGATAGCAGTAAAATCAGTTCGTCTTGGCAGTTGGTTCAGTTCTAGTTCTACAGTTTTAATGTGTCAGTCGTTAAAATTTATTATAAATTTATTTGGGACATGTAGCCATCAGTAGCAAAATGCCTCATAAAGTGGAAAAACTAGGCCTAACTTTCCTCTCCATTAACACCATTTTCTATTGTGTGTTTCGTGTGTCTTTATACCAATTATTACTGAATTTTGAGCAGTGGCGTTAGTCCTGTCTGTAGGACGCTGGAGTCAGTTGTGCCGTTTTGCTAGTGGGGTTCCCACTGGCTTAAGAGAACAGGTGCAGAGCTGGAAGGAGGGCCCCGCGCTGCCCCGCGAGAGCGACTGAGCCAGTTTGCTTGTTCGATGGGAGCTTGTGAAACTAGCTGTAACTTGCCATATGTTGCTGACGTTAGAAAAATAAGCAGACAGGAACAGGGAGCAGAGGAGCTATTCATCCATCTGCTACATAAAAAGACTGATAAGAGCAAAGTCAGGATTTGCATAAGACAGAGTGGGGAACAAGTGCCTGCTTTCCAAAAGGGACTTAATTGCTGGAGTTTTCCTGCAGGAGTTACCAGACTTCTCAAGGATGGTAGTGTTTTTTATCAGATAAGCTGCTTGAATACCTAGAATTTCTTCACAAACTCATGTAGGTGCCAATAGAATGTGCCTGGAAGGTCAAAGATCAGACTCAAAGAGCTTTTGAAGCAGTAGTGGATAAACCGAAGTAGCTCCTTGCCTGCCTCGTGCCTGTGCTCAGAGTAGACATCTTTACAGTGAAATCCCCTGAAGGATTTTTAACCAGAAATTTTCTCTGAAGGAAGGCCGGTGTAAGCTATAGAACAAATAGACTTGGAGATGGAACTCTTTAAACTTGTTTACTTGAGTTAACCTGAGCATATAATATGTGCTTTAAAGTAGATTTGATTCTACCTAAAGTTTGAGCTGAATTTTCTTTTGCTTTTTTGATACTGATTGTCATGGTTTAACCCCAGCCAGCAACTAAGCACCACGCAGCCGCTCACTCACTTCCCCCCCGCAGTGGGATGGG
>JAVJGG010000054.1:38159024-38173053 GCA_035590195.1 Aviceda cuculoides | reverse complement strand
CTTGATTTTAGACTGAACACTACTGAGCAACAACTGAAAACATCAGGGTGTTATCAACATTCTTCGCATACTGAACTGAAAACACAGCAGGTACCAGCTACTAGGAAGACCAATTCACTCTATCCCAGCTGAAACCAGGACACTGATGTGGGGGGTTTTGTGTTTTGTTTTTTTTTCTTCTGATTTCTCTGGTATTATAATCTTGTATCTAACATCAAATGATTAACATTATGGGGGCTATCTAGACTTAAAAGTATTAGAAGCAAAGTATCTTGCTGGCTTCCTTATACAGTTAATTTCATGAAATAATGAAACTTTAACATGAATACACATACTTCAGAGCAGCAATTTGTCAATATTTGGGGAAAAAAAAGCATACAGATTTCTTGGTGAACAAATGTCTGTGTGTATATTTCTCTCTCATTTTGAATGTAAATTATAAAGTCGTTCGTCCTAAAATTGCTTCTTTTACATTATTCAGTCTTTTCTGCTTGTATATGAATAACTGTTCTTGTCACAACTGTACATATACCCATATATGTATATATTGTTTTTAAAAATCTATCCCAATAATAATTGAACCTTTGGCCAAGTACTGATTTTTGCTTGTCTGTTTCTGGCTTTACAATATTTATGGTGGAATAAATCTAAGAGACTGTATTGCAATCCACATGTTTCTGATGCATATCACAATTATATATATATTATATACATTATATCTTTTATACATATAGTCTATGCATATCTATATATTTTTTATATATATATATAAAAAAATATTTATGTTCTCAGTAGAATCTGCTAGAGGATAAACCCTGGAAGTAACCTCTGAACAGCTTCTGGTTCAGCTTCAGTGACTCCCCAACTTTTCCTGGGTGGGGGGAAATCCAAATATCCCATTGAGTTTCTTCTTTTGTTCTTAAAGTAAAAATGTACAAGACGATGCCTATAAAATGCAGAACTGCAATACTGAATTAATTGCCCTTTTACTATTTCCTGAATCTTGCTAGCATTTAATAGCCAAAAAATGTTTCATGTGAAACTTTGATGTTTACTGAAAAGTAGTAGAGACTCTTAGAAAGTTGATTGCAAAGAATCCTAACTACATATGAAGTGTATAGTGAGCTTTAGAAGCTGAATGTCCAAATTAAAGGAATGGAGTTTGAATGGATGATATTAAGCCCATGCTTAGTCTTGGGAATATTTCTCTTTGTTGATACTCTGACACCCTGGGGTGGAATATAGCAAGGGGTCAGCATCAAACTGCAGCAAGCACTGGTGTGTTTTACCATTGTGGAGTTGTATTCTCAGGAGAAATGTCTTTCACTTATGAGCACAAATTTGTGTCTAAGTTGATGGTTCTTCATATCTGGATTTTAGTGTTGTGTAGAGAAAGATCCTCATCCATGAAATATGAATTGCTGTTGTTAATATAAATGAATTAGAGAGTTGGGAAAAAATGGATCTTGAGTTCTATGGTTAAACTATTTGTAATATAGGTCCTCAACTTCACAACTTTTTTTGTATATAGGTGGAAACTGGAAAAATTGCTTTAATGAGAACCAAAAAGTCTTACGTTGCCTCTGTTGCACTTGATGATGGCTAATAATTTTGCCTTTGTATAATTCACATTTATATTCTGTTTAATTTGTAGAGACTTGAAGCCTGAGAATATACTCCTTGATGACTGTGGTAAGTAAAAAAAAATTTAATTTTGAAATCAGGAATTACAAATCTAATTGATACTGGGCCAGAAACCAAAGGGATTTCTTCATGATAAAAGGGACCTGGCTGACAAATGTTAGCTTTAATTAGTAAAGAAGAAAACTGCCCTTGCTTTTTAGAAAGTAGGGGAAAATACTGGGTCTCTGGGGGATGACAATGATGATGTTTGAGGGGTCAATTTCCCACCTTAAAATGGCTACTTTTCCCCTTTTGCTCCCCCTTCTCCCCACTACCCTTGATTTAAGATGGCTAAAACTTTTATGTGTATTTGTTCTCTGTTTGTCTCTTCTTTGACTGTGGAAACATGATTTGTTAGAAGTGGGGCCAGAATTTTACTTAGCAAACTATAATGTTTAAGCAATAAAGGAGAAATCTGAAGCGTCTGTTTTAACATTTCAACTAAAATAGGCCTGATGGTCACTGATGCATATGTAGCTGGAAGGAATCGAGGAAGTACAAACAGTATGAAGAAATGTTTGTAGTTTGTTGTTTTTCAAAAGCAAACTTAATTTTCTTTGATGACTCTGTATGAAATTTATCAGAATCTTTTAAATTCACTGTAGAACATGTGCAGCAATTACCTTCTAAGCTGTGGATGAATATTACCAGTTTGTTCTTGTAATTGCTGAGTATCTTAGTTAAGGAAAAACTGTTTTTGAAGTCATTAGCACAATATTTTTTTTTTTTTTTTGAAGTCGACATGTTCTGACTGAAAATTTCTAAAAAGGTGATGCTTGGGAGAAGTCACTTTCCAAGAGTTAAGGCTTTGCTAGGCATCAAATGCATTCTTTAATTTTTCTCTCCAGCAATGTCTTGCAAAAGCTGAAGCCTTCTTTGAGGAAAAATATAGCCTTGCAGGAATGCACTAGAATGCCTTCTCTCTGCCAGGGATATTCTGATCATGTTCCAGAGAGCAGAGGGGACTAATTAGAAAATCGCTTCAGGAGCTCAGATCCTGCATTTAAAAAGGGGTTCATCAGGTGTCAGGGAAAAGAAGAGCATCTGAATGTATTTAAAATAGCATTTGCTGCTCAAGAGCATTTAGTTATTTCCACCCAGTATATAGAATGTCACTTGACTTTCCCCACTTTCTCTTCCCACCCCTTGATTATCTATCAGATGTAAACAAGAAATTAATATGCTATTAACTAACATTGACGCTGTAGAACTTTTTGAATGACAGAGGGCACAAAGGACACTTGGGCATTGGAATGGGCTACGCAGAGGTGATACAGTGTCCACTCTTGGAGGCTTTCTAAGCAAGAATTTAAAAAACCTTGAACACTTTGGGAAAGTAGGCTACTTTGTTAGAGGAAAACCTGGTGTCTCAGTACAGGCAACATTTTCCCCATATTTAGAATAAATGGAGTAAATTCTCGTGTTTTGTTAGGAAGTCAGAAAGCGAAATATTTGTGGCAGGAATACAGAATGGAAAAATGCAAGTGTCTGATGCATAGATACAGAATTTGAAATGAGCAGTCATCATTTGTATTTGTCCTACAGTAGCAGCCTATGCCAAAGCTAGGAATTAGAGTACTTAACAGCAATTTTTTTTGGTATGACCTTCAGGAAATCCGTTAGATCTGTGCCTCTCTTCCTTTAAGTATTTAAGGAAGAGTTGAATAATGATCAATCACTCCTTTCTAGCTAAGTTAAATAAACTTAGTGCTATGAGTATATGAATGCTTTGATGTTTTGGGGTGTTTTTTTGATGAGGTATGCTACAGAAATTTTTTGTTTTAAAAGTGATGATACTTTATTATTTGCTGACTATGCATAATTTATTTTAACATAAATAGGACATATCAGAATTTCAGATCTTGGATTAGCTGTGCAGATTCCAGAAGGAGAAACGGTCCGAGGACGGGTTGGAACTGTTGGTTACATGGGTATGTAAAGTAAACTTTGCTAGTTACGGTTTACCAGAAAACTTGCTTCTGTGAATATATGAATGACTTGTCCAAAGAACTATATTGGGCCTGGATTAATTAGTTACTAGACATTGTATGGGAAGAAAGGTTACAATAAGTGGTGGTAGATGTTAGTAGTCAATTATAAGCCTTCTGATAAACTTGAAAACTTAACTCTGGAAATTATACCTTTAGGTAGAACTCTAAGAAAGCACCTAATTTTTTTTCTGAGGTTCAAAGAGATTTAGGGTCACAGGTAAGCAGATGAATTACTATGACAACACATTTCTTTCCTTGCTTTGGAAAAACTTCATTCTTAGTTTGTAAACAATACTGCTCTTAAGTGTTAAAGAACTTAAGTGCTTCTCTTGGATATAAACAGAATCCTCGTTGTAGAAATGAACATTTCTTCAAGGCACGGAGGAGTTACACAAAGATCTCTGCACAGAGCCAAAAGAGTACCTGAGAGTTTTTCCAATATTTAATTAGTCAATTTAAAGTGAGTTGTCATGGGGGTTTCTTTGTTTTTGTTTCGTAGCTCCAGAAGTGCTCAAAAACGAAAAGTATACATTCAGCCCGGATTGGTGGGGTCTTGGGTGCTTGATTTATGAAATGATTGAAGGACAGTCTCCATTCAGGAAGCATAAGGAAAGGGTCAAACGGGATGAGATTGACCGGAGAGTAAAGGAAGACCAGGAAACATATTCAGACAAGTTCTCAGAGGAGGCAAAATCCATCTGCAGGATGGTGGGTGAAGAGACATAGAGGTTTGAAAATTAAATTTCTAATCCTTTTTAAGAGATCAACTACTTTATTTTAACATCTTCTACTGAAAATTTTTCAAAGCTGGAGTTCTTAAATCCTGCTTTGGTTCAGTTGAAAGTTTGTGATTGTCCATAAATTGTTCAATTATCAAACTTTGAGAACTCAGAACTTTTTTCAAGATGAAGGAAGGCTGCATAAATTAATTTTTTCATCATGTGAACAAAAAGGTTCAGTACTCCTTGGACCACATGTAATCATAGATGGAGTACAATAGCATACTCAACTTTAATACTGTGTGGGGAGAAATGGCACAGCAATATACTAGTTTTCTTGCCTAAAAGAGTCTGTATGAGACAACAGCTTTTTTTTATCTTGCATATTCTTAAATTTAATAAGAGACACATCTATACAGAAAGATTCAAAAGTTTTCTTTACTAGTTTATGCAATATATGTGCATTACTTAAGCCCATTGGAAAAAATGTAAGTCTGTATTTCCTGAAAGTAAAGTCTACTGCAAAGTCTGTACTGTAAAATCTATTCAGCATGGCATCAATTAAAATATTTTCATATAAATTTGGGTATAATCTTCAAATGGTCTGCTTTGAGGGATTCTTTTGTCAACTGAAAATCATCTTGCTCCCAGAATGTTGTAGTATGTATTTCCAGTTCATTTTGATACCATGATAAATTTCATCTAATGAAAGGCCAAGTAACAAAATAAACTTATTGAAAGACATTGTTTATAGATTTTTTGTTTGTTTATTTAAACTGTGGGATTGTATCACTGGATCAGCCTTTTTTCCACATCTTTGCAGTTACTTGCTAAAAATCCAGGGGAACGACTGGGTTGCACTGAAGATGGAGCTGCTATTGTAAAGCAACATCCTATTTTCAAGAATATTAACTTCAAGAGGCTGGAAGCTAACATGTTAGAACCTCCATTCTTGCCAGATGTAAGTAGGTGAGACAGATTTGATTAGTATCTAAAAAGGCAAGAACTGTTATAATTCTGTGTCAGCAATCATAGCAGCCAAAAGCAGCACACGTGAACTCCACAGAATCCTTTAAAGTTAGTTAAATTGGCAGGAGAATGCCATTGTAGCTGTCGATAGCTAGTTGTTTTGTGGCATTTCATCTGAGATTGCAAAACAATTTACAATAGTGACATTGCTCTAGGGAGCTTTGTAGCTGATTTCTTAGCCCTAAAACTCTACTTCCATAGTTCAGATGCTGAACAAATGAAGATTAACTTTGAAGAAATTACTCTGGAGTTGCAAGGAGAGTGGCAGAAGATGAGTGAATTCTGGCAACCATTAAGATATTCAGAGAAGTTGCATGCTGTTTCTGGTTTTGATATTTCTTTTCTGTTACTTGCAGGATGGATGGAATAGCTCAGGTTCCTCATGAAGACAGCCTTTTAAGTTTTTGCATTTCTGTTTTGTAGTATAGAGTAATTTGGTGATTAGCAATGTGAAATATAAAATTGCAGATGTTTCGCTCCCCCTTTGCTCATCTAGGAAGGAGAGAAAAAAAAAAAAAAACCACAACAAAAACCACCATGAAAAACCAAACCCCAAAACCTTAATGAAGCAATCTTGTATTTGTACTGCAGCCACGTGCCGTATATTGTAAAGATGTCCTGGACATAGAGCAGTTCTCAACAGTAAAAGGAGTGAACCTGGATACTACAGATGATGACTTCTACTCCAAATTTGTTACGGGTTGTGTCTCAATCCCTTGGCAAAATGAGGTATTGTATATTTCATAAGAGATTATTTTCTTTAGCACAGCAATATAGAAGATTTAACAAGGGATATAATTTATATTATTAACTTTCTCTGTGAGAAGTAAAGAAGTTTCTGCTTTAGACTTCTTTGCTGAGAGACTTCAGAAAAAAGGTTTTCCCAAAACATAAACACCTTGCTAAAAATTGAGATCTATGGTAGATTTGCACAAATAGAATCTGGCATCTTTGTGTCATAAATACAGCATACAGAACAGTATTTAGCATCAGCATGACCACATTTTCCTTGTTCTTCTATCACATTCAATATTGCTGTTCATAGGAGAGGGACAGAATGCTATTCAAAGTATACAAAAGCAAACAGGCGCAGCGCAAGCTGTTTGTGTATCATGCTTTTATATCAATAGAGTATCCAAGTGACATAGTAATACAGAACTGCAGACTCACCTTTCCTAAGGTTTCAAAACAAATGGTTCAATATTGTTTGAGTCAGACTTTCTCTTAAAGCTTTTTCATCCGCCTAGTGAATGCATATTCTAGTATTCTGCATAGAATACTAGAATTTTGTTACCTCTGTGTGCAGTTCTGTCTGTATTTAGGAAATTCAAATCTTCTTTATTATTTCAGGAAGAGCACTCAGTGACATTTACAATTGTAGTTCTTGTAACGAATGCCTTCCCCCTATTATAAGATGTTCATAACTTCCTGAAATTAGTATTGTCTTGAATTCTACTAGTGTAGTTTCTTTCCCAGTATGAGGTTTTTTATTTTATTTGGAGCTTGAACACAAAAGATGAACAATTTCTGAACAACTCAAAGAAAAAAGTACATTCCGTTTTGTTTCCATTTTGCCTTTTTTTTTTTTTTTGCATTACATTAAGAAGGAGATTTGGAAGGTGTCATTTGACATAGGAAGTCATCACTAAGAAGCAATGAACCTTAGGCTGTTGGAGAAATAAATATTACCTATGCTATGTTGTAATTCTGAACTTCAGAATATGATCTAGTCATTAAGAAATGCACTGCAGCTTAGTAACTCTAACCCCACATAGAGCGATCAAGTTGAAAGCAGTTGTGGAATTTTGGTGATGGTAATTCCTTCTGTTCAAGGAATAACTATGCAGAATTCATTTTACATTTGTGCTGTTATTTTCTTTTAATTCATGTTACTGAGCTTTCCCTCAAATCTTTGCTCTCAGTCTCTTAAGAATTCCTCCTCCCCTCCCATAATTTACCTTATATCATGGTTTACAAAAAAAGCAGACCGCGTTTCTTCTTATTCCTCTTTATGCCTTCTCTCCCTTTACCAGGTGTACTCATTTGGTCGCGTGCCCATTATGATAGATGTGTATCAGTGGCACTCGCTGATAAATGCCAACTACATGTGGGCATTAGCCACTCACCCACTTCTGATCATGCCTGTTTGTTACATTTTGGCATTTACTCTTTCTGCAGTCTTTTCTGCACCCAGTAATTGTGGTTTTAATTCTTTTGTTTTCTGTGTACACAAACACAGATTATTTCAAAATCCCTTGCTTCTCTCCAGAGACCAGTCTTCGTTATATCTTTTTTTTTTCCATGAAGTATTACCTTCTCTGTCTCATTGCCTTATTGCTAATTATGGTATACATTAGTTGTGTTTTGATAGATGGTTGCCAAAACCACCAAAATGATGTTTAAATTACTGTGGTCCAACATCAGCTGCTTTTTCCCCAAGAGTGCAATTAGTCCACTTTGTAAAAAGTATCCCCCCAGTGCTATGCAGGTACTAGTATTCTGCATAGAATAATCATTTCTCCTACTCAATGTCATGTTTATTAAGTTCAGTACGGGTTATAGAGATACTATATTTTTTAGGCTGGACTGCTCTGAAATGAGCAGAATAGATGAAAGGAAAATCAATTTCTGGTTCTAAAAACTTCTGCTTATTGCTTCATGGGCAGAAGAAATGCCTTACCCAAAGCAAGGGAGCATTTGAGAACTTACCCGCATGATAGTGCTCCCATTGCCGTTCTTCAGTTTGCTGGGTGCACGAGGAGAGTTAATGTAGACTCTGTGCCCTCCTTCATGGAGCAATCCGAGTGGTGTAGTTTGGCTGATGAATTTGTAAGTCGTTAGGAGTACCCAGCCAGAGTAAATAGACAGATAATAAATGGAACTTGTTTCAGAGGCTTGTATGGATATTTCATTTACATTTCATATGTTTCAAAGATGATTGAAACGGGATGCTTTGAAGATATCAATGCCTATGAAACTGATGGTACTGTGTCACCAGACAGAGAGAGGTCTCCTAAACCAAAGAGAGGCTTCTTTCACAGACTTTTTAGTGGAGAGGTAAGGGTATTTCTTTTCTTTCATAAGAAAATTACCAGTAAGACCTTAACATCCACTCAATTTTTTATATTATCTTGTGATAGGAAAAACAAGTTGTTCGCTGAATACTGAAACTAATGAAATCTGGTTTATTATAGCTTTGCTCCTGCTCTGTAGTTCCAAAACTGTGGCAATCCCTATAATTCCAGGAGTTTTTCCTCCCTCAGCATTCTGTGTTCCTCTAGTGTCTGCTAGCTGTTACCTGGGGAAAACGTAGTGTGTGCTGTTAACAGCTGTGCTATTGGTCTTTCTTTCCTAAAGATATTAATTTGGGTCTTGCTCCTTCTGTATTTTGCCAGTTTTTTATAAAAACTTCTTGGGAGACAATTTCAGGAATAATTGAGGCCCTCTCTGTAAAAACTTAAATAAAATTGACTAATGAACTCAGAAGTGATGGACTCGCTCAGAACTCACTCAGTTGGTGGTGCAATGCAACTCCTAGGACTTGCTCCTTTAGAAAGTTGGGCTCCCAATGATTCTTTCTAGTGTATTAAGCAAATAAGTAAAACCATCCCCTAAATGAATGAGTGTGAAGAAGTGTCACTAAACAAATGTTAAAATATCATAGGTAGTCTAATGTCTTTACCAAAACAACAATAGAATATGTTTACACAGCTGACAATGCACAGCCTTTTCTTACAGACATAACTTCTACTCTTGAGTAAACATTTAGAGGTATATGAATCGAGTACTTACCATCTAAAAGACATGTGGCGTATTGTGCTTGTTTATAGGTTGTGAGAAGTAGGCTATTTGTAAAGGTTTTCAGTTGAAGATGTTGTACACAATTCTGCTTGCTCAGTATGCCTGCACTTAGAGTGGAATTACCTTGAGAAGCATGAGTATATTCCAGTAGAGAACACTTCTGTAGAAATTACTTTTGCTTTCAAGCAGAAATGGAATTTTAAAATTGCTAGGAGCATATCATTAAGTAGCCACAACAGGGCCATGTATTAAAATTGCATGATGATTTTTTTGTCATTAGCTGGTAATTCACCTCTCTGAAATGGTACAATGCTAATGGAATGTATAATAGTACTGTCATTCTTGGTTCACCTTTTCAAATTCACTTTTCCCCCACTTACAGTAATAGAATAGAAGGAATGGTTAAGTGTACTAATAATCTCACATAGCTACAGTTAAAACTTCTGTCTTACTGTAGTCTTTTCCAGCTGAATCAGCAGGGTTCATCCTGTCCCAATATATGGTTCTATGTATTGAGGAAGAGTCCTAAAAATATCAATAGCACTTGAGAGCCTTCAGTTGGTTTTGAAGTAATAAGACTGCAGTTAATTGTCCTGTGAAGTTAAAAGAAGGAAAGAACTCCAGGTTAAATGAAACTTTAATGACTTGAGATTTCAGGTTGGGTTGTGGTTTCCCTTGATATGCCCAAAGCATGTAGTTAGTATGGAGTAAAATGTGCTGGAAAAAGAGCTCCCCCTGCCCCAGCCTTTCTGTGCCCCAGAAAACACAGAAACCAACAACAGTGTCAGTTCTGCAGCTGAATTGTCTCTTTGTCTTCTCTTGCAGGTCTGCTTTAAATCTGATTGCAGTGATGATGAGCAGGAGTCCTCCAGACTTTAAATCATTTTACTCTCATCAGAAAGGATGAGCAAACTTTAAATGTTTTATATCTCTGTAGCAAAGTGTATTATATATATTTTTTATCTGAGTTCAAGGATTTTTGTACATTTGTACTTCATTTGTTTTAAGATGTATATTTTCACTAAAGCTTAATTGTACAAAAAAGCAATGAGTGCCATTTGAGTGAGTGTGTTTCTGTATGTATTTGATTTATCTTGATATTTTTTTTTTTCTAGTGGGATGAATCTAGAAATACTAAAAGGATTTTAAAGAACAGAGATAATATCTATGGCATCAATGTAACTTGACTTTGTATGCTCCTGGTAAAACTCTTCTTGTTCATTAGGTTCTTTATTAGCAGTTTTCTTAACAGTAAAATTGCTGTACTGATAAATTTTATAATTCTGGTATTATCCGACAGCATGGCAGTGCTATTACCTAATGTATCTCTCAAGCAACTGCTAAGGAAGAAAAAGAATTCAGTGCACTGTGGCCAGCTATTATGAATTGCTCTTTACTCTCTGGCTCTGTAGAATGTCCTTCTGTATTTCTATATATATAGAGAATAATTCTGAACATTTAGATTAATCCTGTAACAAACTGTATTACCACATCCTTCTCTTTTCTACCAATCTTACACATCCTCTCCGTACAGTTTCTTGGCACGGACCATGCAAGTAGACCTATGCCAAAATTTTATAACTGTATTTTGAGTACTTTGTTATTTTTACCAAAAGGATTTCTTTTTACCTGTGGGGACACATTTTTATTTTTTTCTGTAAATGAAATTGTTTACAACTCCATGTAGGATGTTACAGTTTTATAATGGGTTAAAAAACAAAGCATGAGCTCTTCTTACCTCCTCTCTGCTTATTGTGTTGTAATACACAATGTTGTAGGATTGACAGCCATCACTGCCACTGAAGGAAGGACAAAGTAGTATTAAGTGTCCAATTTAGTAATGTAAATAATGTTTCCGTATAGCCTTTAAAAACTTCAACATTAAAAGCTGCCTTTAATGATTGCTTAACACAGATGTGGAACTGGTATTAAAGTTTTAGTTACGACTACCTGATGTTCATTAGTAAAACAGTATCCAGCTGCTTGAAAGCATGTCAAACTTTCATTCTTCTGGACTCAAAGTATGCCAGACTTTCTTTTTATTTTATCAAGTTTCCAGTAAAACTATTAATCTGTGTATGAGAATGCATTTAGGGAACACATTTCATTAAGAGCCTGTTCTGTTCTCAAAATTTGAGTTAGGGAATTGAAATGTGATGGAATGCTCCTGGAGTTCGGAGCCATGACTTTTGTTCATATTTTGTTCTGTTTTCTGAAGATTTGTCTCCCCTGAGCATGCTTTTTTTTTTTTTTTTTTTTTTTCTCTCAAACCTCTAGGGCACCAACCAGACCACACATGTGTTATACACACAGAGCAACTGAATATCCCTCTGGTTCAAATAGGTTTCTGCTTGTGATCTGCAGACCCACTGGAAGAAACTTAAGCTGCTTCTGAGAAACTCAAAAGATACATTTGATACTCAAGCCTAATGTCAGGTTTTAATTCACAGTATTTTGTCTCTAGTAAATGTTTTAATGGGTTAGAATTTGAAAAAAAGTTGGAAAACTAGTGTGTTACAGAATCCCATTGGGGCTGAGCTGGTGTCTATTTGAAATTGTTCCTTTTGGCTACTGTGCCACAGAAATGAGGAATGAGACTCTTTTCCTGTGTTTTCTGTGCATTTTTCCTCTTGTCTAAAAGAGCATAGAGGACAGCAAAATGACTGCCATAGAAAGTACAAAGGGAGAAATTGGCAGAGGGAGAGTTTGAATGAATTACTGGAAGATAGTCTGATGCAACATTGAAGGGATGGGAGGCTTGACAGAAAGAAAAATATCTGAAGCGAGGGTGTTGGCTGGAACCATTACGTGTGAGACAATGAGCTGGCATAGTCTCGCCTGAACCTCTTTATTATGTACCACAGTAATAGAAGGACTCTAAAAAGATGGGAATGGAGAAATAGGGAAGTAACAAAAGTGTTTTATAAATACCTACCTGGTTGGAGAAGTTGTCATGTTTCTCTGATTAAGGGGTTTCATTTTTTAAGATCTTAGGTTTGCTGTTCTGAGGCAAAGGTGACTGTATTAACACTAGACATACGGGGTGACAGTCTGGATTTAATGCCTGCTTAAGAGAAACTAGAAATTTGGGCAAGAATACCATGAACACAAGCTGAGTAATTTTTATGAAGAAAATACAGGGATTGGCTTTAACAAATAAAAAAAAAACCTGAAAGTCTATTTATCATGTATTTCAAATTTTCTTTCCATATTGGAGGGGGAGGGATCTTAACTTAAAAAAAAAAAAAAAAAAGAGAAACCAACTCCTCTATTTTGGAGTGCTGAGACTTAACACTTACTCTCCAGGGATCTGTGGAGAAAAAAGGCTAGATGAAGAGAAATGGGAAGTTGTTCCTAAGAAGTGGTTATTTATAAGTCTGCTTCTTTGAAAAAGGAACCCCCACCATGCAAAAAAGTGGAGGATTTGCTCATTTTTTTTAAGCTTTATTTAGTTTCATTTCACAAGTTTTTTCTTATGTTCTGAATAATACTATTAAATTGTTTTTGAGTAACTACATGTTTGCAGGATTAGGACCTAAATTCTGTTGCTTTTAGGGGGTTTTTTTGTTTGTTTATTTTTCCCCCAGTAGGCTCAAGATGGCATTTTTCTACTATAAATTTGTCCCTTTTGGCTAGAAATATAACCACATCGTAACGACTAGATATTACCTAATGTGAATCCCCTAATGAATTGGAAAATGCAAGAAACTGGAAGGATCAGCATAACTCTCCTTATACAGTACATGGAGATGAAGATGTTATGCTAATCTAAGGAGACTAACATTGGTTAAATGTCTTTACTGGAGTATTAGTAGCTTGGAGATGCATTTTGAAAGCGGGAGAGGGTAAGGAGAAGGGAGAACACCTGAAAGCAAAATATTGTGGTGTGATAAATTTAATATGAACTTTGCTCTTGGTTTTTGTAGGACATAACTGAGACAAAGAAGGGGGAAGGAAGCAGGTTGTGTTTACTGATTATGCAGCCTTTTATTTCCATGAAGTAAGTTTAAAAAAAAAATAAAAAGCCAAGGTAAATTCGTGTCATTTCAGTATGACTTCATTATACCTCCATGAATTCAGATTCTAGATCCATGTGTTAGAAGGCTTTACTAGCAGCGAGACAATCCAACAGCCTGACTGCTTTGTTCTACTGGTGCAAGATATGGAAAGATCTATGGAATTCCATGGAGTTACTTGCATGAGATCAAACCTCCTTTTCTGTGGCTTGTGTTTCCAAGCATTTGTGTATGTAAGTCTTAATGTCTGCTTGTGCATACCTCATGAATCTATATATTTAGCTCAAAATGCAGAAACTGTGAAACAATGTACCAGTATCTTATTGGTTTACTTAATGCTTTTGAATGTTGTGACCAACAGAATAGAATCTTCATGCCTCAGGGTTATTGTCTTTCTATAAAAAAAATTGTCAGCTTTTTTTTTTTCCAGAGGTATAGTGTTCATCATAGAGATGGTGTTATGTTTCTGGATTATAACAACAAAACAGTCTCAGCTGAAAAAATGCGCACTTAAAAATACTGTATAGTAATAAACAGGAAAAAACCTGTGGTATTTCTGTAACAAAGAGAGTGCTATTGACAAATCTTAGCCTTTAATAGAAGATGTTGTATGTCTTTTGTTTTTTTTTTTTTACAAATCATTCTTAAAACAATAGATCTGAAGGTTTTTGATTATGAAAGAGAATTATCTCCATCTCAGAATAAAATTATGTCCAATTTGAGAAATCAATGATAGGAGCTTTCTAAAATCCATTTTTAGAATGCACTTCAATTATTTTTCAAACAATAC
>JAVJGG010000054.1:38130573-38158924 GCA_035590195.1 Aviceda cuculoides | reverse complement strand
CACTTCAATTATTTTTCAAACAATACTGATGTAAGAAATTTCTCATTGCCATTTGTACAAATGGAGAATGCTTGTTTACAAGTTACTAAAATAAATCAACAGAAGTAATGTTATTTTGCTTTGGTTTACAATTTAGTATTATGCTAATTTAACATTGGAATTATCACCTTCACTGTAGTGTAGATTTTCAAAAAATACTTCTCTTTAGGAAGTACATAAAAAATTGAATTAAAATTTAAAAAAATAATGGAAAGCATCTTTAAGCTAAATTTATGTTTACTTTGATTTGAATTACTTGCCTGGCTCATTTTGGTGATGATGATGTCTCTTCTGCTGAATGTACAATTTTTTTTTTTCTTATGGTGTAACTTTGCACATGAGATGCAGGTAACTTTTCTGATGTCCCATATGTATCCAGCAGAATTCTTTCCAAGTATAGGAAAACTGACTGTTAAATGTGATGTGTTAGTTCTGGTATCTCCAAACCACTGGACTGTTCTTGTATGAGCTGTTTTCCTGGATGTTCTAGCATTGTTACTCCTGAAATAAAAGCAAAACACTGCCGCATATCTCAACCACATGTATTACTGTCTAATGTGATTTATTTACCATGTCTATCATGGTAGCTGGGATAGATAAAAGAAAAATTGTAATTTGAAAAAAAAAATTGCAATTTGTTGAAGCACAAAATGTGTATTACATGCTGTGAGTTTTTTACCAATGTAAGATTGTCAGATCCAGGAAAAAGTGCCTTAGCTCTGTTGTATTTGCTCAATGGATACCTTATCTCGTGGTCTGAATCTTGATTTCTACATAAATTTCTATGTGAAAAGACAGAATTACTGGAATGGGCTGTTTAACACGTTTACTGTGGTAACACTATGAATGTGAATGCAAGATTGGTCAATAGTAGCTGTAGTTCTACTTGTCATTAGCTTTATCATGCATATTGAATTTTATACTATTGCCAAAGGAGACTAACCAGACTTCACTCTCCTTGAGAGAATTTATACCTTGATATTAGTTGGATTTGCAGTTTTTTACATCAAATGCTTTTCAACAGTAGGCTGCTTGTATTTTCAACGTTTTGCCCTGTTTATGCAAAAGCTTTCACTGTAATTTTATGACATGAGTTGAAGGGCTAAGCACTCAATTACTATACAAAACAGCTTCAAATTAAGTGACTTTATCAATGATAAATCTGTGCTGTGGCATATTGCAGATTATCTGTGCGTATGTTGAACTACATGGGCCAGCATTCTCATGAAGTCTATTGGATTATTTAAGTAGTACCAACTACTTGCTGAATTGTTTGTGGAAATGCAGAACTGCTGACCTAAGTGTGACTTTCAGGACAGAGCAAAAAATATTCTTGATGTGCTTGTCCAACCTGTTCTTAAAAACATTAAATCAAGAGGTAACATGCCTAGGTACCCTGTGCTTAGGAAACCTTTCCATGTTCATGATGTTCATGTCTGTCTTATAGACAAGGTAAAAGCATGTTTCTTCTTTTTTTTTCTCCTGGAGGTTGAGATGAATTAATTGTCATCCACTAAATTACGTATGACTTTTTAGGTATTCACTGTTACTCTCTTGAGATTGTGACTTTATTTTTCTTTGTGGTAACGACGGCTTTACAAAAATGCCTGTTCTCTAACCCTGCCTGCTTATTCTTGCCCGTTGCCAGTTTTACATGACTTTATTTTTGCCAGTGCAGCTGTTTGTGGGGCTGCTATTCGAACAGGTCAGTGACATGACCCATGCAAAACCATGCATCGGTAAACTTGAATTGGGAGAACCTACTCATAAGGTACTTGCCAAAGAAAAACCTGATACCCCTGAGTTCTCTTCCAGTTCCCCCAACTCCTGGTTAATGAGCCAGAGGGCTCGCATTGCTGATACATTTGGGAAAGACAAGGAGAACAAAGAGGAGTGTGCTTGCAGGCAGGCATTGCCTTGTCCTTCCTGCCAGTGAGTCAGCAACCCTTAGGGGCCTGGCACGTATTTTGATCTGAAGCTTCAAAACAGGTTTGCAAAGACTGACTTGGGTGGTGGCTTGTTTAATCTTTTATAAGAGCTTATGCTCTTTTTAACATGCTTAAATTTATTTCAAAGTGTGGAGTGGCACATGTAACTATCACATAGCTGGACTGCTGCATACACAATGCTGTCATCCTTTTTCGTGTATCATTTGCTAAATAAAAAATTCATGATTGTGTGTTCCAGAGAAAACTGTCTGCAAGCTTTATCATAAAATAATCAGGAAAAAATATTCTTTTTACCTTAAAAGCTCACATTTTGTTGCACATTTAAAATAGGGGTTTTGCTAGAAGTTGGGTTGCTTTCAGTGCTGTAGATAGGTTTACTTTCAAAGTAATGTTTCAAATGGTTCATCTTTTATTAACATGCTAACAGAGCACTGTTTTACTGAATATTTGGCAAGAATGTGATCAGTGAGGTGGTTCTGTCGTGACTTATGCTGGCCTGAAAATCCAAAGACGTGAGCTTTGCTTCTTTTGTCCTTCCCTACTAGCAATAACTAAGTTGCATATTAAGTCATTACTGGGACTTTCTTTTCTTTAAAGTTCCAAGACCTGTTCTCCATTTCCATTGCTGGAACCAATTTCATGTGTTTGAGATCCAAGTTGACTTGCCAGCGCTTATCAGCTGTCGTTTAAAATGTGTATCGTCAACTAGATGTATTCAAATCAGTGGTTGTAATTGGTAAGTTCGCAATACCGTTGATTTTTTTTTAAATTAAGTGCTCAGTAATAGAATCAACAATTTAAATATTTAGATATTATATACTGTATATTTAATATGTGCTTTAAGAGTGCAAAAACTATTCTCTGGCCCAGCAAGCCCAGAAGCACGAGAGGAGTGCTGACAGGCTGGCGGGTGCGTTGCCAAGGTTTAAGTGTCCTGTTCCCGTAAGTGTTTCCTCTTTTCTCCATCAGCCTAAACTGAAGCCCAAATGCCGGTAGCGCCTTTGGCAAGCACCTGTGGGGCCTGCGGGAACTGGGAGCGGGCGAGCTGTAGGCTCTCCCCGTGAGGCGGCTGCATCTGCTGCCCCCTCGCTCCCGGGGCAAGGGGAGCGCGGCCGCATCCCCTGCCAGGTGGGGGGCCGTGGGGCTTCCCCTCCGAGGGCTGTTTTTCGGCCCACGCCGCTCTCCGTGCGAAGACAGACCCCCCCCTCACCGCCGCCGCTTCGGGCTCGGGGCACTTCTCGTCTCCCGGGCGAGCGGCGGCGGCGGCCGCCGCCTCCGCCTCCTCCTCCCCTGCAGGGGGCGCCGCGGCGCTGCCGGCGGGCTCTAGGACCCAGCGCCCCCTCCCTGCTCAGCCGCCCGGGGAGCAAAGGCCCTCACTTCTTCTCACGCGCTGCCGTCTGCCTGATCCGTATTCGGGAAGGGGTGGAGCCCTCTTTCTGATTGGACAGATTGTCGCTCTCCCTTGCTGCCCCGCCCCATACCTAGCCCGCGTGCTTCTGTGTGTACGTACGTAAGGGTGCGCGTGACACCGGGCCGGGCGCTGTGGTCTGCGCGTGCGCGTCCGGCGCGGCCTGAAGCCAGGACTGGGACCTTGCTCTGGGGTGGGCGGGGCAGCGGCGTGGGGGCTGATGGGACGGATTCAAGATGGCGGCGGGGTAGCTGGGGAGTGCTCGCGGCCCCCTGCGGTGTCTCCCTCATTCATTGCGGCAGTGACGGGCGGCGCGGCGTGAGCTGGCGGCGGCGCCTCCTCCTCGGCTGGCCTGAGCTTGCCGGGCGAGTGGGAGAGAGCGAGTCCGGGAGGAGGAGGAGGAGGAGAGTCGGGCCCGCCAGGAGGAAGGCGGGCTCCGCCGGCCGCCTGTGAGAGGGCGGGTCGGAGCGGCGGGTCGGTGCCGCCGGCGCGGGCGGAGCGGCCATGGCCACCATGGAGAAGCTGATGAAGGCCTTCGAGTCGTTGCGCTCTTTCCAGCAGCAGCAGGGTCCGGCTGCTATCCCCGAGGAGCCGCTCCAGAGACCGTGAGTGACCCGCGCCGGGGGACTGGGAGGGCTCCCGAAACGCTTCGGCGACACCCTCCCCTCCTCCCCCGGGGGGAGGCCGCCCCGCCCCGCCGAGCCGCTGCCGCTCGGGAGCTGCTGACAGCCTGAGGGGTGGCTGGCAGTCCCCGGAGGAGTTAGTCCCGGGGCGCTTCCCTGTCCTTGGCGGGAGGATCTTCCTGCGGACGTGTCTGGGAGTGCTGCCTGCTCGCTATTTAAGTTTAAGCTAGGAGTAACTTTCTGGGCAAACATGCTCGAAAACGCAGCTGTATGGGTAATGAACGGGAGATACAAGAATGCTACATGGGTTTCACAGGCTGGTTCTAGGAAGGAAAACCTTATTTTCAGCTAATACACTGCTGGAAAAAAGGCAAACCCCCCTAAGTGTAACTTAAAGCACTAAGTCTCATAAAGCTGCAGTCTGAGCTCTGACGCATCTGGGGGGAGTTGGTGTGGGTGACTGTTTATGACAAACTTCACTTAAAGGCTTGTGCTGTGGCTTGCTATGCAGAGACCTGGGAGGAATTAGTTTAAATATTCCTGATACCTTTTTGTTTTCTTAAACATTAGGGACAAATGCATTATGTCCATGAAATATTCAGGTTCCCTTTCATTGTTGGAGGACAAGGGCAAGGAGCTGTTCAGTACCACAGTGCTGCCCCTTACATTTGCATCCTCTAAAAATAACTTCCGTTGAGCAGGTGAAAAGACACTAAGATTTTTATGGGATAAATACATGAGTCACGCTGTTGCTTTTTCTCTAGCTGTTGGGGAGACAGGAGAAGCAGAAGGGTTGAGGAGCAGGTAACTTCTAAATTGGCAGTTTCATAGTGTTTTGGCAGAGGATACTAAGCACTGGAGCTGGGCTCTTGGCCACCTGCTCCCACAGTACTTTGTGATACGGATGCCAACTAAATTATCATGGTTGATACTGCTTGGAGACTGTTGTCTCAA
This sequence comes from Aviceda cuculoides, assembly GCA_035590195.1. Taxonomy (NCBI): domain Eukaryota; kingdom Metazoa; phylum Chordata; class Aves; order Accipitriformes; family Accipitridae; genus Aviceda; species Aviceda cuculoides. The sequence goes on along the minus strand of JAVJGG010000054.1, from coordinate 38,153,951 downwards.
ACAATGTCAATGCATTTTCATACTTTTGGGGCATAATAGATGAAAAAACTCATCATCTTTGTGAGCTAATTGTTTTTAGGTGCCTTACTGGTCTGCAGGGACTAATTGCTCTGTTACATGCGTTTTTTGTGCTAGTACTTTGCATGACAAGGAGGATAGGTGGCCATCTGTTTCCAGTCTTTCCTATATGTAGTTGAAAAAAAATCTCTGTAAAAATGAGATAGATCATGGTATCTCAAGAGAAAGTTCTGAAAATTATTTGTGATGCTTGCTGAGGGATGTTATGCTTGGTTTGGGGGTGTGAATTTAGGCATACTCTAATCAAAACATGATAAAATTAGGGTTGTCCTTGTTGACTTTGCTTTGTGTTTAAAAATAGGCTATATGTTTTTAGAAGGCTGATGGTATTGCATGCCCCCAGGAGCTATACAAATTCAGTAACAACATTAAGCCTCATAAAAGCCTGTGAAAGGATATTGTGACAGTCTTTGCTGAAGTTTCCCAAACTTTTAGTGAAATACCAGCTGACATCTTGAATGTAACTTGCAATACTGTTTGCATTTTTTTGTCTGTTTGTTTTTGTAATAGGCTGGAAAGGAAAATTCCCTCTGTGTGTTTTCCTTGTGTTTGTGTAGAGGTGTTCATCTTCATTGTGGTTCTGTACAAATAGCACTTAAATATTTTGTAGTTCTGTGTGGTAACTTGCTATTGTTCTGTCTGTTTATTGTTGTGAAAGGGTGCGAGCTTACCTGTGGGTAATGAAAGTATAAATTAATTGGTGAATGTCATAGCATAAATGCTACTGGTTTGCTCTTTGTTTCATCAGATATCTATTTGGTATTGTCCATTAGATCAAAGTTGTCCTGTTACCTAAATTAGATGAGTGAGGAGCTGTCATTCCTCAGATTATAGAGTAATCTCATTATTACAGGTGGTGTTAGACATTTTTTTGTTAGAATTTGTTGCTACAGTAAAACAACCTACCTCTACCTTTTTTTTTTCCTCCCCAAATAAGCTATCTTAATTTACAACAACACAATGTTACTTCTACACGATTAAAAATAATGATGAAAAAAAAAATCTTTCCTGTTGGAGTAGGCAAAAATGGCCTTTGAAATATTTTTCATAGAAACTGAGCATTCCACATCTGGTTAGTGAATGAGTCCTCCTAAGGACTGTGTGTGTCCTGATATGAAATGTTTTCAGATCACAGAGACTGGGGTAGAGAAGACTTAATTGTTTGCACAACATGTATTGAAGTTTTTCTTCAGTTTATTGTAAGACAATGACTTCTGAACTGTTGATAAAACTGATTTCCTGGCTTTACTTTTTTTATTAGAGTATTAATTTAATTCAAGCTTTTACCATGAAGGTAAGAGCTTTTTCTGTTTTAAGAGATTTTAATCAGCAATAATAATGTGTTATGCTTTTATTATGTGTTACATTAGTCAGACATCAGTTTCTGGCCCCCTCTCTTATCTCTTGCTGGTTTTTTTTTTTTTTTTTTTTTTTTTTTTTTGTTTTGTTTTGTTCTATGAAGACTTAGGTTGAGCTCTCTGTTGTCATATTGCTTCTGTACACTTCTGCTGAGGCACCTTATTTTCTTCCGTATCTATTTTTAGCTTTTTAGACCCTTAAATTTTGTTTGGAGTTGGGTGTTTTGTTTTGGATTACAAAGCTTCCACTAACTTAAAATTCGATTAGTATGATGTAAAAATTCAGAGTTTACTCAGTGAAACTAAAAAGCAGACGGGCTCTCACACAACATCCTATATTGTATGTTTTATTCATTTTTACCTCTATCAGTAAGCTGAGAGAATGACTTGCTAATGTTCTTCTGGAAAAGTACCTAGCTTTGAATTGATTAATCCAAAGGTAGATTCTTCACCTGTTGTCTTGTCAACTTGTTCTAATAGTTAATTATTGTAACTGGTTTTTAATTATGCCCTATTTTGATTTTTTTTCTTACCTTTAATTCTAACCATTACTTTACAGCAAAAGGTGTTACAAGACCCAAAATGTTCTCCAGTGATATGCGTTTTTCTATACTCATGAATTTTTCTGGCTTTTTAATGTTTGACTGAAGCTGTGGTTGAAGGTTGATTCATCATGCATGTAGAGGTATCATGAACTTTTTGCTTAACTGAAGACCATGTGAACTGCATGGATAATACATATTGCCCTGCTTCTCACTGGTGGTTCCTAGATGGTTTTTTGAAGTTACCGTTTCTAGGGCATGTTGTAGACCTGTTCTAGTTAATTTGACTATCCATCATTGTCTGTGTTACTACACATTGTTTGAAGTGTCTGCCATATTTGGGCTTAGTTTGTATCTTGATCCACTCACATTGCTGTTTGCTGTTAGTAGAATCTTTTTTGAGTTTCCCATTACTTTTCTCAAGATCTATGTCACGCTGTTTGGCTTGGCCTTTCTTCTAAATGCTAGTTCAGCTTTAGAGCTTCTGTACTCTTTTTACATATCCTTAATTCCAAGGCCCAAAAAATTAGCATCATTGACCTGCATCTCTTTGTAGCCAGCTTCAGGCTCAGAGTGCAGAATTACCTGGGCTTGCTGGTTTTACGTTGTTTATTAATCTTTTTGGCTAGAGATTGTCTGTAGAAGTATGCAGAAGTTTCAGCTCCTCTGCATGTGAGATGAAGCTTTCCTGTAGAGAACCGCTACTTCCAATATCTCCTGCCTTCTGTTACTCATCAAACTGAAATGACCTTACACTTGGGGCTTGCTGCTTAAGCTCTCTTCTAAGAAACATGTGATGGTGTTGTTCTCCCCTTGGGTATGCTCATCAGCAGTTTGCCTGAGAACTTCATAATACTTCTGAATAGAGGCTTTTTGATTTTTTTTTTAAATAAAAAAAAAATCATGCGTTCTATCTCTAGAAACTGTTCTGTTATCCTTTTTCTTCTGTAGGCACAGAAAATGTGGGTGTGCACATGATGTACATTAAGTGTTTGTCTTCCACCTTTTCTTTCATTTCTTCAAAGGCTGATTTTCTGGAAGTTGAGTAACCAAATGGCAGATAAAAGATTCAGTGCAGCAAACTTGGTTGAATGTTTGTTCATCTTTCCCTTTGGATGGTAACTGATAATTAGTCTTCACCTCTAGTTTCTGTTATTTCAGTTTAAATGGTAGCTTGTTACCTATATGCCTTCCTTCTAAGTTTTCCTGTAAAATTTTCTCTAGTCAGGCCTTTTTAAGTGAGGCGGTGAATTTGGTGTTAGGTAAGCTTTCTGTTTACAGAAATCTGCCAAAGAGGTTGATCTGTACTATTCTGAGTAGTATTGAACACTACTGCCTGCCTTGCTCAGGGCTATATTATGTGCGGATAATAAAGAACTTTATTCTGAAAGCAGTCTCATTCAATATCTTTAATATGTTTTGTATCTGAAATAGTGAGCTTGTGGGCAAGTTCAGATGTGCCTGTTCTATTCTTGGGTTGAATGTGTACTGAAAATGGTGCTTACAAGAGATGTGGGCAATGCTAGGTAAAATTATCATAAAAGCTGAAATTATTTATTCAGTTTCTTAGGTGCCTGTTCACATCAACAGTACTTAAGTTGCAAAATCAGTTGGACGTTTTCGGAAGTATTTGCTATTATGTTAGAGGTGATCTGAAAGGGCTGTGAAAGACTCCGTGATGCTTTTTCAAGATAGAGGGAGAGACGCTTTATGCTTTGATTAAAGTCAGGTTGGCTACTCGTATTCTGCCAGTTGCATAAGAACACAAGCCAAAGAAGAGACCCTCTTTAAGGAACGCTGAAGCTTACCTAAACAAAATACTGCCAAATTATAACAGAAAAAATGGTTTTGTTCAGAACTATTCCTTAAACTTTTAAAAAGAAAAAGTATTTCAGGAGTGAGATGAGAGGATCCTTGGGAGAAAAACTGAAATCTTAGAAGCAAACACTTCTCAACCCCCTACTTCCAACCTGATGGAATTAAAAGGATAGGTGTGCTTGCAAAGAATGACTTTTTTGAAAAACTGTACTGTTATTTGAGCTAAATCTCTTAAATATTACAGCTTAGTTCTTAAAAATTTTTGTCTAACAATATATTTTGACTTAGCTTAATTTAATGTGCTTTTTGGCTACTTGCTGTTGGTCCTTAATGTTGTGTTAACTATATTAATCTATCTCAAGGCTGTTCACATAATTTTCCAACTTCTAGTTCAGAAACATTGTTTTGCTATTTGATGGTTTTGCTATTTTTTGCTAAAACAGAAAATTAAATGTTAAAAATAGAGATGATTAATTTTCACTTGAAAAACAAAAGGGAAGATTTTCTGTGAATGTGAGTGAAGGAGCAGGTACCTCCTTGTGAAACAGACCCAGGAGAGGTACCTTTGGGTGTGCATTTTCCTGCACTTCTGCTTTCCTAGAAGTGATTCTGTGTCAGTGAAGAGTAGGAGACACTGCATACAATGAAATAAAATCTCACAGTTATAGTTGTGAGTATATCTCTTTTTTTCAGTTTCTTTGGGGGAGGAGCAGGGAAGAAGCTTCTGTTCTAGACTTAGCCATAAATGGTTGTAGGAGCTTATATCATGTTGAAGTGAATGTTAAACAAATTTTGCAAAGTAGAAGCTTTTCATATTGTGCTCTGCCTTGCTTGTAGATATGCATTCTCTGTTTCTGTGAATTTTATTCTCTTTGTTTTACACTAATCTGCTGCCAGTTAACTAAGCTTGGCCTTCCTTGGACTATACTGAGTGTTATTATAGGGACATTATTCTTGGGCATAGACTGTGCCTAGAACTTTGCTATTTTTATAATTATGAAACCATTTGGAGGAACGTGGCATATGATAGGATTGCCTCAGCATCCTTTCCAGTTCAGATACAAAATGATTGATTTAAAAGAACTCTTAGAGTTCAAGAACTTGCCAGACAAAAAAAGGCTGAGGCCATATTATGTGTGAGGGATGTCTTTTTAAAAGTGGTATTTTTAGGTCTGCAAGACTTGTTCTCATGGCTTATTTTCCCCAAACTTTTTCTTTCTGTCAGTTTCTGTATTTCAACTTTGTTCTAGGTCTGCTCCAATTTTTCCTTCCTTTCCCTTTAGTCCTCTTCATTCTGCGGGTTTTTTTTCCCCAAATACTTTCTCAGTGAAAGTTATGGAATTAATATGATATTTCCTCTAAGTTTGTAACCTTCCCTTTGCTCATTTGCCTGCATGCTCTCAGCAGCAGTTAGTATATGAAGTCCTGGTACTACAGGTAGTTGGTATACAGCTGTTTATATAATGACCAGAAAAGTGCATCTTTTTCCTATATAATCATTAGACAGTACTCTAGCAAGAGTGTTTAAATGGTCAGTGCTCACTTTTGAAGTTTTATCTCAGACTCATTATCATTGTGTTCTTCTAGAAAGAAAGAACTTTCAACTACCAAGAAAGATCGAGTGAATCATTGCCTAACAATATGTGAAAACATAGTTGCTCAGTCTTTAAGGTAAGACAATGTCTAATTTATTGCATTAATATGAATAGCTACTTTGGAGTATTAGTTATTTGGAGGCTTCCTGATATTTGCTGATTTCAAATGCTCAACTTCTGTTTAAAACTGAAGTGGCACAATTTTTTTTTAAATTTTTTTTTTTAACAACACAAGATCTAAGAAGTCATTTTGTTTAAGCATTGGTAGAGTAGGCATTATCTTTCTAACTCAGACAGAGAAACTGAGGCACAGAGGTCAAATATCGTGCCAGATTTTGTAGGAGGGAGCAGGGAAATGATCTCCCAACTCCTTATGAAGTGCTTTAATCCACTGAATATCTTCTCCTGTTGTATAACTGGGTATAATATATGTATAGTTGGATTATGAAACCCCCTCAAAAATAGCATTGGTGTTTGCTTTTTGTAGTGCACATTGTAATTTTCTAATTTATTTTTATTTAGAAATTCTCCAGAATTTCAGAAACTGCTGGGGATTGCTATGGAACTCTTTCTCCTCTGCAGTGAGGATGCAGAATCTGATGTCCGTATGGTTGCTGATGAATGCCTTAATAAAGTTATTAAAGTAAGAACTTTCATGTACTGTGCTACCAGATTTTACCTCCTCTTGATGCAATGTCCTGTATGAATTCACACTGATGTTCTTTTAGTTGCTTTTCTTATTGTTGATAATATCTCATAATGTAAGAGGTTAAGTAAGCTTCTTTACTGTATGTGGTCTTAGGAGAGCTTTTCGTGCCTTCTTTTTATGTCTTCTGTCATTCATCATTCTAATCTATTCTTCAGTCAATCATTAACTTTGTTCTCTTCAAACAAGAACATGGGCTTTTCTAAAATCCTCTTGTTGTGTGGGAGGAATACTTTATTATTGTTCTGTAAACATAAAGATACTTAACATGAGGAAAGGTAAAAATATTATTAAAAAGCTGACTGGAAGACATAGTGGCTTTTCATTCCAAACTAGTAGTATGCTGTAATTCAGGCAGTGTGATTTGCTGAGACTTGGAGGAAGAGCTTTTAGGCAATAATTGGGATAAAGATGGTGTTCTGCAGATTTATTACCCTACTGTGATCCAGAAAGAAGGGCTTGTTGGAGAACAGCAGGCGGGCATTCATATGAGGTCAGGCAAGGTCTAAATCTTGATTCAAAGTATATTAAAATGAACCTTTTGAATAATTGCTGTGAGCTGCTGCTTCCAGGACAGGTTTACCTTCACCTGCACGTTCTTGTTTCTTTCCTGTTTTCTGAAATACTTGGCCTTTGAGTCAATGTAATGTACCTGTGTAATTAATCTAGTTGATGCACAGTTTAATTGCTTTAGAATATGCAAATAATAATTTTCTTTACCGTGAAGGGATGTGTAGAAGAAAGCAAACAAAACATCCCTATTTCTGTAGGGATTTCTCTCAGTTAAGTTCTATTTGATATCTGAATGAGTTAAGTTTTGGGGGTTCTGCCTGTGGCTGACAGTTGTATGGAGAAAGCTTACTGATTATGTAGTGTATTCCATAATGGTAAGGAATGAGGAAGTGCGTCTTTTTGCATTGTTTTTGTTTTGCCCTGTAGCAATTTGCTCTGTTCATTCCAATTTAAATGTTTTTCTATTTGGAGGAGTTTAGCACTCTATGAAATGCATACACCATTGTGTAACTTAATTTGCTTTAAAAGATACTCTGAAACAGTTCTAAAGAATGAAAACTTACTTCCTTCTTTCCACCAAATTCTTCTGTAGGCTTGGTATAAAATTGACCTCTTTAATTTACCAATCTATTTAATATTGTAGCCTTCTGGCATGTGTCAAGATAACTTGAAAAACCTTATAATTTTTTAAAAATTTTTGTATGGTAGTTTGTTTTGTTTTAAAGATTAAAGTGGTTTTAAATGATGGAGTCTTCTGTGGTCATTAAGCTTGCCAGCTGGTCACAGCTGTGAAATAGTTGTGATATTCCAACTACATGGAAGTATCAGACTGTTACTGAAACTGGTCATGGTTTATATTTTGTTTCTATGTTTTATGCTGTGTGGAAGCAACTTAGTCTTTAGGTAGGTGCTCTCTCATGTATAAATGCAGAGACAAAAAGATGTGCAGTTTTATTTTCGGTTGTGCAAGTAGCAGTGATGATTGTGGTGAGTGTAATGGAGGTGTCAGGCCCCTAAGCTTGCATATTAGTCAGTGTTCACCTTTTCTAGTACCTCAGGCATTTTAGAGACCAACTCTGTTGCTAGAAAGATGCTTTATGTTTTCTGTCTTTCAATATAAGAATATAGATGTAAGCATTACTTGTGTAACTGTGTGTCTATCTGGAGTTTATGCTCATTAGTATAATAAAAATGCTAACGCTTCTGTGTAGACAAGGCTGTAAGTTGAAACAGCAAATAAGTTTATCTAAACACTGTAGGTCATCTTTAAGTATGGCTACATTTACCTGTCAGAACCTCACAGACAGCATAAATGGCTCAAAGTTTAAATAGCTTTGGTGATACCTTTATTTAAAAGAAAAAATACCAAGTTGGGAGTTACCAGGTTTCTGTGGGTAAGGTGTTACTGAAGCTGTCTTATTTCTGAAGCTGGTGTACGATGTTGTATTCTCTGTGCTAATGATAGTGGTGGGACTGTTCACGCAGATTGGAGTACAGTTGGTCTCACTAATTGGGATTATTATTTGTAGTAATTTAGAGTTGACTATGCTTATGATTTTTTCTGATTGGGATGACTTCTTAGATTCTAGCCTGCTAAAAATACAGGTATACACTAGTAAAAAGAGTTGCTCCAGTTGAGTGTGTTTTAAGAACAACTTACCCGTGAAGCCAAATAGTGGCTGGTGCCTTTTCGTGTTGCTTGGTAACCTTATATACAGGGACAATGAACTTCCCATAAAACTGAAATTTTGTGAAGTGAGATTTATCCCTAGCTACCCTCATCTAGGCACCTGCAGTTAATAGTTGGGGTGCTTATGACAATATAAAGATACAAGCCAGACAAGATTTTTCAGGAGAAGGTAATACAATTTTATTATAATGACTGGTATAACTGGGGAGAATGAAGTTTTGGGGCATACAGTTTTAGGCTAGGGGAATCGTGCTCTGGAGGAGCCACAGAGACTTCACTGACCATGCTTAAGCAGTTGTGGCCTCTATATCAGCATGTGCCATGTAAGATTTTTGTAGTCATCGTGAGTAATCCTGTGAAGATGTGAGCTTAATGGTTGGTGATCAAGTAGGCAGATAGAAAATCAGAAGCTATTGAATTATTGGTCAAGGAATAAAGAATGAAATACTAAACGTTTTAGCACTGTATAAATCCACAATGCAGACACTTGCACACTGTATGAAGCTCTCATTTCATCTGAGGAAGTGGTGGTAGAAATGTTCATAAATAGTAGTATGCACTAGGGAAAAAAAGAAGGAAGAGAAAGGGTAATTGTATATGTACAAAATATTCCATAGGAAGAGATTATATATAGTGGAACTATTTTAATTTTTTTTTTCTTCTGCTATTTTAAAGATGGAGAGAGAATGATTGAGTTGAGGTGAACAGAAAATTACTGCTGCTTGGTGCTTACTTACATGTACCCTAGTTCTTAGCCAGACTGCAGGTTCAGACTACAATATATGCTCTGTCGCAGTATGCTTGATTAGATCCTGGGATGTGATACTTCTGGTGTCCAGAACACCTTGCGGTAATAAATGGATGCAGAAAATAGACTTGTTCATGAAAGAAGGAGTTTTCAAGGGCTGTTAAAGGTATGGGAAAAATACAATCTCAGTTCAAGAAATAGTAGGAGACTACTTGATGGTGGGGAATACCTCTCACTGCTTCTGAATGCTATTTTTGTGTTCTGATATTCTATTCATGAGCATCTATTCCTGGCAATTGCCAGGAAGCATGTTAGGTTGGCTCTGCTTATAGTCTGATCCCATATGGCTTTTTTTTTTTAGGTAGAATGGGTAAAGCAGTCAATATTAACTGCAAATAACTGTTAGAGTTTGTGGAATTTGTCCGTGTTTCTGTTTTGTGTTTGTGTGAGAGATGAAGGTGTCTCTCTTCACTATTTAGCACTTTCCTGGTTATACGTCAAATATATAGCGGCAGTTAGATAGTTCTGTGCCTTTTTTGAAGTGGTTTTATTGCACGTGTAACATTGTTCCTGCAAAGTGCCTCCCCTCTGACACAGTATGTTCTCAATGCATTTTGTTGCAGGCTTTGATGGATTCCAATCTTCCTAGGTTACAATTAGAACTGTATAAAGAGATTAAAAAGGTGAGTTTCTTTCATGTCCTTTTGAAATACGGTATTTTGTAAGTGTTTTAGTATATTAGAATGTGGCATTTGTGTAAATAAATAGCCTATGTCTTTCAAGATCAAGGTCAAAGCTTCACTTTGGAAGGATTTGTGACTGTTTAATGTATTATTCTACCCAGTTCCTCACTATTGGCCCCACTGTTTAGATATAACCACTCCTGAAAGCTTATCTGGCAGAAAATGTGTGAGCATTTGGTGTGAACAGCAGTCTAAGTTACCCTTAGCGACTCTGCACCCAAACGAATAAGGCATATTCATGATGTTTGCTACAGTGACGGAGCTGGAAAGAATAACTTCAAGCAAAAGGGTGGTGAAAAGTAGGTGGAGGACAGTGACATTCTTAATTTGACATAAGGTATTGGAGGAATCGTTTGATCAAGACCTGAAGTGACCCAATACAAATTTTGACTACTTTCTGGCTGTCTGATGTGATGCTTCTGTAAGAAGCATAAGTAAAAATACTGAAGTTCCTCTTTTTATACCAAATGTCACAATTTAGTTATGTCCACAGGAAGAATTTTAGTAATAGCCTTTTTGAAGTATATGACTACGAAAGAAAAATGCTGTTTTCAGGACAGTGTCACTGAAATCATGTCTCTTGCATCTATAAACATATAGCAAGGCTTGTACAGAGAGAAAATATAGGTGTTATTTGTCAGACAGTAATGCTATTGCTATTTGTTTTATTTCTTTGGGAATGATAGAACTCTAGAAAATAAATAACAAAAGTAATGCGGATAGCTTTTCTTCTGTCAGATGTGGACTACTTGTAGGCCCTGTATGAACATCTTACTGTATTGTTGTACCTTAATGTCATGCAAAATTTTTGAGGGTATAGAAATGGACATCTAGCTAATTAACAAAAAACAGCCAACATAAACAAACTGCTCTGAAGTTTCTGCACATTATGACTGGGTGCAGGAGGAAATACTTTGTTGTTCAGGTGCTCTGAGATTCATGTCAGAGGCAAGAGAGAGAGGGAGGTAGCAAGCATAACAGAAGCACCCAGCAGACTAAATTTTGTTTGCGCATCAGTTGGATCACTTTAGGAGCCATGCCAGAATATGTTGTTTGGCTCTGAACCTGAAAAATGCACATTTTGTAATTCAGATGCAAGGTTTTTTTTTACTTGTCGTGCTAACAAGACCATGAGCCTTTGATACACTAGCTAAAGAAAATAAGAAAGAAATGACAGTTTCTAAACATCTCAACTCTGTCTTCAGAGGGACTTGATTTGGTTAGGTTCAAACTACATTAGGTACACAATTTCTGCTAGACATCTATTGACTGCCTTAGTTTTCTGTATTTCCAGCAATACTGAGGAGCTTTACTATATCCTTAGACACTAGGTCTGAATGCATTCTAGGTCAAGTCAGGTGCACAACTGAAGGTGTCAATACAGACAAATAGATACTAAACTTCAGGATCCAAGCCATTATGAAGTGATACATATCAATACGTGGATTTTTTCTTTAGTGTGCTCAGGAGCTGAACATGATTTATTTGCATATCTCCACTGCTGTCAATTTTATGCTGCATTTCTATCTCTGCAAGTGTTCCAGTGATTTTTAGACTCTCATATCATCAGTGTTTCTTTGTTGGTTGATGCCTTTCTCTGTGGTATTTTAAGCTGATATCAGCAGAGTGGAGATCTCAGACATTTCCTTCTCTTTCTTGATGTTCCTTATTATTCATCTTGGGTCACTTGGAAAATTCCTAATACCAGACAAAAAAACGAAGGCAGTCATGGAGCTGACATGACTTCCTTTTGGCTGAAGGGAATTTATGGCTTCCAGACACCTTACATCTGTATCTGTTTAAGTAAAATAGTATAAAACTGTATACTGTTGTATATTATAGGTATTTTTTAGGAAATTATTTTGCTTGATGAAATGTAACAATTGCATACTCTGTCTAGAATGGTGCTTCCAGAAGTCTACGTGCTGCACTCTGGAGGTTTGCTGAACTTGCCCATCTAGTTCGGCCTCAAAAGTGCAGGTAAACATATCCTAGTAGTGGACTTTCCAAAGAACATTTAACAAAATACAGATGTTAACAAAATGTTATTGTTCTCAAGTTTTAAATATATAATTGGGAAGTTGCAAGAATTCCTGTCACATTATTATCTCTGAAGTAGCTTTATTTCGTTAGCTGATTTTCTTTTTAGCAGAGTTTTAGTTCTGTGCTGTACAGGACTCTGGGGGAAGGGGGGAAAAACTCGTGAAGACAGTGACTTGTGTTTTTTTAAGTGTATTCTTCTCTTTAGTTCTATCTTAATGTCTGCAAATTGTGTTCAGAAGGCTGTTGAGTTTTTTCTACATTCTGTGTAGCTAACAGGTACATTTATTTTTATGATTTAGTAATACCACAGAATCTGAGTATGAATTAAAAATGTTTAGATGGGTATGGTTGTTCTGATCTCAAATTAGTTTTTCTCCTTTGCCATACTTAGGCCATACTTAGTGAACCTTTTGCCCTGTCTAACACGAATAAGTAAGAGACCGGAAGAATCGGTACAAGAGACACTAGCTGCGGCAATACCAAAAATCATGGCAGCGTTTGGCAATTTTGCAAATGACAATGAGATTAAGGTATCTTTCTTTAACTATTAGTGCTCCCTATTATATCTCAAAGCACAGTAAGCTATCAGCGTTATCAATCAGATGTTACAGAAAGCAGTGTTAACAGCTGCATGTCTGAAGGCAAAAGTTGCCCTTGCTTGATGTATGTTAAGTAATGCTTTGAATGAATGAAAAATAAATTTGCTGACTACTTAATTCACTTCTGTCTCCTTTTCTTTCTCATAAAAAGTTAAGTAAGATATCTTTGTTTTTAGGTTTTATTAAAGGCTTTCATAGCTAATCTTAAATCCAGTTCCCCTACTATCCGTCGAACAGCAGCAGGATCAGCAGTAAGCATCTGTCAACATTCGCGAAGAATGCAGTATTTTTATGCCTGGTTATTGAATGTACTTTTAGGTAAGATTCAAGAAGAAAAATTAAATTTGCTTTAGGTATAAGTGACATGAATTTTTTTTTTTTTTTCCATTTAAGACACTTTTCATATGTGAGAGATTTTCAGGCAAAGCAAGGATACTTAGACTACCAGTTACACTGTTAATGCCTTCTCTATTTTGTCTTAAGTTGGGTGAAGATATGACTAAAGCTATTTGTATCTCTGTGCTGCGGTGCTAATGCAGTAATGTCGAAAAGAATCATCCAAAGCTAAGGAAGCAAGTAGCCTGTTGGAAAATGAGGAAGTCTAGGGATTCTGGAAAAACTTGCTGAGGAGTCTGAAGCCTTGCATTGTTCAGCAGCTTGGTTGTTAGTGTAGCAGGTCTGAGGTGGAGGGTATGACTGTTATTCTGTGGGTCATGAACACGTACCCTGTAACTTGCTTTTAGAAGTGCCACCGTGTAGATTCTTCGTTGAAAACCTAACTTAGGCCAGAAACGGAATTTTTTGTGTTCAAAAGTACGCAACTTTGCATGAAGTATTGCTTCCATATTTCTTCAGCTGGGAAGTTTTAATAGTCTTCGGGATGTTTTGCAACTCATGATGAGATGCGTGTCTGGATTGTAGTGGAAACTTTTCTCAGTTTTGTTACTGATGAGGGGTTCTTTACTGTGTAGACTATATTCCAAAAGGAGAGGCAAGAAAGACCCAACAGATACATAAAGCATTATTGTGTTAGCCTTGCTTCTTTAAAGAATGGGTGAAAAATTCAAATGCCATGTAGTGACTGTCCTCACTCTGTACAACTTGAAAATGGTGTACTGTGCACACATTGTTCTTTCCTGCCTCAAAGGTGATGTTTCTTAACGTCCTGGCAATGGTACTAAATTCAGACAGGAGCACTAAATAGGGATGCCATTAATTAATTCTGATTTCCCTTCCCCCCCGCCACCCCAAATAGAAGGTTGTGGGGTTTTTTACGTAACTTATATTTGTTCTTAATGTATTTTGTGTTTGAGTCTGTGATTAGCAGGTAAGCATATGGAACAAGGTTCCCAATACTTGAGGGTGGAGGCAGAAGTGTAGATGTTATTCATTAGGATAGTAGTGCATGTGTCTGTGAGGGAATTATGTTTGGCCTTAATTAAACTGCCAAGTGGAGAGAGGAGGCAGGTGAGGAGAGCAAGAGAATCTAGATCACTTGGTGAAAGCATCAGGTATTATGAAAAAAAATTTTGTGTTTTTTACTGAGTGAAAAGTGGTAGGGAACAGGGAGGTGAGACAGGGTCCTCTGACCGTTCTCCCACATTGCTTAAATCATTGTCAGGAATATTAAATAATGCGTATTTTCAAATGTTTCTATGTTTAGAACGCATTTTTAAGTTGCTGCTAATTTGTTTGTTTTAAAGAAGCTATTATATGGACTATGTGAAATAACATTTGTTTTGAAACTAACCACTGCCAATAAGTGAATTGGCTGCTGCTTTTCTACCCCCAGGCTTGTTGGTCCCTGTGGAAGATGATCATCCTACTCTTTTAATTCTGGGTGTTTTACTTACACTAAGGTATCTCATACCTTTATTGCAACAACAAGTAAAGGATACCAGCCTGAAAGGGAGTTTTGGTGTAACAAGAAAAGAAACAGAGGTTTCACCTTCACCAGAACAACTTATACAGGTAAAATATGAATAATAACCCTACCCTGAAAAGTACTAATTGGAAGGAAAAGAAATAAATCTTCTATATAGTATGATACAGCACTAGTTTGATGTTGAACATCTGAATTCTTTTCTCAAATTCCTGTTCATCTTGGTAAATGAAAGGTGGTCCAGTGACTGGAATTATTGATAAATAATGACCAGAAATCCCAGAAAAATGCATCAGCAGTACTTGTTAGTTGTTCCCAAAGGAGCTAAAGAACTTCATAATCATTATGGTGTTCTTTGATGTGATTCCTCCTTCTATAACAATAAACAGAAATGAACAGACTTCTACCAAAAAGGCAGTTGAATAGCTACAATTAATTGGCATTTTTCCCTTGGAAGAGTGCAGTGAATATTAGATATAGCAAATGTCAGTCATTTTTAATGTACCACTGAAATTTAATGTGGTATGTGAGAAGAAATGTAGTATGTTGTGTCTTCATAGAGACTTACTCCAGTACTTTGTTGGGTTTTAGGTTTATGAATTGACTCTACATTACACCCAGCATCAGGACCATAATGTTGTGACTGGAGCTTTAGAATTATTACAACAGCTCTTTAGAACGCCACCACCTGAACTTCTCCATGCTCTGACTGCTTCAGGTGGCATTGCACAGGTCAGTGTATCCAAAGATGAATCAGTCAGCAGGAACCGCAGTGGGAGCATAGTGGAACTTATAGGTAAGCTATATTTTTGGTAGTTCAAGTAAAAGGAGATGAACATACATCACCAGCTGTATTTCTCGATGTTAGCCAAAAGTATGAAGGATAAAATTAAATGTATAAAGTTATGCATGGCTTCCCCCCACCCCCCAGGTACAGTAAAAGGTTTTTTCCCCTCCTTCATTTAAGTGGGTATACAGGCTTTGAGTAATGACAAACTCCAGTGTATTTTTTACAGTTCATGTTGATAGGGGTTTTTTTGGTTACACGGAACAAGTTAATTGTGGTGACAGATTTATTTTTTTTCTTCACGAAATTAATGTTCTTCTTGCCAAGCATCTGACAACTGTGATTCATAAAAAGCTGATCTAATCAGAATTTATATTAACTGAGAGCTCCTTGCTGAATACCAAAACCAGCACAAAATTAAAGCATGACTTACGCTTATCCATAACTGTTAAAATCAGCTATCAGTGTTCTTGTCTGTGAAGTGCATGTTCTTAAAATTGTCTCTTAACTGCTACTTACCCGATTCAAAAGAATATATCTCTGACTGGATTTCTGTAAGGACTTCTGTATTGAACTAACGGATCATTCTAATATTGCTGGTATTAGAAGGTAATTCATTAGCTGGAAGCAATCATAGCAGTGAAATTTAAAGCATTTTCTTTAAAAGCAAACTTTGCACAAATGGCATAGAAAAATAAAAAGTCATTTGATGGCAAATTATCAAAAAAACTTGGACTTCAAAAGCAACAAGTTTGCTATTTCTTCCTGGCTTTGGGTTTTGGTTTTTGTTGGTTTTTGTTTTGTTGGTTTTTTTTTTTCTTCCCATTTGTGGCTATTAGAATTCCTTCATGATTTCAGCAGCTCTGTCTTTGCCCTGATGTGTTACTTTCTGTGATTTGCAGCTGGAGGGGGGTCTTCATGCAGCCCTGTTCTTGCAAGAAAGAATAAAGGTGATTATTTTCAAAAACAAATCCTTAACTGCATTCCTTTCTGATGTTTGGGGTTTTTTTGGTTGGTTGGTTTTTTTTTTTCTTTTTCTTTTTTTTCCCCTCCCCACTTCATTGTCTTGCTGAACTTTAGTCTTCGTTCACAATTGCCTTTGTATTATCAGCTGATCTTAATCACTGTAAATCTTAAAAGAATTCTGACGCGATTTCTGATGTTGCAATCAAGATATTCTAAAATTACTCAAAGCAGTATAATTCTTATTTTTGCTGTAGTTCACTGGCAAAATTATGGTGATGAATATTGATGCAATTTTCACTTTTAAAGAGCACATCTAAAAATAATCTCTCTGAACAGGGCATTCTTCCTTTTGATGGTAATATTTAACCTTTAATGTAACTCACAAAATAGTTAACCTTCCTGCTTTTTAGGCCTGTTTGGTTTTGTTTTTTTTTTTTCTTTCACTAGTGCACGTGTACATTTGCATGCTTTGATATGATGCTTTTCTATTTCTTTTTCTGTTCTTGATGATTAATTCTATACATTTTGTGTCTTACCGTGTATATTTTAATTTCTTTCTTCAATAGGTAATTAATTTAGCAGGATTTTAAATAATACAATTTGCTCTGAAATGTTCTTTTCCAAGTTTGTGCATGAAAGGAAGTACTTCATAGCTAGTTATATGTTTACACTTCGCTTAAAACCAGTCTAGAATCACTCTAGATACAGCTGTGTAACAGTTTCATCGCCCGTTTTAGGTGAGCAAAGTGCTGCTACTGCAGTGGAACTATTTGTGAGTGTAGTGCAGTCAGTGCAAGCAGAGTGAGCAGAGAGGTATGCAATACTGAAAAGAAAAACTTCAAGGAACAATAGTTTAAGACCAAATAAGATTATACAAACTTTAAGGACCATTATAGCAACTAGCATACACTTTTACCAAATATGTCCTCCCATATCTCATAATGCTTAAAGAATATATCTATATGCTTTAAGAACATACCTAAATGTGAAATAGTGGTTATAACTGAATGAAATAGTGCTTGCGGATGCAGTGATAATTTCTAGTTTAGAAACAACAGAGTGAAAGAAAGGGTGTTCTGAAAGTAGATATAGCTGCATCATCCGAAGGTGAGACAGAATGCAACAAATGAGAATAAAAATGTGTAACACTTTTAAATGAAAAATGATAAATCGTCATTTTGATACTTTGAATTATTAGTAGTCTTCAGTGTAACTTTGAAGTATTAATAATAGTGTAAATTCAATTAAAGTACTTGGTAAAACACTAACCTTTCCCTCGCTCAGTGGGAAAACATGTATGAGTCATCAGCTTTTATCTTTTTTTCAAGATTATGGTGTGAAGATTTTGTGGTCTAAAACAATGGCATAAAGGAATTTGAATAAATCTTTTGTGCTTTGTACAGGTTTAATTTCAAATTGTGAATTGTTCATTTACTGCTGCTCTCCATTGTGGAAAGGAGGGAAAAATCAAGCCTGTTCCCAGTTCCTACTTGAAGTTGTTCTGCAATCTACTACCATGTAGAGTAGTAGGCTTCTGCTGTTGGCTGTGGCTGAAACCTCTCTAGCTGTAATACTCCTTTGTGTGTAGGGGTGTAAAGTGAGGCTGATCTACAGAAGTCTGTGACCCTAATATAAGAACTCAGATGTTTCAGCTTTAGAAAATTATTTGCAAAAAAGGCTGAAAACTCATTTTGAAATGAAAGCCTATGTTCTGCATCTTAACTGATTTTTTTTTTTTTTTTTTTCCAAATAGTGGAAAAGTATCCTACAGCTTGTTTTATGTACTCATTTAAACACACAAAGCCTGATATGCCTAATAAGTGCTTTTCAGTGTCCTTCCTCTTTCACTTACTTTTAAAGGTGATCACCTGTGGAAAGCAGAAGAATATCCTGGTTTGTTTCAGTGAAATGGATGTAAATGTGAGAATAGAGAAGAATATACTATCTTTCATGGTTTTTTTGTTGGAAACTCTTAGGATTTTACTCGTTCTTTTGTAGGATTGTGTAGTTCTCAATTAATTACTGTTATTTTGCATAGAACATACATGGAAATGTCATGGTTACTTTTCTGCATTGCTTGCAGGTTTGAATAGCAGAAAACAAACTTTTCAGAGGAAGAGAATTCTACAGTGTTACTGCTATGTATGAAAGCAGTTGTGATAGAGAAATTAATACAGAAGTCTGTTAATGCTTTTTTACATGCTGGTAACTTAAATGAGATGCAAACAAATTCACCTGGAGTTATCAAAACATTGGTATTTTGCATGGTGAATCATAGACTACCAGTGAAGCTTATTCTAAATGGCAAAACAGGCTTATCTCAAAGCAGTTATCATGAATCCCTCTGTCTCAGCAAGTGACTTGCGAGATCCAGAAGGGTGGGCTCAGTAGCTCCCTCTGCACTCTGTGTCCTGTCCCATTTACGGAATTTTCAGTGCAGTTGTGTTCTTGGTTGGTTCCTAGGCAGTGTGCATCTGCAGGTATTTTCCTCTTTCCACTGCCTCTATTTTAAATAGATATTACTGTGTGAGTAAGAGAACTCTGTGATGATTGTGTTAGGTTATAAGTGGTTCTTGTTTTTGCTATGGCAAAAGCCTTTCTGAAGATTTTTGCCTTAGTAGTCTCTGGATCTCAATGGCTGTTGTTCATGGTTCATCACCCTGTCCCACTTCTGCTGTCTTGTGCTTTTAGTCTGTGCTGCTCTTTGCCCTAGGCATTTTCCATTCTGTTACCGTTGGACTTCCAAGCCCCAAACTGCAAGTAGCCTTTGATAATTTTTATAGCCTTAAGGAGGAGGAGGTTATTTACTCTGTTACTTGTGGTGCTTTAATGTCTTTCTGAGTTGGTGGTAGACATCCAGATGCCAGGTATCCAGTCCTTGGTAATAGGACATACTTGATGAAATTAGTGGGATCTTAAACATAGTCCACAAAAATAACCTAGTATGAGTAAGGTCATAGGTAGTTTTCTGAATGGTTACACTGTTAAATAAAATTGCTTAACTGTGTGTTTCCTTGTCACTGCTGCCTGTTTCTCTCCTGATCAAATACTGAGGGACTGTATATTCACTTTCTTCGTTCCTTTCTCTTTTCCATCTGTTGCCTGTCATAGCTTTGAAAAATTATTTGGATAAACTTTTTAAAAATAGATTTCACATCTAACTGACTTCAACTATTCAGCATTTAAAGTTGGCTATAATTATGGAAAACTGTAAAGGTTTTTCTTATATCACTTCTCAGGTAAAATACTTCTTGGTGAAGAAGAAGGTTTGGAGGATGATTCTGAAACCCGATCAGATGTCAGCACTGCATCGTTTTCAGGTAGTGGTCTCTCCTTTTAGCAGTGCAATCAACCTGTCTTTACTATACATTACAAATCCATTCTTCTATTGCTCTGTGTAAAATATAAAAGTGATGTGTTATGGTGACTAGGAAGTGGATGGGCACTCAAAAGACATGCTAACAAAACTGAAACCATAAATACTCCTGGGTATAAAACTTATACTTAACTGATGAAGTTGACTGCATTTTTTTTTTTTAATGGATAGGCTGTGATATTGAGTTACTGGTATAGATGAAATGGCATCTTACAGGTGCTTATTTCTCTACCTATAGTTTAACTGTTCAGTTATACACTTTCCTTAGCCTAGTTTAATATGTGGCTTAGTATGTGGTGCTCATATCAAGAATGAAACACTAGTTTAAACACTTGATTGACTCACAAATGTCTGTTTTGCAGCTTCCATGAAGGGTGAGATAACCAGTGAACTAGCTTCTTCATCAGGTGTATCGACAGCTGGGTCAGTAGGGAGTTCAGCTGCTGATCCTACTGGACATGATATCATTACTGAGCAGCCACGTTCTCAACATACGCTGCAGTCAGACTCTGTAGACCTGGCAAGCTGTGATTTGACAAGTACAGCTGCTGAAGGGGAAGAAGATGATGTGCTTAGTCGAAGCTCCAGCCAGATCAGTGCTGTCCAGTCAGATCCCACTATGGACTTGAATGATGGTACACAGGCTTCCTCACCAATTAGTGATAGCTCTCAGACTACTACAGAAGGTCCAGACTCTGCTGTAACCCCTTCGGACAGTTCTGAAATTGTAAGTGTGCAACGGGCAGAGGGGGGATCCCCTTCTACTGAGGGGCCCGACATATCTCAGAGCTCTTCCATGGAGGGCCCAGACTTGGATTCATCTACTTACTCGTCCTCTACTTTTCCATCCTCAGCTAGTAACAATGGAAAGGTCAGCAGCTCACACCTCTGTTGGAGAGCTTGACCTCCTTTTAACACTTTCACTTCAGCAGTAATTAAAAACTACAAAGCTGTAATCAGTGTGTTCACTGGGTAGGTCTATAAAGGCATTAAAAGACTGTCACTCACTGAAAGAATGTCAGTATCAAAGGCTTGACGTAAATATATTCTCTTAGTAGCATATCCTTCATTTTGTATAGATATATTTATAATTGTTTTGGTGCAGGAGGACTAGTGGAAGTGTTAAAGGGTGAACAGTCTATTGGAATGATAGAGGAATACTTTTGGAACCTAATGCTTCACATTGTCTTCTGCCTGTGCTTTTTCACTTGGCAATACAACCTTTTTTTTTTTCCTTTTTATTCCATCTGAAGGATTTCTCCTGTACTGAGCAAATACTGCATGACTTAATATGTAGCAGTTACATATCTAATAAACACCTGAAATGGGCATAAAATATAGTTATTTTAAGAAATTTGTCTCTCTTAAGCAAGTGTGTGGTGAGGTTGTAATAAAAACAGCAAAAATATAATTACTGGGAGCAAGAGCAGAAAATGGAGAAAGGGGACAACTTAGAATTTAAGTTCTTTTTTTCCAAACATTATCAAACTTTTGACTTAAGTTTGCTGATAGTAACTTTGGAAAAGTAATAGTCTCTTACAACTACAAAAAATGGTAAATTTACAATTATAATAAGCAAATACTGCTGCAAGTGTGAGGATTCAGGAACCAAAGGAGTGATGGTAATTGCTCTGTCTCTGAATTAAATGTAAGCAGCGCAGAGGCCAAAGTGAGCAGGCATTTATTGGCAAGTTGTGTTTCTTGCAAATTCGTGTCAGACTGTTACATATGTCAGTTTGCATACTGTTTACAAGCAGTAGTAGTTACGAGTAAAATTTTTTTGGAATTGACAGACGTAAGTGGTTGTCCCACTTACCCACACATGGGCTTTTTAGTGAGCAGTTTCCAGATGCTTACAAAGTCAGGGAGTAACTGAAGAAGTATCTTGTATTCTGATAAACTTACAATGAAATGATTTTACTTTTACTGTCTTTTATTATCATTATTAATTTTTTTTTTTTATGGTTATTTTTCCACATACCTACTGCCTATATATTGCATTGGTATCAAGGGTCAAACTCCTCTAGAAGTGTGCATTTTAGTAGTCTCTGGTTTAGAATGAAGGAATTACAAATAAGCTTAAACATATTTGTCCTTTTTTGTCCTACACAGTGTGTTCTCAGCTTGACTTTACATACCCAGGACAAGTGAGGTTATGGGAGAGTTTGACAGCAAGGGACAAGTTCAATTTGTGACAGTTAAGGTGTTGGTTGTGATTTGTAACTGCTGAGATAGAGGGACAGTTGTGTTTGGCATAAGGGAGCAAGGAGAGCTGCAGGGGAGACAATGCACCAAGTGTTCAACTTTCTTACTGTTAATATCCAAGTTTGTGGCTCAAGTGGGAGAGTGTCAGATATAACTATGGTCTTTAATAGACCAAATGCTGGAGGAGGAGGGGAACTGCTTTGGAGCCTGCATGCAGCTGTATGCTAATATTTATCAGCTCATGTTTGCTTTCAATTTCTAGAATACTAACACTGCATGTTTGAGATTTAATACTGTATGTTAAGCTAAGTTATTTTAAGTCCTGTCCTTGCACTGTGTAGGTTTTGGAGGGTGCTGAAGGACAGTATTCTGGAATGCAAATTGGGCAGCTGCAGGATGAGGAAGATGAGGCTGCAAATATTTTCCAAGATGATTCATCAGAGTCTTTCAGAAATTCTTCTGTTGGTATGTTGATAAATGGGGGAGATGGGACACAGAACACCTTTAAGGTGGGTGTTACCGGTGCATCTGCTGTCTAACTTCCAAGGGACTGAAGGCTCACATGATGGATATGAAAAACAAATAAGTAGATTGAAATGTAAAATAAGGAATATATTTCAACACTTCTAATGAATCACTTGTTTTGATCACTGCTAATTTATTTTTCATGTTTGTATAATTAAGTTCAATTAAAGTGCTTTTTATTTGCATCTGAAATGGTATTTAATGAATTGCCTTTTTTAAAGCTCTTCAGCAGCCTCACCTGTTGAAAACCATGAGCCATAGTAGGCAGCCTTCTGACAGCAGCGTAGATAAATTTACATCAAAAGAAGATGCAGCAGATCCCAGTGATCATGAAAATAAGGTGAGAAGTAGTCACAGTGTTTGGTTTAAATTTAAAAAAAAAAAAATTACACGTATGATCATGTAAATTAGTGGTAAATATGGTTAGCCTGTGTATGTGGTGTACTTCATTATAGGTCAAAATAAGGTTGAATAGTAAAGCAAAGCTGAGTTATAGCCTGCATTTCATTTAACATAAGGTGGATACACAACTGTTGATATCTTGAATGCAATCACCAGCAACTGTAACAGAATACAAACTGCTGAGAACACAAACCCCTTTTGTCTGTGCATTAGTGAGATACACTGATACTTTATTACCCAAAATATCTTTGTGGTGATGGCTAGCTGTGTAGGTAACTTATGATCTCCTCAGAAGTTATTATGTCTTACTCTTTGAGCCTCTCTTTCTGCAGAGAGGTTCATGCCATTCTAACCACAGGTTACTGATTTCCCGTTATGTTTTTTTTTTACTTTAGCTTTGGACCTTGTTCTGAGCTGGGGTAAAAGGAGTTTCCTTTGTGGCAGGTAGAGTTAGATCAGCTTGGGCTACTGGGGAACTCTGAACATGAAACTACAGAAGGTTGTCAGCCTTCTTTGGAAAGAACTTAGAAATTAATTGTTTCTCATAGAAAGTTTCCAAAGATAATTGTTTGGTGACAAAAAGTGGTTTATCAGACTCCTTCAGATGCAGACAGCAAGGCTAGGCAATTCAGAAAATCTACAAAATGATTGTTGTTTCTGTGATAAAATTAAACCAGTTCTGATACTGGGTATAAACTTCACAAAAGCATTACATTTTAAGGCTTTTTTTTTTTTTTTTTTTTTTTTGGAATATGTATTAAACATGTTTTTTATTCCAACCTTTTTACATTTGGGGATGTGC
>JAVJGG010000054.1:38094602-38128393 GCA_035590195.1 Aviceda cuculoides | reverse complement strand
TGTTCAAGGCCAGGTTGGATGGGGCTTGGAGCAACCTGGTCTAGTGGAAGGTGTCCCTGCCCATGGCGGGGGGGTTGTACTAGATGATCTTTAAGGTCCCTTCCAACCCCAACCATTTTAGGATTCTATGATATTGCATTCAGTAGTGTGTTTGGGTTTTCAAATAAGTGAGGCAGCATCTATACTGAAAACTCTTAAATCCAGTTTAGTATTTGCAAACTAACATTGCAGGAATTGGAGTGAATGTGCCGTCTGTGCTAGTAGTGCATGTGGTGAGTTTTTTGTTTATTTTATAAATGGTTTCTTCTAACTTATTTCAGGCCATCCTACAGATGGTTTCTAAGCCATTAGCTTCATTTTTATGAATGCTGCAATGTGATCAGTGGGGACCTTGAGTATTCAACTGGTTTGATACTGATAGTGGCACAGGTGGAGTGTTGACCAAAACTCTTCTTAGATTTCCCCAGAGCATTTTGTGTGCAATTGAAATAAATCACTAGTGTTTTTATATCTGATTATTGGTCTGGAAGGTGCAAATGATCTGTAGATTGTATGCAAGGGATCGCTGAAGGTAGAACTAAGGCAGGCATATTGTGAACATGCTGACATCAATTGCACAATAATTGGTACCTCCACTGAAACTTTTTTGGGGATCAGTTAAGTCTAAGACTTGTATTTTTAAAATAAAGTAGTTGTAACTTATTTTCTTAGAGGAGCAGTATGTATCAGATATTCTGAACTACATTGACCATGGAGATCCCCAGATTAGAGGAGCTACTGCCATTCTGTGTGGAACAATTGTCAACTCCATTCTAACTAAATCCCGCTTTGATGTGGAAAAATGGCTAATAAATGTCAGAAGCTCAACAGGTAACAATTTATTTTAAGGGCATCTCTTTTTTTTTCTCATGTGATCAAAATTTTCTTTTGTTTCATCTATCTGAATTTTTATTTATTTATTTATTTATTTTTAGGAAATCTCTTTTCCTTGGTAGACTGCATACCTCTGTTACAGAAAACACTGAAAGATGAGTCCTCTGTTACATGTAAACTGGCTTGTACAGCTGTGAGGGTAAGCAGAAGTAGTAACTTAGTTGCACCGCCACAGATCACAGGAGTGTTATTCATTGAATGGGATCCTGCTATGCTCAGGTGTATAAACATGGAGCAAAAATTACTTCTTCCCCAAGAACTTTCTTGTAGAAAACATTGATTCAGGTACAGAAATGGAGGAACAAACAGCTGGAAAATAATTATGTTCATTAGATTCCATAGCAGTATAATCTAATCACGATATTTCTAGTCATAAATGTACTGGTATGAGCTGTAATGTTACATTAACCAACAATAGGATGAATGCATTAGATGAAAAGGCTGTCTAGCCTAAACAGGGAAGTGTGAACCTGTAACACCTGGTTAACATGTATTTGGAGAGCAAAAATTAAATGTGAGAAATGACAAGTAAAATAATGATTATTTTCTGAAATAATAATTTTTAAACGTGAGGGAAGTCTCAGGAAAGTAATTGTTTCAAATTGCGTGAAAGATTCATCAGGCAATTGTTAAAATAGAGATGGTATCTGAATTTGTGAGTGGAAGTTAGAGCTTGTGAGTTTTATTTCTGTAATAAAAACTGTGGAAGGTGTTCTGTGAAAAAGCAGGAGGTGAAGGAGTGATCTTTTCCATGAGGAATTTTCCAAATAAGTGGAAGAAAAGGACAAATTGGAGGCCGAGGGAAATTAATTCACTCGGGAGAGGCACAGGGTGGCTAACTGTATTGCAGCTTATGGGTCAGTGAGGCAAAGCTTAGCTTTTAGTAAAATGCAGATAGTTCGTGTAGGGAAAGTATGATTTCATGTGCTGAGGAGGGGTCTGTGGTGCAGCTGAGGGAAGGAAATCCAGTTAGTTAAATGATGCTATCTTTTTAACCTTCTGTTCCATGATCTTATTGTTAGTATATAGTGGTTTCATGTATGATTACACTTAGGATTATGGCTTTTTAGAAGAATTCACTAGAATTGTTCACTTCAGGCAACTCGTATTAGTCAATTTTGACTTTTTCTTTCTCTCAGTATGTAATGTAGCCTGACTTCATACCTTTCAGCAGAAATGTTCTAAAGCACTTCGGGTTGTTAATCCCTGAACAAGAAAGTACATTTTCATGTAGCTAAGAAGGACATAGAAATGTAGAGTTCTATAACTTTTTTCAAAGATCATACATGCGTGTAGTTGAACAGTCATTAAAATTAAGAGGTTTGACTTTTTGAAAAACTTTGGAAATCAGAACCAGGTGTCTAAAAATACCCTGTGGAAATTAGGAGAGACTGTTTTTGAACAGATAAGAATATAGTGCTTGTGGTGTTTAATCCCTGTGAGTTTTAGACCTTACTCTTTGGAGGACTGTCCTCTCATCTGAGCCTTGTGTTCCTTTCCAGACTTTAAATCCAGCAGCAGGTTTTAGCAGTTCACGTGGAGCTAGTGTCCTAGCCTTGCAAAGTACTTAGCTCTGGTACTTTCTCCTAGCTCTTAAGGAGTACATTTTTTTAGTATGCTAAACAAAACAGATTTTTATGATCACTTACGTACTTTGATTCAGAGAACCTCTTCTGTAATATAACTGGAAGTTATGTTTTCTTCTCAGCATTGCATCATGAGCTTATGTAGTAGCAGTTACAGTGAACTAGGTTTACAACTAATTGTTGACCTCCTTACACTGAAGAATAGCTCATATTGGCTAGTAAGAACGGAACTTCTGGAAACTCTTGCAGAGGTAGATTTTCGGTAAGTGTTTGTATTTTTCCATGGGTGTTGTAGCTGCAGTGCAAAGATGCTATGTATAGGAAACTGGAACCATAGTGGAGCAGTTTCTTCTGAAACACTAGCGAGTTTCATAAAACTAAATCAGACCAATCATTCCTGTAAGGAATGTTTATCAAGTTACCATTGACTTCACTACCAAGCCCAATCCTAGTAACACTGTATAGGACATTCTAGTTCAGTGGCCTGTTTTGTCAAGTCTTCTGTAAATCTGTGATCACCGAGAGAAAATATAATCTTGAAACGAACTTGGTTTTCATGTCCAGTTTTGTGTTTTTAAAGAAAAAGTCCCTGACTTGTTCTCCATTATAGTCGGCACTCTTCAGTTGCTCAGCTCATTACACTGAAATGAGTATTACTTTAATTCCTTTTCTTGCATTCCCTCATTCTCTATAGGTTCTTCCAAGCTGAAAGACAAAAGATGTTTGTATGAAATTTCTTTAAGTTATCCTTAGTCGTACACAATTGGACTCTTTCTGAATAGTGGTATTTGGAATGTGTTACCATCTTTTCAAAACAGTCTGATTTTTCCATGTATGGAAAAAAAATACAATCACAATGTGTAAAAAAAAAAAAAAAAAATTTAACTAAAGAAAAGTAACTCCACTACTAGCCAGATAGTAGTTTAACAAATAGCTTACCTTTTCTAATGGTAGCAACAAGTGTGTTTACTTCTTACATTTTCCCTGAAGTAGTGTTTTTAAAAAATAAGTAAATAAACCCCTCAGAGCACTGAAGGGAGAAGTAACATATAATCTTAACTAATGTACTCTAAATTCTATTTTGCTGTAGGCTAGTCAGCTTCTTGGAAGGAAAAACTGAGAGCTTGCACAGAGGTATTCATCATTACACTGGTGTAAGTAGATTATTCAATCAGTATATTGTGTCTCTGGATTAAGGTACCAGTGCAATTTCAGCACTTTGTGTTTAAATTCTATCAACGCTGATACTTGTTCTAAGTATGTTTTGTGTAAGTAGGCTCATGTTCTGACAATTGGATGTTGGCTCATGTTTTTACAATTGGAAAGATACTTCACTACTGAGATTCAAATATCTTAGTGTTCTCTGGTGCCTGTGTGGCTGTTGTAACTTTTTTTTTTTAAACTTCAAAAACTTTTTTTGCATTTGTGTATTTAGTATATTTGGCAATGTTAAGGTAAAGATTGTCTTACAGACTCATATGACAGGTGAAATCTCACTTGTTAACTATCTTTTAATAATCTGGTCAAATGATGAAAATGTTCAATTAACTTTGCCGTACTAACTTATTTTTTAGCTACTAAAACTTCAGGAGAGAGTGCTTAATAATGTTGTGATATGTCTGCTTGGAGATGAAGATCCAAGAGTGAGACATGTAGCTGCAGCTTCGTTGATGAGGTATATATGGGTTTTGTTTTTTTGTTTTTTAAAAGGAGTTTAGAAACATATTTGCATGTTACTGTGTAGCTATAACTAAAATAATCTCTTAGTGGGGTTTTTATATTTTTGTTTAAATGAGGGATGGGACACAAATGCAGCTTTATGGTACCTGGAACATGCATCATGCTGAATCATCAGGCAGTTGTGCTTTGCTTTTTATTAGCATTACAGTTACATTTAACCATACTACATTCTGAGGGTCACTTTCAGTTTCAAGCTCTTTAAGGTAGTTTTCTGCACCGTGAAGTGGGTTGTTCAGGATCCTGACAGTAGCCGATGGACTTAAAATGTTGCTGTTCTACCCAGTTGTCCTAACTCCCAAACGCTGTACTTTCCACATGGTTAAAAGTAGTGCATCTTAAAACTTTTATGCTCACTGATTATAGTAAAGTAGCTAATCTTGCTTAAAAAGCAGCTGTTTGCTGTGACCTACTACAGTTACAATTGCTGTCCCGATAAATGCACCAAACAGTAATGATTAGTTGATAGTTTATTTATTACAATTCAAGGACTTAAGTTTTATGTTTAAAGAAGTTGGGAGCATCTAATACTTAATTCCTGGAATATTTTATTGTCAGAGGAGTCTCTTTCCTATTTTTTTCAGACTATTAATTGATGTCCATTCCTAATAACAAATAAAGGACAATGAAACCTTAAAAATTCTGCCACTAAAAAGCATTTCTGTTGCAGAAACAGCTCAGCACAGAAGTCTGTAACTGTTGCATCATAGTTAGTAGTAGTTGCTTTTATTAAGGGACTTGGTTTTTAAATGGAGTTACTTTAACTGAGTGGTAACAAGTTGGAGTTTTTCCATGTTGCCTTGGTGACAGCACACATGTTAAGGTAGGAAAAGACTTAACTGCCCAAGAAAGCTGCTGCAAGTTTGCAGAAGCACCTTGAAACATCCAGTATGGGCATTTATTGGAAGTACTGACAGTGAAATTACAAAAAAAGTGTACTGTAGCTTTTCATTGTTGTCTAGGTTGAAAATATTGTTCTTCAAGAACACTGGATCTTCTTGTATGTTTAAGTTTTGCGGCATAGAAATTGGATGGTGAAAAATTGTCCTTTTCAGGTAGAAATTAGTTTTCAGTTGACAGAGATATCCATGGGGATAATATCTGGGGAGACAGGGGAATACTGAGATAAATACTCTAGTGAAGTGGCTGTTATAGCATGTAAAGGCAGGTATTTCTAAAAAAAAAAAACCCACAAACCTTTTTTAAACTACCTTATGTCTAGAGCAGTTCCTTTGTCCCGATTTGAGCTTCTTGGTTTTAATGAAGAGCAGCTGTATAAAGATGAATTCAGCTTAACAGTATGAGTTTTAGTAACAGCTTTTATTTACGATTTGATATGTGTAATTAGTGTATGCAGCTTTCTGAATTGTATATCAAATATATTTTAAATCTACTTTAAATTGCATATTAAATAATTTCTGAATAATACTTTTCTTTTCTGACAATTATTGTTCAGGCTTGTTCCAAAGCTATTTTATAACTGTGATCAAGGACAGGCTGATCCAGTTGTGGCAGTAGCAAGAGACCAAAGCAGTGTCTATCTGAAACTACTAATGCACGAAACACAGCCTCCATCTCACTTTGCGGTGAGCACTATCACCAGGTATGTTATATGTCTTGTCTTGCTTTAAAAGGAATGTGGACTCAAATTTCAATTTGTAATGCCTAGAATCGTAGCTAAATCCTGCAAATCTGTGTGCTCATGAATTCTTTTTCCAGTCTGTAGGAGCATCTGTGGTAGTTTCAGGCTCCACAGACTCATGTTTAAGGAATAAACTGGTGTGTGAGTTACTAGCGATGTGCTCACACATTGATCATAGGGAGTCATTACTCTGTGATAAACTAGGTTCTCTTCATCCTGAGGTCATCCTAATTGTCCATTAAACTGCACAAGTAGTTGTAGCTTTACAAGCTAGTTGTATGTATACGTTATTGGTTTTTCAGGTATGTTGATCAGGTTTTATAACTCTTCACATCCTGTTATAATGATTGTGGTTGCAGAAGTCTGTACTGCCTGTATAATTTAAAAATAAATTCTAATTTTGATAGTGTGATCTTGTTGCTGTATTTTTGCTGCCAGTTATACTTTCCTAAAATCTTTTGTCTTACAGACAGTATGAGTTGTATATATTTGAGGGCTCTTTGTTTTTATCAATTTGTCATACAAGTTTTTAATTATGTACCTTTTCCATACATGATCTTCATCGTGTCACTCGAGATTTATATACTGTAACATGGAAACAATAGAACTTTGTGTGCACTGTGTTATTTCAGATAAGAAAATAGTTATGTTTCTGCAGCAATAATCTTTTTACAGCAATATTCCAAAGTTTGTGAACATACAAAAATGTTAGATGGATTTGAGCAAAAGCAAAGACTAATGTTAAATTGGTGGTGATTTCTAGAGCACTTAGGTATTCAGAGCTGGTCCACTGTTTGCTAACAAAGGGATTTGATTTATGAACTAAATTGCAGTCGCTAGTACAGAAGAAAAAATATTAAAATATAAGGTGGTATTTAGAGTGTTCTCAGATTTCGTATTTTATAAGCAGCCTGTAAAATATGTAGCAGTAATTTAAGCCCTAATAATTTTTGATTGAGTTTGTTTCTTTTTTTAAGTACATGGTTTAGTGGTATAAATATTCTTATTTCAGAACATATAGAGGCTACAATATGCTGCAAAGTCCAACAGATGTCACTATGGAAAACAATCTCTCAAGGGTTATTGCAGCAATTTCCCATGCATTGACAATATCCACTACAAGAGCACTTACGGTGAGTTTTCTTAGTTGCTATAGTGGCTGACTTTACTCTTTTTTGCTCGCTTTGTTTATTTTTAATTATTTCCTGGCTATATTTGTATCTACAGCTTTGGTACTGTGGCAATAGCAATAGTAATACATTTAATTCTCACTCTTAAGATGCTTTGTTGTTGTTGCTAACTCTTCCAGTGATGAAACTGATTCAATTCTTGGTGTTAACTTTTCAGTTTGGCTGCTGTGAAGCTTTGTGTCTTCTCTCCACAACATTTCCAGTCTGTACCTGGAGTGTGGGATGGCACTGTGGGTATGTTCCCTCATCTGTTATTCAAGCTTCTGAAAGTCATGTTTGCAAAACAGAAGTATGCTTATTTAGGTATTGGAAGTCCTGGTTTAGAGGTATGCTGTTAAGCTTATTTTAGCAGTTATTTGAGAACTTTTTACAGAAGAGCGTAACATCAGGTTGTCATGATACTGTGTCAGCACTTTGTCACCTCTGGAACCATGGCGTATGTCACAGGGCTGCAACTGCTGTAATAGATGCTGACCATATGTATCTTTATCTAAATAAGTAATAGGAGAAAATTTTCCATACTCTTGAAAGAATGTTTCAGTATATTGTTTCTTGTAGTATCTCTTTAACATTGGGACATCATCATTTTCACCTTGATCTCAGGTTTGTTGAGGAACAGTGAGTAAATGAAGCTGGTTCATGGTTGCTTTTATAACTATAAAAGTGTCAGATGTATTTGAATTGTTCTCATTTGGCACACTGAATGGGAACAGCAAATGAGATACTTATAATACTTAAGTGTTATTTAGGTAATATGTGACAGCCCCAAAGTACTTACATTCTGAAGAGTTTCTTCAGAATGTAACTGTACAGTTGGTAACTCTAAAGCTTTGATCTTGCCTCTGATTATCAATGTGCTGTGCCACATGAGCTGTAAAACTAGCTACTGAAGATGTGTGTGTATGGAGCTGTTTGGTTTTTAAAGAAATTCTAGATAATTTGTGTTGATTTTCTTCATTATTGTCATTGTGTCTTTACTCTTATTTTACTCTTCTGGTATCCTGAAACTCTACTGCAAAATTTTATCTTACTTTAAAACCAAATTGAAAACCCAACAACAACAAAAAACATTCCCCCAGCTGCTTTTCTTGTTGGCATGCCCTTTCTTCCCTTGCTGGCCATAAATGTGGCATGCTCTGTATATGCATTCTAAAAGATGTCTTTTGTTAAAACTGGACCTATAGATCAAATGAAGTATGCTAGGATGTGAGCACTACTTAACTGGAAAACAAAATCAATGCAGAATTGCAACAATCTATTTTCTGTTCTATCTGGCTTAAAAAAATGCCATTTTTAAGATGCATCTAATGTTCATCACTGATGCAATGACATGGCCTTTGCCCTTTTCTCTAATTACTTCTTTACAAATTTTTGGCACATGTTCATACTAACTTGGATTGCAATTTTATTTTTGTGGAATGATAAGAACATTTATCATTCTGGGTAAAAAGAATATAATAACATGGATACATGGATAACATGAGAATTTTGCCAAAATTCTTTTCTGTCTTAAGTATTGTTGTTTTTATGATTAAAAACCTTTTGGAATTGCTGCATTCCAACACTACAACTCTAACTGTATGTAAACTAAACAACACTTCCATATGAAAATACTTTTTTCAAAAAAAAAAAAAGGCACTGTAATTACCTGTGTAGCTTTGTCAAAAGAATAGCTATACTTAGTGTAAATTTTATTTTCTGAAATTGCTCTAATTGTATTGGACCAGAATGACTACATTAGAAGATGATTTTTTTTTTAATTTAAAAAATATCCTGAAAGAATCTCTTTATTTAGAGCTTCCATGAAGTCTTTTCCTGAAAGAAATTTAGTAGTATTGTGCAGGTCTTACAGCTTTGAAATGATGTGTGTAATTCACATAGTATTCTGACAAACATTTTCTGGTGATCTCTGCCTGCTCTTTTTTAAACTTGAGTTGTGTGGGAAAATCCGATTTTAAAATTATTGTGAAGGAAAATATGGAATGCAGCAGCAAATTACAGTCTTGGGTAGAGTCCACCCATAAATATAGGTGATCTGATGGATTACAATTGTTTAATTAAATTCTTGTCACTTTAAAACAATATCTTGTTATATTGCATTACTACAGCTTATGTCTCCCATCCTTATCTTGCATATGTGTAAGACTTTTAACTGGAGATATTTCAGGACTGTACTGGTTAACAACTAAATACAGAATTCTT
Organism: Aviceda cuculoides; assembly: GCA_035590195.1. NCBI lineage: Eukaryota > Metazoa > Chordata > Aves > Accipitriformes > Accipitridae > Aviceda > Aviceda cuculoides. The sequence continues at coordinate 38,119,103 of JAVJGG010000054.1, read as the reverse complement.
CTGTTTATCAGTAGATGTCACTAGCAGCTTTCATATTTGCTATTTAAAAAAAAAGTAATGGCTCTTCAAGAAGACAAAGTATTGTCAGGTCTCTGCTGCAAACTTGTTTTTTTAAGTCCTACTTGAGTGTTCAATGTGTATTTTGGTAGTACTGTTTGGGTTTTGTTTTTTTTTTTAGATTAGCAGTCTACTTGACTGTTAGTTTTCTTAAGACTTTAAAACTTACCAAAACGGGGGGAAAAAAGTCATGACATTCCAAAATTAAACTTCCAGTGTTTCCCAGCCAAGTCCTTCAGATGAAGCTCAGAAGGGCTGCACCATCGGAATGGCTGGCATGGTCCTGTCTCTCCTTTCATCAGCATGGTTCCCACTGGACCTCTCTGCACATCAGGATGCTTTGATTTTGACTGGAAACTTGCTTGCAGGTAAGGCAGAATAAGAAAAGTAGGATTGTCCTGATATTTTTACCATTGGCATCACAAGGCCCGTATCTCACCCTGTTCTTATCGCACGCAATAAAATACTTGCAAGACTAAGCAGAAGAAATGAAGAAGGAACTTCTTGCCCCCTGGAGGTTTGAAAAGATGCTGCCTCCACATTGCAATTCCGTCTAGTTGCCAAAGGGAATGTGTAGTATGCTTAGTACAGGCTGGGTACAAATAATTAAATTTTTTTGGTGGTTGTTTAAATCTATGCACCTACTGCTGGTTTTGAAACTGTAGCTTCTCTTTTTCTATTTGACTTTCTGTTGATACAGAGATAATAACCATATATACCTCTAAAACTTTCTCATACTTAATTCCAAGGTTTTTATCTTCTTTTTCTTTAAATAATGTGATTCCTATTGCAGCAAGTGCTCCCAAATGCTTAAAGAATCCCTGGAGTGCTGAGGAAGATTCAAACCAAGGTGCCGCAAAGCAGGAGGAACCCTGGCCAGCTCTGGCAGATCGAACTCTTGTTACCTTAGTAGAACAGCTCTTTTCTCATCTGCTGAAGGTCATTAATATTTGTGCACATGTAATGGATGATGTTGCTCCTGGCCCAGCAGTAAAGGCATGTATTTAAAATAAATAAATAAAATTGTGTGACTTAAATACTGTTGTGATACAGACCTCTGCATTTTGGGGTTGGTACAGGCAGCTACCTAAAACCTTGATAATATGACTCCACTATGGGTAAGAAAGCAAGTCGTGAAAAGAACATGCATATCATTCTTCCATGTAACTGGTTCTTCTTTAGTTCTGTAGTATTTGTAATATTACCTTAAATTTTGAACCTTTTATTCCTTTGCTTGAAACATTAATTCAGTAAGGAGTGTATATAGTAAGTGGAGTATTGGATTGTATACTCTGGCTGTAATGCATTGAGCTCATTTTGGGGCTAAAAATAACTCTTCTGTCTTTTGAATATCCTGCGAAATATTTTGACTTCTGAAACAGCTCATACGAGTTATTTTTGGGTTTGGGTTTTTGGTTTATGTTGGGTTTTTTTAGGCATTTATATTTTGAGACCGATATAGTGACTGTAAGGCAATGTTATTAGGATTAGTAATTTCTTCATATTTTAAAAATGTGAGAATGTTTTTTTGACACTCCTTTGTCTTGAATCAAATGAAGCTTCAGTCATCGAGTTCTAATTCCATATCATTAGCTTATGCTGAAGTTGAGAAGGAAAGTAGGGAATATATTAAACTTCTTCCTTTTCACCCAGGAAATTCACGTCTTCAACCTGAGAGTTGAGACAATTTAACTGACAGTCAAATAAAGTGAGGTTTAAATGAAAGATGAATATGCTTGTATTTGTGTAGAAGAAAAGCTACTTGTGCATACAAAATTAATAAAGCTACTTTAAATTCTAGGCAGCATTACCTTCTCTCACAAACCCACCTTCTCTTAGTCCAATTCGGAGGAAGGGGAAAGAGAGGGAATCTGTTGAGCAGGCATCTGTGCCAATGAGCCCTAAAAAGAGTGGTGAAACAAGTCCAGGTAGGCACACTTACTGCTATTAACCCTCCCACCTAAGTATGGTTACGGCATAGAGCGAAGAACTAAAACCAAGGAACTTGTTTTCTGAAGTTTTAGTTCAAAAGGCTGGCAGACCTACTGTCAGAAGTTCTTTTCAGTATTGCGTTGCAAGAAAGGCAGCCATGGGTGGGGGCTTCTTTACTGTTTTTTATGAAAATTAACTGTACTCTTCAGAAGCAAGGTATTTCTGAATCCTTTTCCTTGATGTTTTTCTGAATCTACTCAGCTGTTGACTAAAATTACATCTTAATTTTTGCATGTATTTTACTTAAAAGAAGTTTGAAAGTTGCTTTGCAGCTTTTGGCAGGAGTAGCTTACATTGCTCTTGGAAACAAGATTCTGAATCTTGAAAACTTTTTGTTCTTAGTAATGAATGAAAGAAATGGGTGTCAATTCTGTTTTGTAAATTGTACTTGTGCTTCAATAATAAGCCCTCTGGCTTAATTTCTCAACTCTGAGGGCTAGTTTCTTGGAATACTAGTTCATTTTCTAGTTGTACAGCATGTGTGTTTGCAGTTTAAAATATGCATGCAGATTGAAAAAATCATGCTGTTTAATAATTCAGATATGGTAAATTATGTTGAGTATACATGTCATGAGCACACTAGAAAAAGCATGTTATGCTAATCTATAATATACTTTTAAGCTACTAGGCAAACCGATACTACTGGGCCTGTTCCAACAAGTAAATCGTCTTCAGTAGGAAGCTTTTATCATCTTCCATCATATCTGAAGTTATACGATGTGTTGAAAGCAACCCATGCTAATTACAAGGTACTGCATGATATCATTTGATTGAAATAGAATATGGTTAGGCAATCACTTTGTTTCTTTTAAACATGGTTCTGCTTGTATCGAGACTCACTTGTTTGCCTGTGTAGACAGTTTATCCATGAAATAAAAAAACCACCACAAAACCAAACAAAAAACAAAACCAAAAAACCAACCAAAACACAACCACCACTAATAAAAGCAAAAGCCAGCCAAACAAAAAGCCCTGATAGGCATCGTCACCCTATTGCTTGTTTCTCTGCTGTCACTAATGCTGGTACCAAATGACATTTCGCTGGCTTGGCAATGCTGAATGGATCCCAATGTCTGTTTTCTCCGCAGTTTATTCAAGGATAGGTAAGCTTTTTCCTCATTAGTTCAGGTAATGAAGATACATTCCCTAGGGGCTTGGTGATCTGATTTGTACACTTCAGGGCATATATTCTTATTACACCTACTGTGTTTCTGAGAAATACATTATCCATTGCTTGTCAACATCCTAGACCTTCCTAGATGGTGTAACTTCTTCAAGCTAGAAGATCCTTCTTTATCTTAGTTGAAATGAAGTCCTGCCTTTACAGAAATTCGTAAGGGAGTCTAAGCTGTCAGTAGTGTTGATTGAACTATGCTGAAATTTTAGGCAAAAGATTATTTTGTGTCAATACCCCCCATCTTTCTGTAATTTTTATCTCCTTGTCAAGTAATTGTGAAGAAAAAGTGTGTGTTTTACTTTTTGGGACTAGGTTACTTTGGATCTCCAGAACAGTAATGAAAAGTTTGGATGTTTCTTACGGTCTGCCTTAGATGTTCTGTCTCAAATCTTGGAACTTGCTACTCTTCAAGACATTGGAAAGGTATAAGATCTCTGTATGGGTTTTTTTGTAGTTAAATTGTCCAGTATCTGTGGTCCTTACTGGGGAAAAAGCACATATACTTGATTTTAAAATTGGTACTGTTGAGAGAGTCATCCTAGAAGCATTGTGCTGCCCCAATGTTAGGTAAAGTGCTAAAGCAGATTTTCCCTGTTAAATTGCTGCTGTTGAAAACTGGAGTAATTTTTTTACTGTGTAAATTTAGTGTGGAGATTTTTCTTTCCAGCAAAATGGTTTGCCTTCAGTCATTCTTACTACATTAATATGTTTAAATATATTCATGTTAAATATATAAAATGACAGAAGGCATACTGCTCTGCTTCCTCTCTTATGTCTTGGTATTTTTCTTCCTTAACTGTTGCGTTAGGCATTGTGGTATTTTAAGACTAGAAAGCAGGTCTTGCATTTTTATTTCTTTACATACTTGCATGATTTCCCTTAAATCCCTAGTGTGTAGAAGAAATTTTGGGATACCTAAAATCATGTTTCAACAGAGAACCAACAATGGCAACAGTTTGTGTACAGCAGGTAAGGAGGTAATTTTTTGTGTGTTACTGGAATGTTAATCCTGATGTCCTGTGCTTATCAATTGGATGCTAAGACTGGCCATTCTTTTAAGGGAAGCAGTGTGAGGAAACTGTAGCCCAGGTGGAGCAAACAGCATGTTTTCATTAATTTTCATGACTTGTTCTGAAACCTGATACCATCTGAGTAATACAGTTTCTTCCTGAACTGTTTCCGATTCAAAGAACTATTTTAGCTAACGCTCAGAAAACATTTGTTTCATACCTTCCCAAATATGTTCTGTAGCTAGTTAACTACATCAAAAACCTGGAAAGCAAAGAACTGCCTTACTGATGGATTTCTTTCAGGCTTCCAGTTAAACATTTGGGTTCAAGTCATCAAAGCTTAATTTTGATGATAGGTGAGCTTTAGTAGACTATTTTGAGTTGTCACATGGAAATAGCTTCAGTTGAAAAAACAATCATATCTTTTTGGGTGAGGTGTGGATTGTTGTTGGGTTTATTTCCCAGCTTTTTTCTGTCATTTTGTATTTGACTACATGATCCACAGTTTGCACTTTGACCTTTCCTCTTAAGTTCTTTGGGAGGATGAGTAATCAAGTTTTTTTTCCGGAAATATTAACTTTTTTATTTTTCCTTCCAATTTTCTTCTCTAGTTATTGAAAACATTGTTTGGGACAAATCTGGCTTCTCAGTACGATGGCTTGTCTTCAAACCCCAACAAAGCTCAAGGCAAAGCTCAACGCTTAGGTTCTTCCAATTTGAGACCTGGTCTCTATCATTATTGCTTCATGGCACCATATACACATTTTACACAGGCCCTTGCTGATGCTAGTCTAAGGAACATGGTTCAGGCTGAGCAGGAACATGATGCTTCAGGGTAACTTTCTTCCCTTATGATCTAATGCTAACTTGAACTAGACTCTTTTTGTTGTTTTTCATAAATGCAAGTATTGTAGGGGAGCTAAGTAACTTGAAATTACAGTACTGTGTATTTCTTATTTATTGTAGACTTAAGCAGAGTAATTTGTCTTGGTAGTGAGATCCTGGATGCAACACTGTATTGATATCACTAATGTGTTTTCCGAATCAAAGCTAAATCATTAAAATGTATATCACTTAAGTTTGTTTTTTGGTTTGGGGTTGTTTGTTTTTTTTTTAAAGCATTATAGCTTTAAATGCTTGTATTCAAAATTATTTCATTAGTTTGCCAATTATAACAAATAGTCAGCAGTCTTAAAGGAAAGGCAGAAGGATGACTAAGCAAAGACCAGAAATTTTTTCTCTACTACATGTTTGTTGGCCACAAATCTGTGATCTGATCAAAGTGTACTGTAGGTTGTCTCTGCTTTTTTGTTTTGCTAAGATTCTTGAAGCAGTCAAGTAGATAAAGAAAAGTTGGCATTGCTAAAACAATATTCATTTAAGGAGAGTGTGTTTGTCCCTTCATTTTTTTTTTTAATGTGTATGGCTTTTGATTTTTTTTTGACAGATGGTTTGATGTGCTGCAAAAAGTTTCAACACAGCTGAAAACTAGCATTACCAGTGCAGCGAAACATCGTGCCGATAAGGTACTTTTATCCATGTACTCCTGAAAGTGCTGTAGCTTAGATTTAAAACTTTTTTACTCCTTTTAAAAAGTAATTTGGTTTTGAATCAGAGACCCGTTCAGATGTTAGATTACTTTTAAAATCTCTCTATTGCAGAATGCTATTCACAGTCACATTCGTTTATTTGAACCCCTTGTCATAAAAGCATTGAAACAATATACTACAACAACATCGGTACAGCTGCAGAGACAAGTTCTAGACTTGCTTGCTCAACTAGTTCAGCTACGAGTTAACTACTGTCTTCTGGATTCGGATCAGGTTGGTACTTCACGATTTTTGCAAATTTGTAATACAGAGATATCACCAGCAGGCTTAATATTTACAGCAAAAATATTTGCAACAATCCGTTCATTTTCATATAGGTGAAAGCAAAGACTTAAAGGATAGTGAGACTCAATTTCCACCCCCAACCACAGAGAGCTTTAGATTTCTGGTTTTCTATTGCATATGAATTACTTCCTAAGCTCTACAACAGCTATTAAAGAACTGTTCCTCAGATCGACTTTAGGAATAAGATAATGTGGATGATATAGTCAGTGTTGCTAAATAAAACTTCATTTAAAAATAGAAATACTTTATATTGAGAGTATGGACTTACGTATGACTGCTAGTGAGCATCATGGTTGACAACCATTATTTGATTTTAGTAGGGGGGGTATGCTAGTGGCAAATACAGTAGTCTGTGGGGTTGTCCATATAAGCAGTAAATTTGTAACATAAAATAAAATTTAAGTGTTTTATTTACAAGTGTTTTACTTACAATAGTATTTTCAGGTTTATAAACTGGTATGAGTTGCAAGACATAACTTTCCTGTGAGTTCGTACACAGATAAATCTTTTCAATGCATGAATACTTTGGATTTTATCTTGGTTTAGAGATAAATTTTTGGCTCATTCTTAACTTCTGGACTGTAATGCCTCAAACAGTGTGTGTTACATGAGTGAGAGAGAAAGTTATACTTAAAAATATAGAGACTATATGTAAAATGTGGCATAAGTTCATGCAAAACATAAGCTCTAACATCAACAAGGTTCTCAAGATCTTCTGTAACTGTAAGAGAACACAACATATTAAAATGAACTATAACTGATTTTCAGTGCCTGTCTTTCCTTTCTCTCCTTTCAGAATGCACACTTTTATAACTCTGTCAAAATGATTTTGAATGGGAATTAATGTGTCTATCTGTTGTACACTTTATTCTCTCTTTAGGTGTTTATTGGATTTGTGCTAAAGCAGTTTGAATACATTGAAGTAGGACAGTTCAGGTATGAAATTAGCAAAGATCCTTTGAACAGTGTGGGTTTACAGCTGTCTTATTCCGAAGTATGTACTGATTAGTTTTGCTGGTTATTTCTGCCTTACAAGAAAGGGAGAGTTACCTTCTGGGCAATGTGCTTGTTGATTCTCTGGCCCAGTGGTAGCCCTTTCAGATGATCTAGGTTTCATGTGGCTGAAGAAGTCGGGAAGTAGCATGGAAAACAAAATAAATCTTAAGCTATGTTAATTTGTTTCTCCATTTGGTATTGTAAAACCATTCCTTTGGGACCTCTCCCACAAAGCTATGCTTTTCGGAATCAGCACTTCATAGGTAGGATTCGGTTGCTGAAGGGAGAGCTACTTCTTCCTATTGAGGATTCAGTGTGAATCCGTATGTATTCTGATCACCTGGTACATTTTGTATAGTACCTGATAGATCATAAGGAATGCAGTGGAATTTTTATTGTCAGCTGTTTCTGTTTTTTCTCACACTTGAGTTTGTACAAAGAGATAAGTGGGATTTTTACTCCAATATGTGTCATGTGCATTAGATAGTAAGTTATAATATTAGTAACTGTGTAGTGGTCAAAAGTTGAAAGAAATCCCTTGGAAGAAAACCCATAGTAATGAACAGGGCACAAAAATTATAGAAATACTGTATGAAAGCATAACAACACATTCTTTAAAAAAAAAAAAAAAATACTGTAAAAAGATTCATTTTTCCTGAACAGTTGTGCAATTCAAACTTGACACTTTTAACTTTTTGTTTTCAGGGAGTCTGAAGCAATTATTCCTAATATCTTTTTTTTCCTGGTGTTGCTGTCTTATGAGCGGTATCATTCCAAACAGATAATTGGAATTCCTAAGATCATTCATCTGTGTGATGGTATCATGGCCAGTGGGAGGAAAGCTGTTACACATGGTAATTAAAATAAAAAAAGAAGGCACCAACACTAACATTAGTAATAGTTCAGCAATAAAAACAGTGTTGAATGCTAAGCTATAGAAAACTGTAATTATATGGATTGTTCCAGAAGACACTAGCTTTTAAATTTCTGATACATTAAATAAGTCTCACTTAATTCCTTCAGGAAGGTTATTGTACCCTACTAACACTGCTACCCCATATTTTGCATCGTACATAATAGCAACAAAGCTTTTATTTGAAACTTTATTAGGTAATAAGTTCACAACATAGCAGTACTTTAAAGGCTTTGGTTCTAATTTTTAGTCCCCTTCCCTTTCTCTCCACTTTCAGCCTTTAAGTAGAAGCATCTCTCTCATACTTTCCAGTGATTCTGCTGAGAAATACTTGATAAAAGTATCTATTTTAGCTCTATGAGCAGGGGCAAATGTGTCCATAATATAAATTTTCTACTAGAATTAAAAAAATAGACATCAATATGCATGATAATGTTGGGGTTAGTTTTTGGTTGGTTTTTGGTTTTTTAGGGATGGGTAAAACATTTAATAAACTGAAGCATGGTTTACTTTTAGTAGCTGAACTGTTAGAAAAGAAAATGGTGTTCAAGAGTGACTTGTCTCATGCTAAAACAAATAAACAAATCTCATTTTAGCAATACCAGCTCTGCAACCCATCGTTCATGATCTCTTTGTGTTAAGAGGAACAAATAAAGCTGATGCTGGAAAAGAGTTGGAAACACAAAAGGAGGTGGTAGTGTCAATGCTACTGAGACTTATTCAATACCATCAGGTAAGAGAGGAGGACAAAGCATTCCTGTTTACGGCCTATAGAAGGGTAACATTGCTCTGACTGCTAAAAATACTTTAGGCAATATTAATGATTTTCTATATAAAACTTGAATAGCTGGACTCTCTGTGTGATCTTTCCTTAGAGAGTACGCAAAGATTTTTTGGGGGTAGGGGAAAGGTTCTACACTACAAATCAGTTTTTCAAGTCAAACAACATGTCTGTGGGATTTTGTAGTCAAGCCTAGGTAAAAAAGCACTGAAAAGCTCCAGATAGGATCATGATCTTGGTTGTGTTGCACATTGAATAAACAGAAGGTTAGTAGAAGAGTTGTAATAAATTAGGATTCAAGAAACAGAAAAGAATGGGGGTAAAAGTAGAAGAGAGGACAAGATTAGAAGTAGGAAACATGCTGCATAGAGATGATTTAGGTATTACTATACAATAGCAATATCTTAAAAAATATTTTAAAATACAAATTACTTGAATAAGGTGATGAAACTGGTAGTTAGACAGTTGTTAGCACTTACTATTTTGCCCCACACCTCATGGGTCTGGAAAATATATTTCTGCCTTGTAGGAGTGTAAGAATTACTTTCTTCAATACACTTTGTCTAAAAGAGAAACATAAAAGTAATTTTAAGAAAAGTGACATAATTGACATGAGACCTTATTGCTTATTGAGGTGCTTAACAAACTTAACGTGCTTTTCCTTTCATTGTATTAAAATGCAATTCTAGTGTATGCTAATGTAAGCAATGTATTTTGTGAGCATAGTTGGAAAAGTCAGTACATCTTGTCAAAATAATTTGTTAGAACTGCATGTTCAGATTGGGGTAATTTTGTGTATGCACATTTTCTTTTGAATTTGTACTTTTAAAATCAGAAAGTGACTAATGTAACTATATGAAATGACAGTCTGTAGACACATGATGTGAAACAGTGAATAACTTTTGTTACGTAAGGTACTGCAATTGCCAGCAGATCCCCTTCTGACACACTTAACCTATTAAAGACCACCCATGCACTGCTCTTCCCACACCATCCCATTTGTCGTTCTTATTCTGTCCTGTTCTGCTGGTGCAATACGTATAAACTAACCCCTGGGCAGTTCTGTTGTGCCCTGGCTGTGGCCGGGATGTTCCACAGTGGTGTCCCTGTAACTTGAGAGGCTCCAAGAGCTGCAACCTTTAACTTTTTTCTGTTAAACTGTAGCTACCATCCATGGAGCTCCAGAGTTCAAGTCATTCAGCCCAGAATTGCTCTTATCTCCTCTCTTGTGAGAAAGGCTTTTGGGGAGAAGAAGTCATCTAGTGATCATGTGTTCTTTTTTTTTTTTTTCTTTTTTTTAATTGGCTGCATTTCTGACTTTGAACTTCTTGGAGCACTTGTAAAAGACATTCCTCTAACTTGTTTTCTTCTGTCCCGCTTTCCAGTCCATATATTAACATTCCTGCTTGCTGTGTCTTTGGCCTGTCTGTCCTTGAAAGTGTGGTCTCCATAACCCTCAAACCGATAAAAGTGATCTGTGCTGGCGGTGTGTTCCATTATATGCTCTCCTATAAATATTCATATAAAAGTGACATATCTCAGGTGAATGAGCTCCATAAAAATGTCTGTATCCTTCACTAAATCTAAACTTTATTTCAGCTAGAGTAAAGAAAGAGTATACATGTGGGAAATTACTCTTTTCTTTCCTCCCCCCCTTTGTTGAGTATACGATATGGCATTTAGATTTACTATCCTTTTTCCAGCTGCTTGAGTAGTCTTTTGACAAATGCCACTTAAAAAGGACCAAGAAAGCATTTTTTTTATAGTTTATAAAAGTAATCGGAAAATTCTTTAAAAATAATAAAAAAAGTCATAACTAAGAACAAGCTTTTAACCTAGAAATGGGATTTTTAAAATGTGTGATTTCTCATGTGGTTTTATCTTTTTTTTTTCCTTTTTTCCTTTTTTCTTTTTTTTTTTCCCTTCTTTTTGGCAGGTGGATGAAACAGTAAATATTTTTCCCACTACAGCATTACTTAAATGTTTCCTGTTAGTGTGGGTGTTTACGTGCATTCTTTTGGACTTTTCCTCAGGTGCTAGAAATGTTCATCTTGGTATTGCAACAGTGTCATAAAGAAAATGAAGACAAATGGAAAAGACTGTCCCGGCAAATAGCTGACATTATTCTCCCAATGCTTGCAAAACAACAGGTTCTTATGATTTTTTTTTAATCTATAAACATCTAAAATAATTGTTAAAATATATGTATCAATAATGGCTTTGGGTATTTGATTATTTTTTTTTTATACATGAAGACAGATTTTCTTGAAAGTGTGGTTGCCATATCTGAAAAAAACAATTACTGCAAGGTAAACTAAGTCTTTGAAGCGATGAAGGTCATATTTAAATGCATGAATTATGTGCAGTATCTTCGAGGCTGTTTCCAGAGGAAGCTCATTCTATTTCTTTTATGTACATTATTATATCAGAGCACTTATTAAATGGTGTGAAGGCTCTCCCATGTTTATAGAATGTCAAAATTATTTTTTTGTAACGGCAGTGTGTCTAATTGCATTTTTTTCTTAGGAGAATAAAGACATAGTCTGAAACCGCATTAAGAAATCACAGATTTATGGAATAGTTGAGGCTGAAATGGACCTCTAGATATTGTCTTCCCCTTAAAGCAGGGCGTACTGGAGCAGGTTGCTTAGGACCATGTCCAGTCAAATTTTGACAGTCTCTAAGGATGGAGCTTCCATAACCTCTCTGGGCAACCTCTTCCAGTGTCTGAGCATTCTCACCGGCGGAAAACAAATAAAAAAACCCTGTATATAAATGGAATTTCCTCAATTTCAACTTGTGCCTGTTGCCTTTCATCCTGGTACTGGATACCAATGAAGAGGGTCTGGCTCTTCTTCTGTAGTTGTGTTGTCTCCTCCAACCGCTTCCCCTGGTCAGATACTTGTACGCATTGATAAAAATCCCCATGAGCCTTCTCCAGGGGGGACAATCTCAGCTGCCCCTTGTATGACAGATGCTCCAAGCCTGTAACCGTCTGCGTGGCTTTCTGCTGGACTCCCTGCAGTGTGAGCATGTCTCTTTCAGTGGACTGCACACTGGGGATGGAGAGTAGGCCTTTTGTATCTGGGAAGAAAAGAAGACTCCTTTTAGGAGAAAGTCGGGGTTTTTTTGTTTTGGGGTTTTTTTTTTTCAGTGCTGCTCCCTAAGAAACAGAGGACTTGACTTCGATACAGCTTTCCTGAAATTAGAAACACTTGCTTCAAGGATAATAAGTAAAACTAGTGAATTTGTGCCCTTAATGTTCTTTACTCCATGATGGCAGATCCCCACTCCCACGAGGAGATCTCATGGTTGGGGAGAGTGGGCAGTTATTGTGGATCAGACAACAGTTTTTGAGCAAAGCTAAAATGCTGGCAAATTGCAATTGTCTGTGTTTTGTATGAATCTGTGCATGTGCTCAACTATCAAATTATTTAGGCAAGATAGTCATCCAGATTTCTAGTCCAGTCCTTTGCTTTTTGCAGTTAATCGTTTTATAATTTATCTAAAAAGCTGACCAAGTAAGGTGTCCTACAGCTGTTGCAGCAGTGTAATACCATTGTAGCTCCTCATTTTTCTGATGATTAGGAATTTTTTTTTTTCTCCTAGTTACCAGCTTAAGTTTATTCACGACCAGCTTTGTTCTCTATAAATATGCCTGGTAGGATATGAAGGGAGCATAAAAGTTTTTAAATTTTATGACAAGTCAGTCTTTTGGTCTCATTCTGAATATGGCATATTTCTCCTAATAAAATACGTAGTATGTGTACTGAATTTCATTTGATAGATTTTTGTCTGTGTTCTCAAAATGCCTGTGTAGGAAGGCCTGCAATGAAGCTTTAATTTACTTTTCATAGCTTTTGGTTGCTCTAAATTTTGTACTGTAAAGGACAGCTTTATTACACACAGGTTGTCATAGAAATGTTTAAAACATGAAACGGTAACTTTTGTGTTGCAGTTACCTTTAGTGGATAGTTACAAATTAGTTTTGTGTTTTTTCTCTTACAGATGCATATAGACTCTCATGATGCTTTGGGAGTATTGAACACTTTGTTTGAAATTTTGGCTCCTTCATCCCTTCGCCCTGTGGACATGCTTTTAAGGAGTATGTTTGTTACTCCTAAAACAATGGTAAGCAGTTCTTCCCAGAGAAGAGAGAATCTGATGTCTTTCGTGCAAAACAAAAGAGCATGTGTTTCTTTTTCTTAATTTGCAATGTGGTGATGAAGTACCTGCAGAAGATTTTTAGGAAGGAATTGGTTAGAACTAATGTTATTTACCAACTGGGAGCACTTTATATAGGAATGTTCTGCTCATGGATTACTTGCCTTCATTTTGTATTTTGAGGATCAGGATTGTAGAGAAACATACTGTTACGGTAAATGCTAGAATGCAGTTTAATAGGCAAATCACACTTTTGTTACACAAGTATTAGTACCGTTTTTATAGTTGAGAGATTGTTTAACTTGAAAGGTATTCAATACAGCATAGGAATGTATTCCAAAAAACTAACATTTTCATTAACTGTTGTATAGAAACAGGCTCTTTTGCGAATGGAGCAAGCAGGAAATAAATTTTATGTTCACATCTTCCAAAATGCTATTCTTGTGGTAATCGTCAAGCTTATTCACTGTTTAACCATCTTTTGCATTTTTATGTTTGTTTTAGGCATCAGTGAGCACTGTTCAGCTATGGATTTCTGGAATTTTAGCTATCCTTAGAGTTCTGATTTCACAGTCAACAGAAGACATTGTTCTATCCCGTATACAAGAGCTTTCTTTCTCACCATATTTGATTTCATGTCAAGCAATTAGCAGACTGAGACGTGGAGAAAATAACTTATCTGCATCAGAGGATCGCACTGAGGTTAAACAGGCTAAATATCTGCCTGAAGAGACGTTTTCTAGGTATGTTGTCTCTTGAATAACTTGAGAGAAAGATTTAAGGTTTCTGAGAAATCACACATATTGTGCAATATATACGCATGTATAGAATTGTTATCTGATAGGAATAAAGTCTGTTAATTATTTGGTATGGAAGGAGTGTGTGCAGAGGAAGAAATAATGAGATGAACAGTAGAGGGAGGAGATGAGCAGTTTGCAGTAGGGAGTTTGGACTATTTTGATACCTTTTGATACCTACCAAGTGACGGACCTAATGGAGCTGTTAAAATGGGTGAATCCTGGACTTACTAAAATCGGGTCCAAAAACTTAATTGGTTAACCCTTTCCTTCTTCCCTGTGTGGGAACTGAAAGATAAGTCATGCTGTTAGTAGAAGGCCAAGTTCTGTACTAGAATCTTGGCAGCAGATGGATTCAAATCTATTAAGTTAGTGCTGCTCTTTATTTCCTATTAGAAAAGAGCTGGCATTATCCAGTTAGCTTCCCATGCTGATGTTGTCAGAGAGTGACAAACTTCAGGCAAAAGAAGTGTGGAGAGATGGCAGTCCTATTACGTTGACATAATGTTTGTCATTAAGGCATCATGTTTTAATGTGGTGGAAAGCATTTGAAATAACTATTCGTTTAAGAAAATAAGAACTTTTTAATCAAGTGTGGAACTTCAGATAGAAATAAAATGCTGTTTCTTATCATTCAGCTCACTGTGAGGGTGATGGGTAAAGGGAAAAGGGGCTTCTGGAGTCCCTTAATGTGACATTATGTCCAACACGAGTGTCTTGAGGAACGATTATGGCCAGGAGCAAGGGTGGCTTTCCTCAAATGCTCTTTTTTGGTGTTTCTTTTGATTTATTTCCCTCCCCCTCCTGCCCCCAGCTGGAGGTTTGATATGGAACCTCTGTGATAGAGTGTGGATAGATGAGGCTGTAAGCAGTTGAATGACTGACTTGCTGACTTTACCCCTCCTCAGCTGAGCCGCTATAACTGTCATGGTGTGGTTTTAGCTCATTGCAAGTCACTGTAAGGACACCAGAGCATTGTGAGTGTTTACTGTGTGAGTGAGGTAGGCAGGTGTATGCATGCTGTCACGACTTTAGCTGATGAGTAGATAACCCAGATCCAATATGTAATTATTGAAGCACTTGTGATCATCTCTCCATACCTATGGCATCATATTTGTTTTAGGTCAGCCTGTTCTGTAGCATTTAATTTAGCATCCTATTTAGGATGAATGGACAAGGACTTCATATTTTATTTTTCAAACTTACTGAGTTTTGTGGGCAAACCTCATCTTATTCTGAAAGATGTTGCACTGATAGTTTTTCCTGTTGATTGTATACATGGTTTTTCAAGGTTCTTGTTACAACTGGTTGGCATTCTACTGGAAGATATTGTTACCAAACAGCAGAAAGTGGACATGAATGAGCAGCAACATACTTTCTACTGCCAGGAGCTTGGCACACTGCTTATGTGCTTAATACATATCTTCAAATCAGGTAATACTTCAAACACTGCCTGCAGTGGCAGGGATTTTTTTCAATTCTGAGACAATTGTTGAATGCATTTAACTACTGATAAGGAATATGTAGGTGCTGAAGACATTCTATCCTATTCAATATAAAGAACCTCCCAAACTTTGTGCTCGTGCATGCAGGGCACATTTTTTCTATGTGGAACAAAATATCACTAGTGACTCTTCATATCTGCTTTTAACTGTCTAAAATCTTCCAGTTCAAAAATGCAAAGCACTCCAAATTTGTGGCTGTATTTCTCTTGTTTTTTCTCAATTTGGAGGTTGGTAGATACGTCCAGGCTTAAAATGCTGAGTTATGGACCACCGGTTCAGACTCATGACAAGGTAGGTTTGTGTTCTCTGTCAGAATTAGTAAAAACATATTAAAAAAAAAAAACCAAACCCAAACCAAAATAAAAAAAACCAACCAACAAAAAAAAAAAAAAAAAAAAAATGAAAACCCCCACCAAAAACCAAAACCAAAAAAATAGGTAAGGTAGTACTGTTCCAACTAGCTGGTCTTGAGCTCCTTTCTTCAGGTTTGGGAATCACCTTAGGTGTCTTCTGCTAGATATCCAATCTCTGGCCCTTCAGTGTAATTCCTTAGCTTAATTCTGTAACTTATTTTCCTAATAGTGGCACTATCTTCCATTTATTTTATTCTTTCTTCACTATGACTGTCCTTTTTGTCTTCCAATTTTCAGCCTGCAGCTGAAATCCAACCTTGGATAACAGTAGTAGTTGGCTGCAATTTAAAAGGTCTTGACACAAGTCCCTGGTTCTTCATAGACTTCTGTACAGACACAGGACAAGGAACTCTGCATTCCATGGCCTCACCTGTAAAATGGGAGTTACCGTACACTATTTAGCAGATGTGAATAACAAAAAAAGTGCATAGAGAATACTGTTGTTAGACATTTAACATGATTCTGTGCTCCATTGTATCCCAACAACCTCTAATCTTTTTTTCTTTTTAAGCTCTTCCTACAGAATTCAGTTATGAAGTCCTTTCTTGAGGAAAAATACTTAGTTCTGTTCCTGTCATTGCTATCAGCTGCTTCATGCAAATATAAGTATTGTAGGCGTAGATATAAATAAATAAAAAGAGTGCTGATGGAAGTGTTCTAGGTCTTCAACTGGTTCTCTATCAAAGCTCAAAGCTTCTGCATTGCCTTGATTTAACTTCCAGTAGCTTTACTCCTCCTAGTCTTCAGTGACAGCAAGAGATAGAAAAGTGAATGGGAAGCCAATTGAATTATGTTGTGAGAGTTTGTGCAGCCATGGTGGATGATGTTTTTGTCTTTTGACTTGTCAGAAGAGAGCTTTGGTTTAAGAAATGAAGTCCTGCAAACCTAGGTTCTTGCTCCAAAGACCCCAGGGTTGTGCACGAAGAGGCACAAAATATGGTGATAGTTACCAGAGCCTTCCTTGATCTTTGTTTTAAGCCTGCTTTAAGATGTATTAAGTGATAGTTCTCTTTTCCCATGTGTCTGTTACAATAACTGTTTATACTATTAATTACTGTTATGGAGAAACATTTGAAACAAATATTGTAACAAATAACTTATGCCAAGGTGATTTGGAGTAAGTGATAAAATGGTATCAAGCCAAGACCAATGAAATCAGAAAATCAAGCTGGTAATTGAAATCTGGGAAGTGGGTTCTTCCACAGTGGGAGCTGCGGATAATGGAAAGGGAAGGCTCAGGCTACTTCTGCTGTAGCAACTGGCTTCCAAGTTGCACTTGGAGTCTTGCCAAGAACTATGTAGAAATGTTCATACAAAATTAAAATACTAATGCAGAGCACTGGGGTACGTGTATTTTGCATGATCTCTAGAAATGAATTTAATCTAAGACTACAGATCAATTCTAAGTACTAGTAGTAATGTGGTTACCTTATGCTGTGTAACAGAGTAGAAGGAAAGTTGTTCAGACATCTGGGCTGTATTTTCATGTTGTAGCATTTTCTTTCAGGTTTAGGCTTAAGGTTAACTAATTGCTTGGTTTTGGTGTTCAGTTAAAACCTCTATAATTGTTTTTCTCTAAGTTACAGTCTTGTAACTACAGGTGCAGCTTATAGTGACTTGTGTTTGGGAACATAAACCAAGGTCTTCTGTCATTTTTAAACACTATTCTACTTGGATGTTTTGTCTTCTCTCCTATTATAGTGTTTTCAAAATGTGAGCATTGCTGACTCCTATGTATTCAACTATAGGAAGCTGCCAGATTAGAAATGAACATTTTCAGTGTGCTACTTTGAAGTTAGTAGAAATAAAAGGCATAGATAAAGTGGAAAGATTAGCATGCAGTGGCTTTCATGACTGTAGAAAGTCACTAGATGGTGCAATTACTGTAAATGCAGGAAGCTGGAATGATAATAGCACTGGTTTGCTGGTAAGTGGAACCCAAGTTTTGAGACTCAGTTATTTTTCCTGTTCTTTGCTATTTACAGTGCATATTTATCAGCCCTGGGGGCAGCTTAAACTGGTCCACGTAGCTGTGGAATTTACAGCTTCATTCTTCTGTATATCTGATGAGGCAAGCAAGCAACATTACAGATTTCCTTCATTAATTATTCTGATCAGCTTTTGGTTTATAACTGGTTCTGAAGAAACCCTTTTTTCCCTGATCTTATCTCCTCATAGAAACTCAAAGTCCTGTACTTTTAGACAGATTTAAGTTTGTTCACTTTCCTTGTTTTCCCACCCTTTGTTCTGGCATATGAATACAGAATCAGCAAGTCAGAAAGCAAAATTCAGCTTTTTTGCCAAGTGTTCAGTATGCAGGGTAATGACTTTTCTCCACTTAAAAACATTTACTTTTTGCACTTTAGAAGTTGGTTGGAAGGGTATCAGTTTAGTTTCAACTAAATGTATTTGAGAAGCCATCACCTGAAGTAGGCTACTTGTAAGCAGTCTCTCTTAGCACATAGAATAGTAGTTACAGCATGGTTCTTAATTAGAACTTCTGTATTTTACTTTATAAACAAAACAAAACAAAAAAAACCCACCCCAAAATCCTGGTCTGTAATTAACAATTTTAAATTTGGTAAAGGTTTTCGTGTATCAGAAACTTTTTTTATGCATGACAGAGAAAAAGTTGAGAAGATAGGTTTCATTACAATTCTAGTCTAAATCATTATTTATTGAGTTTGGGAGCTGATCGTTATTGGTTTACACACACTGCCCTTGGGCAAACTCCATTACTTGCCTTACATTTGTAAAACCACTTAGGATATACCTTTCTTCCAGGAATGGTAGTGTCTTATGAAACAAGTTTTGTATTCTCAGGGTACCCTGAATAATTTTAAAACTTCAGAATTCAGACTAGAGCATAGTTACTCTAACATGCTTTTATTTTCAGGGATGTTTAGAAGAATCACAGCTGCAGCCACCAGACTTTTTACAGGAGATGGATCTGATGGTAGTTTCTATACCCTTGAAAGTTTGAGTGACCTTGTTCAGTCCATGGTTCCCACACATCCTTCTTTGGTACTTCTCTGGTGTCAAATTCTGCTTCTTGTCAATTATACCAACTACAACTGGTGGTCAGAAGTGCATCAAACCCCGAAGTAAGATTTGTTTTTGATCCCTAGTAGTAGTAGTGCATCTCAATTATATTTGCTAAAATAATATTTTAAAAATCTGGCTTTTTTCTGCTAAGCCTGTCAGCCTGTTGAATAGTACTATTTGGGTTCTGAAATAGATAGTTCTGTATTTACTTTACATGTATACATATTGTCTGTATTGATGTCAGTATGCCTTTCAAACTAAGGAAATGTGTCGTGCACTCAGTTGTTCCTCAGAAGAACTGCCAGGTAATCTGTCTATTTTTAAGGCAAGAAAACTTCACCTGTGTACTACTTTTAATTAAAATTATGGAAGTAGCTACAACAAAATATTCAGTATTTCATATTTCGTGTTTCTATGGAGACTTCGTATTTCACCTTCCAGCAAATAATCAGCCAATGTTGTTTATGAAAATACAATCTGATCAGTATAACTGTAACTATAGTTATATCTGTTCTCTGTTCTCAGTGCGTCTGTTACTAAATCTTGTCAAAACATTGTATCAGCACCATGCTGATTCATTAGTATCAAGCACCATAGTAACCTCACTTAACTTTAGCTGTCTGAAATGTGGAGATTTGGTCTAAAATGAGTGCTCCTTTGGTCTGAAGTTAGTTCATCCCACCTGTCAGGCACTGGAATGGTTTATCCTCTGGGGGTAAGGAAGATACCCCGTGTGTGGGTGGGTATCCCTCCGTGTTAACTGTAGAGGGAGAATAACAACTGACTTGAGAGACGTTTCTGATGCTTGTGCAGTGAATGTTAGGGAAAACTAATCTTGTTCTACAACATGAGTGGATCAGAGCTCAAAGTGAGATTCTTGCCTCAGTTCAACCTCATGATGTGAAAAAAAAATTATTTTAATTTGAAGAAACATGAAAATACCAGGCTTATGAGCAAAGTAGGGCAACTAAAATGGCTAAGGTGACACCTGCTATTTGTTGCAGTTATCTTTTTTTGCTTTACCAATATCAACCTGTATTATTTCTGGGTTGGGCATCACTTTCAATCTGACATTAGATTAAGTGCTCAAGAACCCTGGTTTGGCTTGAGAAGAAAATAGAGTATTAGATTCTGTTATCCTACCAGAGATGCAATAGCCCATGTTTTTCTTTTAAGTAAACTGTTCAGTTCTTCAGAAGTTCTTCAGACTGCCAAGGAAGTAATAAGCACAGAGCAAAAAAGTGATACTAAATTGTTAGAAAGTAAAGAGCTGATGGAAAGCAAAGTGTCTACTTCAAAGCAGTCTCATGTTTAAATGCATTTTCTAGGGAAATAAATATTATGTAAGGACATTGATAGGATATTCCAAGCAATTTGATTGTTAATGTTTCAGTAGCCATAGCAATAAAATAGTACCAAAATATAATGTTTCTTGCAGGAGACACAGTCTTTCTACTACTAAATTGCTTAGCCCTCAGATATCTGGAGACAGTGATAAATTGGATTCAGAATCTAAACGTGGCATGTGCAATCGAGAGATAGTGAGAAGAGGAGCGCTCATTCTTTTCTGTGACTATGTTGTAAGTTTTGAATTACAAATTTTATAACTATAGATTTGAGTTATTTTATTATGGTGACAGTCTTTTATTACTGATGTGCATTAACTGAATCTGGTTCACAAGTGAAAAATGAAGACTTATAAAACTACTCATTTTATTTTCAGGTGGTGCTTCTGTAAGCTTTGGTATGATCTCATTTGGCATTTTTTTCTGTTCTGAACTTAGAATTCTCTTGGCTTCAAAAGGATACCTGGTGGGTAATAGAATTACCTGCTGGGTATCATATCCCTTACTTGTGAGGTGCTAGGAGCACATGAAATAGTGTTAGACTTCCCAACACCAGTAGCAGTGCACAGTGTCTAGGAGACAACAAATTTCTGTCTGTACCTTGGGAGGTTTTACATTAACATTTAGCTTCTGTTTTGCTTCTCTAATGACAGCGGTTCCTGTGGCTTTGGCCTCTTGCTGCCTCAATATTAGCATTTTTAGTTCACTGGGAACTTTTGAAGTGAATCTTCCTGTAATATCTAGCATTGCAGTTTGGTTTGCATTGCAGAGCAGTTTTGGGACAAGCAAACTACATTCCTTTCAGATTCAACTGAACCAAAAGCTATGTTTAAGCAGCACATTGAGTACTAATGGATTTTCAGTCACCAGAGTCAGATTAGAGGTAGTCCAAGGGTAAAACCCTCCAAAACTCTCTTTACTGGGGAGTGTCAGCCTCTCAGCATCACATGGTTAGCTCTACAGACCTTTTCATGTTGCGTTGCACTGTTTGGTGATATACACATAGCCTCTGTAGGTTTAAAATTAATTATTGACAGATCTCTTTGGATTTGCTTTCCAGAAATTATTCATCTTGTGTTTAAGGCCAGTAGTAATAAATCTTTAAAAAGAAGCCTATTGAAAATCACATTTTACAAGAAGACTATGTATGTCCATGCTTATTTCAAACAGCATTTCAGTAAAAGTAGCATCTTTGAATTAATCTTCTTAATTTACTTGTTTCTAACCTGGATTTTTAGTGTTTTAAAGAAAATAATTTACAAATTCATTATAAATCTCTAATTTGCAACAAGATCAAAAGCATTTGAAAAATGTCATGTAAAAATAACGATGGTGATTTTAAAATAATGGCGTGAAGCGTCTGTATTTTAGTGTAGCTACCAGAATTATATATGAAAAACTTCACGTTGTGTCAGGTGAAGTTTTTATTAATTAAATGCTCAACATGGGTATTACTGGAATCAGATTTTCATTTTTTCCCCTTCAGTGTCAAAACCTACATGATTCAGAACACTTGACCTGGCTTATTGTGAATCATGTTCAAGACTTGATTAATCTGTCCCATGAGCCTCCAGTACAAGACTTTATTAGTGCTGTTCACAGGAATTCAGCAGCCAGTGGTCTCTTTATCCAGGCCATTCAATCACGGTGTGAAAATCTTGCAGCTGTAAGTTTAACTTTTTTACTTTTTTAAAGAATAAAGTCACTTATATTTCAGCGTAAGTTTTACTGATAAGTATGCAAATTCTGACATTTCTGGGTCATTTATCAACTTACTTTATTTTTAAAGTCACTTCTTTAAAAATACAATCAGCAAACCTTATAATGTGCTAACAACTTCAGCATCCGATGTGTTCCAATCCATCAAATATATTAATTCAAGTAGTTGGGTAAGCCGCTTTCCTTCCTTCCTGGGTATTACCCCTGCATAATAAATATCTGAAGGGTAAATTAAAGCTGTAACTTTCATCTTTGATTTCAGTGCCTTTGTAGTATAAATAAGAAAACTACTAACTGCAGAGGCAGGAATAGGAACCAGTCCACCTTCATAGGCCCTAACAACATGAAAAGTATTTGGAAGCTCGTGCCTTCCCCATTGATCTACTCCACAAGTGATGGAAATTCTGCTTCAGAAATTCAGTGTATGATTTCTGTTGATTATTTTAGTTTTCAAATGAAAAGGAGTGGATGATGTTTTATAGGGATGTATGGTTGTATGCATCCCTCTTGATCTTGGGAACTCACTAGGTAGCAAATGTCATTTACTGGGCTTCCTCTAGAGCTAATGCTGGGAGATGCTACTGCACCCTCAGTAGCCTGGTAACGTTTCCTGTCTCTTCCCATCGTCTCTGTGCAAACTTAGTGCAACTGCATTAGTGCTTTAGGCATGTGAGTAAAACACTTGAAAGTTAGGTGAGATGAATCTGGGCTTTCGTGTCTGAGAGTTGGTAGAATGAACTAAACTAAATGTGTTTGAATGGAAAATGTCAATCTGTGAAATGTTTGGTGATTATCAGAAAAGTCAGTAAAATTAAAATGGCTGGTATTTACAGTCTGTTCTAAAACCAGGTTGGTTCCATGAGTCAAACTAGTTTGTGTTTCTTCGTTTAGATTATTGGTGCTGAATTGGTGCTCATATTTAAAAGAATAAAAAAAATAAAAAATTCTTTGCACCCCCTCTTAATCTTGTTCCTATGATTAAATATGTGCTCAAAAAAAATCCCTAATGCTTCTCTGGATTTTTGTATTGTCTCTTGTCTTGACTATGCTCATGTTCCTATCTTCTTCCAGCAAGAGTTCAAATCTCTCATTGTTTTCAAAGCTTTCTACAATTCCACTTAAGCCTCTCTAGCTTTTTTCCCTAAGTTTTGCTCCCTACTTTTCGCCTACTTTTAAGAGTAAGACTTTTTACAGTGTAAATATCAAACAACTTTGTGTTCATATTAATTAAATAACCCAGTAACTCAAGCCTATTCATATGTAGATTATTATATTGATCAGCTAGTTGTCTGCTATATTTTTTTCTAAATGCCGTTCCTTTTAGCTTTAAGGTCTTTGTATTCCAATTGATTGCTTTTTTTTTTTTCTCTGTTGTTCTGTTTTGTTTTGTTTTAACATCTAGCCCACAACTCTGAAGAAGACTTTACAGTGCTTAGAGGGAATACATCTTAGCCAGTCTGGGGCTGTCTTAACATTATATGTTGATAAGCTTCTGTGTACTCCATTCCGTGTGCTTGCTCGCATGGTTGACACACTGGCTTGCCGTCGGGTAGAAATGCTTTTAGCTGCAACTTTACAGGTAAAGATAAATGTATTCATTTGTAAATAAGATGGGGTAGTGCTAGCAATGTAATCAAGTGTAACGATTTAAAGTACATCAAAATATGATGTTTAAGTGATTTCATTGCAAAATAATTTTTTTTTGTTTAATATATAAATACATGAATGTTTACGTTTCACTTTATCTGCCTGTAATTTTCCTTATCTATTCAAAGTACCTATAGGTATTTTACTTATTTCTGTCCTATAAAATTCTTGTGACTCTTCTATAGAACAGCATGACTCAGTTACCAGTTGAAGAACTGGATAGAATTCAGGAATACCTTCAAAACAGTGGACTAGCAACAAGGTAAATAATACCAATACGTGTTAAAATGCCAAACTAAGTAATGTTCTAGTACTAATTGCGTTAACTCTTTTTTGCTATGTTTGAGTTTTTTTCTAAGATAGTGGGTCCTTTTTGGAAGTAAAACAGGAGTAAAGCCTCTCTTAGGAGATGCAGGCATGTTCTGTCACAAGGACAGTCATGTTGGCCAAGTTGAATTTGCAATATACTTAAGGATTAAAGCCAGCTAAAGGCTTGAAGGCATCAAATTCTCTCTCCTGCATCTCACTCAGTATTTAACTTTTGAAGAGACAGCAACTGCAAATGAATTCCTTGACAAAAACTACACTACTGAAAAGAACTTTATTTTCCTCTAACTTTTGGAGAATTTTGTGAGTCCTAGCTGAGTGGGCTGGTTTTTTGTTTTGTTTTGGTTTTTTTCCAAACAACTGTGTTAAAACTTGTAACTGTTTAATCTCCCAGCTGTTTAAACTGCTATTACAAAAAGGAGCAAATTAATAACATTAAATAAAGTTTTTTCAAAAATTGGTAAGAGCCTAATTTACTCCTCTTGATGTCATTGCTGTTTGAGGTTAATATCTGTTGACTGAAATAAGTAGGTGAAAAGAATCTAAAGCCCAAGACTGCAGTAGATTGATAGCAATGTATCTTCATAAGTGACATTACGTTTGAATTTTTTAAAAAATCCAAAATCTCCAAATGACTTTATACAATGTCTTGATAGCAGTAATGGAATAAAAAAACCCAACCAAAAACCCCCAATCCCCCCAAAAAAACACAAACCC
>JAVJGG010000054.1:38032006-38078479 GCA_035590195.1 Aviceda cuculoides | reverse complement strand
CCACACTATTTCTGATACAGGCCAGGATGCCGTTGGCCTTCTTGGCCACCTGGGCACACTGCTGGCTCATATCCAGCTGGCTGTCAACCAGCACCCCCAGGTCCTTCTCTGCCGGGCAGCTTTCCAGCCACTCTTCCCCAAGCCTGTATCACTGTGTGGGGTTGCTGTGACCCAAGTGCAGGACCTGGCACTTGGCCTTGTTGAACCTCATGCAACTGGCCTTGGCCCATTGATGCAGCCCGTGCAGATCCCTCTGTAGAGGCTTTCTGCTCTCAAGCAGATCAGTACTGCTTCCCAACTTGGTGTCATCTGCAAACTTGCTAAGGGTGCACTCGATCCCCTTGTCCAGATCATGGGAGTGGTGGAGAGAAAGATATGTGTAGGTCTGAGTGCCAGTGGTCTTGGAGAACAAATAAATGGAACGCTGTACTATGAGTTGAGTTGATGGCAGAGTATTCTTTTGGATGCAGACTACAGGCATCTACCAGTCAGTTTCAGACAGAAGCATCCTTTGTGGTTAGCTGGAAGGCCAGAAAATTCCAACCATATGTGTCATATATGTAGAGGATTCTTAATAGCATGTATTATTTACTGAACTAATGCTTATCTTGGTTTTTTTGGCTTTAAATCTTTAGATAACTTTTTACAGGTGAAACAAAGTAGCATCAGTTTACTAGTTAATCTGCAAGTCCTCTCTTATCTGATTATATTCATCTTGTGAAATTTGATTCAAAGTAGTTTTAATCCAGGCTCTGGTCCATGCCATATTTTCTGCTCTTTAATTTGTTCCAAGTATTTCCAAATGGCAGGAGTCACCGGCATTGAACCAGTGTTGACTTCTAATGAATACTCTTGTTGGATGTATTAGGATAAAGCTGTGGCTGAACCAGTAAGTCGACTGCTGGAATCAACCCTAAGAAGCACCCATATGCCAAGTCGGATTGGAGCTCTGCATGGAATTCTTTATATCCTTGAGTGTGACTTGCTTGATGAGACAGCGAAGCAACTCATTCCAGTTATCAGCGAGTATCTGCTTTCCAATTTGAGAGGAGTAGCACAGTAAGACTCTCCCCCCCACCCCGCTCCCTCCCGCCACCCCAAACTGTTGCATGCTTATGTGTGAACAAAAGGGCTTTTTATGGTTTGTGGTTGTCAGTACGTTTTAGAGCAGGCTGTTGTATCAAGCAGGTTTTGGCATTTTTATTGAAAATATCAGCCAATTTTAGATTTGATTTACAGAAGTGAAAGGATATTTGAGGGTGAGAAAACTGTTTGATAGCTCAGACTCTTGTCTCTCTGGTAAATTGTATTTACTAAACCTTATTTTTTTGTCAAAAGGCATACTCTTTGAAGAAGGCTTGCAGGATCAATAATGAAGCTTATTTCTCCTAAACAAGTCCGGCAATGATAGTTTGTAATTATACTGCTGAAAAATTTCTTGCATTGCACTAGATTTCCACGATAACCAGTGCTCTTATGGCATCTTGGTGATACACTGTGATCTTAAAGATCACATAAATTCATGTGAAAAAATACTTAGTGTTTCTAAGGATTGTTTATATTGTCTCTGTTTGTGACCCAGACAACTTTGATGCAAGTGACCGCTAGTGTTTTTGCCTCTTTACAGTTGCGTGAATATCCATAACCAACAGCACATCTTGGTAATGTGTGCAGCTGCTTTCTATTTGATCGAGAATTACCCACTTGATGTAGGGCCTGAGTTCTCTGCAGGAATTATACAGGTATGTTGTGATGCCTTCAGTCAGAGGTGGTCATGTAACCTGGGATCACCACATAGCTATCTTTAACTTGATTATTCTGGTGTAGGTATGCTTTTGGGTTTAGTTTCATCAGGTTTTCTTAATACCTGATGCAGTTCTATACTAGCTGCAGTTCTATACTAGCTGCAGTGATATGGTGCTAGAAGATGATCTAAATACACCTCAAAAACAGGTAGTTGGCTTTTTTATTTATTTCAGATGTGTGGAGTCATGGTGTCTGGAAGTGATGAATCAACGCCATCCATTATTTATCACTGTGTCCTGAGAGGATTAGAGCGACTACTCCTTTCAGAGCAACTTTCTAGGCTGGATAGTGAATCACTAGTTAAACTGAGTGTTGACAGAGTGAATGTGCAGAGCCCCCACAGAGCAATGGCGGCACTTGGATTAATGCTGACTTGCATGTACACAGGTATTTACTTTTTTTTATACCTTCGTACTGAGAGACTAGCTTATTAACAGGGCTAATTTTGTTTATTTTTGTTACCAATGATAAAAAGGTTTTATTTTAGCAATCACAATAAATTTGTAACAAATTATTTTGGTTTAGGAAAGGAAAAAATCAGCCCCAGTCGTACCACAGATGCAAATCCTGCTGCTCCTGACAGTGAATCTGTGATCGTAGCGATGGAACGAGTATCAGTCCTTTTTGATAGGTAAGAGGATAAAATGTGTAATGGGGCACTGGGAGGGAAATTATTCTGTTTGGCACTGTGTGGTCACTGGTCTGTGTGATGGTTCTAATATTTAATTAATGATGTTTCTCTGGTTACTATTGCTTAAAATTGATACTTCTAATATACACAGTAACACTGATGGAATTGCTGAAGGCAGCAGAAATGTACAGGAATGTAAATGGAAAACAGACATGTCCTAACTGATATTGTCTGTTGCACCAACCATAATACTTTATAAATGTATTTCCATCTCCCTTCAGGTCAAACTCTTAAGTGCTTTTCAGGATGTCTTCTGCATAATCAAGGATATAAATCCAGTTTACGGGAAATAATCTTTCAAACCACCCTAAGAGTTTAAAACTTTTTTCCCCTTCCCCCACCCAAGTGTTGCTCTTTCCAAGGCTGTTAAGTAATTGCAGAGGAAGGGTACACTAAAACTTCTGTATTCACATGGAATTCATTTAATGAAAACATTTCAAAATCCCTGTTTTGATCTTACAGTCTCAAGCTGTCTTAAGTGAGCATAGCATGTTAGATTTTGCATACTAGTTTGTGGGATAATGGTTTACATTTTTTTAAAGTGTTCAGTGGTTTTTCCATAAAACTGGATGAGGGTTTCATTTCTGCACTCGGTGAGAACAGAAGTAGAGCAGTGCTTGAGTGCTTTTGAAAATATCACTCCTAAGGGTTAGCAAAACAAATGTGAACACTACAAGCAGAAAATAACTTTTGCACGGAGTAATCACACGATGGTAACTTGATCTTGACCCATCAACAGATACAGCCTTTATTAGGAAGATTTTCCAATCAGTGTTATTTAAGTAAAATTGCCTTTAAGTCAGAGTATCTTTTCCTCTCTTTACAGTGCAGCGCAACTTGCTTTTCCTGTTTGATATAGTCATCATCCTGGTCTTGAATAAAAAATGCAAAGATGTTATGGATGGAAATGAGTGTTCTACTTATAGATGGTCTTTTCTCTGATAACTAGGAGTAGTGATCTCCCTGTCCTTTTTGTTCTTGTTTAGTTTTTTTGGCACGCTATTATTAAATCTTGTCTCCGATGCAATTCCAGAGTTTAAAAAAAATGCTGACTATTTAAAGAAAAAAAAGGGGGTGGGTGGGAGGGGACACAACACCTGTAACAACTTCTGAAAGCTTTGATAGACCTCTTTAGGTAGACTGTTAAGATCTACATGAAGATTACATGAAGACTTAGATTCCTCAGTATTGAAGACTACTTTGCATATCTAGAGATGAAAGTAAAACGTTCTTTCTATTGCTAGTTACATTGGAAAAGAACAAGCTATTTACTGGAATTCAATCATAAAATATGTTCTTTTTTATTATTTTCAGGATCAGGAAGGGATTTCCTTTTGAAGCTAGAGTAGTGGCTCGGATCCTCCCTCAGTTCCTTGATGATTTTTTCCCCCCACAAGACGTAATGAATAAAGTTATTGGAGAATTTTTATCCAATCAGCAGCCTTACCCACAATTCATGGCAACAGTAGT
Source organism: Aviceda cuculoides (assembly GCA_035590195.1). NCBI lineage: Eukaryota > Metazoa > Chordata > Aves > Accipitriformes > Accipitridae > Aviceda > Aviceda cuculoides. The sequence continues at coordinate 38,074,512 of JAVJGG010000054.1, read as the reverse complement.
TTATAAGGTAGTGTTTATATATTACTTTTTTTTTTCTTAAATATATCAGAAGATTTCTAAATAACTGTGGCAGCTCAATCGGAGGGACAAATATCAATTTTGTTAGATCTAACAAACCAGTTGCAGTGATTGAGCTCTACTGCTGTGACCTTTGTCTTCCGGGCAACATAGAGGGCTGCAATCACCATGTCGCCCAGAAGACAAAGCTCCCGGGAGTATGGTTCAATCACTGATAATGGGAAAATAAACAGAAAATTAATAGTTGTGATCCTGGTGCTCAGACTCTTTAGATCTCAAAGAGATCTTAGCCAGCCCAGGTCATCTGTCCTTGTGAACTCTACAGTCAAGCCCCTGTGGACTCAGTTGGGCTTCTGGGTATTTTGCTCTTCAGCACCTATGTATTGGACTCATGCATCACTTGAGAGTGCATATGGACACCACGTTTGATCTATAAAAATATAGATGCCAGACAAGTCTTGCATTTCTGTATGCTTACTACAATTTGGCACAGATGTCATGAGTCCACTTGTATCCTGGCTGACACTTTTGCAGAATTTCTTTGTCTAGGCATTGTGTTCACTAATTCTTTAGACTGAGTTGTGTCCAGGAATCCAGTTTGTGAACCTCAGAGCTTTGTAGCTGGAGAGAACTTTTACAAGAGAGACTAAACTCTTTCCCATGTCCATGTACCGTGTCTTTATTTCTGTGTAAAATATTTTTGCAGGTATTCCAGACACTACATAGCACTGGACAGTCCTCAATGGTCCGTGACTGGGTGATGCTCTCTCTGTCTAATTTCACACAAAGAACACCTGTGGCAATGGCAATGTGGAGTCTTTCCTGTTTTTTTGTCAGCGCTTCCACCAGTCAATGGATTTCAGCAATGTATCCTAAAAAGACTGAATGTGTGCCATTTCTGGGTAAATATAGTGATTCTGTAAAGCACATTGATAGTCTTGAAGGATAAGAGTACAAGTTTAACACACAAGAAAAGGCAGATTCACTGCAGTTAATGGTGGTGTATACCACTTTGTGCTATTGGTGCCTCAGGTTTGAGGGGAAAAAAGAGAACTTCTATAAACAGATCATGAGAATGAAGTTATCTAAAACTACTGTTTTAAGATCAGTTCCTTGTGACTATGCAAGATGATTGGGAAAGTACTTGTTTTGAAGGACTTTTTAAAAGCTTCACCAGGTAGCTTTGCAGTGACCTTTAAAAGCTTTGTTCTGTATTTCTTCTGCAAGATAAAATATATATTAAAAAAACAAAAACAAAAAAACCCAACCAACCAGCCAAACCACAAAACAACAAACTCCTAATTAAAGAAATTATCCTCTACAAACTATTTTGCAAGGGTCCCCCTGGAGGTGCACTGCAGTAATAGTGAGTTTTGGAGATAGAATGACATCAGCCAAATAAATTGGGAACAGTCAGAAGACATAGGTGGTATCAGTGCTGGGTTTATTGAAAAACAAACAAGCAAACACCTCAGACAAACAATCAGAAAAAATAACTGTTGCCTTTCATGACCAGGCAAAAAAGTGGCCATATGTCATGTTTGAAACTTCCTAATGACTCTTAATCTCAGCAATGCTCTTCGGCTATCAGCAGTTGCGACTGTGGTGCTGATTGCACTGTTTGCTCCAGTGGATAAAGAAAACTACGGCTAGATTAAAATTAATTTCTGGGGATAAACTGCATGAAGTTAATGAAGAAATAGAATTTCTGGAGTAGCAGTTTAATTGCTGTGTGACAGTATTTTGCACCTTGTCATTATTGGTGAGCTCAAAAATACATCATTTTATTGGAGAATAGTGTTTAAACTGTATTACCAAAGATGAGCAACTTCTGTCATATTATGACCTTAACTTATATTTCAGTCTTCCACATATTATCAGCAGAATGGGAAAATCAGAGCAGGTGGATATTAACATCTTCTGCTTGGTGGCCATGGACTTCTACCGACATCAGATAGATGAAGAATTAGATCGGAGGGCCTTTCAGTCTGTGTTTGAGGTGGTAGCATCTCCAGGAACCCCATATCATCGCTTACTAACTTGTTTGCAAAATGTCCACAAGGTCACAGCATGTTGAACATCCTGATGTGTAATGGAACTGCATGACTAGTGTTGGAATCTGATATGAATTATGGGGAATGCAAGATCAAGAAAGTATCTGGGGTTGCATTTGTGACAAATACGGACCTGTCAGTTTTACTTCCAGAATGCATGGACAAGTGCTCTGCAGCACTGGAAATCACCTGAAAAGTCTAGTGTAGTTCTTGTTGTTGTTGACACCAGATACCTGTGAGTTGAAAGAAATATGTCAGTGTTTTTCAAGTGGTGTTTGGGACTAACCTGGGACACGTTTAGTAACGGTCAAATACGAGCAAATGCTACATGCAACATAACTGGTATTACTCTTCTTCCTAATGTTCAGCTGAAGCCACTGTGGTGTAGCTGGTAAGAAACTGAGAGAAAGACTGTTATTGCAAGCTGCAGTCATTAGAAAACTTCATAGTTTTATGTACCTGTATATACTGTTGTGTAGTACAGAATTGTTTCCTTATGTCTCTCCCAAACAAGGATAAGAGAAAATGGCTTTCATGATTTACACTTCCAGCATGTAATTCCTCTCTCTGGACTTTCCGATATCCCGTGGTGTATGTGTTGGTGATATCGGAGATATAGTGCACATACGTAACCACACATTTTTCCTTTTTCTTCTCAGGATTTAAAATTTGAGTACACTATATCAGTAAAAGAAATTTTAACTTAAATATTTCTATATCATGTACAGTATGTAAAATTGTAAGATGTGTGGTGCATGAGCTGTGCTGTAATTTGAGATGAACAGAAGCCACGCTGCTGAATGTCTTGACATCTGTATTGTCCTCTTGGTTTTTTTTTTTTCCTTGTGCTTAAATTCATGTTCGTTTTGGAAATCCATCTTAATGTACATCTTGTTTTGCATCTCACTTTTTCTTAAAGTGCTTTAAAACTGGGATACGTTGATTAATTTGTCTTGAGAGACTGTACTACGGAGGCATTCTTGTGATCCACTTTACTGTAGCTTCTTTTGAATTCCTTTATTTTGAGACATAATGGTAGAAGAGAGGACTAGTTACTCTGGATCAGCCTTTTGTATATTAAGAAACTGTTCTTATTTGCTGCACAGCATTTTAAGAGACGAAATCGTGCAAGCTCCCCAGTAGTCAATAACCATTTGACCTTTCTTAACTGAGACCATGGAGTCATCTGGATTCAAACCACTCTCATGTAAACAAATTTGTGCAGGCAGTTAAGAATCTGAAGGCTGCTGTGGTCTACTTTGGGACTGGCTAAGGTGTTAGATTGCACAACCTCTTTTATTACCTGTTGTATACATAATGCTTTAGACACAAACACAGTACAAGTATCTGTGAATTTCAGGACACTACACAGGGCCAGATTTAGCTTTTACTCACTGCCCAGGGAACCCCATTGATTCCAAAGCATTACATGGGGAAATCTAGCACAGCATTTGTCTTCAGTTGTATTTGTTATAATTCTTTAATTACAGAGAAATGATACCTTGGTTCTCAGTCATGTCCTATATTTAACTTCTCTTCGTTTTCTTATCACACCTTTTGGTGACACTTGGAAAAATGAGATAGTGTTGTCAGGAGGAGCATGTACTGTATGTATTTCTGTATATAATGTATATGTTGAAATTATACACATGTGACAACATTTAATGTATACAGATGTGTATATTTGTATTTATTAAACCCATGTATTTAAACTAATTCCAATCTAGACCAAAAATTGTTGCTTCTGCCCATAAATTGATTACAAAGGAATTGTCCACTGGTGTCACTTCCTTTTAGAAACTGATAGAGGAAAATGATAGTATGGGCAGTAGAAACAACTGTAGATGTTGCTGTATTTAGCTCTCTACAGATCTTCCTATCTAGAGCAATTATTTCTGCCCTTAGTTGGGTTACTCTTCTTTCTTGGGCCACAGCACTGTGGTGATTTTTAAAAGAAACTGAACAGGAGTTCAGAAAAAGATTTAATAAAATTTTTTGAGTTATATTGGAAATTATCTTAATTCTGATAGGAGACTAATTTAGGGCAGTGAGATATAATGCCCTGTGTTTTCAATAAGGGTAGTATAGATCACTCTTCCCTTTTGTAACCACCAATAATCGTTTTGTACTGTAAACCCACACACCAGTCAGTTTTTGTATGATATATAGTTTAAGTGAAGATATTTTTGTAAGCTATTTTCCAAAATTTGAAATAGATTTTAATATATTTTTTAAGCATCAGGTTAGTCATATTCTCACCATGTAACAGTATATGTTGTGTTACAAGCTGTTAAATTCTTCATCATTTTAAGCTCCTCATGATTAACACAGAATAGCTGGTTACTTTACCTTGGGTTAATGGGAGCTAGACCCTTTATGAAACTTTCCAGACCAGTTTGGGACTTGCCATAGAATCTTTCCAACCAGTGAAGGAATACATTGAATTAAGCAGTCAGCATGGCTGGGTGAAAAACATCAGGTGTGGCAGACCCCCTTTCCTCAAGTGCCCATTGCTGGCCTTCAAGCAAATATTTGCATTACCAATTTCAAGTCAAGCTTCAGAGCTGATGCAGTCAGTTCTAAACTCGCACAGATTCACTGGTAGTAATAACTCCATCTGTTTTAACTTCTCTTGGAGATTTGTCGTAGTATACCTCCTGCAACGTGTCCTAAGTGTCTAAAGAAGGGCACATCCTCGTAGGAAATCCTCAGTGACTGGAAGGGAATGTAACTTAAGGGTCTTCCTAGTGTGGAAACACACACCCGTAGTGCTTCAAATCTAACGTTTCACCTGCAGCACACTTTCCTGACGTCTTCCTAGACGTGCTTTCCCCACTCTCACTTACGTTGGAGTGAAATCATATTTAAAATCACTCCTGCCTGCTTTTAGCGACAAGAGCCAAGAGCTATGGGGTGGGGACAGTGACAGCAAAACAATGGCCACTAAGAAATACCAATGTTGGATTTAAAGCAAAAAAATAAATCACTTGTCCCTTGAGGTTGACTTCAGGCAAAACTTTATTTCACAGAATGTTTTTAACTTGCTGTAGACAGAAAGCTAATTCTGAAGATCAGGCTGTTCAGGTTTTCATTGAGAACAGGGTAGAAATGTGTTTGGGCTTAATACTTACATTTGGTATCCTGGCTAACCAAAGCAAACAGTTTCTTTCATGTGCTTTGCAGTGGAACTGGCTTCTTTACAACCTTACAAGATTAGAGGTATGGCATGATTGGGAGCATACTTAAGACAGATTAGTGTTTAAAACTTCATTTACAATTCAGGTGTTAAAGAACCCACTTTACTAAATCTATAATACAGCCCTCCTTTAAGAACACTGTATGCTAGCCAATTTTTTATATATAGTGTTTGGGCCAGCTACCCACTGGCCCATTAAATAAAGTTTGATTGCATTTCGTTTTAGCGTGCCCCCTCCCTTGCACTGAGTGCAAGAGTGAGGAGTTGGAAGCTACGACCCATTGTAAACCAGTTCATATTTGCAGGATTCAAAGTAGTTTCTGTACTATTTATGTTCTTTTCCAGTTGAAATTGAATGTGAGTTTATTTAAATCTTCTCCAAAGTATATACTCAGATGTTATTTCTTGCCTAAAGCATCTAGTAAATGATTGTGTATTACTTTTGCTTTGGTAGGAATGCCTTCTCAGCACCAAGACATTGCTTGTTTCTTAACCACCAGCAGCATTCCTAAAGTAATGAATGAGCAGACTGAGATCAAACAAAGCGAGGAACAAATGGAACCTTTTGGGTTAAAAGTAATTTGTTGATACTTAGTAGATTTGCCTTAAGAGCATTCTGTCTTGCCGTTCTCCTTTTTAAATGGCTATTAACTTTATATAGCAGATAAGGAGGTTGTGTCAAAAACACTGCAAGGACAGTTCTCCAAGAGCAGCAGACCTGGTTTGTCTTAAGGTTTTGTGGAGCTGTCACAGCTAAGCATTTATACTTCCTAAATAAAAGAATTTTTAGAGTATAATAAGCAATAAATATAGCAATAAGCAGTTTAATTAAATTTGGTCATTCAGGATCTTACCCGGTGGTTGAAAGGGATGGGTGGGAGAAAAAGGGGTACTGATTGAAGTATATTCATTTCACAGAGCAGAATTTTTCCATGCACAATCCCAACTGAACTTTCTACTAAAGGCAGAAATCAACTAAGTGACAGTGGTAGGTGCTTTGCTCTTTTACTTTTAAACCAATTTTGGTTATAACGATAAAATTTGATGAAGGTTATAAGAGAGCAAAGTGCTTCGGTAGCTTTTAGCTAGTTTAACTATTTTAAAGTGAAAGCAAGCTGCTGTAAGAACTAGAGTAAGCAATGTAGCAACATTTTGGGAAAGTCCAATATGCTAATTTTACCTAATATTGAGATTTCAGGTGAACTCTTTGTGCGTGCTACTTTAAAGTATCCATTGAAAACCTTGAGAATCCCACAGTCATACCCAGGAGAGCTTCTATTGTATGTCAAGTTTTAGCTGTATTCAAGTTAACTGGGTATAAATGCTGCAGAGCGTTTGTGAAGCATGCACTGCTTTTTGTCATGTGCATTTTGTGTGGTTTTTATCATTCCCATCAGTCTGTGTATGCATACCATCAAGTTGGATCAACCTGACGAAGGATAAGGTAACGCACCCTGTGGTGCCGTCTTGTATAGTTTGAGGGCAATGATGGGCAAAAGCTCGGAGCCCCAACCCCAAAAGCAATTGTACTCAAAGGAAAAGGAAAGCATATAGTTTTAGATGTATGTTTAAGTTTAAAAAAGAATGCTGAAAATACTGCACATTGAAACTAAAAAAGAAAATAAAATATAACTATTACTGTAAGTGATTTTTCCTCTGGTTATTTAGAAAAAGATCTTGATGCATTCTTACTATAGTTTTTTCCCCGGTATCTCTTCTTTTCAGCAACTCTCAAATATGGAGTATTTTAAAAACATGCAAGAATACTTGAACTCTCTGCAAATGTAGGTGCACTTCACAGTCCCAGTGCTGTTTGCAATTAAAAAAGAAGTATCACAGTTGAGCTTTTAATTGTATCTAATAGTCATGCTTGCTGAAACTTCTCCGGGATTCTAGATGAGATGAGAAAAAGCAAAATTTAAGTGTACAGCTGTATTTGTGAATGAGGGTGTATTTATCTGCAGCAGTCCTGGGGGGGATAATGTTACACAGGAGAAGAAATGGTTTAACTTGCCTAAGCTTGGTTTCCCAGCTGTTAGGCTTGCATCTGAAAAGAAATTTCTGGGTGGTCTTGCTGCTGAGCACTGGAGGATCTCTCGCAGTACTCGACTGCTCAGAGACATCTTGTTTTGATTAACTTTGCAGCGCTCGGCTGTTCGCTGGAAATTCTGGAATAAGCTTTAAAGTAGTAGCTTAATGTAGAAAGTACGTGCTGGTTTCATTGTCAGTCAAAATAATTTTTTTACATCTTGTTTTTCCTTGTTGGTGTTAGTAGTGAATGATCAGGCACTCTTGTCACTTTTTAGTTTAGCCGTGGAGGCAAGGAACAGAACTGTAATGTGGTAAGTTTCTTTGTCTTTGAAGACTTGTTCGAATAATAAAGTCTTCAGCTTTTCGTCGCTCAGAGAAGAATACGCATTTTGTTGTTTGAAAGATTATCCCTAAAGATGAATTGCCAGGCACAGGGAGATGAAGCATTGTACTTGGAAGACTAGAACTTTTTAACTTACTGTAACTTTACTACTTTCCCCACTGCCTCTCCTGTCCCATGTAGGCAGTGGTTTGTTTCTTCTGTTTAGTCAGTGCAGCTGTGAAAGTATTGCAGCAATCTTTTTGGTATTGGCTTGGCTCCACCCCAGTTACAAGACAAAAAGCTTTGATTGCTTGTAGAATTATGGTGTAATTACACCGTAAGTTTTGCATAACTGTTTGAAGAGATGAAAAGATTTGTAACTTGTAGGTTTGTTAAAAAGTTGGAAGTAGGAACGTGAAAAAGTTTATACAGTATATAGAATGATACCTTCTGAGCCAAACCTCCTGCTTTTCTATTGCAGCTGTAATTCTGCTTTAATTTTGTTTCTGTTCTTTCCCATGGCATATACATCCAAGTATGGCAGAGTAATCCTCACCCCAGGTGCTGTTTTCATATCCTTCAAACTGCAAATGTCATGGGTAGATTTTGATGGAGTGCAACCTGATTGTGTTACCTCATTATTTACGTTTTGGAGTTCTTTCAGCCAGGCTGCAGTGTTTGGGCTCCAAGCAAAATGCATCCCTGAGGGCTGGGTTTGACCATGCCTCAGATGCCTGGAGAGCTGTGAGCCAGATTAAGTCAGACCATTTAAATAGTATGGTTTTGCTAATCTAGCTCATCTTGAATTACGTGCACTGTAAAATTTCAAGTCGATGTTCCCCAAACTTGAAATAAAGTCCCCAAATGAGAATCTTAAATATGCGTTTTCTACCCTTTTCTCCCCTTGAGGAAGAGGCACCAAGTGTGTTTTAATCCTGATTTTGCTCTTAGATGGCTCTAGGATTGAAGTATCTGTCTTATCCAATGGAAATGCAAATGTGAAGCTTGCTAACTTTTTTCTTTTCTTGATATGTCGTCTTAATGTTGACATTCCAAATACCATCTTTGGCATTTGATTTAACATCTATGAAATAACACAATTCATCTTTTAACTTTTGTTTCAGGCAAGTTTGGGCAGAGATACTCTTTTAATTATACTTTGTTCTTACTCACTTTTCTTTATCTTCCTAACTGCTTCAAACTAACACTGTTTTAAATGAACACTGGGTACTGGAGAGCTGGGATGTATTTTTCAGGGCTTTTGAGGCATCTGCTCCTCACATCTCTTGGCAATGTGGCTTAAGCTCACTCCTGCTCCCACCTTCTTTCCTTTGCCCTGACCCTTAGAATAAATTTTTCACCTGGCTAATGCTTTAAAATAAAGCTGTATGTCATCAATAGATTGGTACGTGACTAAGTAACAGAAGATAAGACTAAGTGATCTAAAGTACCTGGAGTTTATGAATGAATCGTGGGTCCTGAGGAAGTAAATCTTAAGAAGGAGACTGAATAAATCTGTGACTTTTTAATTCCTAGTGTAATAATTGAAGAAGATTTTTTGGATGTTTATCTTCATCAGTATCAAAATCAAATGCTTTCACAAATGACTTTTCTATCTGTACTTTTGCTTCTTTACTGACTTTGTGGTTGTACCTATGCTCACTTGAGCAACATATTTATACACTGCAGAGTTACTTAAATGTGAGCTTGTGGATAATACCTGTTTCCATTGCAGTGTGAGCTGATAATATTAAAAAATGTGAGAAACACGCTCTGGCAACTGGGAAATCTGCAGGCAGCACTAACAGTAAAAGTGAAAGGAACCTGCTGCTTCAGCAAATGTTATCTGGGACCAAGTTACTTTATCACTGGTAAAACAGAGGCTTATGTGATGCTGCAGGTTAATTTCCCAATTCTACCACTGGTCTACTGTGGGGTTTGAGAGTATCCCAGCATGGGAAAAGTACGGCAGACTTGGTCTGATTCAAGTTGAATTGTTTCAGGTGACTGGATTAAGCAAATCTATGTTTCTTAGATGCATAAAAATCCAAACTGCCTATTATACCTTTGAAATAAATGATGACTCTAGTGGTGATGATGGAATGTTGTAAGAAGTCATGTTACTATGTTCACTTGAAATGAATGCTAGACTACGTGTATTGGTGGAAGTATGAGAAACTCAATTTGTTGCAGTGAGATTTATAGTGTTTCAAGTTCTTTTGCATTTTTGCTGATGGGTTAAATATCATCAAAGTGGTTATTAATTATTAACTTCTTAGTGAGGTCTGGCTCTCCTTTGTATACACTGCTTTTGTTCTCACTTCGACTGCATTAACTCTAGATGAAACATAAATGCCAGTCCCAAATTAATGGTGATTAGACTTCATTGTTCTCTGTAGCTTGATTACATGAAAAAAATCTCAGAACAGGAGAGCAAATTTGATTATTATTTCACGTGTACTCAGTCATGATTTACTGGCTATAAAATCTCATGTAGACAGAATAACTTTGGAAGCTGAATGCCGTAAACAAGAATTTACCCCTAAATGGCTTATTTCGAAGAGAGTTTCAAAGCCTGTCGGGAAAGGTGGGCATCCATTTAAAACAAAATGATCAAGAGTTGACGTTTCAGTAGCACCCAAAAAGAGGTAGCGATGAGGGTTGTTTGACATGTGGGGGTGTTTTTCTTGTGCTTTTATGCTCTGAAACTCCAGGACATGATGCAGGAGGCAGCGACAGGATTCTGTGCAGCAGCCCAGCATGTGTTATATATGAGCAAAGGACCTTTTTGTCTGGTGATGGCCAGTTACGGACAGGGAAAAGTATCAATGTTTATTAAAAAAAAGAAATCAAAACATAATCCCAACCCTAAGCAATTGGATGGTTCATTGCTGTCTGTTGCATAACGTGGCTCCAAGGTACAAAGCAATGATAGGAAGCATCTGCTTCTTCTTGATCTTCAGTGGCTATGTCCATTTTACCACATTATGCCTGAAAAGGTTTCCTGCCTGTTTTTAAAGGTTCAGGAGCGTTTTTCCAGTTTGCTTCCAGCATTTGCATTTAGTTTTCTCTGGCTCCATGGGTGTTTACAGAGCAGCAAGGAAAGGAAACGCATTTTTAGTGAGCTGTGATGAAGTGAGCAAGATGAAGGAAGGTTGCAGAACTTGAAACTGCTTCTTAGTAGTAGTGGTTTTTACCCTTATAATTAGACTTTAACTTGAGTGTTCCTTTATATTTGATTATAAAAAGAATAAATACTTTATTTGTTCTTTGAACTGGCATTTTCCCTGTAAATTATTACTCCAGAGTCAGCCAGAACTATCTTTCTTCTTTATATACTGGTGCCTTTCATCTAGCTGAGGAAAGCAAGTGTGGGGGTTTTTTTTTTCTCTCCTGACAATCAAAAAAGTAAAAAAATTTCTGCTTTTTGTAGTTACAGTTGCACCTCCTCATATTGCTGCATTTTTTCCCTTGTGACAACCCGATGTTTTGAGATTTCTCAGGTAATATTCTTGGATTATTTTGTTTCTTGATCACATTCCAGAAAGTTACTTCTCTGAAAAGATGTTCTTTTTAAGTCACACAATTGTGATGTACCAGAGTTCAACATATGCAACATTAAGATTTATCAGATACTGGTTGTTTCTGGTTTTATAAACTGACTTCTTGATATAATGATTTTAAAAAAAACCCACAAAACAAAAAACAAAACAAAACTTGACTGAGCATCAGTTGTAAAAACTTGGTATTGCACAGCTTATTCCTAAATATTTAAATGTTGGATAATGCTTAGCAGTCCTGTCAGGGAAATCATTAGGAAAAGGGTTTTGATAGGATGAAGATGGCTCCTGCCCAGAATGCTTTTTGGGAAAGGGATACTTTCTTATTTCTGTGGTATGATTTGGTCTTGTCCAATCCTTGAGCTTTTGTACCTCAGCCCTATGTACATACGGTCATGCTGGGGCTGAGAATACGGCCCTGAGAATTGCTGTACCCGTGCAGCGCTGTCTCTTTGCTCTTCCCTCTCTGCGTGCAGGTCGATGAGAGCAGGTTGCTGGCTCTCCCCCAGGTCGTCTTCTGCAAAACTGCTTGCCAGCCAGTCAGACCCAGCATATGCTGGTGCGTGGGATTATTCCTCCTCGGGTACACAACTTCCATATGTTGAACATCAGGAGGTACCTGTTGACCCATTTCTCCAGCCTGTTGCTGTCCCGCTGAACGGCAGCACACCCAACTGGTGCATCAGCCACACTTCCCAGTTTTAATCCTCTGCAAACTTGCTGAGGTGCGCTCTGCCCCATCATCCAGGTCATTAATGAAGATGTTGAGCAATACTGGGCACAGTATTAATCCTGGGTTACTCCATGAGCGACTGCGATCCGCTTCGTGCCGCTGATCACAACCCTTGGAGCCCAACAACTTAGCAAGTTTCCAATCCACCTCATCGCTGCCCGCTTACCCAGCCCACACGTGATCGGTTTGTCTGTGAGGCTGTTATGGGGGACAGTGTCTCAAGCCTTGCTGAAGTCAAGACAAACAAGTTGCACTTCCCTCCCTTCATCCACTGACCTAGTCATTTCATCAAAGAAAGCTCTCGGCTTGGTCAGGTATGATTACCCTTTCCTAAATCCATACTGATTACTGCCAATCACCTTCTTGTCCTTAATAAGTTTGGAAATGGTTTCCAGAATTATTTGCTCCATCACCTTCCCAGGGATTGAGGTAAAGCTAAGCCTGTAGTTCCCCAGATCCTCCTCTTTGAAGATAGAATTGATGCTTGCTTCCAGTCCTCAGGAACCTCCCCTGATCACCACAGCATCTCAGTGACCCCAGGCAGTTCCCTCAGCACCCGTGAATGCATCCCATCACATCCTGTGGACATGCGTATGTCTACTTTGTTTAAATGTTCCCCAGTTTGATCCTCTTCCATTGAGGGTGAGCCTTGGTTGTTCCAGACCTTCCCATGGGTGGGACCAAGATTCCTGGAAGCAAGTTTTACCAGTGATGGCCAAGGTGGTGAAGGCATGGAATGTCACCGCCATTTCCATGTCCTTTATCACCAGGTCCCTCATCCCGTTCACCAGTGAGCTCACATTTTCCCTTGTCTGCCTTTTGCTGCTGACACGCTTCTAGAAGTCCTTCTTGTGTCCTTCATGTCCCTCAGCAGCAACTCCAGGTGGCGGTTGGCTTTCCTAAGCCCATCCCTGCATGCTCGGACAGGATGGCTACAACCGGCATCTAAACCAATGTGAATCTGAAGGAAGTATGATATGGTATGAAGTTGGGGGGAACCTTGCTGAATGCAAGCAAAAGGAGATGTTTTTTCACTTAGCAAGTAGTTAAGCTGAAGAACTTGCCACAGTTGGGGATGTTTGGATGCTAAAGGTTTAGATGGCTTCACAAGGAGACTAGACAAGATCAGAGAGTGCAGTCTTGAGGCTTATTAAATAGAGAAGGAAGCACATCTTGCCTTGGGAAGTCCCTGAGCTGCGAACGCTTGAAGGCTGAGAGAATGCTTTGGAAAATTCTCCTATATGCTTGTTCTGTTCTTGTACACATCTCCAGGTGACCACTCTCATCCTTTATTAGAGACAGGACACTGGTCTTGGACTTTATTTGGTTTTTTGTTTTTGTCGTGTCCCCCCCCCGACACAGTAACATCTGGCTCCTTTGTGCTTGACTGAGAGTGCAAGTTTGGATATCTAGGAAGCCCCTTCCAATTCTTTGTTCCTTTTTGTTTCAAAATTAAAATGATATAATTTCCCTAGAGTTTTGCTTTTTGGCTTGTGTATTTCCGCCTCTGCAGCGAGTGTATCTTGGCCAGTGATAGAGCCAGTCATACAGTGGTGGTGTCAAGAAACCCCAGGCCCCTTTTTGCTAAATGTTGTCCATATACATCACTCAAATATGGGAAAATGAATTTAAATTTGGCCAGTTCAGCTTTGTCAGCTGGAAGAGGAGACGGTGGGAAAATCGCACATCTAATCAACATATAGCTGTGCCTACTAGAACACTTCTCTGTAGATGTAAAACTTCTTTTATTTTGGTGATCTAGCTTATTTCTTTGAGGAACATAAATGGTAAACTCCTGTGAGAGGCTTGTTCTAGGAGGAATGTTTGCTGGCATATCTAGATCTGTGAGCTTTTTATTACGGACAAAGAACAACACAAGGCTACAGCATTAGTGTGAGGGAATTCAAAGAATTATTTTTTTCAGGAGAATGTTCTGGTGTAAGACTTTTTCTGGAATTTGCATGAAGGAAAGTATATGATACTAGATCCTAAGTTCATGCCTAAGTTGAAGCTATCGAGGATCTAGAAGGCAACGTGAGCGTTCATGTGCGTGCTGACCTAGTGCTCCTGGACAAGGCGATGAGACATCTGTTTCCTCTGTCACAATCTTCTCCTCTGGTCTTCCATCATGTGAGAACTTTGGATCTGTAAAAAGATTCTGGAGGCCAACTGCAATGCAGATCAAGGTATGCCAAATAAATTAAAAAAAAAAAAAAGGCTATTATCACGAGCCTTCAAATACATTTTTGTGTCAACTCTGAACAAAGTAATGTTTGAATAATTTTGCGGAGCCACCCCTTCTCCACCAGATTTGGCCCTGTATTGGGCAGGAGTTTTGCTTCTCATTTTCCTTTCAAAAACGCGCTTTTATTATGATTTTGGTGCCTAAGAAGGATGTTGAAACCAGGCTCTTTTTTGACAGTAACTGGTGATGAAACCCAGCGCCCTCGGAGAAGCTGCGAGCTGTACGTCCTGCTGCCACCCACGGCACCCACCGGCCCCGGGGACCTCCGTCCGAGGAGGGGTCTGCTCCGCGCTCCCGGGAGGGAGAGGCTGTCGGGGGATAAAAACCCAAATTCACAGCCGGGTCCCGAAGTGCTCTCTTCCCGAGGTAAAGGCTTTTGGAGCTTTTTCACTTAACTTTGAGCACTCTGCCGTTCCTCTCACACGGTTCAGCTTTGACTTTCTTCTCCTTCTCTGTCACTAGAGAGTAATTGTGCCTTTCATAAGGACCTTGCTTTGACCTTGAACAGCGGTTCCTGTGGTACCTGATGTGCATTATGAACTCTCTATACTGATGAAAGAGCAAGGTACAGTCCTAATGTCTTCCTTGATGTTTTCTTTTTTAATCTGTTTCAAGGAGCCCTTTCAGATGGGACATGAAAGCTTTCCCAATTATTATAAAACTCCTTGTGAAATGTTTTTATTTGAAATATAGACTTATATTTAGAATAGTAGGGAAAAAAACACAGTCTTGGTGGGTTGAAGCAGCAATATCTGAGCTGTTACCAGTTGCTGTTATCTGTCCTTTTGTCTGCGTCTAAACGTGAAATGGGTATTTCGTTATTAAATGCGTACAGAGCCTTTCATTCTGGGGGATACCCACGCACGTACTTCACTGGTGTTTTTTGCAATATGTGGTATCTTGCAGGCAAAAGGTAGATGTTTTTATGACAATACTCTGACAGGGAGTGCTGCAACAGGATTATATCCTGGAGAGGGAGAACTCTCCTTTCAGGACATGGCTGAGAAAAGTCAAAGGAATAAAAACGAGGAGTTGTTCTGCAGCAGGTACCTTCTTGTGCTTGCACCTGGTGGCAGGCATGAGCTGGTTGTGGCAAGTGGATGCAACCAGAAATTAAGAATTGCTTTGTGAACGGAGGGCACGGTGAGGGCTCCTAGGCTTTCTGCCACAGCTGGACTTGTAGGAAAAGAAACGGGTGCAGGAACCGAGCCTCACAGGAGGAAAGCTACAAAACTGCCAGACATGCAGAAAAGGAAAAGCAGAAAAAGAGTGGATGTGTTATTAAGGGTAATGAGCAATGCACATTCTCTAGCAGGATTAGGATGGGAACAGGAACGGACTTGCCAAGCTAAGGTAAAATCCTATTTCTGAAAAATGAAGGAAAGAAAATAATCCTCTAGTGAGGTTTGATAGGAAAAGTATTGACAGTTGTTACCAAGAATGAGGAAAACCAACAGTTATATATGGCCAAGCTGTGCAAGATGGCTGATGTTCACGAATCTTCAAAAATGAACTCAGCAGTGATCAACGGGAATGAAAACGGGAGCGAAAATGCTGGAGGGTGCTTGAACTTGTTGTTAGCTCGCTAGTGTCTGTGATCCTCGCTGACGGTGTTTGTACAAGCATAACCTGGGCAGATGTGAGCCCAGTGGTCACTGCAAGTGCTGCCCTTCTCGTAGGATCAAACCCAGGGTAAGAAGCCGCAGCGTGGAGCGGGGTGTGTTGGCTCTGCCCCAGTGTCGTACTAAGGCAGTTGTTTGCTGTTTTGGTGGGGTATGGGCACAGGAAACTTTCTTCTGCCCAGAATATAACACATAGATGCTCCTGCCCATCTCCCACAGCCTGCAGGACATATGTAAAACTTCTGGAAAGGAAGTATGTAAGCAAAGAACGTTTATGAGCTAGCTCAGAGAGATAACGAAAAGCACTTTGAAAAGTGCACCTATGTTTGTGCAAAGGCAAGATGCAAAGAGGAGGAGATAAAAAGCAGTGAGAAGAGTCAGCAGACAGGAGAAACACAGAGAGGTGGAAAGTGCTGCATTGAGACACAAGTGGTGACTGGGAGGATGGATTTTGCAGGTATGACTAGTGCAAAGCAGCAAAAAGGATTTGTGAAGTGCGGAGCAGCGCTGCGTGCCCTGGGAGAGCGGCACTGCTCCTGCCAACGGCAGCTGGCAGGGACGCGCTGATGGGCATGTGGGGCTGCGGAGGATTCCTTAGCCTGAAGAGAGAGGAGAGACACTTACAGCAAGCCAAGCCAAATGAAAACCGAACGACAGCGCGATTGTAGTGTGGTAAGGACAAAGTAAACGGCATACGGGGTGGTTTGGATATCAAGCATGCTGGGCTTACAAGTCACACAGAAAACGCAGGACTACTTAACTCAAGTGAAAGTAGAAACCTACCCGTATTAAACTGTGGACAAACTGTTTTAATAATACATATCCAAACAAAACAAATCCAAGTAATTCATTGAATAGGGAAAATAGCCTCATGGATTTACTAGTTCCCTTAGGCTGGAAGTTCCTTTAGTCATCTCCCACGGGATGCGATAGCTGTACCTTCTTGCAAAAAAATAAATGCAGAGGGAAGGAAACAGCACAGGAAAACCTGAGATACAGCCACTGCCTTCAGAGGGCACACAGGTGAAGGCAGCAGCAGAGAATGTGGTTTTATGCAAGTTCTCCAGGGAACCACACGGCTTTCCTATGAAAAGCCTTCTTGACCTGAGGCCAAAGGCTTCAACAAAGAAGAGACTTCTGCTCCTGATACTACCTTTTTTTTTTTTTTTCTTTCTCTCTTTTCTTCCCTGAAGAAAAAGAAGACTGGTAACAGATCTAAGATTAAAGGTGCAGCGTCTCAATTTTGGGGCATTAGGTCAGTTGTGAGAGATCAGGCTATGAATCAGAAAGAAAAAAAAAAAAAGTAAATTCAGAGGCATTACTAGAAACCCCAGAAATAATTGTTGATAAACCCAAGCAAAGGAAATTTCCCAGTGCATAGGAAAACTTAAGAGACAGCAGGCAGTGCTCCGAGCATGATAAAAAATTAAAAGCATTACAAGACGGAGACCTGGGGTAGTCTGTCCTGCAGAGCTAAAACACTGATCCCCGGGGAGCTGCAATGCAAGCTAAGCAGCAGCCTAGATATGGGGGGAGAAAAAAAGAGGTAAAATCTGCCACAGACTGTGTCATTTTGCTGGAGGTGAGCAGTATGGGCCAGGAGAGGAGAGCCGGAGCGAGGACTCCTTTGCACGGGAGCCGCTGCAGCAGGAGATCGTCAGCCTGAAAGGAAAATTGGGGTCTTGTGGAGTTGGATGCTGTGTGCAAGCCAGTGTAAAGCTAGCAGTACCAAAAGAGATTCACAGTCAGGAGAAGGTAAATACATGAAATTCGGGGTTAGAGTTGTACATTTATCCCTGCAGAGGGAAGATGGGACCAAGCACACCTAACAAATGGGGAAAATTACAGTTTGTAGTATATGCTTGCTAGGACTTTAAAAGACAGTATGTTGCCCTCCTGAATTGATGGCAGCAAAACAATTGCTGCATTTGGGGATGTCTGAGGAGGAAGGAGATTGCTCAGTAAGGCTGAAAAAAGTATTCAGAGAACCCAGTTTTGCCATAGTTTCCCCAGAGGCTGAAAGACATGGTCAGAAGGCTCCCCGCTCTGGGAAGCGAAGTGCTCGGAGCTGAGGGAGTATGTCCTGAGCACAGCAGGGCAAATACGGCGCTTTGATCTCGGGTTCCAGCTAGAAGACTTTCTGATAATATATATATATATTAAAAAAGCCACAGTACGTTGGATTATCACTATAGGCATCCCTATACGTATACTATCATTGGCTCATGCCAATGCATAGGTTTTTTCCCCCCAAAATAAATACAATACAGTGAGGTGTCAGCACAGCATGTGAAAGGTGCTCACCACAATGCCTCACCAGAATGCCTGTCTGGGAGACAGGAGGGATAGAGAAACTGGCATGCTGAGCTATGTTGGGAATTGCTTGTCTAGCTTATCTTGTGCCGTGGCCAACTGCAGAGCTCTGCTGTCCAAGTATGTCTGTTTGGAGGGAGGTATTAGCCCTGATAAAGGGCTTGAGAAACTGAAGAAGCGTTTGAGGAAAGTGCAGAAACCAAAGGCAATGTGGTGAAAACCAAGTTTAGCCAGCGTTTTCAGGTACCTTTTGCTTCACAGAAATGGGTGACCCTTGTGTTGCCTTCTAGACTCTGGCTGCCTATGGTAAGCCAATATGCAGCAGTAAATAGAAAGGCTCGAGCGGCACTTGAGCTGGATGAACGCAGCTCCTAGCAGCACGGGCCGGTGCCTTCTGATCCTGGCTTTAGGGCTGACTGTGCCCGGGCCGGTAAGGCTTTGGGCTCGGGGTACCTTTGCCCAGTTGCAGCGCTGGGAGGGCAGGCACTGCTGTGGTCCTCTGCCATCAGTTTACTACCACTGGTGCAAAAAGCGAGCTGAGCATCAATATGCTCAAACAGAGAAAAAACAACGTGGCCTGCTGACTGTGAGAAAGGCTCGGTCTTAGCTAAACTGACCTTTTAAGTGCAGGTACGTACTTTCCGTTGTCAACTCTGTCACTGGAATTACTGTCCGGCACTCCTTGGAGATACCGTATCCTGCAGACGATGCTGTGTCTGACACCAGCATCCCACAGGCTTCCACTCCAGGTGCTGGGACAGTCCCAGAGGGAGGACAGACACAAATGTGTCTATGGCCAAATCCGAGCTCTGCCCACCTGGGGCTATGCCCGTACCTGCTCGCTGTCAGCAATACAAACCCTGGAAAAACTAGACCCTTGCCCCGGTTTGCTTCCAGCTGGGGCTGCAGCTCTGGGAAGGGTGCTTCCATGAAAGTCTTTGATATGGGGAAAATCTACCAGAAGTACTAAGCAATGCGGGAGGTGGAGGGAACAAGCCCCGAGAGGCAAAGGAAGGCAGCTGCTTTGCATTTCTGTGCTGTGCTGGTGAGATCGCTCCTCAGACCTGCACCGGCTTGAGAGCAGTTTGCTAGGTCTGTCTGAGAGGTATCGCTATCTATGCCCTTAGTTCCCCACCAGTAAATCTTCCCTGCGGCGTTAATACAAGTTACTTGCTTTTAAATCTTTTCTGTTTCTTTTATTTAGCCTGGTTTGAGTTGCCAAGAGGCTTATTACACTTTGTACTGAGCGCAGAGCGGCTGTGCAAGCTGCGGAGCAAGGGGACCCCCAGCCGGTGCTTGCAGCCAGCTTGGGGATCGCAGGCACCAGCTGCAGGTGAGTTCGAATTGGTGAAATGGCTTTTTCAAACCCACGATCATGTCCCGGCCACCAGTGCACTGCCGTCTGCTGAGCCGAGGCGTATGGCTTGTGGCTGGGACGATTCTCCAGCGGCGTGGTCAAGCCCAGAGCTACATCACTTTGGTGTGCGGGGAATTTTGCCTCCAGCTTCAGTCAGCATGTACGAGTCCTGTTAAACCTGAATAACCACAATCCGGGGCTCTTGCTTCAAAAACATCAGGTGGAAACGATGGTTCACAAAGCTTTAGTGAAGTAAATTTTTCTCTTCAGAATACTGCTTATGCACTGGGAATTTTTTTTTTTTGCTTTAAGAAACATGGATTTATGGACTATAGTTGCCAGTGTTAGTGTCTACTCTTAATTCCTTGTACTTTCACATGCGTTCCACGGCAGATACTGAAAAGCTTGTGCTACGGGTGTACTTACACATATTCACACCCAGGACTCCTGCAGTGAGGTTTCAGTATCCGAAGTTCCCCGTCCCCTGACGTGCTATCAGCCAGCGACTGACTGCTAGGTCACACCTGCGTTAAAAATCACATTTGTTCCGCTAAAGTTAAACTTCGAAATCTGTTTAATTATGCTGGTGTAAAACTGTTTGTGGGTGCTCTTCTGTGTGCTTTAATTGAAATCTGTGCAGCATCGGTTTTTCTTTTGGAAAGCTGAATCTGTTTAAGAGTATCCACATGGGTTCGCAATTGGTTTCAATAAAGAGAATTAAACCCAGGTTTTGCTTGAATTGCTGCAAGTTTTAATGCAAATGGGGCCTCAGTGAAACTGAAAATCCCCTTGATTCTTCTGGAGCGTTTCTCTCCCCTGCGACACCGGAACGTTTTCATGCGTTCAAATGCGCTGCAAACTAGTCTGCAGGTTCTCCAGTATCCAATCTTTTCCTGAAACAAGCAACCTACTTTGAGTTTAGCAGCCTCTCCCCTGCCCCTGACTGGCTCTGGCGCTTCCAATCAGGCACGGAGGAAACATTTAAACACGCAGCCCCTCCGCTTTGCCTCCCTGGCTCTGCTCAGAGCAGGAATCAGCCATGCAACTCAGCCCAGGTAAGGCCACACTTCACCACCCCCGTTGCGGCGATGTGACATTTAACAGATTTTCCCCTCCAAAGCGCCTCAGTTGACTCTTCGCCTCCTCGCTACACAAAGAAGGGGAGAGAGTAAAACCTTCCCGTGCCCTGGGAAGGCAGAGGCATGGGGAGAGCCCCTTGCCCAGGGCCGCTGCTTCGCCC
Source organism: Aviceda cuculoides (assembly GCA_035590195.1). Lineage (NCBI taxonomy): Eukaryota > Metazoa > Chordata > Aves > Accipitriformes > Accipitridae > Aviceda > Aviceda cuculoides. The sequence continues at coordinate 38,053,821 of JAVJGG010000054.1, read as the reverse complement.
TGGTACAGCTGCCACCAGCGGCTCTCCCCGGCTGAGAGCCGAGGGCTGGGATGGGAGAGGCTGGCGGGTGGGATAGGAAGGCTGTCAGGGGCTGTGGAACCAGCCAGGGTCCTCGTCCTGCTTCTGCCCGAGCCCGGTGTGGATGCTGGGATGTGCAGCAGCCCTCCGGCTCGCCCTCCCGTGCAACTGGGCGCCGTTTTCGCCGGGCAGCGTAAGTGGCAGCGCAGAACGCGGCGCCAGGTTTGCCACCGACGAACAGAACCGTCGCAGAAAATCCAGGAGGGCATGCGCCTCCTAAAAACCTCCTCTCTACCTTTTTCACATGCTGTTAAATTACCCTGCTGCCTGAGTGTAATTTTCTGGCTGTTCCCCGTGCCCATGAATTACTCAACATGGCATGCTGGATCCTTAGCTGCAGGACAGTTTTTCCAGTTGTTTGTTTTGAAAGCTCTTAAGAGCAATATACTATCAGCTGAGGTTTCTAATTAACTCTGAATAGCTAGTCTGCTGCCACTCAAGTATAATTCTCATTAGCATCTCAGCTAACAAGCTTCAGTGTTTGCCCTCCTAATTAGCTTCTAGTTAGAAGTCTTTCCCTATCCTAAGATGTGCTGTTGTTAATTGCAGTTCCAATTGCTTTTACAGCAAACTCCTGAGAGACTGCTAAAACTGCTGGTTTATATAGCCTGATAGAGATCAATATCTGGGATACTTACAGCTGTGGGTTCTTTATTCTCCTGTAAGTGTCTGTCTATACAGCATCTTTATGCAAAGGGGGGGGGGGCAGAGCTGCAGCTTTTAAAATGAATGAGGAAACATTTTGCCTTTTAAACAGGTGGTATGATCTCGAAATGAGTCTGCTTAAAGCAAAGCACAACTTTCACAGCTAAGGCTGCATAAACTGCTTTCCAGGTTTGGTTGGGTTTTTTGTTTGTTTTTATTTTTTTCATGCAGCTGTCCATATAACGGCTGATTTTCTATGCCCACGGGTTTCCAAGGGTTTGTGAGTGCCCCACAAAGTGCCCTATTGATGCCGAGTTTAAAAAGCAAGTGTATTTGTCTGTTGCCCGGACAGAGCATGTGTCAGGTTAGCTATTCCTTCTAGGCTGCTGGCTCAGGATGGTATTCCTGTGGAATGCTGTTAGCATGGTTTAATGTATGCCTGGAGTTGGATTAACCCCTTAGTCCCTACAGCTTGGGAGTACTTATAGCACATTTAGTATTAGTGGGCTCAAACAGCCGTGACTGTGTGGAACAGGCGAATTGATTCAGCAGAGCAGGGTGGGTGGTTGTGCGAGTTTCCTCTGGAGCAGAATGAAGTATGGACGTGGAGGAAGGTAAGTCCTACCAGTCTCACAAAATACCTTAAGCTGTCGAGTAGCTCACCCTGTGGAAGTAAATCCATTCAGTGCAGACTTTCACATCACACGCTTACTTCTCAAAGAAGGGGAAAATATTGCTCAGCTTGTGAGGCTTTACTACTGGACTTTTCACTCCAGCCATGCCCAGAGTCCTCCTGTTACCACTTTCTAAGAGTGAGAGTTCTCAGATTGGTTTAATTAATCAGATCCTATGCACCCTACTGCTCTGGGTAGGATAAGAAGAGGGCAGCACCGAAACTGAATACTGAATTTTATCGTAGGATGCCTGGATCCCTCTACCTTGATAACTGCTTCCCACTTCTCTTTTTCTAAATTGAGGGTTAAGGTCTTGATGTTACCAATACAAACGAATTTAGAAGAAAAAGAAGAATTCTTTTCATTTGTCTTGGGAAAACTACCATAATCCTGCCATGCTTTATCATGCTACGACTGAAGGCTCTGGTCGTAGAGGACCCATGCACCTGAGCAGAGTCCCCTTACAGCCACATGTAGGTGTAAGGAGGTGCCCGGTCAGATCCAAGTGCAGTATCAGGCTTTCAGAAAGGGAGAAACTCTGGTAATGAATATGCTTTGGTTCATAACCCATTGAATAATGGAATTTAAATATGGCCTGCTCGCTCTAATAGAAATAGATTTAATTAGTCACAGATCTTTCAAATCTGATTGCTTTAGAAAATTGTGTAAGTACTTAGATGGATCTAAGGTAACTGGGCAAGTTGAAAGGGTGGGAGTATGTTTACGCAATGTTACATATATGTCTGGTTTTGTTCACATCACTTTTAATCTTCTGGTCATAAATTATTCATTAGCCTTTTTTAGCTTTAAAAATACCAGAATTTAGAACACAGCGCTTGATGAGAAGCTGATCTTCTTGATTTGGCTGCTTATATCCAATTAATGTGTTGGAAAATAGGAGTAATGATGGTGAGCAAATCTCAGTGTTTGAATCTATTTCAGTTATGTATCAAAGAGGCATATTTAAATGAACTGTTTAACCTCTTTTATCTGCAAAACTGGATTCCAAATCACAAATATGCCACTTACTGTGCTGTACTTCAGTTACAGGTGGCAGCGTTAAGTGAAGCACACTCATGATAAAACCTTTTTAGAAGCTTTAAAGTAAAACTTGAGTTCAGGCTTGGGGAAAGAAAATTTTCAAGTGAGGGATCTGTAATGTAAGTCTTAAATACAGATTAAGGCAGGAAATTAATCAAAGATAGAAGAAAGAAGAATTCAGAACAAAGGGATCTATTGATAACGCAGAGAAAGACACAGAACTTAAGTGAAAGTCTGTAGATATACAAGTCCAGCTACTGAGGGGCTTTGCCCGCAGGAAAAACACAACCCCAAACTCTTTCAGATCAAAATTGTGGAGATGCTACCAACATGTTAGTGTGAGCTATCAGACTTGAATTTGCACGTCTGCAATGCAAGAGAGGTGTCGACTGTTTTATCCATTTGCGATAATAATATATGTCCTTCTTATAACGTCCAGTTTGTGAAGACTTTAGTGCTCTTAGTGTCTGGGGGGAAATCCTCCAAAGAAGACTGAAGCTTGGGCTGTGACAACTATACTGCCCTTGCAAATTGTTGAATAGATAAAGCTAAGTATGGCGGGCTCCTCATGATCTCTGTCCTCTTTAACATGGTTTGCCCTAAGTATTTTTGTCATCAAACCAGTTTATATAGTGCTGGCTTATTGCCAAATTTGTCACATCAAGTATTTTTCTTGATGTGATTGTAAGCTAAATTGGTGTCATGATCTTTTTGTTAAGGCAAGCAATAAATTGTATTCTGGGATACAAAAATGGTGATAAAGTATCATCCATGCTGACAGCGTAGAAAGAATAATGTTGAAATAACTCATAAACATACTGATTGAGTAGGTTCCTCTATAGATCAGGTAGAGCCTTCACTCTGTCTGGCTCAGTAAACGTTCATGAGGCTTTTTGAGTCTGAAAATGGAGGCGATCTTATAACCCTAATTCTTTCTTCTAATAAGACTATGATCCAGGCCATTTCTTCCAGCAGAACAGCCTTTCTGCATAAATCGTTAGAGAGGGCATCCCCTTAATTATTTATACTACACATACCAGGTGTGCTGATTATGAAATTTCCCTTGAGGCTCCAGAAGGAAATGAAATCCTAATAAATGCATAAGATAGTGAAACAATGCTAGAATCTCCTGGATGAAAATCAGTCATCTGTGTCAGTGATCCTCCTTACAGTGGTTTTTAGAAAACATTACAGAAGATAATCTTCTTAGACTTGTCATCCAAACTACCCTGGAGGTGCGAAGAAACTGCCCTTCCAGGGAACTCCAGTGCTCTTGTGGGAAACAAAGAAAGAATAAGGCTAGAGGAATATATTTCTTAACTCGGAGAGATGCGGAGGTGCCAGTGTTGATATTGGTGTTGCCTGTGTTTGTAATTAGTATTATTACACAGTGATGACTGAAACATGGTCCTGAAACTGGAAAATTCTCCTTATCAAAATGCTGGCTGGGAAAATCGGAGGACTCTGTTTTGGAAATATGGGCTCTTCTTCGCTTGGCAAATGGAGCAATTTCATTCGGAGGAGAGACTTGTATTTGTTTGAGATGCTTATTATCAAGAGAGTATTTGGTGAACTACAAGGGAAGAAAGGGCCTTTCTCTGCAGAAGTAAATGGAGAAATACCAACGACACTAAACATAAGATCAGAAAAGAAGGAGAAAAACCTTGATATGAAAGACAACAGGGAAAGCAATGTATGGATGTGAAACAACTTAATGTAATAGAGGAAAGACAGCACTGGTTTTAACCCGGAGCAATGCTCAGTGACCGGGACAAACTCAGTTTTCTTGTCCCTGTGCAAACAAAAAAACCTCTAAGAGATGGAATACGTAAATATAAGAATGATTCTTACGATTTTGTGGTTCAAAGAAACAGCTAAAAGAGTAAGACACTTGCAGAGAACATGCAGCCGGTGGGAAGACATTATAATATGAGCTCAAGGAAGCGAGTATCGCTCTTCTATCAAAAGGCTTGAGCAGAACTCTGAAAAGCTGGTGTTGTTCAATGGAAGAGCAGAGAGATGTTAGAAGTAAAAAGACATCTTTCAGAAAGTGGAGGTCATGTTTGAACAGAGAAAATAGAAAAGAGCATATATTCAAGTTAAATAAGGCAAGTTAAACAAGGCAGGTAAAATCAATTTTGAGGAACAACTTGCTAAACTCACAGAAACAATGAGAAAACCCCTTCAAACACTCGAAGAGTAGGAAGCCGGTCTGTCAGCAGGCTTGACAGGTGATTGCAGTGTAATAAGAACACTCAAAGTACATAGGGCTGTTACAGCAAGGCTAAATAAATCTTTGCTTTGCTGTTCATTATAAAGGATCTTGGGGAGCTTTCTCTTCTGGAGCATTTTGGTATCTGAAAACATCTAAAGGAGTGTTTTAAATTCAAATGTCAGCAGAACAGGTTTAGAACAATTGGATAAAATGCATAATACTATTGATAAAAATAGGCAGTAGCCATGGTAGCCACCCAAGAGTCCCAAATGTGGAGTTGTCGAATTAATGGTTTTGTTTGATATGAATTAAATAACTGCTGTGGCACATGAAGGTGGCAAATGTGATCAATGTTTAAAGGGCTATGTACACTGGTAAATCTAGTCTTCCTTGGGCAAATTTATGGAAACTAAAATGAAGACTTGAATTTGTAGAGTAAATGTAATATATTGGGTAAATGTCAAAATGGATTTTGTAGAAGGAAGCTGTCACAAATCTGTGTACTTTGAAGCCCAGTAGCCCTTGGGTTGAGGTGATTAGTTGATAAGGTATAGCTGGACTTCCAAGGTCCCTTACCAATAGCCATCGAATCCCCTATATTTTCAAGAAATAAAAGGGAAAGCACTCCTGTAGTTTTGAACTGGTTATGGTTCTAACTAGTTAAAGGTAATAAAACAGAGGGTTGGAATTGAATCGTCCATTTTTCCTGCAGGAAAGTCAGCAGGCTACAAGAATCTCTGTTGGTATCTCTACTGTTAAATTATTTACGAATGCTTTAAAAAAAAAAAGAGAGAGAGAGATGACAAACTTTACCTCTAAGAAATTTTCAAGGTAGTTAAAATTAAAACTGCTGCAAATATTCTTCTCCATTTTCTCACCCAGCCTAGACAACTACAAAGTAATGCATAAGGGGAAAAGAGCCATACCTACACATCCACAGAGACGTAACCATTCAGGAAAAATATCTTGGTGTTATTGTGAATAGCTCTTGGAAAATACCAGCTCAATCCTTAGTAGTGATCAAGATAAATAGGATGTTAAAGATTTCAAAAAAACTTAAAATAATAATAAAAAAAAATAGACCTATGTGTAAAACCACAAAGTGGCCAAGTGTTGCACAGTGTGATAACTGTGTCTCAAATACAGTAGAAGTAGAAACCATACCTAGAAAAGCTGCAAAAATGATCATAAATACAGAAGGGTTTCTGTCCCAAGAAAACTTAAACATAGGCTTGGAAAAGACCCCTGGGCTCACCGTGTCCAGTCCTCTACTACCTCTGGCACGATGGCATACAGCTTTTTCATGTATTTCTCAAATACTGCCAGAGAATTGTCTGGTCTCTGATTTGAATGCGTTAAGCTTGTTCAGCTCTGCTTACAAGCCAGTAGATAGCTATCCTGCTCTTGTTCATACCAACTATTGTGTCTTTCTCCCTCATTCAGCAGTGTCGTTCATCCTGAAAACTGAGTTGGATTCTAAGACTTTTTTTTTTTTTTGGATTGCATCTGAATTATCTGTCGTCATATCCACCTGAAAAGCAGCTCCACTTTCCCTTCCCTGTTTCTTTCGTGTTTGTGAAAATCCTTTTTCATATTTGTTTTGATATTAGGGAAGGGAAATTTTTGAGTTTTGGCATCTGTGGGATATATGGGGAGAGGTAAGCATGTAAAGTCTCTGATGTCTCTGCTGTTTCCCATAGTCCTCATCAGAGGACTTGTTTTTTTTTTTTCTTGTACTGTTCAGAGATGGTTATGTGATAATCACTGGGAGAGAAGAGTTCATAGTTAAGTTCTGTCACAGAGTAACTATGCTGACAAAATCCCTTATTTTTGGATATTTAATTAAATAATGTGATAGTACAAGCAGGATTGGCCAGTGTCGCCCTCCAAATGACAAAAGCAATGTTGAACTTTGTAATGCTCCCACACCATTGCAAATGCTGAAAAAGCAGCTGTAGCAGGTCAGCGGAGATGCAAATATATGGTATTTCTTCTATAGCCAACAGATGCTTGGCTGGAAGGACCATAAACCATGTTTGTGTCCTTATTCTCAGACGTATCAAAATGTAGGATCCTCTCTTCTTTTTTCTTAGAATAAAAAGGAACTCCAAGGAATTTAATCTCTGTGCAACTGTGTACTTTTTCCTAACATTAGTCTCCTAAACACTTGCTGATGCTTTAGATACTGGATACCAAATTCCCCCAGCAGGTGTCTTCAGAGCTGTGGGGGTCCAGTGAGGAGGCTGTATTCCTTGGCAGAGACTTTTAAATTATCACCTTGTTGAGGTGAGTGGGAAATTCTGTCTAAAAATCATCAGCATGGAATGATGCAGAATTTTAGCTCTCATTTTCATATTTTGTGGGAGGAGGTTTAGGGGCACTTGCTGTTCACTTTTAATGCTGTTGGACAGACTAAAGACTATGTCGCTGAGATGAGTCTGAAATCTAAATCAAACTCTTGTGTCAGACTCTATTTCCGAAGGGGCCTGGAGCAAATTCTGGAGCTCTTGCACATATCTATCTGCAAAATTATCTTGCCAAATGTCTAAAATTAATTGCAAATATTTCCATTTATGCAGCCTAGTACTCTATCCCTACTTAGAGGGATACATCCTCCAAATACATACTGTTTTGTCAAAAAGTGCCACTTTTCTACTGCATAGCTCCTATTTTTACGGTTAGTACATGTCAGTGAGCTTAAAAGGTGCTTATTTTCTCAAAAGACTTATTTGCAACTTCCCAATAGTGGTACCTGTCCTTCCACTTCTTTCAAATGCATATTTAAAGAATTGGAAGAAACAACAAATTTGAAGAAAATCAGGCTTGCAGTATTTAAAAACACATGTATAGACTTGCTCTTTAATTACATACTCTTTTCTAACAATTAAACGTAGAGCTAGCTGTTACTTTATTGTGTTGGTTTGTGATAAAAACACATTGACTTACTTTTAAAATTCCTTTAAGAAATGCCTTTAGCTAAATTTTTGCACCTAAACTCTTTTAGTTTGAGGATGAAGAAGGTGCAGGAAGCTAACTAGGCACATCGTAATAAAACTATTGAAACTCTCTATAGCCTATTGGACTACGGAGAGTTTATGATCTGCTTAACAGCCAAGGAGTCCAGATTGTTTTTAACCTCAGCTTAAACAAACACTTAAAAATTCAAGGTAAAAGCACTTTGGTGGTGATAAAAGAGATTTTAGTTTGACATTTTAACCCTAAATAATAGGTTAGGACTTCAAATGGTGGGACCTGATGTATCTCTGGTGATTTCAAGAGGGCTCGTTTGCAGGATCTTGTTCCCTCCCTGATACTTGTCCTGATATCTGCTTTGGCTCCTGGGTACCCTTTTCCCAGCCGCGTCCCCATGCCAGCTCTCACGCCGCATCCCGCGAGCGGCTCCCACACTCTGCGAGCTCCAAACCCGTCCAGGTGAGTCAAACCTGCCCCTGCTGCCGAGGCCTCAGCTCGCAGCCTCGCACTCCTTGCTTAAGATACAAATGATTGGTGTGGTGGTTTTTGTATAATGACTTAATGGTTATAATACTCGTCTCAGAAGTGGTCGAACTTGGGTTTGGGTTGTCCTCCTCCCAAGGGATATTCAAATCCACCTGTCCCTTCCCAGGCTGTAGGCAACCTCTCAGCCCTTCCTATTGAAGTTGTGCCATGGTGCGGAGAAGGATTTCGCAGAGCCGGAGAGGAGAAGCAAGTGGGAGCCTGACTGTGGCCTACCGGCTGGGACCTCCCCCGAAGGGTGGTGGGGAAGCAGGTATCTGGCGGCATTCCCAAGGCTGCTTACTACGTGATTTGCATTAAAACATCACTGGATAAAAATCAAAACCGGCCCTGGAGGCAGAGTCCAAGCCCAGCACCTCTCTCCACAGGGAGAGGTTGCAACCACCTTGTCCTGGCAGCGGGTGCTCTTTTCGTGCCACCCCACCCACACCCTCTTCCTCCAGCCCCATCTTTAAATGAAAGTCGGGGCGGCTGCTCCCTCGTACTGACGCCAGAGCCGCCCTGAGGAGCGTTAGCCGCGCTCACGACTTCCCAGTCCCGAGCAGGCTTTCACGGGCATAAGTGCAAAGAGGTTCAGCTTGGCCAAAATGGTGGGATCTCAGCATGGAGGAGGAAAAACTTGAGGTACTCGAATACCTTCTTTTGGCTAAAAAATGGGGTCCTGTGGACTGTTAGGAGCCTAATCAGTTATTTTCTTGGAGCAGGGGAGAAGTCGTGGCTAATTTAGCTCTATGTCTTAGGCTTGGAAATCGTTTCCCATTGTGATACTCCTTAGGTGCCTCTGTGGCTTCGAGGACCTTGCCTTAAGTGAATCGAGAGCATATTTCATTTTGAGATGTGACTGAAGGACATGTAAGGTTGACTTCAGCTCCTGAGTGTCCAATTCGCTTTTGAAAATTACTTCAGTTTCACAGTCATTTAGAAGCTTTTGAAAATTTTCCTCTTGCTGTTTCTGGCTTCTCCTTGTGGAAAATAGAGATAACAATACCTTCAGGACCCACCATATTTTAAAAAGATTTGCGATCCTCTGGACAGCATGCTAAGCATTGAGCATTAACTCACTAATGGAAGAGTTTGGCAGATGAGAGAAAATTCGGGAAAAATTATGTCTGCTGGTGGTCAGGGTGAGGCTGGGATGTCTTTTAAAGAGACACCTTTTGCTTGCAGTGGTAAAATATGTAGATGAGGATGTTCGTCATATTCTTTTGGCTTAAGATGAGGAGCTTTCGGCACACAGAAATGAGGTTGTTGAAGGCTTATGAGCTGATTCAAGTAATTTATGATGGGACTATATAGCTTGGGGAATATATTTGTCCATGGTGTTTGAAACGCTAGAGTTTGCAAACTAAACTAAACCCACCCCACTACACTTTTACAAGGTAACCTTGGCTAAGCACGGCTGACCTTCCTCCGCAACTGCTATGAAACGTTTCCTCACTCCCCTCCCCGCATGGTGCCTTGTTCTGCCAAACTCTCTCTTCCCCAGACACAAAGTTCTGCTCTGGGTCAGTGATCTGCTGCAAGGACTCCTGCATTGACTTCAAGGCTCATGGAGGATCTTCTATTCCTAGGACAGCAGGTACTGAAGGTTTTTTTCCACACCATGAAACCCCCAAAGCTATAAAAGCGTGGACTTGTGTACCGAGCCTGTGCCTCCCTCCTGCTCCACCTCTGAAAAGCCGGGCAAGGAACGGGGCCGAGTGTTTCAGGGCTGTAATTTCTGAGTGTGGAGAAGTTGCTGCGTTGTCTTCAGCCAGAGGAGGTCAAGTCGGTCACTATTTCAGTCCCTTGTAAGGAGTCACTTCACAGGTTTGTGTCTTCTGGACAGACAAGTCCATGTTGTAATACTGGCTTTCTGTGGGGATTGCTGATTTGGGTTTTTATAAGGTTTAACTGATCGGTACTTTGTCCTTGAACCAATTTGCTTTCTTCTGATGCACTGGTGCTGAGGTTGCTGTGTGACTCGACCATTTCTGAGATGTTAGCCCGTAGACTGTATTTTAGAATTTGTTGACTTTTAACATTTCTTCATGGTTTTAAGAGTCCCACGAGTTTTTGTGACCCATGGTGGATATGCCTTCTTACAATCCCATATTGCACTGGGAGTTGGTCCCATCGTCTCCCCAGGCTTTTACATGCGTGATTTTCTGATGAAAATATTGCTTAAAGACAAAAAAAATATTTTCTCTTTTTGGTGATTCTTATGTAAAACTACAGCACACAGAAAAACAACTCATGGCATCCAAGCATTTTTTTAAATTATTTTTAGCAGTCTTGGATTTGTCCTGAAATGGTGCAGAGTCTGTAGGGACATGCAATGCATTTCTGAGTTTTTGGAGGGAAAATACAAAGCTATTCCACTTCCTGAGGGTTAATCTGCATGTAGGGAGCTTTCCCTGGGCTCTATGGCGAGGCGACAGCCCACTCTTCCTTTCGATGTCCCTTCCTCTCCTCTTCCAAGACTTATGTTGGAATAGTTGCTATTAGAAATCAACCAGGTAAAGTAATGCGTATGTGTGTGTGTGTATATACATACATATATATATATAAAAATACAAAAAGCATGTGTGTGTATGTATGTGTGTGTATGTATGTATGTGTATGTGTATAAATAAAATGGGCAGCAGCACAGATGTTGGCTCTCTGACAATAATTAACACAGTCAAATGTAAACAAAAACCTTATTCACAAGATTTACTGTTTTACTGTGGTTTTATACAGAATTGAGCATTTGGGAATGAAAGAGAGTTGATTTTTTACCATTTCTGAGTGCGCTGTAATCATATCAGGTTAATAATCTAAAACAAAGCTGATCTTGCTTTCCCATATTGTAGCATATTGAAAGAAGTGGGAAGCATCTAAATTGTCTTAAAAGTGAGAGTGATTCCAGAAACTTTGACTGATAACTCGTGTCACTTGTAATATTTTAAATGCTTAGATGGGATCTTGCATGTGATGCCTGCCTGAAGGAATTCTCATTTGTGAGATAAAAAATGACATAGGGAGACAGAGTAGAACAGAGCACAGTAATGTTTCTAAAACATTTACAGTAATAAGATGCATAAAATACTCCCGAAATATTCTCCATAGTTGTGTGGCCAGTGTTCAGGATTCTGTTCTGCCTTTACAGCAGAAGAAACCTGAAAATTTATATTTCTGACAAAGCAAACACTAGTAAGGATATATCTGATCCTGCTTTTGGGACCACGAATTTTATTACTGAGTCAAGTGTCTGGTTCTGACATTCCAGCGGGTGTTTTCTGTTGCTTCAAAACCTTTTTGGACCTTTCTTTCAGCTTTCATCTCTGGTTAAATGGCTACTTAACCCTGCAAGGCACTGCAGAAAAAGCACGTTAATATTTTCATCTGGGGGTCTGCCATGACCCAGCACTACGGCTTTTACCCAGAGGCTGGTGGAAGTCTGGATGTCAGTTGTCGTTATCTGACAGCCACGTACAATACCCAGAGAGGTGCTGGGCAGATCAGAGGTCAGGGATGGAGCTGCAGGTCGGTCGATGAAAGAATTCGGTTATTGCGGAAGCAGGTTAAAGCAGGGATCAACAGGAGTTACAGTAGCTGTGTTTTGGCTGGGTGTCGTGGTATTCTCCAGATTTCAGGGGGCAGAGAAGATCAGAGAGTTCATCAGGAATCTTTCATGTAATGTCAAACAGCTCGTGTCAGACTTACTCCTCTGTTTTCAGAAATGCATGATGATATTTTGGAAAATGTTTACTATTGTGGTTTTGCTAGATTGGATTTTACAGACAGAATAAATGGATAAGGGTTTGTCTTGTCCCATTTACCAAGGATGTCCCGAGTCCTCATTTCTCAGATGTGTGTTGTGTTGTCCAGCTACTCCAGCTCCTGTGTTCAGTGGTCCTGCCAGATCAGCACTTCAGTGAAGTTCTCTATAATGTATTCACAAAAAGTGATAAAACACTCCGTAAGAGGCCTCAAGGAATGATTAGTTTAATCTTCAATTAGTTCCCGCTGAGACTTGATGAGAAATCATTTGAAAAGGTATGCATGAGCTTTAGTATAATCTGCCTGTCCAGTTATCATGAAGCATAGTGTGCAGATAGGAAAGACGTTGCAAATGGAGAAAACCATGACGCTAGCATTGAATGTTTTAGGCTGCTGCCTTTGATGCTTTTTTAGTCTGCTTGAGTGGGTTCAGCCACTGGGATATTGCTGCGGGGCATTAAAGACAGCCTGGGGGAAGAGTCAGTGCAAACAGTATGTTCAAGCATGCAAGCCATCACTGCTGGGTTGAAGTTGTAGTATATTAGCAGAGAAGAAAATTTTCATTTATATGGCTAGTGAGGTGCTGACAAGAAGCAGTCATACTCGTTCTGCCCTTGGTTGGGAAAGTTTGTGGATCAGGCTGTTAAGCTCCTCTTAAATCCATAGCAAAACAGGAGCTAAAGCCAGTCCAAGTAGTTTTTACAATACCCTTTCACAGTAAGGTGAGTGAGTTGGAGGGAGGACTGACTTCCTAAGTCCTTTGTAGCTGGCCGATTGCCTCCAGTGAACAGTTGCACAAGAGTGCCTCCCTTGGGAAACGCACCATTACTTTCTGTTTGCACAGCGCATGAAAAACACTGGCCACTCTTATTAAAGTCAGATATTGTGATGTGAGCTGGCTTGTTTTTTTGTAAATTGTTCGTCTTGTTTCTTTGCAATCAGCTGATGGTTCCTAGTTGCTTTGTTTAGAAGGTCTCTGGTCCTACAGACATTAAAGTTGTTTTATATAACCAAAAAAACCCCAACCTCCTGTGCAATTGAGGATTTGCTTAGAACATGGGGATCCAAAGGTTCTCCTTCTGACTCTGCAGAAATCTGTCTGTCAATTGAATGTCTGGGGATGAAACAAAGAAAGGATTCCCTAGTGCCATTCTCATCTGCCACGGACTCCCTTCAGACAGCTTGTCTGTACTTGCATCTTCACGCTGGATGTCTCTTGCATCTGTGCGGTTTTAGGTTCCGTACGTTTTAGGTCTGCACTTCCCCCTCAAACATCTGGGTTAGGTTTCTTATTTGTGCTGGTTATGCCCAGCCCCTTGTGGAGTTTGGCTGGAAATATGTAGGCTTGGCACTACTGAAAATCTGGTCTGTAGCTCTTCAGTTTTGTTACTGTTCAGAATAATCTTTGCTCACCTACAGGAGGCAGCTTTGCTGCCAAAAAAGAGTCATTTGAGTGCTCACTAATTTGCTACCGGCAAACTGAGTCCACTTAATCCATAATTTAAACTAACCTTGTTGATTGCAGTCGTATTATCTACTCGGCAGAGAAATGGATGGTGGCAGGTACTCTGTCACTCTTTTGGTAGTATTAGCTTTGCTTGCCTCCAGATCTGCATCAGGGGAAGTTCAGATTGGATGTTAGGAAAAGGTTCTTCACGGAGAGGGGTGGTCGGTCACGGGCACAGGCTCCCCAGGGAAGCGGTCACAGCACCAAGTCTGGCAGAGTTCAAGGAGCGTCTGGATGACGCTCTTAGTCATGTGGTTTAGTTTTAGGTAGTGCTGCGAGGAGCAGGGAGTGGGACTTGAGGGTCCGTATGGATCCCTTTCCACTTGAGATATTTTATGATTCTACGAATACCCACATTGCGGTGGGTATTTATAGGCAAGCTGCTTTTGCCTGCAGAGACCTACACTTATTTGGGGCACGTCCTCTGGTTTACAACACTGTATGCCATGTTGAATGAAAAGCACTGGAGAGGATTTTAAAATCACTGGTGGTATTGGACAGAGGGTGTTGGACATGGAAAAGTTTGCGTCCAGACACCCTCCTTTGTGGGTGTGTGTTAGTTCAGGAGAACTTATGAAAGGAGACAGACAGACTTCCTCAGGCTGGCCAGAATGCTCCTGTGTGTGACGGTTAGAAAGTGTTTCTTTGATCCGTGGGGTGATGGGTTTGCTGGCAGCATTTCACCGAGGCCAAGAGAGGAAGGAAATACACGCTCCTTGGTTTAGTGATAGCTGAAACAATAGAAGCTGTGCCCAGATTTGGAGGAGCAAGCTTAAGCTGGAATATAAACTGAACCCTCGTGGCTGGAGAGGGGTTGGAGCAGAGTTGCATCTGATAAACAGCAGAGAGCCACGGAGAGGGCAAAACAGCTGGAAAAAACCAGGAGTCAATGAGGAACGTAAACGCAATTGCAGTACAGGCTTACAGCGAAGGCAGCGAGAGGAGACGTGGTGTCCGAGGGCAGAAGGCCGGCTGGAAGGGCACGCTTGGATGCAAGGGGGGAGATGACCCCTCCTGGCTGTCCCTGGGATGTCCAGGGAACAAGACTGCGCATGCTGTAAACCAAGAGGAATCACAAGACCCCAAATACTGGCAAACTGCTTTGTGTTAAAAGGGGCAAGGTTATATGCATATCACAATAAACCTTTCTACACTGAGAAGGGTCGTCCTCCTGCCTATCAAGAGACGTGAGAGCTAATGCTTAAGTTCCCAACAGGGTCTTCATCTTGGAGCTGCAACTCAGTGTCCCGGTAGCTGAAGAATTCGTGTGGATTATCTGCACAAAGGCAGAAGTCATCCTTTCGGGGGAAGCATTTGCAAACACAGACCATATAGGACTTCACAGGTCATAAGACTGCACAGTCTCTGTGGGACAACATGGAAACATATGCTTCTACTGGAAACCCCATGTATTTTCACTGGAGATAGCAGCTTTTCCATGTAGCACTCTGACGGAGTACTAAACTCCTCTAAAACACTTTGAGCATGGCATTGGGTATAAAGTCAAGACCAGCCGCGACCTGCTGTGTGATATTTCCAGTTCAGTCCCTTGAAAGCCGTACACGTTTCCCAAGGACACAGAGATGCTGTGGGATGACTGACATCGCTGGCAGCCTGTCCCAGAAATGGCAGCTACTTCTTGTACAGTCTCAACTTCCATTAGCAACCACTTAAGCAGATAAACTCTTTGGCTATTGCAGTGGTACTGGTGAATTTGGTTTTACTTATCTTTTTGGCAGCTCTCAGATCAGGCACTCTTTTATGAGTATCGTCTGAACCTTATAGTTTTCACCACTTTTCTCGAATTTCCATTCCTGAGGCTGCCTCGCAATAATACCCCAAACACCATTTACATTTTAGTATTTAAATCTTTTATGAACTGATACGAAAATCTCCTGTGCCCTAAATATTTTATCTGAAATATATTTTTTTCAATATTGCAAATTTTTCCCTGTGGCGCTGGAGGGCTGAGCGAACCCTTGCAAGGGGAAAGGCCTGCAGCTGGGGGTCGTTGGGGTAGTCTCGGCTCTCTGGGAAGAAGCGCAGAGGGAGAGTCAGAGAAGCTCCTGCCTTTCTTGACTTGGCAGACATCTTTGCTTTCTAATGCTTTTTTATTTGCAAAACCCGTGGTTGATCAACCTGCAGAACAGCAGCATGCAATCCCATCGCCGTCCCCCACCGTGACGAGCTGGTGCGAGGTGTTCCCCGGCCGCCTTGGGGTAATTGCTGGGCTTGCCTGGAGCATGGCTGCGGGCGGAGGGCAGGGTATGGCAAGGGACCAGAGCATCCCCGCGTCCATCGCGGGCCTTGGCCAGCAGTCAGGCAGAGACGGAGCGGGGATGCAAACAGCTGCTAGGTGGATGCAGCGGGCTGCCAAGCTAATAGCGAGCTCCGAGCGGCAAGGCTGGGCTTCTGGCAGGGAATTGCCAGCCGTTTGCACTGCAGTTTCTCTGAGGTTGCTGGAAAAGGGCCCAAACCGCTTTCCTTTCTGGAAGAACAGCAAGCTAGAACCCATTTATTCAAGGCAGCTCTAATGCTTGCTACCACAACGGAGCAAAAACTTGCTTAGCTGGAGTCCCGCGCCAGTGCCAAGCTCCCTGCGCTTGGCTCACTCTCATCTGTTGGAAGGCGGGGGGTGGCTTCTCGCTAATGGATCAATGAATTGATAACCTCCTTCAAGCGTTTATTTAAACATCGCTACCTTTCGCGCTGCTGTTAGCAAGGAATGAGACCAGCAGCATTAATTCTTGCTGGGGCAGAAACAATACCGCGTGCCGCAGCAGCACCACCACGGTCAAACCAGCTGCCATCGTCTGGTTTTTCGTGACACGGCGTTTTTCTCCTGCCCTGCTGAGTGGTGGGAACGTCACTCAGCACGAGGCAGAGGGCAGACTTCTGCGCAACAGGGATTATTTTTCTTCTTTTGTGACACATCTCAAATCTAAACTGGATTAAATCATGGTTTACGTCTAAAGCGAACTGTTCAGAACAGGTTCTCAGAGGAATTTACTTCTGAAAGAGAAATATTTGCATAGCATTTTAGGAGCAGTTTTTAATGAACTAGACACTTTCCAGCACGTAGCTTGCTAAAATGTGCTAAAAACCAAACATGGGCAGGAGGACTTATTGACTAACCCCCATAAGCAATCAGGGCCTAGATAATTTCTTTCAAGTGGGATTTGGGAAACCATTCATTGGGAACTGAGCGATTGTCATTGTAATCTGATTTGTTGCTTGCTTACCAGAAAAGGAGTATGTCTGATACTACGTACTGCAGGGTCGTTCCATATGCCAAGGACCTGCAAATGATTTCTCAAGAGTAAACAAATCTCAGAAATGCTCTGTTTGCTATAAATTGAACTGGGAGTATGACACATGTAGAACTGATGTCTTTGCTCTCTACACTATGTAACTAAAGTTTTGAGAATATTGCCTGTCTCTCCCTGTATGCCTGAAAATGTAGGGACATGTGTAACTGAAAGTCCATCTAGTCTGGCATCCTGCCTCCACATATTGTAAGAGCCAGGCATTTTGAGAGTGGTTATTTGTAACTTCTGGACATAAGGGATTTTTTTTTTCCCCCAATATGCTAAACTAGGGTCTGTAGCATTAGCGTTTGTGTTCCTGCTAAACTTAAAAAAATATAAAGTAATTAAAAAACCCCCAAACTAAATATCGTAATTTTTAATCTAATTACTACCAATATACCAGTCTATACCCGGGTTCTCCAAGCAGTGAATTCCTTGGGTTCCCTGCAGTCCATGAGCTCCTTCTTCTAAAGCCTCACAGAATTCCGGTTCTCCCCCTTGACTGTGCTAATGTTTCCTGGTCTGACCACAAAAACTGCCGAAGCCCCATTTCCCAGCTTGTCTGCATTCACCTCACTGTCTCTCGCCATCCTTCTCTCTCCAACTGAATGTCTGTGCAAAGCTGGCTTCCATGGTTACTACTAAAATAGGCAAAAGAGATATTTTTGGTCGGAATCTGCCAGTTCAGCAAGATCAAAATGCTTTTGGGAAATGTTCTGATTACTGTGAAATTCAAGCAGGACGTGGTCTAGCAAAATGAAATGAAAAACCTCTGCAGGTTCTGCCAGCTCACCTGCACCTTCTCAGACTGCCGTCCTCCTGGGCTGCCCGGTGCCCCATCCCACCATGGGGGAAACCTGCCGCACGGACAGCCCCGCGGCAGGGCATTTGTGTGGAAACGTTTGTTTTTCTTGTTCTTTTTGTTCTAAGCACTGACATGCCAAAATCTTCTCTGCCTCATGTCAGCCAGGATGCCTTCCCCTCAGCCAGCTTCCTCCAGAGCACCCATTTCTGTTGTCAGATTTCTTTGCAGGCATTATTTATTTTAGATGTACATAAAAGCTATTCAACCATACGATGGCCGCTGCTCACTAATGTATTGCTGTCACTTGTCCCTCCTGGTCTATCTGGTTTGTTTCCCTTGTGGTATGTCCCAGTTAGGTTGCAACCCTCTGACGAAAGGGGCTGTCCGTTTTTTACATACCTTGAGACGCCTACTGTACTTCCTCAGCCTGAATATTTTGTTTCTATTTGTCTTTGTAATAGGACCTCCTGCAGTTTGGATAGCTTCTGGCTCCTTTACAAATACCGTTGTACTGTTAAACTTCCCTCGTGGGTATTGGGACAGCATGAGCTGTGGTTCGTGTGCAGTTTTACAGCACTGACCCGATGGCTCTGTGTTCACAACCCTTACGGTTTTTTATAGCTTCTGAGCCTTTACAAACCCACACGACTCCATCACCCAAGGAGACCGGCAGACCGAAGGGTGCTTGGACCTTTTCAGAGTTCCCAAGCCCAGCTCCACCGCCTGCAAGGTGCTTCCCTACTTTCGGGTGAGCTCCTGGCTTCCAGCACCGTCCTGAGCACAACAGCTTTGCTGCCGCGGACCCGTTGGTTTAATGGAGGAGGAAAGAAAGCAGCTTCTCCTGTGATCGCCTGTCCCTGCCTATCTCCTCTGGCCAAGCTTTTCAGAAGCAATGGAAGAAGAGTATTTCTTCTCTCATTGAACTTATCCATCTTTGCAAATGGCAGCGTGCAGCAGAGACACTAAAAACATCATTTTCAGTAAGACTTTAGACAGTGGGCATTTTAGCCCAACGGAGGGCAAAATGTGGAGCAGGAGACAGCCTCCCAACATGTGCAGACAGCTTTCTTGAAATTAAAACTTTAGTATCCCACTGCAATGCAAAACTCAAATGCTTTGTTTTTAAACAGCCACACACGTACTTTTAATACCTTTTTAAACAGAGTTATCAAGGTGTGCCTGCGCTGAAATAACCAGAGGATGAACATGTGTTCTGCAGCCACTATCCAGTTTCAAGATTTGTTACTGCCCGCATGTGTTATGCTTCTGGTGGGCCAGACTGGAGGATTGCAGGGAGCAGTGACAAGCCTGTGCTTTGGACGCCCTTGCTTTCAACAGCTTGCCCTAAACACAAAAGGCTGCAAGCAGCTTCGTTTCTTGAGAGATATGTAATCAAGATATTACAGGATGGTCTACTGAAATACCCAAGTGTTTTAGAGAGTAGGACCTGCGTCTTTGAGGCGTGATGCATACTTCTGATGGCCCTCCAGCGGGGACCTCCTCCTCCCAGTGTTGCTGCCTAAAAGGGTGTTTGCTGCCAGCAGTGCTAAAACTGGGACCAGACCAATTGGTCTCAAGACTTAGCTGAACCAAAACCAATGTACTTCCATATCTGAAATCCAAGCAGGCAGTGACCTGTGCGTCAGCACCTCTGTAGGCAGCTGCCCATTTGGATTTCAGACACAGAAGTACATTTAGGAGAAGCTACAGAAATTTCTTGCATCCTAATGGAATAAATTCTGATTTGCCAAGAAGGTGCTGCCTATCCTACCACAATCCCCATCAGCAGGATCAGACATGCTCTTCTGTAATCACAGTTTAATGGCTTACAGGTTGCGGGTTGAACTCCGGTAATTGACTGACTAGAGCCGTTACCTCCCTGCAAACACAAGGGAAAACACCTTTCCCTAAAACTTGGCTGCAGGAAGTGTTATTTGGCATGCGTTAGCCCTCGCTTGCAAAGTTGAAGGCTGTATATGTGGTCATTTAGCATAGATCACTTGATGTGTAGTCAACAGATACGTTAGGATTAATGGAGTTGCCTGAACTCTGTGATAGAAA
Source organism: Aviceda cuculoides (assembly GCA_035590195.1). Classification (NCBI taxonomy): domain Eukaryota; kingdom Metazoa; phylum Chordata; class Aves; order Accipitriformes; family Accipitridae; genus Aviceda; species Aviceda cuculoides. The sequence continues at coordinate 38,034,227 of JAVJGG010000054.1, read as the reverse complement.
CATCTGTAGGTGAACTTCATTAGATCCACATCTGCAAATTAGAAACCATTCTACCCTGTTTGGGGTTTGTTATCTTTAGAGATCACCATGAAAGGCGGAACAGCTGTGAGAGCTATTATGCAAGCTGATACATAATAATTGCAAGAAAAGGTAGGGTGTTTAGACAGATGATATGAAGAACAGATTTGCGAGAGGATCACTAAACTAATGTTCCTCTGAGCTTTAAGGAGCAGGTGTGCATTAACAGGAAGGGCACGAGTGAGATCCTCAAGCCCACTGAGGTCGGTGTTCATAAGAATATCTTCTAGACTTGTCATTGCAGTGCCTGTCGGAGGAGGGACAGGGGTGAGCAGGACAGCAGAGGAGGACAGCTTTCTCCTACAGATGGAAGTCATCTACAAAGGTGTCCTCAGAAGCTCCATTATGTATTTCAGTGGTTTCCAAGAGAAGTAGCAGTGTTATTTTACTGATGAGAACAGTTACAGCTTCAGCTGCTAGCGTGGTACTCGGTGCCAGGCTGGTCCCCGCTCTGGAGGAGGCCGATGCCGGCGGACACCGCTGTCGGCGGAGACGTGGGAGCGGAGCGTGTGAGGGATGTCAGCGCCCGCTGCGTCCACGCCTCGGGTCTGACAGAGTTGCAGCTTGTCATGCCAGCAGTTATTCTGGGTTGGGTGACCAGCCAGTCTTTGAGGTAGATGATGAACCTCGACTGGCCTCGAGCTTGAGAGGGGCGAGAAGCAGCCGAGTGCTAATGGAGCTTCTCCTTCCTAATGCCCCCGTCCTGGGGAGGGACGTCTCTCGCTGCTGCGGGGCTGCTCGTCTCCTAAAGGTTTGCCAGTCCCGGCTTAAGCTGTTTCTCCTGACCCGGGGGCCAGGACAAGGGGTTAGTGACTCCAGGGACCACGCAGATCTGCAGAACATCAGCGGAGAGAGGCACAGCCTGCAGAGGTGGTTTTTTTCCTCCCCTGGCTCTGGTGAGGACTGCAGGGATTATTTGGGGGTAAAAAAAGCTTTCCTTGCTTTCAGGTCCACGTAGGAAAACAGTCACTTTATCAACCATTTGGCACGTTGTGCTTCAGCGAGGCAGAGGAGGCCTGTGGAGTCTCCATAATTAATATCAATGACTTTCTCAGAGGAGGGGATAAAACCTGAGTCCTGGAAACTTAGATTCCTTTCTGGTACAGAGGGGAGGGGAATAAGGGAGGTATTATTAGAAAGCATTTCTTTTATTTAACAGATGTTAAATAGCACTATACCACTCTACCAATCTGTCAATTACGCTAATAGGAAACAGCAGATAGAAAAGTTGAGATGTGAATTGCACAGGGAAACAACTGCTGCCCTTCTCCAGGATCCCAGGTTGGGGGCCGGGGGCCGGGCACGGCCCCAGCAGACGGTGCAAGGAGCTGCCGCACATATGCTGGGCACATGTGGATGAAAAGGGGAAGGAATACTTGTGGACCATCATGGAAAGAGCTTGTTGCAGCTGGACAGGTTCTCTCCCACCCTGTCCTGGTTGTTGTGCTTGAAACTGGATTTAAAAAGTCTTTAAAGCAGAGATCATATGTATCTTTGGAGTTTTTAGAACATATACATATATATATCTATATCTATCTCATGCTATAGGTTTCAGTGGTGTTAATCAGCATTTTCAGAACCTAGGTGGATTAAAGTCTGGAGGGGAAAAACAACCCCCTAATGGATGATTAAAGGTTGGAAAGCAAGCTTGGCTTTGCAGTAGCGTGCACTGGTCCCAAGTCAGACCCAGCGCTGTAACAAGGGCCCGGTGGGGTTTTCCTCTCGGACACTCCGTTGCTTCCTTAAACCTGTCCTGGTGATCCCCGGCCACTGGCTACAACTGCAGCCAGCCGACTTCGGTAGGGTTTTATTAACAGAGCTGCATGGAGCCCAAGGTTAAGTGATGGGAATTTCAAAACCAAACAAAACAATAAATTAATAAAATGAACGTGTCACCAGCTGATCCTCTTCTGACCACCATCTGTCCCCTGATCATGTGATGTCTCCCAGCTGGCCACCCAAGAGACAAACCACGCAAGATCATCATCACAACATATGCTGCTATTTACACATTTTTAAAGGTAATAGTTGCTAGGCTGTCATATTAGTAGCTAAAAGTAGTTATTTGGAAGCTAGGGGATTTTTTCTTTCTTTTTTTTCTTTCTTTTTTTTTTTTTTTTTTTTCGGAAGCCAGTGACTCCGC
>JAVJGG010000054.1:38010501-38029149 GCA_035590195.1 Aviceda cuculoides | reverse complement strand
GGGTTTTGAAAGTAATACCTCTCCCTTTTTTTTTTTTTTTTTTTTTTAATTCTTATCTCTTTGAGGCACAAACTGCCTCATACTGGAAATCCTGAGTGGTGATTTTAGCTATGTGCTTGTAATGCAAGAAAATCAAATGTGTGAGACTCTTATTTAATCTCTCCTCAAAGCTCGTATTAATAATAAAAAAGGTTATTACAGCAGGCAACCATGTTAAAACTGCTCGCTTTTCTGTAAGGCACCCTTACTGTATTTAATGCAGAGACTACTCATCAAATAGGAAACTAGGGAAAATCCTGTAAACCCCTTAACTTTGAATGTCCTTCTTCTACATTTCTATGATCCACGAGCATAATCTTTAACATCGTTTCCCATAATATTAAACTTGATGTTTTGTAGCAAATGCAAATGTCTCCAAAATGTTTCACTAACCCTGCTGTAATCCTTACAATCTCCTTCACCCAGCCTGTAGACGAGAAAGCTGGAAGTAAGATAAATTTTTGCCCAGCATCACCCAGCAATTCACACTCGGATGCAGATTTACAAGTCGGGAGTTGCTGGCTACCAGGCCTGTGCTTAGTCTGCTAAATCTGCAGTCCTCCCTGCTGAGAAATACAGCTCGTGGCACCGAGATTTTACAGGTGTCTAGCAACACTGCACAGTATTTAAGTGCCGTAATTGCCAAGTGGAATAGGTTATTTCTGTCAGCCTTTGTTCTAAATTTTCAATGTTGTCATCAATCAGACTGCCTCACTTTTTCTAATTAATGATTTTACTTTAAAGTTGCACCAGGGGAAGGGAAGAAATAAAATCACTCACATACATGCACTCTGTGTGTGTGTGTATGGAAACACAGCACTTTTTTTTTTTAAATTCATCTTCTGTTTCTGTGAACTTCTAAGATTGTTTCTGTTGCATGTTGTCATGCTGCTTTTCTATTTTGCAGTGCATTGCAGCTCCCTGCTTCTTGATTAAGATGCTAATGTAGGAGAGTTAGAAAACTGCCTTGCACTGTCACGCTGCTGTTTCATTTTGTATGAAACCCATCTTTCTTATTGTTTGTTCTTATCCAAAGCACGCCTGTGCGCTTTGCTTTCGAGGCGAGGGGGTAGAAAGAAGAGGGACAAACAAAAGCTGTGACTTACAATTTCTAGTTTTTCTGGGTACTTTTTGTTGGTGTGTGAAGATAGCAAACGTTGTGATGAAACTGTAAATGATGCGAGTTGCCACCGACTGCTGGCTTTGCTGGGAGGCAGCTGAGTTTTAATCCACGTTTTGGTGCCTGCAGGATACTTGAGGAAGGTGCTTTACCCCACTGTATTTCTGGGCATCATTGCTGCGCTGTGGCATAAACTAAAAAAGAAGATCCCGAGAGTAGGAAAATGCTCTATTTTGAGAAAATATTTTGTAATGATTACGTAGGGTTAGTAAGCGTGACGTGGGAGAAGGTAGCACTATGAATGAGGGGGGTGTCCTGCACCCCAGCAGTTATTTCTTCCTACCGCTTCAGGATCCTTTACTTTTTTAGGCAACTGCTTACCGTGTTGCAAACATGCTATGGTCTCTAGTCTTTAACAGTCAGAAATGAACTGGATTAGAATATTTAATCAGATCATATTATTTTAGCTATGTGCCACAATTTCATAAAGGAAAATAAATTTTCTGTCCTACAAATTGCTATGCATATGTATAAGCATGTATACATATATGTATTTTTTTTTTTCTGTAAAAGGAAAAGCAGTACTTGAATATTTCTACTAGTCCTTTTAACCAAGTTCAGTGTTAAAAGTGTTGTCACTGGCATGTCTTATCTTGGGACATCTCTTGAAACAGGTATTAATGATCTGAAACACTAAGGGATCTAAAATAGAAAGTGGTGAACACGTTTATAATGGTGCTTTCCAGTTGGAGGATCCCATAGCGTTTTAAGATGCAGTTCTGTAAATACTGTTTTGCTTATTTTGCTCAGTGAAAGCCATTACTGTGCAGAAGGAGCCAAAGTCAGACAAACATACACACAGGTAGGGGAGGAGTGTTTCTTAGTCGCTAATTATTGCAGTTGCTGCAGCTAATGCAACTACGTGCATGCCTGCGGTGGCACAGAGCGCAGTATGGGCTTACAGCCCAAGTATTCACCCTGGTTCCTGCTGTGTTGGGATCCTATGTGGGATTTTGTACTGCCAGAAAAAGTTAGTTCAGGTGTAGTTTGGTGCATGTGAGCATCTGTCACAAAAGCAATGGGGTTATCGTATCGCATTCCGCCACATCTGAGGTAAAAACATTATTCAGATGTTAAAATGCCATTATACAAATCTATTTTATGTCATTGTTTCCTCCTTGAATTCTTGTGTTTATTTCTGACTGCCCTATATTTCAACGAGGTAACAAGAGAATGAGATGATGTTTGGGAAACACAACTAGGCTGAGATGTGGAAAGCTTGCTTTATTAAGAGAAATGGAAAAGTTTGTGACTTGCTTGGAAAGAAGGCAAAGAAATATAAAGGAGTTCTAGAGATGCATAAAAATACACAGTATTATTTTTCAGAATATAAAGCAGGTATTTCTTTTGCCATAATACAAGAAGTTATTTATTGGAATTGCAAGGCAAGAAATCTAAAAGTAGTTAAAGTCATATAAATTTGTATTGCACTGCATAATAAGCATGTGGAACTCATTACCACTGAAAATCATTGACACCAAGAGAGCGGTAGGTTGTTTTATTATTATTATTATTTTTACTGAAGATGATTAGATTTATTAAATACAAATACAGACACTGTCTTCAAATTAGAGTGAGTTATAAAAGATAACTGGTTTTAGGATACTAGTGGTCAGTAGAAAATTAAGCAAGTGTCTTTATGGGTGAACGTGGCCCCAAAACCTGTCTATCAAAATGATTCCTGAAGTATTTAGCACTGACCTTAGCCAGAAGTGAGGCAGTGGGACGATGGGCTGGTCTGGGAGCGGTTCCTGTATTCCTCTGCATTGCCATAGTCCGAGTGCATTTGGAGGAAACTGTTCAGGGAAAAATAAACCATGACCTGAAGTAATTCTTACTGGAGTCTCAGTATATTAAAGGACCATTTTATCCACTGTGGAAACTGGCTGGGTGGAAAGTTCTGCCGCAGCACCATAGGTGTAAGGAAAATTTTTTTACAGGTGCATTTGAGTAAAATTCTGCTTTTAGGAACTGCTGTAGAATCTGAAATATCTGCTGTGGATAGATCAGCCGCCAGGTTTTTAATGTTCAATTTTAAAGACACCTGCGCGGTGAGCTGCGTGAACCTCCCTATTTATCTGTCTTGGAAGAAGGAAGGGCTGAGTCAAGCCTGCTGGAATGCAAAGTTAAGCTTTCTGATGTGCTGGTCATCAAAAGTTCTGCAGAGATTAGCATGCCAGCTCTTGCAGTTTAGCATCGCTCAGAGTGTGTGCCGAGTTCTTTCCATTATGTAGGCTACTTGGGGCATTCAGCACATGCGAACCAGTAATTAGTCCTTCTAAAAGAAAGCACTGTCCTGTCACCACTAATATGCTGATCTTAGTGTGTAACAGTGCACTGTATCTGTTGTTACAATATTTCCACTGACATAGTACACACTGGCTTGTAAAAAAGGAGGAAGGGTTTGTAAAGCTTGCACAGCAGTCCACAGTTTTGACTGATTCCTTCTGATGTTTAAAAATAAGAACCGTGTGAATGCAAATTTATTATTTTCAAAAACATCACCCTCCCCAAAGCCTAGAAACCAGGATGCAGCTGTTGCTTTTTTATTTAAATCACAGTCAATTAATGTTAATGATTGGTAAATTTGAATCAGTCTCATGATTTGAATAAAAGATTAGTCTAATTTTTTATTTTCATGTGTACATGATAGCAATTAAACATTGTTGCTTGTGTAATCTGTTGCTGTACTCTATGACATTAAGCAACTGGAATATTTGACCTCTGCTACAGCAAATGATAAAATATAAGTAAGTGCAGCCAAATAACTGCAGAAAGTTGAGTTTGAATATTTTACCATCTTTCTCTTTAATTTCAATAATTTATATCAGATGCACAACTTAGTACCGTACTTTCATACATCTTTCTTGTCCTCACCATTGATTGGTTCATGAACAGTTGCTATTTATTATTTATTTTGAAAGCTTTTCTCAGAAACCCCAGGAGATGGATCTTGTATCCATTCCTTAAGGCAAGTAGTAATATCAAATACTGTAATAATAATAAAAAAGCAATAGTGTTTTGAGCAAAGCCTAAAAAAAAAAAAGGCAAGTTATAGATTGCTTGCTTTTTACTGACTAAATAATGATGATTTAAAAAAACTCTGTAGAACATAATATTGTAATACTTTTATTTTAGAAGGAGGATTAATAGGCGCAGAGAATAAAGTCTGAAGAAAGGTCAACGGCAGCACAAATTACTCAACTGTTGTCTCAGCCCATTCAGTGGAGCATTTTAGTAGTAGGATCTCAAAGCCCATTAATTTATTCACTTCTCTGCAATAAGACAAGCAACCACCTTTCAGATTAACTGGATCGACAATGTTTTTCATACTTCAAACATTTGTCCACCGGTAGCTTGACTTTGATGCCTAAGTTTTTGGAGAGAGTTCTCAGTTGTCTCTGCTCTCAGCTAGATTTTAATGGAGCCTCATGAAACAGCAACAGGTCTAGATAAACTCAGTATGAATTTATTTTGCAAGCTCTGCTGACTTTCTCACTTACCCTTGTTTCTTACCTAATTTTTCTGTCTGGCTTGCTCACTCAGGCAGTGATTTGCCCAATTTCAAAGTGTTGAATGTTTGTTTGGCTCATCTTCCTCTCATTTCTGGTCTATTGCACCCCAGCCTTACTATTGTCCTGTTTCCTTTTAACATCTTAATTTTTCATTAAAACAAACAATCAATCCAAACCACAGAGAAATGAAACAAACAAAAAAACCCCAAATATACGTTTTGGTTGCAACTAAGACCTGCTGTGATGAGTTATGGTAATGACTGACAGCAGTAAATTCATCTTTGCTTTAGACTTCAGTTCTGCCAGGGTTATGCTTTCCTTGATGCAGGCAAAAACTCTCAGCTGTCTCATTAGGTTTTCTGGACTTCTGGCAGTTGTGGAAAAAAATATTTAAAAATCAGTGAATCCTGAAACTTGGTATTAATATTGTGAAGTTAGCCATCTGTTTTTACTAGAAAGCTAGACCATCACCAGTATTCCAGTGAATGTTCTACCTGTTAACCTCCACCTGAAGTGTTCCTGCTTCTTTTCCAAAGGACTGACATTCCCTCCCCCCTTATCTTCTCATCTCTCCATCTATTTCATCCTTTTTTCTTTATGTATGAGCCAGACGCTGTACAGGTAGATAGTTGCTGCTGGTGCTGCTTTTAAGCTAACAAAGTTCTCTTGCCTACCTTCTGGTAGTGATTCCTTTTTTTTAGCCCAGAGCTATTGTAAGCAGTCAGAAGTGGAAAATTAGTATCCATTCAGTGCATTCAGAGCCAGAGAAATACCTGGTTTTGTATAGCTGCAACTCTACAGCTGTGTGGGCAGATAATAAACAGCAGCTCTTCCTTCAAAATCATAATAGTTTTGTAAAAAAAAACCCCCATGGTTTGGGTACACACCTGAGCTCAGACATAAAAAAACCAAGGTATTGACCTACTCGGGCAAAATATCTGCTCCTGAAAACTGTTCATAGAATTACAGGATGGTTTGGGTTGGAAGGGACCTTTAAAGACCATCTAGTCCAACCCCCTGCCATGGGCAGGGACATCTTCAACTAGATCAGGTTGCTCAGAACCCCGTCCAACCTGACCTCGAATGTTTCCAAGGATGGGGCATCTACCGCCTCTCTGGGCAACCTGTTCCAGCGTTTCACCACCCTCATTGTAAAAAATTTCTTCCTTATATCTAATCTGAATCTATCCTCTTTCAGTTTAAAACAGTTACCCCTTGTCCTGTCGCTACATGCCCTTGTAAAAAGTCCCTCCCCGTCTTTCCTGTAGGCCCCCTTTAGGTACTGGAAGGCTGCTAGAAGCTCTCCCTGGACCCTTCTCTTCTCCAGGCTGAACAACCCCAACTCTCTCAGCCTTTCCTCATAGGAGAGGTGCTCCAGCCCTCTGATCATCTTCGTGTCCCTCCTCTGGACACGCTCCAACAGGTCCATGTCTTTCCTGTGCTGGGGACCCCAGAGCTGGACGCAGTCCTGCAGGTGGGGTCTCACCAGAGCAGAGCAGAGGGGCAGAATCACCTCCCTTGACTGCTGGCCACGTTTCTTTTGATGGAGCCCAGGATATGGTTGGCTTTCTGGGCTGTGAGCACACATTGCCAGGTCATGTCCAGGTTTTCATCCACCAGTACCCCCAAGTCCTTCTCCTCAGGGCTGCTCTCAATCCCTTCATCCCACAACCTGTATTGATACTGGGGGTTGCCCTGAAAATCACCACCAGGGGTGGGAGATTTAGTAAAGCAGATGCAAGTAATAAGGCTGAGGATACTCGGTTTCTTCTTTATTTCAGTCTTCACTGCCCAGGTCTCTCAGTCTGGTGTGCCTGGAGCAGGGTTAGAGGAAATACTAGTAATAGAAAAGGATTGAGTCAGGAATCATGTCTGAAAGTTTGTGAAGATTGAGGGAGGTCCCTGGGGACTGAAGAAAGGCCACTGTTGAACCCATCTTCAGAAAAGGCAAGAACAGGAATTAAACATTGATCAGTTTCCCTTCAACTCCTGGGAAGATCAGAGAGCCAAGCCATCTTGGAAGCAATTTCCAGTCACCTAAAGAAGGTGGAGGTGACTGGAAATAGCCAGAACAGATATACTAAGAGTGAATCACATTTAACTGACCTGCTTGCTTTCTGTGATTAAATGACTAGATCTGTGGATGAGGGTAGAGCAGTACATGTTGTCTAGCTTGACAGTAGAAACCCTTTTGACATGGTCTCTAAGAATGTCCTTGTATGCAAGTTGGGATGTTATACTCCAAATGGAAATACTACTAGCTGGATGAAAAACTGTCTGGATGTCTGGGCTCAAACAGTCATGCTTAATGGCTTCTACTCCACCTAGAGACTCATTCCAAGTGGAGGACTGTAGGGATTTATACTGGGAAATGCCCTGTTTAACATCAACAACCTGAAGGAGGAGGTGGTTGAGTGCATGCTTACTGTTTTGCAGATGATGCCAAACTTGGGGGTCTGCACATGCAAGGGCAGGGCTACCGTTCAGAGGGACCTAGACAGGCTTGAGGAATGGGCTGACAGGGAACTCATGAAATTCAGCAAGGGCAAATGCAAAGTCCTACCCCTGGGATGGTCGAATCCCTTGCACTGATACAGATTGGGGATGGACCGGCTGGGCAGAAGCTCTGCTGTCGAGGACTTGGGGGTCCTGGCTAATGCTAGGCTAAACACAAGTCTGGCCCCAGAGCACAGTCAGCAGAATACCAGCTCTGAGCTTTTCCCGTCCTTTTTGGCACAATGTCTTGCAGTCCTCAAGGCTCCCAAACCATGTCCTGTGAAGTTTTAATGCAGCTGCTGGACTTTGCACCGGCATGGCTGAGACACGCTCACTCATGGCTTTTTGCCGTCTCACCCACGGGGATGACCGACCGTGGCGAATGCGTTGCAATGAGCTGCTGAGGATTGTAGTGTTTTAAACCCCATTGCTTGAATACAGTGGGGGTTTCAACAAGGGCAAACAAATGTGGAATGCAGACTTGGCTAGTAGTTTATAGTGGTTTAATTGATATGTTTTTCATGCAAATAGCCTAAACAATTGAACTAAAAATAATCAATATCAAGTGATGGTTGCTGTCAGCCCTGTATTTAGCTATTTTGTATCTGTGCTGGATGGATATACGTGTATTTTTAGGTTGTGCTAGATACTCTCTGACGATGAAATTGCAGCAGTAGGTTGTGAAACACGTATGAAATTAAAATTTTGAATGCATAGAGGGCATAAAAATACGGATGGCTGCGGAGGCTTTGCTATGCAGGACTATGATGTGCATTTCTAAATAGCTGGAAAAGCTCATCAGACCTTGCAAGGATGAGAAAAAAAAAAAAAAGAATCCTTAAATGGCTTTAAAATTTAAGCAAATCTTTCTGCCTTCTTTGCTCACCGGTGGATTTCCTCTTACCCTAGGCTGAGAGCTGTTTAAAATGAAGAACTTCAAGTTCTCGCTTTTAGTTTGGCACCATTTTTGTCATGTTTACATGTTTTTTAATTCTATCCTTTGCAGGACCGGTGTGGGCAGGATGGATTCTGAGGAGGAAAAACCTGAAAAGCTTCAAGAAAACTGTGGGGGGGTGGGGGGACAGGTGTCCAGGAAGAGTTTTAATCCTTTTTTCTGCAAATGGAAACCTCTTGCTAGCTGTGAGAATCAGACTTGGTTCAGCTTTTTATTAATTTGAATGAAATTTGGTTTATGAAAATGGAGCATTTGTCATTGGTCTTGTCTTTCCTGTTGTGTTCCCTTGATGCATTTTGATTTAGAGTAACAAGATCCCAACTGGAAAAGGCAAATGAAAAGGAGATTTGGGACTCTAGCTGGGCACTGGAGTTACTTTGAGATGTATAATTAATCTATACACCTCAGTTTTATACTTCTCAGTAACAGTAAATAAAATAACAACGGGTACCAAGCGGGATAGCAGTGAACTTTGTGTTAGGACTGAATAATAGGTCTCATAATAAGATGCATGTGAAAGACAGAGTCATGGTTGATAGTCCTTTCACTGTAATGTTTTTGTGCATGCTCTTTATAATGCATTATTAACTGTTTTTGTTGGGATTTTTATTGTAAGTTTATGAAATTCTATACTTCTTCCTACACTGATCTTTATTCTGGAACAGATGAACAGACATCTACATCTCATGGTTATTACTAGGATGTTTACCTAGGCAATTCAGAGCTTTTAGGCTATATTAGGAAAAGAATATCAATTTTATTTATAGCCACTTGTATTTATAATGGAAAATAAATATTCATTTTTCAAGCATGGAAAGACAGGGCTGCCCGTAGTTTGACAAAGGCTGTGGTGTGTTGCACACTGTAGGTGTCAGGGACTGCTGTCAGATTGGTTAGTCTGGCACTCTGTAAGGGGAAGAAAAACTATTCTACAACCAACATAGTACTGTTACCATTAGAAGTTGTAATGTTCTTTATTTGTATTGAATTTCATTTGGGGTTTACATGCAACTTTTAATCACAGGTCCAAACTAAGAAAAGAAACTTAAAGGCTTCATTGGAGATTAAAAGAAAAAAGTGTTTAATTTTATAATCATTAAAGCATTCAGTTTGACTCCTAAATGTGACCAGAACAAATGTTTTGAGATAGAAGATCTGTATGAAAAGTACTTTTACAGGAAAACAGGCTTTAATGTTGTATGCCTTTTCTTACAGGAAATTAAAATGCATGACTGACAGTGAAACCGTTGCACCTGACTGGCCTTACTACAAAACCATTGATAGGATCTTATCCAAAGTCACAGACCACAGTGATGTGAAAATGCATGAAAATCAGCAACCAGGTCCTTCTACATCACAGACGGAGGCTTCGCAGTCTCCATCAGCTAAGTCTACACCTCTGTATTTGCCATATAACCAGTTTACATATGAAGGAAGGGAAGAGTGCTTTGAAGATGAACATTCAGAGAGCTCGTCAAGCTTACTTTCTTACAAGCTGAGGTAGCATCTATTTTTCCCCCTTGTATTTCACAGAATGAACTGGATCTGCTATGTAAAGGGGACACCCTAGCACATTTTTCTCCAACAGCTTTCGTATCTTTTTTGTAAATCACAAATGAGATCTCTTCCCCAGTCTCAGCCACTTTGCTGAATTAGGGCATTTTCTTTATTCCTTTATGAGATACTGGAGGGGAGTAGGAGGACTGGGCAAAAAGTTGTATAGTATTACCAAAACTCAGCATGCATGTCACTGCTCACATGAGGTAAAGTGTTTGTAATAGGAGTGTAGGCATGTTCAAGAGAGTCCTGCAGTGCAATCAGAGATATAACATACTGCTAAATGACTTTTGGCTTGCTCTAGTTTTGCTTTTGGAAGGAGTATGAAATTTCTCTGGTTTCAGCTATTATTAAAATGGTGAAAAGATGCAAACTAAATATTTCAGTGGACACTGAAATGCTACTCATGCAGTTTTGAAGTACATTGCAACATTTTAAATACAATTGACAATGTCACTTTTTCAAAGTAAATGCTAGTTTGAGAATGCAAATGTGTTTCCTTTTTCTGTAAGATTGGAGTTCTCTGGAAGGCAATGTTTTAACAAAAGGCAGGGTTGTATACTTGATACAAACTTTAGACTTTACTGGTCTCATTTTTTGTCCAGAGTGGTGTGAAATAAGTTGATTACAGTTTTCTGGCAGGAAAAAAGTTGATCCTAGAGATCCTTATCATGAGTCTGTGAGGCTTTAACTATAACAGTAAAATTATCTGTCAGTCATACAACTGAGAAGGTGTTGAGCTGGAAGCAGAACCAACCTAACAAGTTTGGATTATTGTTTCCAGGCTTGCTCTTGGATGAATAAACTAGGGTAAATTCATTCTATCATTCAAGCAAATAGCCCTTGAACAGCTGATCATTTTTTAAAACTTTTTTTTTGGCAACTGAGTACATATTAGGGTATGTAATTCTTGAACTGTAAGCAACAATTTTTTTCGTCCTAGTTCATTGTAAGTAGTTGATATCCCTGATACACAATCTCTCTTGATTTTAGGATTCGCAAACTCCAAGATCATGTTTCTGAAGCAATAACTTTTTTCCCAAGTCACAATTTGATTTCCAATGATATTATTTAATATTTAATTAGAAGGTTGCTTTTCCACAAATATGAGCTATAGTTTGTTCACTAGGCTATTTAATAACATCAGACTTTTTCCAAATGCCAGATGTTAAGTTTCTTCGGCTCAGGGACAGCTCCAGGACAATACAGTTTTGTACCGTAGGTGACTGGTAGGGGATGACAGAGGTCGCCACACCAGCTTTCATTACAGAGTGTAGACGAGCCATCGCTGAAGTCAAGCTAACCAACCACAAATGTGTATCTATTGTGCTTACAGTTTGCACGTGGACTCCCACTCTCACGTAGATGCTTTCATTCACAGATAAAGTGGACTTAAGCTACTCTAACCGAATTATTTCCATAGTGATAAGATATGGAAAATTTAGGCTATAATGCATTTTAGCCAGCTTCAGGCTCAGTGGATTTTTTTTTTTTTTTTACTTTGTCCAAGGTAATTACCTAAGCTGTTTTAGTAAAAAATATTTTAACTTTACTCGGCCAATGTAGAAATTGCAAGTCATTTAACTCTGGCCTTTAACGGCACAGGCTGGCTTTCAGCTGGCTGCAAGGCTGTATGGCAGGTAACGAGGCTTTGTCCTGGCAGTAGGTCAGGCTGCAGTGCTGCTGTTGCCTGCTAAGGATGGCTGTGCAACAGGGTTTGGGAGCTGGAGGGAAGGGTAGGTCAGATATCAGTGTGGTAGGACCTCCATAATAAATTGCTCCCTAATTTACAAATGCAGCCATGCTTTCACAGTCTCTACTAGAAACAAATTTTGTGCAATATAATATTGTGCTTATCGTTTAACGACAAGTTATGTACACATTCACAAGCTAAAATACAGTTCTGCTGTATTAAAAAAAAGAAAGAGTTGAGCAGTAGATATTACTTGAGAGATTAGCATAACATTTCAGGTGAGCATTGTGATCGGACTAAAAATTAGAAGGCACTTGTGATATTAATAGGCCACATATCTGGGAGGAGGAAAAGTGGTATTCCAATAGTCATAGGAGGTTTTGGAAAGCTTGTACAGCTTTGACCTGTTTAGTTTAGCCTGATGAATGAGAGAAGGGTAGGGAACCCTTTCTTGGCCAGAAGGAAATACAGTGCTTGCTAATGATATCAGATGGGTTAAAATCACTTACAGCTGCCATGGTAAGACAAGGAAGATGATTCTTTTAGAGTTACTAATGGAAAATTATGAACTGAGAAGCAATTTTCAGAGTAAGCAATTAGTATGTCAACCTGTATTTGAAAAACACTTTGAAATAGCCAACAAGAGAGAAAATAATTAGCATACAAATTTGGGTCCATCTTGGCTTTTTTGTAAAAGCCTTTGCCTCTAAACGGTACACAGTTGATCTAACAGACTCAAAAAAGGAGCTAAAGGCAATACTGGGATTCAAATTAAAAGAACATTTCAGGTCCTCAATTTCCCCCTTGATTTTTGTACTTTATGGCTATGCAAAACAATTATTTTGAAACATTTTGAAAAATATATGTGCATATCTATATGTAAAATATAGATGCATTTTACAGCTGTATATTTTACAACTGTATATTCCTTTTTTTTCCTGTGAAGCAGACTATACACAGATCAGTCAAGTATGCAAAGTAAATTTACGCTATGGGATTTTTTACTTCAGTGATAAAAATCATAATGTTATGGCAACGATAGATAGTGGAAAAAACCTCAAGCAGTACTTTTTTAAGTCAATTTTTAAACTTCTGAAAACTTTACTGTTATTCCCTTAAACTCTCAAACACAGTTTTTGAGTGTCAGCTTTGTATTTTCTACAGTATCCTTGAACATAGTAGGAGGCTACTTGGCTATATAAATTACAACTTAAAACAATTTATTGATTTTAATGTTTAGCTTTCATGATAGAGAAGGATGTCAAGATTTATACTTCAATCAATACATACATACTCTCAAGCTAGAAATAGTTGAAACTGGGTTTCTTTGCATTTCATTTGAAATTCTTTGTGTTTGGGACCTTTTTACAAAAACCAAATTTTGCTAGGTAGTGATAATACAATTAATGTGGGACAAAATTAATTTTTATTTTTGTTGCAATTTACAGATGAGGAAAACATTTGGAATCCTTATTTCCCTTTAGTGGGGCTCCTGCTCTTTGCTTAGTATTGTTCTAACACTGTTCTTGGGCTTCAACAAAGCTTTTCTTTTACTGCAATGTCTATAAAACATAGGACAATGAAAAAATTATTCTATTATGGTCAGATAATATAATGCAATGTGGTGGAATCTTGTACTGCAGCTTAAACTTTTAAAATCAAAATTCCTGACACCACTATAAATGACTTTATATCTCACTGAAATCAGTGTTTTTTCACCCTGTGGACTAATTTATAGTCTTTATTTTCATTGTTAAAGTAATGACAGAACATAATTATACAGACTGCGAATGTGGTTCAGACTTCATCTGTTCTGCCATTTCTATCGTACTGAAAATGGGGGTGAAAGAGTTACTTTCACACATTAATAGACCATGATAAAACCACCACGTCACCTACTCTGACTTCTTGTTAAATACCATCCATGTATTTGAATTCAGTTATTTTGGTGTGGAGCCCAGAAATGTTATGGAGGGGGTTCTGCGACATGCTTCCCTTCAGCAGAGGACTACTGCACTCAGGAGCCCCGTGTCTCTCTTGTCCTCCACTTCTTTACTTCTATGATTCGTCTGACTCTTGGAAATTTTTACTAGATACTCAGTCTAGATCTGATATATTCAGAAGATGGAGAATTCAGTCATCCCTATGGGGATCTGTTCTAGTGATTAATCCCCTGCTTAAACCAGTGTCTTGTTTCTAATGTGAATATAGTGATTAAAATGTTAAATGTTACTTCTATTTATTTTTCTTTTCACTATATTGGAGACCCTTTCAGCATTTTTCACTTTTTGCCTCAAGGCAGTTTTATACCATGATCGTACCATCTTTGGTATTCTTTAATTTTTAAACGTAGATTAAATAATTTGGTACAGAAGGTTTACACATGGAGGAAGAGTAAGAATTGGTAACATGAATTAGCTAAGATATGAATTGTTTAGCAGAAGTGCATTAAAACTTGGCGAGGTTGCTAATTCAGGAAATAACAGTTTTGGCAAAGCCTTTAATCTTTCTAAAATTATGCCATGGCTATTTAAAATCTGAATGGGTAGCATCTACAAAGAAGTTTGAGCTTTAGGCTATGCGCATTATGTAGTGCATCTTAACTCATTATGCAGACTTGTTATCATAGCAAGATGCTTTGCCCAGGCTCCAAGCCATTTTTGTGGTTCTTTTCTATACTTCACTTCAAGGATGAGCCTCATTAATTCCTGAATGCATCTGGCTGTATTTGAATGAGCCTAGTTTACCAGAAGATCCAGGTTGCTTGATCCTCAGTCCTCAAACTCTGAAGATCTTTGTGCCATCTCTAATATTAATGTGATTTATTTCCAGATCATTGTTAATTGTTTTCCATAAAGATATGAGTTATGGAGGTCTACTCAGACTTGTACATAGCTAAAAAAGCTCAAACAAGCCAGAAATAGCTGTTAGCTGTTGAAAGCCATAAATTCCAGAAACCAATGGTACTGGAGACCCATTTGCCATGAAGTAGTCAGAAAGGAAGAATTGTTTTTGTGGTTTTGTGGAGGTAAAACATTTTGGTAGACAGATAACTCTTTGTATTCAACTCCTGCTTCATTTATTATTCACACACATCCCTGAAATTGGGCCTTATTGGGTGAGTGCAAGTAATCAATCAAGGAACTTCTAATTGAGCAGTGAATTAAATCGATATTGGGTAGGTAGGCAGCAAATGCATTTGAGACTTGCCTAATATCATGCCTAATTATATCTGGAGGTTTTGCTTTGTTCACCCTGGTCCCCAATAAACACTCTCACTTTTGCTCAGCCTCCTAGATGAGATGGAATATTTTCTTTCCCTTGGTTTGTTTCCTTTGAACCCTGCCTGTCTGTTCTAGAGCACAGTGTGGAAATAGCTTTGCAAGGGTCTGCTTGTAGCACGGTCCCAATGCCAGAGCCCCTTGACACTTCATTTGTGTGGTCAGGGGAATACCAGTGCCAATTCTTTTGGAGGCTCCCTGCTCTAGACACTGTGAAGGCCCGAAAGTATCAGCAGATTTTGTATTTGAGGTCCTAGACCCCTCTTTCCTCCAGATCTCAAAATCTACCTTCAGAGACTAGGCAGACTAGGCTTGGCAAAGAGCGGAGATGCTTCTTTGGCAGAGGCTGTGGATGCCATCAGGATCTGTTGCACCCCTACTGTCACAGACGTGGAGAATCGGCAACAAGAACTGACTGGTGTTTGCTGCAGCAAACGTTGATTATTTCTTATGCTCGTGCCTATAGATTGCCAAACTGGACATACTCCTAACTGAAACTATTTGAGGCTACTGATGCTGGTGGGCTACACAGTGCTGAACATATATTCCTATCCCTGCTCCCCTCTCGACTTTCTGTTATAAAAAGTTACTGACGCTGGAGAGGTCTCTCTGGTGTGCTACCTAGGAGACCTAAAACTTCTCAAGAAAGATGTCTAAACATCTGAGGAAACACTTCAGCATTCATATAACTCCTTCAGGCATCACTGGACATTTTACATTGTTTCATGCTGCTGAGGGTTCTTTACTCGTAAATTAGATTCTTTAGGTCCTTCTTTCGTAGACCCCTTCTCAAGAGCTCTCCTTCAAGAGCTATTCTGAAAGAAGAGAGGATTGTAAATTCCAAGTCCTTACTATGGACTTCTGAGTGATCACAAAACCCTCTCATTGATGGTCACTATGGCTGGAGAGAAAAGGAGATTGGAAACACCACCAAAGCTAGGGGTGTCTGAAATTCTTTTCAATGAAGGCTGTCCAATTACCAAGTCATGTTTGTTAATTGTAAACAAACATAGAGGGTACTTTGGAGACCTTGAAGAATCCTTGTGCCCTGGCTTTCAGGGGGACTTCTCTGTGCTGAAACCTGATTTTGAGCAAGCGCTTGTCAGTGAGTACTTTCTCAGTTATTAGCAGACTGCAGATACTGCTGATACAGTTCCCCGGGCAGCTGCCATCACCACCACACATTTTGCCTCTCTTTCCTCTCTGAATCTGTGCAAGACAGTTAGTGTCTTGGGCATATGGTTATATGTCTTACAGGTTTTTGATGAACCATAATTGTTTAACTGAAAACCAGATAAAATCTTGTACAGACTCTAGGAAAACACTTCGAAGATTTTTTTTCTTCTCTTAAACATAAGGCTTATTTTAGGTCTTTCAATCCAAATTACTCTATGTCCTTTTTTCATGGGTTTTTTTGGTCTCAATTGAAATGAAAAACCACACAGCAGCCACAATTGCCAAGAAGGTCAAGCAATACTCCGTGCAGCTCAGTACCATTGACATGCCTCGGATCTTCTCTCCCATTCCTTATGAAGGACCGTTCTCACCAGGGCTTACTTTGACAAGATGCAAGCCCTCTTGTGGCTCTAGGAGCCAGTTCTTACTTATTTCAGATAGCTACTTTCTAGTACTGTATAGGGAAGAGGCTAGAGATCTATCAAGTTTTCAATATTTAAATCCTCTGTGAAGACAAGTTTAAATTCAAAAGGTGACTTTGGCTGAAGTCATCCCATAATTTCAGAAAGTTTCTTGCTCTGCCTACCACAAAACATGCATTCTTTGTGAATGTGAGTGCAGCGATGGGGATCTTGGAATAACAGATTCAGTGCTTTCCTTAGACTGCTGTAGACCTTTTCCACTTGCTTGACCTCTTTGAGAACCACATTTCAAATCATTCTGGCCCTTAGAGTTAATGGGGAGAAACAGAATTTGCTGTCAGCCAAGACCCATGCTTGCAGGATTGGCTGGCTGTGATAATCTCAGTAATCAGCTGCAAACTTGACCCACAGTTTGAGCAGAGCAGCATGTATTTATTTTACGCATATTTATTTGATGCCCAAAGTCAAATACGATATATAGAATCTGCAAAGGTGAGTTTATTTTGTATGTCTTCCAAAGTTTTGTTTAGTATAACAATCATGACTTTTCCTTTCCCTTAGCATCATTGTAGTGTAATGGTAATAAAGCCCTTTGAACTGTAGAAGTAACTCTAAATTCTTGGATAATCTGAAAGCCAGTGGTCTTTGTTCACCATGTTAGAGTGCCATCTGTAAAGGAAGATTGTTGTTCTTTCTTACCTGTGCACAGGAAGACAGCACATTCAAATGACTAAACAGTGATCAAACAGTTTCCCTCATGACCAATTCTAATTTTTTTTTCTCTAAGATTTTAATAGCATTTAATTTAATCCAATTGTTTCTTTTCACAGAACTCACCCTTTTTCGGTCATTGCACTCTTAAATGTCAAGGGGCTTGTATCTTTTTGTTACACTTGCATTAATTCTTTCAGGTGCTTAGGACTGTTTATTTCTCTTGCTGAGAGATCTGAATGTCACAGTCACTGTTGCACAAAGCCTGTCAAGTAGGATAAGAACATGAATGAAATTATGATACAAATCTGCCACAGCTGAGTGACCTCCCTCCCCACTCCCCTTCTTCACATTAATAAAAACACATTCCTCAAGAGTTCAAGTTATCCTTTTTCAAGGATGTCTTGAAATCTGCAAGGTGTTGACATAGCATACTACTCACAACTGTGCTATCTTATTATTGCATTTCACCTAGAAAGGATACTGCATTTGGCAGAACACGACTGAGATTGCTGTTTGTGTGAGCAGACTTCAAGACCCATCATCAGATAACTTTGATGTTGGGGACTCCAGTCTGGAGTTACAAAAATTGTGAACAAACATGTGGACTACCACCTTAAGTTAGAAAAGAAGTTATCCAGCTGTAACTGGAGGTTTTTAAGATGTGTCATACATGTGTCACACATTTGCCTTCTACTTACCTTTCCTCCTCCTTCACAATTCAGCATGCTTCTTTCTTAGATTACAGGTTAAGAGAAACAGATCTATGTGTGTGTGTTCTGACTTGTATACCGTGTATTGAATTAATGTGTGTTGCACTGTCATCCCAAGTTAGGACAGCCTTGTGATGAACTATACACTTTCGGAGCACTGTCTTTATTGTTAGGTTTATCTCTTTCTTCTAAAACAGAAACTCAGTGAGATGCAGTGTAGAGGAAATTCTTAAAATATTACCCAAATTGCACATGGCAGTTCTACAGATTTCAGATGAGGATGTATAATTTGATATATGCTTGCCTAACTTTTATACCCTGAGAGAGCTTAAAGACATTCTGCTAGAGGAGCATCGTGACTGGATACATATACAGACTTGGATTCGGCAACCTGGTGTTCTCCAAGGGCTACATATACTCTTTTTGGATTTCAGAAGAACTTTTTTTTTTTAATCCAAAGAGCAATTAATTACGATATTGAATACAGAGTCTTGCCTTTACGTTATGGTGAAAACAAAACTATAGGCAAAGGGTTATAGTGTGTGCTTGAAATGTCTGTTAAAGTGTTAGGAGTTTGAAGGGAAGAATGGTTTGTTTTGTTAGCTGTCGTACTTGATAATGGCATGATACTTGTCATTAACCTCAATATGAGAACAAGGGAGCCATAGTATCCTATGCTTGTGACAAATACATTTAATTAAAAAAAGAAAAAATCTTAAAGTGCAACTGGCAAATGCCTCTAAAAGCAGATATGAAATGTGGTCAGTCATAGAATTATTTAGGTTGGAAAAGACCCTTAAGATCATCAAGTCCAACCGTTAACCTGGTACTGCCAAGTCCACCACTAAACCATGTCCCTAAGCACCACATCTACATGTCTTTTAAATACCTCCAGGGATGGTGACTCCAC
>JAVJGG010000054.1:37994182-38010401 GCA_035590195.1 Aviceda cuculoides | reverse complement strand
TCCCTCTGCAGAGCCTCCCTACCCTCCAGCAGATCCACCCTGCCTCCCAACTTGGTGTCATCTGCAAACTTGCTGAGTGGGCACTCAATCCCCTCATCCAGATCATCGATAAAGATATTAAACAGAATTGGCCCCAACACTGAGCCCTGGGGAACACCACTTGTGACCAGCTGACAACTGGATTTAACTCCATTCACCACAACCCTCTGGGGTCATCCATCCAGCCAGTTTTTTACCCAGCAAACAGTACGCCTGTCCAAGTCATGAGCAGCCAGTTTCTCCAGGAGAATGCTGTGGGAAACAGTGTCAAAGGCTTTACTAAAGTCCACGTAGACAACATCCACAGCCTTCCTTTCATCCGCTAAGGAAAGAGGGAATCTTGTAAGCTGTATCCTGCTAAACTTTTATGTTTATAATGTTTTGTGATGGCATATATATGTGAGTGGTCAGTGCAACTATTGTGTCTCAGTGCAAGGGCAAATTCTGAGACTGGTATTCTGTAGTGGGTCCAGTCTTACTGATGCAATGCTTTAAGAAACAAGCTGTAACTTACCACCACACGTAACAGTGCAGCACTTTCTCTGGATGAGATGGTTATTGCTGCATTAAAATTGAAGTTTTAATGGCCAGATGAGCAGAATGTCTCTCCCAATACAGTTTATAAATTCAATGTGTAAGAAATGTCAAGATAAAAAAAAAAAAAGGTCTGGTATTCTGCAGGGAAAATTCTTATTGAAAACAATGAGATTTAATTTTTTTTTTTTAACTGTCTGTAACACTATGCAATAATACAGTAAATACTTATGTTTTGGCATGAACTTGAGAGGGAATTTATTGGAGAACACAGAGGGGTTTAAAAATAGGACTACGTTGTAGCTTGGCCAAGAATGTAGTATAGAATTTAGGTTCTAACATAGTTTTTTTTAAGAAATATAAGTTTAATTGTTAACATGTATTCACATTTCAGAGCTGAAGAAAGACCAGTTAAGAAAAGAAAAATGCAAAGCTGCAGCTTCCAAAAGAAGAAGCTAAAAATAATGGAGGCCATGTTGGAAGAACAAAAGAAGTTGAGTAGAGCTATGGAAGAAACCTGTAGAGAAGTACGCAGGATTCTGGATCAGCAAAACATCATTCAAGTTCAAAGCTTACAGTTACAAGAGAGAATGATGAATCTACTGGAAAAAATGATCTCCAAATCTAATGTGTAGTTTCCTTTGTGAATGCCTCTGAGATTACTATTGATATTATAGATATCCCTTTATTGCACACCATATGTGTGTCTGTTGCCCTATTCCCAGGTTTTCCATGGAAATTAAAACCCTAGTGTAATCTTAGTTAAGCAAAGAGAACAGATAATGCAGGGTGAGAGCTATCCAGTATGATAAAATTAGTGCAATATATGCCTAAGTTGAATTATTTTTATACGGAAAGGTTAAGGGATGAATAGCTCTGGGAACTTCAGTACTATTTATGCCTAGGTCAGGTACTGTTTTACAAACAGTGGTGTTGTGTATTGCTTCACATCAAGGACTGTAGCTTGACCTGTTGTAGGAGAAGGAAATAGTGCATTTCTAAACACGGTAATTGCATCTTGACTTTGCTGATGATTAAACCCTGTTTTGGAACATATGCCGTGATTGTGCAAGTGAACTATGGTTCTTGTGCAGAGCTAGTTGGGACCATAAGAAACATAATTTTAAACTCCATGCCTGATATGAATAGTACTCCAAAGTATTAGGGTAAAAAATAGTCTATTCAAATACACTTTTGATATAAAGAGAAAACCCCAAACCCACCTTACTATATGCTGAATACTGAAATGTATAGAAGATACTTGAAGTTGCTTTTGATATTAAATGTTTAATTTTTTTCATTATTAACTGGAATCTGTTGACTTAATGAACAACCAGCAATGAAAACTCTCATTTATTCTCTATCACAAAAGAAAAAATATTGTATTGTGTGTATATACATATATATATAATCTATCAAATGAAATAAAGAAAAAGAAGGATCTTATTTATTATTGCTGGGCAGATAGTATGCTTTGGGACAATGAAAAATACTGGGAGAGATAACCACAGTCAAAGTTTTTAAATTCTTAATTGCAGTGCAGAGATCTATACTGATGCCCAAAATATAGAGATGGAAGTCATGAAGAACATTCAATACCTCTACAGTAGTAGTTGCTGGTGGCACAGCTTTGGTGTGCAACTAGAGATTTTAAGATGGGGTCTGTAAGGAAGATCAACATCGATATACCACAAGAGGGAGCCGGAGGCATAAAGGATTGTATTTATGTCCTTAAGACGAAGTTCCAGCAAGTGTTACATTCTTCAATGAAATATGACATTGAAATAACCTTTTATGTAAATTTAAAAATTAATCGGCTCAATTTCCTATATACCATTTATTTTTGCATTCTCCTTGAAAAACATATTTCTTCTGCTTTCACTGTGTTTGTAAGACTGAAGGTCAGATTCAGATATAGAAGTATGGAATTAATGTTAGTACTAGGAACTCAGGCCATTTTCCATTCCCACTATTAAATAATGCCCCCTCTTAAAACTTTGCTTTTGAATTTTTGCATTTTCCTATATATTTTAACATATTGTTGCCTAAGCTAATGTTAGCTAAACTGTTTTAAAACCCAGACCCAGCCAATTAATCTGTAATTATGCTTAGTGAACAGGATAAAGGTTATACTCACCAAGCGCATTAATAATATGTGGAAATATTTTTTAGAAGATCCCGCAGGTATGAAGATTAAGAATGATTAACTATGCAAATGTGGCCTATTCCTACAGAGTTTAATTCATGATAACAGGATAATGCAAATGTAGTAGAAGACTGAACCTGCAGAAAATGGTGGCTGCTGAAGTATAAAGAAATAACTTTCCTTTACTACAGTGATTGGGTGACTGGAAAAAGGGCAAGTGTCTGCAAAGATAGGGTGATAGCTGACATTTAGCAAAAGCGAAATTCCAAATACTTTTGTGTATGTAAATTGAATTAGTCATATCTGGAAGAGAATCATAAAACCTTATTATATCCCTGCCTGCAGGGCTACTGTTAAAAGCAGGACTGTTCCTAATGTTATACAGGCGATCAGAATACTTGCAAGAGCATTGTCATACAGGCATAAGAGAGAGGGCATATATGTTGTGTGCTTCGTCATGGTTTTGCACATTCCAAATGTAGATCTGTAACAGATTTGGGTAGGCTGATGTATCCATGTTGTAGTGCTTCCTGACACTTTGACTTGTTTACAGTAAGATATAAAGAAACTCCCCCCTGACTCCACAGGAATTAATAATATTTACTGATATTAAATACTTGAACCTTATAGCAATTAAATCCAATTAATGAGCAATAACAATGGCAGCGTATGTGAACCTTGTTCCGTAGAGTAGGTAGCCCCTCTCCTTGCATGCTGAGAGAATTGTAACTCCAGAGCTGTAGGAACAGGAATGGAGGAAATCCGCTGATTCCTTGCCTGCTACCACAAGCAGCCGTGTCATATAATCCCTTTTGTAAATGCGTGGACCTTAAAATGAATTGGGTGGTTTGTCCCCAGAATTATATGGAAAGCTGCATTAGAGATGGGTAAGCTGCAGTTTAGAAGACTGCTTCTAGGATTATTCCTGCTCAATTTATACCAATTTCTTCTTGTATCAACACTGTGATTTTGCCACTTTCTGTAGCATTTACTCTTGAGAGCCAGAGGTCATGTCCCATGCAGCCCTTCTTCAGAAGAATAACACTCTTTTATAAGGTAGGGATTATTCTAATGACTGTTTTGTTAATTTTGCTCTTTGAGTTCATCCTTTTTAAAGATGAATGACCAGAATTATATACGGCATTCTAGATGAGACTCTGAACGTTGTCTTATGTAACTACATTAAAGGAAGTAGTGTTTTCTGGAGGTTGTGAGATTTTATTTCTATATAAAACATCATTTTTTTAGTAGTTAAATTTAGAAGTTCAATTTTAAAACCTCTTCTCTTTAACAAAAGGCTTTATTCCCATCCTTCCAGATTATATGTGTTCTAGCCCTGTTTTTGTTCAGAGAGTGAACACAGCACTGCTGTACACAAATGTAACTAGTTTCACGTATGACAGAATTTTTCTAATGCTCTTTTTGACAACAGGTTGAAAATTCCCTATCTACCCATAGTTTCTTTTTGCTGCTTGTTTCATTTGTTTTAGTAAAGATTGAACATTTACGTGAAAAAATAGGTTGAGTGATTTTTCTTTCTTTTTTTTTTTTTTAAGGCAGATGCAGATTTCTCATCTATAGAGGACAGTTAGCTGCAGGTAAAGATATCTGAATATTTGAGCTGTTCGGACAAATTATAACTTGAAAGACCTGCCTAGAATTAAAATGCTTGGTAGAATTCCTGGTTTTGCAAAACTGAGACACTGCTGCTCTGTCTGTATGAGTAGGGAATTTAGACTGTAGTAAGTATTCAAGGAGAGCACATCAGGGGTTACTCAAGTTTATCATTGTAACTATGACATTAAAGGAACTCCCTCATGGCTGCTAGAAGTGTGATCAACAAACAAACTGTGGCACAGGAAAACAAATTTCTTATTTTCAGGGCAGTAACGGGGTCAACACAGTATGATATCACTTTCACTAAGTGAAACGCCTGTATTACACACAGATGGTGCAAATGGAAAAAATAAATAGGGGAGGAAATACGCTGCCTGGAGGCAGGTGACTTTGTAAGTGATATAAAAATAGAATGAAAAGGAACCTGAGGAAGCAGATGAGAAAATGAGACATTGAGAAACATGCAAGCAATTGAGAAGAAGATTGTGATGAAAGGAAAGATGGGTAAAAAATGTTAGGCAAAGGGGCAAAGTAAATGCCTCCCAACACAGCTAGTAAGACAAGAAGGAACACAGCATTTTAAAAGACAGGAAAGTGAAAATGGAAGAAAAAACCATAATATTGAAGGAGAAAAGTTACATTACAAATATGAAGATCTAACACTCATGAAATTCTGTATATTTTGAATAGACAGTTCCTACCAATAACTTAGACAAGTTCTAAATAGTGTACAGCAAGTAGTGACATTTTTTTTCCCACCAAAGAAAAATAAGTCTCTGGACAAATATTTGGAAGCAAAAATATTTTTCACAAACTAGAGAGGTTAAGTAATTTCTAGTAGGATCCCATTATAATTAAACAGCATTTTCTCATGTTGGTATTAACAATTTGCTGGTTAAAATAGTTTGTAGCTATTTTTTTTTACTCCTTGACTTCAAACTGGAGAAGCATTTTAAGATTTTAGTTTATTTCAGGCCTTGCCAAGTTTAACAGTTATCCACAAATGCAGGCAATATATTTATGGACATGGAATGTCTTTTATATATTTCTCTATAAACAGCTATCTCTTTTGCAAAGTACAAAACCAGCAGAAAAACACGTAAACAGAATTTTAAAATTATTTTTCCAGACTTAATCTGCCCAATTCAGTGTAGGCAAAATGAATTTACAGCTCTGTAGACTTACCCTAAGTTGACAGCCTGGTTCTGTGAATCGTCTCTTGTACTAAAGTCAACAGGATTACTCCAATAAATTTATTGAACTCTGTATTTATATGTTTGCAGGATCAGTTTCTATGCTGATGATGTAATGTGAAAGGCAAATTTGAAAAAGAAATTTAGAAACAGTTGGTGGTGTTATGTCAGCAAGTAAATACTAACCATCTGGTCTCTAGATTGCTAATCTATTTCTCCTGATTTTATGGGTAGCATACTTCCTGTGTGTGCAAGCTTGAGACTACATCATTAAACTTTTTTGTTGATCTTTTTTAGTGTTTTAACAGAAACATTTAAATTACTTTGCCATTTTGGGGGTGAAATTTTGTTCCTATGCATGATTTTTCTGGCTGGAAATTTTTCATTCTCCTACAGTTTATTTTAAGGTATTTTACTGAAACACATTTCTAATAAGGATGAATAATTTCACGTATGTTCTTTGAAAGACAGACCAGTCATCTGCAGTGAATGACATCCAGCTATCTAAAGCTAATTACTACAGTTAAGATCTCAGTTCGTTCCTGGTTGAAAGTTGTGTCATAGAATCATAGAATACCGGGTTGGAAGGGACCTCAAAGATCATCTGGTCCAACCTTTTTTGGCAAAAACACAGTCTAGACAAGATGGCCCAGCACCCTGTCCAGGTGAATCTTAAACATGTCCAGTGTTGGGGAATCCACCACTTCACTGGGGAGATTATTACAATGGCTGATCATTCTCATAGGGAAAATTTTCCTCCTGTGTCCAGTTGGAATCTCCCCAGGAGTAACTTGTACCCATTACCTCTTGTCTTTTCCATGTGACTCCTTGTAAAAAGGGAGTCTCCATCTTCCTTGTAGCCACCCTTTAAATACTGGAACACGGTGATAAGGTGTCCCCTAAGCCTTCTTTTCTCAAGGCTGAATGAACCCAGTTCCTCAGCCTTTCCTATTATGGCAGGCTTCCCAGTACTTTGATCATCTTTGTGGCCCTTCTCTGGACCCTCTCCAGCTTGTCCACATCTTTTTTGCACTGTGAGGACCAAAACTGAATGCAGTATTCCAGGTGCGGCCTGACAAGTGCTGAGTAGAGTGGGATAATGATTTCTTTATCTCTGATGGTGATGCCATTGTTGATGCAACCCAGCATCCTGTTGGCTTTCTTTGTCACAGCACCACACTGTTCACTTATATTGAGTTTGTTGTCCACCAGGACCACCAAGTCCCTTTCCACAGAGCTGCTCTGCAGCTGGGTAGATCCCAGCCTGTGCTGCACTCCTGGATTATGTTTTCCCAGGTGCAAGATGTTACACTTGTCCTTGTTGAACTTCATAAGGTTCTTGTTAGCCCACTCTTCCAGCCTATCCAGGTCTTCCTGCAGGGTAGCTCTCCATTTTGAAGTGTTCACTTCCCCAGTGAGTTTGGTATATCAGCAAACTTCATTAGCGTGTACTTGATCTCATAATCCAGATCACTTATGAAGATATTAAACAGCGTTAGGCCCAAGATCGATCCCTGGTGGACCCCTCTTGTGACAGGTTGCCAGTTTGAAAAGGAGCTATTTACCACCACCCTCGGGGTGCGGCCTGTCAGCCAGTTCCCCACCCACCGCACAGACCACTTGTCTAGGCCGTAATGCATTGGTTTATCTAGGAGGAGGCTGTGGGAAATGGTATTGAAAGCCTTGGAGAAATCCAGGTAGACAATGTCTACCACTCGCCCCACATCAACTGAGCAGGTTACTTTATCGTAGAAGGTGATCTGGTCTGTCAAGCATGATTTGCCCTTGCTGACTCCATGCTGGTTTTTACCAGTCATGTGCTTCATTTGACTTGTGATAGCTCCCAGAAGGATTTGTTCCATAACATTCCCAGGGACTGAAGACTGATGGGCCTGTAATTTCCTGGATCGTCCTTTAAGCCCTTCTTGTAGATGAAGGTGCCATTAGCCTTCTTCCAGTCTTCTGGGACGTCCCCTGATCTCCATGACTTCTCAAAGATTATGGAGAGCAGCCTCACAATGATGTCAGCCAGCTTAACACCCTAGGGTGGATAACATCAGGACCCATCAATCTGTAGGGGTCAAGCTCCTGTAATAGTTCACATACCAACTCTTCCTTCACTGTCGGTGGGTCAAGTCTGTGTTTGCATCAGCCTGGATTTTTCTTCCCAGGCTCTGTAGCCCAAGAGTGCTGGTAAAGCCAGAGGTGAAGGAATTGCTGAGAACCTCTGCCTTTTCAGCATTGTTGATGACTACTTCACCTATCCCATTTAACAGCGGGCCAATATTTTCCTTCTGTTTCTGCTTGTTGTTCATGTACCTGAAGAACCCTTTCTTGTAGTTTTTGACGTCTCTGGCCAATCTCAATTCGAGCTGAGCTTTTGCTTTTCTAACTGCACCTCTGCACACCCTGGCACTGCCCTTGTAGTTCTCAACGGATATTCATCTGCTTTTTCATCTCTGGCACACTTCTCTTTTGGTTTTGAGCAGCGTCGGAAGCTCACAGTTAAGCCAAGGGGGTCTTTTGGTCTGCCTACTTCCCTTACCTTTAAAGGGGATGAACTGTTTTTGTGCTTCCAGGAAAGCATTCCTGAAAAACCTTCAGCACTCGCTAGCTCCTTTAGCCTCCATGGGAGCTTCCCACAGAATCCCTCCCAACTGAGCTCTGAATGAGCTGAAGTTTGCTCTTGTAAAATCTAAAACCTTTGTCTTAATACTAACCTTCAGTGTGCTCAGCAGGATCCTGAACTCCACAATATCGTGATCGCTGCAGCCAAGGCTGTCACTAACCAAGATATTACAAAGCAGGTTTTCTTGGTTTGTGAGTAGCAAGTCCAGCAGTGCCTCATTCCTGGTTGGCACATCTAACATTTGTATGAGGAAGCAGTCCTCTACACATTCCAGGAACTTGATGGATGACATGTGAGCTGCTGTATTGTTCTTCCAACAAATGTCTGGGTAGTTGAAGTCATCCATAAGAACCATGTCTTTGTAAAATATTTGCAATGTAGTGAAGGGTGTTGCTTGTATTCCATATCTCTTGTTCAGTACTAAAATATTTTTTTAAAGGAAGTAGCTGATATAAAAATATTTTTTAAAGTAGCTGCCTTCAGTCATTTGAAAATGAATCTTTTTATAATTCTGTTTTCTTAAACTGTGCTTCTTCCATCAGGTTCTAAGAATTTGGCAAATAACTCCTAAAATGTTAAGATGTTAAACCACACATATCTGAATTTGGATTTGTAAATGTGTTGGTAAAAGTTTCAACAAAAGTCTAACTTCCTGACTGTATGTTGTTATCTCAGGGGTAAGTTCTGGCTTGCTATGCATTGCAAGAAAAAAATGAATCAGTGCATACTATTTAAGGTATAAAATTTGCTACATACTCAATGTTGAGAAGTACTTATCACAGCTTGAGGAAGGCTCGTTTCACTGAAGAAAGCTATAGAAATGTCAATTTTCTATGAACTGCAAAGTAAACATATTTAGAAAATTAATTAAAACTACTTAAAAAACTCTCCATGATCCTCATTCTTCCCCCTACAGGTTTAACTATAATTTATCTTTAATTCAATATTAATTAAATCAAATGCAATCTCCTTTATGGACGCATAAAACCTTGCCCACATGAACTTCTGTGCTGTTAACTATAATGCTATACTTTCTTTAAACTTATATGACTAAGATTTTATACACTTCTTTTTCAGTTAGCTTAACTTGGAACTTCACTAGATGATGATGAAATACACCACTGTTAAATCTTTCACAAAAATCAAACTGTCTACATAGGGTTTAAATCTACATCTCATCTGTATTTAAGGATTTAAGCTTATTTAGAGCTGGTTCACACTGGTTAACATTCAGTAAAAACTATGACTGAATTTCATCAGTTGAAATGGCATAATACAGATTACACCAGAAATTATGCACTTGTTTCATGTCTCCTTTCTGTCAAGAACTTCTTGTGATTTGGTTATGCATTCTCATTTGAATAAGCCCTGACCTTATTTTAGGAAGGTGGTTAAAGAAGGTACAATATACATTGAAAAACTTTATTCTTAAGTGGACTTTCCTTCTGTGTGACTGACTGTATGTGTTCATTTGTGCAATGGACAACTCCATGCAACATCCCAGTTTGCTTACAGAGGGGTACCAGCATCTTCAGTTGAAGACATTTACCCCATGTGCTGAAACATCAGGAATGGCATGGTGCCTAGTGTAAGTTTAAATTGCCTGAACACTGGTGCAGCATTCTTCAGCACTAGTAGAAAATTTCTCTCTGATAGTCCTTATAGTCAGTCATCCGTCTCCACATATAGCTATGCCTCTGAATCTCCTAGCTGCAGACACAGCTAAGTCTTTTGATCTTGTCTTCTCCAAATACAAAGAAAATATACTTGATGTGTAAAGTATGTGGTTCAGGTTCAGTCTTAAGAATAATATGGTTTATGAAAAAAAGCATAGGCTAATTTTCTGTTTCAGATTAAATTAGGATGTTATGCTAGTCAAGAACTTGGAGTAAGACAATTATCAAGGAAAGTATTTTTACGGAGGATCAGCCATAATCACCTGGATTTCGGCAGGAACCACCTGGATCACCTGGCTCATGAAATGGCCACAACAAATGTTGTATCCCCAAAAGGCTGAAGGAGGAAGTTGGCTGCCAGAAGTTCAAAGAATTAGTCCATCAACATTCAACTTTTACCATGGAATAGAAATTTTAGTAGGAGGCAAGACCTTAACTTAGTGTTGAGAGGAACCTTAAGAAGAGATGGTGAGGGTACTGAGAAGTCTTTCACACATACTGTCAAGGCCAAAATGACTCTTAACAAATGCACTTAATGGAAAAATCCATTTCTTTTCCTTCTGAAAGGTCATTTAGAATAACTGCAAGGCTAGTCTTAAATGAAAGAGAAGTTTTGGTGGAGCACAAAGAAGTTATTTTACTTTATGTAGGTATATCTTAATGAGTTTTTGTACTAATAATCATGACACTTTTTACCCAGAATGAGGAAGTATAATCTAATCTTAAAAGCCATTCAGAATCTAGTTATGAGGTAGAGGAAGATGAAGACAGCCTGAGTTAAATCAGATTTGAGAGCCAGGGCAGGATCCTGTCATTCTGAATTATTAAGCGTGGAACCTGTTAGCACCAAAACTGCCTCGGCCAAGGTGGACCTAAGCGTCACTGTGGTCATGTCATGGCTTTTCATCTGAACTTCAGGAGAGGAGATTACCACAAGCAGAGCAGTGCCTCTGGCAGGGATCCTGAAGACAGACTGAACTTGGTCCCAAAGGACCTTCTGTTTTCTCCAAAGTTTGGAGATAAAAAGCTTGGATGAGGATATGGGAAACTGCTTGGACCTGACTTGGTCACATCCCAAATGGAGAGGTGGTAAAATGCATTCTCTGATTCCAGGGTTAACTACTGGGAGTAGAGGATCCCTCCTTCTTACTTTAATGCTGCATAGTTTGTCCTGGATCCAGGGTCTTTTATCAGGGGCGTTATGTTAAACCAGAATATGCAAGATCACCCTCTCTGTCTATTACTCATGTCACCTCTTTGATGCCTCAGGCTCTCATTTTCACTCAGTTTCTTTTTATGGAATCATGTGTGAACTTGGAGAACTCTTAGCATGTTTTTCCTGAGGTTTAGGGATGTGAGTGGCACTTTTATACTGACATTTGTGCCTCATCACTTAGGAAATGTACTTAGCAATAAACTTAGCCAGCAGAATCCTGGTATGTCTCCCTTGTACAGTGTGTGAACCTGAGAGCCACATCACAAGTGGCCTCAAAGAGGAAAAAATGGGAGACAGGAGTAGAGTCCTGGCAGACGTCACTCATGATCCTAATTCAGCTTTCTGTTTAGATGCTTGCTTGCTCTGGGAGAAGCTATTGCTGAATATGATAATGACTTTTTTGGCATGGTATTTAGAGCCGCAAGGAATACCTCCCTGAGATACCCCTTTTCCTCACAGCACCAAAAATACACAGTGCTTCTTCAGAACATGTAAATTCAGCTGCTAGATGATGCACATTTTTAAGCCCAATGGGACTGAAGACAGCTTAAATGGAGCAGCAAGACCATGGCCAGTTAATTAGTCAGGCAATTTTGAATTATAAGATTAAAGCTCCAAGGCTTAAAGAAAAAAAAAAAAGAACCAAAACCAACCAACCCTTCAGTAGTGTCTCAGAGATATTCATTAAAAAAAAAAAAAAATTTAAAAAACCCCCAGAATTAAATACACTAGAAAATGTGGGGGTTTTTGTTTGTTTTTTTTTTTTTGTTTTTTTTTTAATGTATGTGTTTTAACAATATTAGAAGGTGTCCATGACACAATAGGAAATTAAAAGTTTAAAAGTTTAAAATCATTCTGGCTTGGCTAGGTATTCCTCAGGAACTGAGGAATTTAGGGTATACACTATTTGCCCACAAGAAATAGTGGGGTAGAGGTTTCTGTGCTTTGACTGACACCAATAAGGCCAAACCCAATTCTTGGGTCTCCAGTTCTGGACAGAAGTATATCAGAGATGCTTGTGTACTTGAAATAGATGTTTTGGTTATAAATATTAGGGTTGCTCATCAGCAGTGGAGGTTTAACATCACACTGACTTTTATCACACGTAGTCACATGTAAGGGAAGAAAAATGGAGATCAATGAGCAATAATTTGTGTTTTCAATTTTTGTATACAATAAAATGTTTAATTTGATTTATGTTAGTGAATTTGGGAAAATAAATATAGCACATTCTATTGTAGGGAAATAAATTTCCTTAAGACACTGAATAATTCTATGTATATTGCAGTGCTATCCAAAGGAGCAGTCAAGACCACGGCCTAGCTGTGCCTGTTTTCACACAGAGGAAGATGTTCCAGACTGTTTACCTTGTAAACCTTCAATTTTGCAAATGGTACCATTCACATATTTAGGAGTAAGTGCACACAAGAATCTTTCAACACAAAAACTATTTAACTATATTTTAATGTTTAATTGAATAACATAGCAGGTAAGGACACAATTACAAGTAGATGCACAAGGTATCTAGATCAACCCTTGTACATCTAAATAGGATTTGAGAGGATACATCCTCTATTGGCCAGTCAAGATTTAATAAGATCAATATCCCTGTTTAGTTCTACTACTTCACAGCTCCTTGTAAAGATTTTTTTTACATCAGCATGCTAGAGTGGGAAACACCATCATCCAAACCAAAATGCATTTATATGAAAATATTTTCTTCCTTTTCCCACTGCCAAGAGTGTCTCCCACTAGGGAGAAGACTATGTTTAAAATAAAGGAAAAGGTATTTCTGAAGATTAGATTAGCTAGTAAACCAAGGTAGATATTAATGGCTATGTGTTCATCTTGCAGTCCTCAGTGCGGAACACATGATCTTCACTGATCCTTTGGCTTGGACTCTGATGGTTAACTGGACGAGGTTTTGGAATTTAAGAACTAAGTTCTCTAATGAGGATTTTGCTCCCAACTGTGTATTAACTGGCCAACACAAGCTAACTATAATGTATATGATATATAATCTTCCTTGCTGTTCAGAACAAAATTAAGCTAGGAAAATTGGAATGAAGTTTGTATAGTGAGGAAGCATTTAATGCTGACAATTATATAAAATTTTATTATTTTGAACATGTTGAATGAGAAAATTGACATTTATGTGAGGATATTTCTGTATTTCTAAAACAAAACCTTTTTGGAGCAACCAACACTTTCCTTCCTTTAACCAAGGTAATTAAACAATGGTAATTAAAACCATAGACTTTGCATCAGATGCTGGACTAAGTTTATTTTGTGACTTCTGGTGTTTGTGACAGCAGTAATCACACTTCATTACAGGATGCATTGTAAACCTCTCCAGATGAAATCTGACAAGCTGTTTTGTGACAGCCACCCTCAGTGTGATTGAGATGTCTGTACGCCCAACATTAAGCTACTTAGGCTTATAAGCCAAAGCTTTTACAACCCCGAAGCCACAAATCCTTATCACTTTGTTTCACAGCCTTTCTTCCTTTATTATCTCCAACAGTGGTGAAAACATTAAGAAAAGCTACAGCTGAGACCTTGCATGGATTTTTTGAGGGGCCGTTAATCACTTTGTGCTAGATTCTAACATGAAGTCTTAATCACCATTTCCAAAAACATGGAAGAAAAGCACTAAATTAATTCACGGTGAGTTGGATATTTCTGACTGCAAGTAGGCTGTGTGAGCACACCTGTTTACATGTCAGTCTTCAGTGTTCACTTCTTCCTTGCTGAGCAATACTCATGTAGGAAATTCTGCTCTACTACAGAAAAGCCTTCTGTGAAGTCAGACTGATTACATACTCCTGTCTTAAAGTCCAATCAGTTCTGTTGGCTATCACAGATAGAACAGGTTCAGTGTCTGTGGAAGAGGTAATCTGACACTGCCATAGTGTAATTATTTTATATTTAGTAGATGCTGATGCCACTTCTTTGCATCCCTCCTCTTTGAAACAAAATAAAGCATAATTTCTTTGTATAAACCCCATAAATTCAATAGGAGACCTGCAGATACCTCTGCGGAAGAGCTACAATTCCGCTTTATTACTTGTCACTTTCAAAGAGATTTTTCTTCTGTTACAGCTGTTTACAAGGTCAGACTGTTTGAAATACGTGGTTGACCAATCTTCCCTTCTGTAGGGAAGGAGGTAGTGCAACTCAGTGCTAGATCTGTTGCGGTAGTACAGGCAACGGAAATAGTGGCAAAAGATATGGAATCTTGACAACCTCATCTGGAAGCTAGAAATAATTGGGCTGTTAAGGGATGGCAACCCAAAACACCGCTTTTTTTTGTGTGGAATGCAGTTCTTGCCCCTGTGACATCTCCCCAGTCAAAGGGATAAAGAACTATTGCTTCTTTGGCCAAATTTAGATCTCTAGACTATTTTTTTAAATTATTGTACCACACCTGAAAGAATCAACCATGTGAGGTTTAAAATCAATCAGTCAATTTTCTTCTCTACATTTTGAATTTTTAGCCTTCCTAAAGGCTCAATAATTACTTTTATAGCAGACAGTATGTGTGGAGATGTTAGGAGCTCTATCATCTTGTAATTTTACACTGATCTGTCAAGGTGTCTCTGTGAAGATGAGAAAAAGAAATAATGCTTATTTTATTCAGTTATTTTCCCCTTCAGCTTTTCCCATAAAGTCTGGTGAGAGAGATAACAAAACTGGGATCTAAGTTGATCTGAAATGTTTCGTGTTGGTAGAAATCTCCTTGGGATGGACTGACAAAGAAAAAACCCAGCAGAATGAGAAGGCAGAGGTCAGAGCAGAGAAGCAGGATCTTCTGTTTTTCCAAGGAGCTTTTTCTTTTGGCCTGTGTTTTTGTTTTTCCTGAAGACTCCAGTATACTGTAAGAATTTCAGAAAGGGAAGGAGATATTAAGAAAAAATTTCCTAGACTGGGTAAAAATTAGACAAATATTGGAGTTAAACCATCAAGCCACAGTTTTAAAATTTAAAAGTTATCTTACAGACATAACAGCAACAGTGAGTTGTGGGATAGATATCCTGCTCTGGAGACTTTAAAAAAAACCACAATCCAACCCAGAAAGAAAAGGCAAGCATTCTGCTTCACCTTGTGACTGGCAGGTTCAGTTCCAGTTCAGGTTTCCTGTGTGTAGAGACAGACACCAAAATGAAGAAATCCCCTATATACAAAGGATTTCTACAAGTCCTTGTTAGCAGCTAAAGATCACAAAATCTTTTCAGGTTCTGTAGGAAAGTCAAACAGCTTTGGTTAATTCTTCCCTTTTTTCTGGACCTTAAATTCCTCAAGAATCTCTTAACTGACGTTCACTTTTACGTGTACCATCTTCCCCTCTTCCTATTCCTCCTACTTAAAGTAAGGTTTTCTAGTATTGCCCTTTTGAAATAAAGAGCTGTCCCCCATGTACTTTGAGAACCTGTTGCCTGTGCCCTGCTCCACCTGGGTGGCAAAACTTCCCCTTTGCACATACTCTTGCCCTTTGGATGCTTAATTACTATGAAAAGCCTCGCCTACCTCCTCACCCTCATGGGATGGCTTAAAGGTTGAACCTAGTGCCACCCTGCTCCCTCCCACTTTTCCCTTTACCTTGTAAGGTCTGTCTCACTTTCTTCCTGGGCTTCGAGGCACGGCACACCTGTTCGATGCACCTCTGAATGCCTCCCGCCCTGTCCTCCCTGACCAACCTGCCCCTTCTCCTCAGCGCCACTTCAGAGCTGCAGGTTATTCTAACCAGTCTCTCCCCCCCGCCAGCTAACGTCCTTGTGCTGTTCATATGGGGGCTACCTCTACTTTGTCCTCCCGACCCCGAGCGGACCGAACAAGTTGCCCCTGCTGTGCGGTATTGATCATTTAATTCCTCCCCGCGCCCCGCTTTCGGCCGCGGGGCCGTCACTCTCTCCCGCCTCAGCCTCGCGCCCCCTCAGCGGGCACCGGCGAAGCCCCGTTCGAAAGGGCGCCGGCAGCCCGCGCCTGCGCACTCCGCTCCCCGCTGGAGGCGAGGGGGCGGGGCGCCCACTGCCCACCGCGCCCCGGCTCGGCGGCTCGGGGAGCCGAAGGAACTACGTGGCCCGGCATGCCCCGCGCGGCCCGCTCCCCACGGCCGGAGGGAGCGGGCTCCTCGCCGGGCACGCCGGGCGCTGGAGTTCTTTGGCGCTG
>JAVJGG010000054.1:37925815-37993819 GCA_035590195.1 Aviceda cuculoides | reverse complement strand
GCCGCCCCCTCTGCGCGCCCCTCGGCTCTGCGGCGCTGCCCGCGACCCCCGGCGGGGCAGCGCCGGGCTGGGGCTTGTGCCGCGGGTACTCCTTGCCCTCCCGTCCGTTTACCGCTTGATTTTTCAAACCCTCCCCGCGGGCTCAGGTGCCTCCCCGCAGCTCCACCCTCCTGGGAAGCGGCGGCCCCGCGGGGCGGTTAATGTGTAACCCCGCGGACCGTTGCTCGAGGCGGGCGGCGGCGGGGACCCACCGCCCTCCCCTCCCCTCCGCTCCGCTCCCCTCCTCTCCTCTCCGCGGCCTGCCGGGTCGCCCGGCGCCGGAGCCGTCCCCGGGAGGTGGGCTGCAGCCGGGTCGCCGGTGCCGCCGAGGAAGCCGGCGGCGGAACTTTCGGAGCGGCTTGCGCAGCGTTGCGCTGGGAGTCAGGCGTGCATCCCCCCCCCCGCCCCGGCTCTCGCCTGTGCGTGGAAGCGCCGTGAGTGCAAACCGTCCCAAGCCTTTTTCCCCACCGCTTTTATTCCTCAGCAGATCTCGCGTGTCGCTGCTTCGGTCTGAAGTGCTGCCCTTTTTCGTGGCGTCCCAACAGCTTTGGAACGTATTTGCAAGAAAAGAAAGCGGGGGGGTGAGGGGGGGGGAAATGCCTAACTACCAACAAAACCTTTTCACCTTCTTAAATACAACAAATAAATTAATCTGAATTGTAAACACGCGACTGTTTATACAATAGCTTTAGAAAACTTTGTCCTTCGTCGCAGGAGTCTTGCCGGACAAAACTGCAAACGTCCTATTTGTGTTCTTTACACTTTGTACGCTGGCTTCAGGGTTGAGAGGAGTTTTTATTAACAACTATTTTTTAGCCTGCTGTTACTAATTAAAGTCAGTATTTTTTGAACGATCGCACTAGGTACACCTAATTGTTTTCTGCCAAAGCAGTTGCTGCTTATACAGGAAACAATGGTATGTTTTGCCAATTGTGAAATGCTGGTAAGACGTTTTTATTAAAACACTGTCCTGCCCAAGTTCTGAAACAACTAGTAGCTGTCTTTGCAGGTTGTGCTGTTACATTTCTCGTGTAACTTGTCTATAAACACATACCACATTTGAATAGTGAGTGGAATTCAAATTTTATAACTTCATTTGTGCTTTGTAGTGACATCATTTGTGAAAGTCAGTTCTGCCTTAATGAGTGGCACCCACGCTGAAGAGTCTTTTTCAGTACTTCAAGACCTGTGTGAGGGATGAGGGAACAGTCTCTCTCCTCTATGCGCTTCCACTTTGGATGCTTTATCCTCCTACTGTCTCACTATTGAAAAACAAAATGAAGCCAACCAGTTCTCTGCTTTAAAAAAAAAAAAAAAAAAAAGCCACCACATTAACATGGATCCTGTAGTGCCGAGTACCAGCTCATTTCCAAAGGCTTTTCAAAATGAACTGGTGGTCAGTTTTGTAGTCTTAAACTTCACATGCTCCCTCACTGCCCTCTAACTGTTAAGGTTATAGTCTAACATAGACTATAACAGGAATGTGCCTCCTGTTTCTGTTTGCTCTTTTTGTTGCTATGAGTTAACAAGAGCAGAAGCAGGAAACAAACCACCTCTCTCCCTTGAAAGTAAGCAAATAAGTATTATTTTCTTTGGAGTTGAGAGTTTGAAAATGACATGAAAAGCTAAGGTGGATATGTAAAAATGTTACATAAAGAAAGGCAATGATTGTGGGATAAAGTACAATTCAACTGTAACTGGTATTTTTGGTGTTTTATACCCCCAAAATAATTGATTGAAATGGTAGACCAGAATGTACACTGGCAGAAAACTCAAATATTTCTTTTTGTTTTGCAGTTCTGTGACAAAGCTGATGTATATGGGCAAATTATGTTATTTCACATACTTGAACAACTCTTAATTTGTATATATTAGTGTTTCTGTCTGAAATGTCCTGTGAAATGTTTTGTAGCTATTAAACTGTATTTGTTCTGTGTCATATTACTAAGCTGTGTTGGTACAAATTTTGATGAAGTTTCTGAAATAATAGCATTAATTTTATATTTGCAGTGTTCTTCAATAGTAGGAATTTTTATGTTTTCAGTGTTTTTAATAAGTATATTGAAATGTCACAAAACTATATTACTTGCTTAGGATTTAGTTACTATGTATTACAAATTATTCTGCTTTTATAGGCCTGTTTTTGCATATAAAATGCACATATCCTCCTGACTAATATTCACTGATATCTTTTGTACAGACTTTTTTCTTTAAGACTTACTTTATCATACTTAGCAATAGCAGAAAGTCAAAGTAAGCTTGACCATGTGTAATATTGTGGTGTAACTGTTTTTCTGACATACTGTATATGACTGAATGTAATTATGCTATCAAATTAATAAAATTCAGTGCTATAATTATTAGAAGTAGTTACAGTAGCATAATATTGGTAAGCTCAGTAAGCTTCAGTATTTAATTAGAACTGAAAATCAACAGCTCAATTTTCTTTGGTTACACATCACAGTTATCACAGGTTCATGATAGTTCCCTAACAATTTCATGTTTTAGTAAACATGCAGACACCCACAAAGCTTTATATCAGTGCAACTAAAATGATGTCTTTGTTTCACTGCATACAGTGTACATTTTGTAATTTGTTGCAGGAAAAGGATGTTCAGACATATGATTGCTTTGAAACTGTGGAAGTTTGTGCCATTTTTGTGCCATACCTCTTTAGCTCCAGGTTTCAAATCTGCAAAGAAAATGAAAACTTAGGCAATTAGATAATTTGATAATTTAGTTTTGAACTAATTTGTTAACAGTTTATAACTCAAATACTCTCTGTTGGAATCTCTCTGGTTATGAGAAACACTATTTTTGTATTTTTTCCATTCGTCTGTCATGCCATTGTTGCAGTAATACATATTTGAATGCTGAGGGTTCTTGCAGAAGAGCTACATTTGTCTTTTGTCTTGAAGTTTCCTAGATAAATTTAGTGAGTTGTTATTTGTCATGGGCGTAATGGGCACAAAAAATGCACAATAATATTCAGCTACTGAGGGAGGGAAGAGATGGCTTTTCCAGTAATGTAACACAGTTTTTTATTTGGTTTTTATAGTGTGTATACACATTAATATTAAAAAAACCTTTAATGTTGAATTACTTCCTAACTTTACACTCACAAAATTACACGAGTATTTTAATAGCTGGAAGTCTTCACACCTGTGGAACTTCATCATTAGAGAAAAGTAATATATTAGCGGCCTGCTGTTTTGTTTTTACAATGGTCAGGTTTTGGAATGACGTTCCCTTATCAGTGGTTATCATCTGGAATAAACGCTTGATGTTTAAGGGGCATAGGTTAGGAAGGCAAATAGATAAATTGAGTTGTGAACAGAGTTAAAAGGAATCCTCTCATAGCAAATGTGGAATCATGAGGTAAGACAACACTGGGGTTTGCTTCTTCCCAAGAGCAGCCTAACTACATTTTCATTGTGTGGTTTTTATAGTTGCATTTAGGGTTTTTTTTATAGATTTAGAAAGATAGCTGGAAAAATCTGTTTTTCTTATCAGCTACTTCAGCGTTACAATATTGAACCTCAATTTTTTTGTAACTACTGCTTTTTATTGTATTTTTTTTAGTCAAGTTATTTATAATCTAATACTCTTTTAATTGTTTCCTTTCCTCTTGCAAGCTAGTAGCACACTTTTAGGTGCCAGATGCTGTAGTCCTTTATGTTGACCAGGTAAGCAGCACAGTTTTGGAGGGTACCCAAGGGACACATTAGGCTATTCTCCAGACAATTGGGAACTGAAATATTCACTGTAAGGCAAATTAAAACATGTATATACTCATGCTCCTAGATAGTAGGTTTTTATTTACTGTTCGGCATTTGTTTGGTTTTTTTTTGGTTGGAGAACTATATCTTGAAATATTTAATGATTATTCTCAGAAAGTACCAGACCTAATTAGAGATAACTGAATGTACAGTGATCTCTTGGTTCACAAGTTTAGCCTCATCAGGAAGAGGTCAATCTATGTTTAAGGCACGAGATGATGCAAGTTGACAGGGGTCTTTTACAGTAACGTGTGAGATTGGTTAAATGTTTGCAAAGCATTTCTTATGTTATGATTTCCATTCAAAGGTTAAGTGTGAAGTTTCATTACTTCTTAAAGTGAAGTTATTTTCTTAAATTATAGGGGAACTGTTGTTACTGAAGCTAGATAATTGCTATATTAAAACAATTTGCAAAAACCGTACTGCATTGAACAGTCACAGCTGCACCATGGAGACATAAAAATCTGATGTCTCTTTGTTCAAAAAAATACAAACTAAAACCCAAAAGTAAAGTCAAGCGAATGTCTTCTAGTATCTTGAAGGCTGTCCTGTTTAGAATTTGGAAGGGTCCTAAGGAAATCACATCCTGTAGTTGAGTATTGAGCAGAATATTCAAGAAACAACAGTGGTGTTTTTAAAATTTGGTAATCAAACAACTCATATGTAGTTAAGTAGTTAAGACTTTGATCCTAAATTGTATTTTAGTGGTTTTGGTTTTCTTTTTTTTTGTGGAACTTGGCCTTTCTGTTTGTTCTGTCCCAGGCAAAAATACTGTGAGTGTGCTGTGGATTGCATCATATTTTGAGTGGGTTTTTTGGTTATTTCTGTAGCTGAGAGCAATGTCAGAAGGATTTCTTGGTCATTTTTCTTTCATGCAAGTAGTGGGTTGAACAAAACTTAATTTAACACTTTAGATACAATAAATAAATGTGTGTGTGTATATATTTTTTTTATGTGTATCTATTTATCTAAAATGTTGCCCACATATACAAGATACTTGCTTTTGAGTACCTTTTACACTTTTAAGCATGTTACATTGTGACTGAGTTATGAATAAGCCTGTGGACCAGCTCAGGGCAGTAATTATTTTCAGATTAGTTTTCACTTGCTCAGACCGAGTTTATTGCAATTTTATGTAGTTGTAGTCCTCCAGTTATTTCAGTCATCCTCCAGACCTGTGGAAGTAAGAGTTCATATCATGCAACAAGGGGATAGTTTCAAAAGTTGAACAACTTGTCATTTCTATTCCTTGTGTTAAACCACTTTTTCTGCATTTTAACCTGCTTAGTGGAGGAAACCTCTCTAAAACAATGGAATTTACCTGAGTATAATTAGAACAAGACATCCAGACTCCAATGTCAACACCAGAATGTAATGAAATCTTCTATTTCTTGCCGTTCATATAAAGCTGCTTTATCTTAATTGTAAAGTCATGACTAGATTAATACTGGCAGCGTGTGGAGTTCCTTCTTTTTTCCTCCTTTTTTTTTTTTATTTTTTAAGCTAAACTAAAACACATGGCTGTTGGAATGACTGACTGAAATGCTTTTTTTTTTAATGTGTTTACTTTCTGTCAAATTATTTTTGAGTAGATTAAATTGATTGATGTAACAGTAAATCTGATTTTGGGTCGCTTTGATCTAATGCATGATTGAATGCCCATTTGCTGTTCCATACGTAAATGAAATGTTTGTGCAAAAGTTGAGGTTTGAGATACTTATTTTAAGCTGCCTTTGTAGCCAGTCAGTGGAGAGATACAGGTAACTGTAGGGGTAATTTCTTTAACCTGTTTTACGTGGATACCTTTGGTACCTGTTTCTGTACATTGAATATAAAGTGGGGATGGGCTGTAGCTGCGTAGATACACTGAGCTCTAATTTTTATGTTGCTGGGAAAGGATAGATGAGCTTCATCCAGGATTTTAACTGTGCTGTAGAATGTGGTGGTATTGCAATGGTTCAGTAAGCCAGAAGTTAACTGAATAGTAGGTAACATTGTGGAGTTGGGGAAGATGTAACATACTGTAGTATGAAAACATCAGCTGTACATCAGAAAAGTTAGATTCTGTTCTTTGCTTTGTCATTTTGGACAGCCACTTTATTTGCATTTGCTACTGCTTTCTCATCAGTAAAATGAAGACTGTGGTACCTGTTCTTTTCAAATTGTTTCAAGTGTTGTGTTAATTCTCTAGCAGAGTTCACTAGCAATATTTCTGAACAGTAAAGGGAGTACTGGGTACTAAAAAACCTGAAATATGTTAGAGAATTAAAATGTGGGTTTTTTTTTTCTTTCTTCAGAGCTTCATCAGATGAAGGAGTGATACTCTTGAAACATGACAAAAAACTGGACTAATTAGAAGTTTTCCTACTTCAGGGAAAAAACCCAAGATGTATAGACCAGGGGAAACGGTCAAACGTCGACTAAACATGCATGCTCCTCCTCGGATAAGAAGTGTGGAAGTTGCTAGAGGAAGAGCAGGTTATGGGTTTACCCTTTCTGGACAAGCTCCTTGTGTTCTTAGTTGTGTTATGAAAGGAAGCCCTGCAGATTATGTTGGACTTAAAGCAGGAGATCAGATATTTGCAGTTAATGAAATCAATGTGAAAAAAGCCTCTCATGAAGATGTAGTGAAACTTATAGGAAAATGTTCTGGAGTCCTGCACATGGTCATTGCTGAAGGGGTTAGTCATATAGATTCATGTTCAAGTGATGAAGAAGTTGGTTTTTATGATGGGAAGGGGTGGCTGAAACCCAAACCTGACTCTAAAGCTCTGGGTATAAACAGAGCAGAGAAAGTTGTTGAAGAAGTGCAGTCCGGTGGAATTTTCAACATGATTTTTGAGAATCCTACTCTTTGTGCTGGTAACTCAGATAATTCTGCACCAAAACAAAGATCGTTTTCAATTTCTGCTGCTATTAAATTTGAAACTGGCAGTGAAAGTGTAAGCAATCCAAACCTACTGTCAAAGGAAGAAATACCCAAAGTCCTAAATGATGATTCAGTTTTTAGAATTGGACTGGAGAGCGCCGAAGACTTTGGATTAGATGCAAGCATTTTAAATGTTGCCATGATTGTAGGTTACCTAGGCTCAATTGAGCTTCCTTCAACAACCTCGAATTTGGAAAATGAGAGTTTGCAGGCTATTCGTGGATGCATGAGACGTCTGCGGGCAGAACAAAAAATCCATTCACTAGTGATGATGAAGATAATGCATGACTGTATTCAGCTCTGCAGTGACAAATCAGGTGTAGTGGCAGAATATCCTGCAGAGAAACTGGCATTCAGTGCTGTTTGCCCAGATGACAGAAG
Organism: Aviceda cuculoides; assembly: GCA_035590195.1. Taxonomy (NCBI): domain Eukaryota; kingdom Metazoa; phylum Chordata; class Aves; order Accipitriformes; family Accipitridae; genus Aviceda; species Aviceda cuculoides. The sequence goes on along the minus strand of JAVJGG010000054.1, from coordinate 37,986,691 downwards.
ATTCTTTGGACTAGTTACAATGCAGACAAATGATGATGCGAGCTTGGCCCAGGAAGATGAAGGGGTTCTGAGGACATCTTGCCATGTTTTTATGGTGGATCCTGAATTATTTCATCACAAAATTCACCAGGGCATAGCAAGACGTTTTGGACTGGAATGTACAGCAGATCCAGACACAAATGGCTGTCTAGAGTTTCCAACATCATCTCTACCTGTTCTTCAGTTTATTTCTGTCCTTTATAGGGATATGGGGGAATTGATTGAGGGAATGCGTGCGAGGGCTTTTCTTGATGGTGATGCAGACGCTCATCAGAATAATAGTACAAGCAGTAACAGTGATAGTGGAATTGGAAATTTTAACCAAGAAGAAAAGAATAATAGAGTTCTGGTGGTTGATTTAGGGAGCAATCCGAGTAAACACATTCCTAACAGCATATGGGAAAATCCAGTAGGAAGGGGACAAAATCAGCCTGCTTCCCATTGGAATGGCTTCTGTCATGAACAAGAAGGAAATGTTCCTTTAGAAGTAATTCAGAATGATAAGTCCCAAAATGTGAGCAAACACTTAAGTCCTTCTGCTCGTATTGAAGTTCCACTGGTTTCCTCCCGAAATTCAGTACCCCCATCAAAGAAAAACACTGCAGGCATAGGCAATCAAAGGTGGTTGCCTGTGCATGTTTTACAAGAATGGCAGCATGGAAATGCTAGCGACCAGGAGTCGTACACTGATTCTACGGACGGCTGGTCAAGTGTTAACTGTGGAACTCTTCCCCCGCCAATGAATAAGATTCCAGCTGACAGATACAGAGTCGATGGCAGCTTTGGTCAGCCACAGTTAAAATCTCATAAAAATGAATGGTCTAAGAAGATGTTTTGCATGCAGAACAAATTTGGCCCTCAGCACAGTATTAGGAAGTCTAAAGAAGATAAAAAGGTAAGAATATGTTGATACTGGTTCCTAAAAAACAACAACAAACCCCAAGCCCAACAGCCTATGGTATTTTTACACCATGATATTTGTATACTAATATTTAAACATGTATTATATCTTTTACAGAATTTCGGATGAAGAAAATAATATGGTTCTTTCTCCTTTGCAGAGGCTTTGCATATTCCTGTTTAATTGAGTGCAGCTCTGGAATTGTACTTCTGCTGGAAGTGTTGTCTGTTAGAGCTTTCTCACATTTCTTTTTGTCTCTTCATTGTTTCCAAATGTTGCAGTGGCATTGCAATAAAAGGAGACATGACATTCTAGCAACTTCAGTTCCTTCTGACCTCCAGCAGCAAAAGAATGGAAACAGTCTGGATCTTCAGTCTGGTTCCTTTTTTGTAGAAGGCTGGCTTGCAAATGTTATTATTTTAGTGATATCTATTTTTATAGAGGTGTAGTCTAATCATTAGTCAAAGACTTGTGTTGTACTCTTTAACTGAATAAGATAATTTTACTATAAAAATTCCCTCCAGGAAACAGTGTTAAACCTACATCAAAGGATAGTCGATGTGGTGATTATAGTGTCCACTATTAGGTCACAAATCTAACATTCTGCCAGTAAGCTGTAATTCAAATTTTATTCCAAATTACTGCTTCATCTACTTCTTTTGTCTACTATTAGGCCTCTATAAACCAAAGTGAGAAGATTTAAAAAAAGAAGTGTGGGAGGGGTATCCAACATAATTACGTACTGTTCCCTTTGTCACATACACGTTTTGCTGTTGAGGGAGCTAATCTCATGGGATTCTATTGTTGATAACTGGGATTCTAGTAAAGTGGAGGTCATTGGTCCTAGACTAAGACAGTTAGTAGCAGAGTTGTATCTAAAATATTTGCTGACTCCAGGGAAAGACTTCAAATTCAAGTGTCCATCATGCTATCCAAATCTGTTTTTGAAAAAGTGGGGTTTTTTTCACCTGATTAAAAACATCCAACTGCTGCTCAGGTGGATGGCAGTGGAGATCCATTAGTTGTTTCATACTGTTATAAACAAAATCTTTGCATTGGTGTGACACTCAGGCATAGACTTTTGGGGGGTTAGAATGCAGAACTTCAGAACATTTTGGTTTTGGTGTGGAAAGAGAAATTATTTTTTATTGCTTTTCTTGCACTGTAAAGCCAACAACTTTCACATACATTCTTTTGTATGCTTTTTGTGCTGAAAATAATAAAAAAAGCCCCTAATACGTATAATAGTTATGCACTAGTGTATTTTTAAGGTGAAGTGACTGCTACAGTCATCAGTGTTTTCCAGACACACAATAGTGTATTAAATTTCAAGTGATCTTAAATACAAGGTGATTCACACTTCTCAAAAACCAAAGAGAAATTATCCAAACAGAAACACTTAATTTGAAAACATTGCGCACCGAAACCACCTAACATTCAATTCTATCTGGTACCCTGAAGACTACATGCTTCATGATCTCTTTGCTGATGGACCAAGGAAAAGGCTTCTTTATATGCAGCACCTGGTGCAGATGCATTACGGATGTCGGTCCTAAGTGCTCTTTAGGAACTGGACCAGCTGCATGGGATGCTGTTGAAATTCCTTCAGGGCCTCTGCAACAAGTTTGTCTGGAGTGTTGTCCATGATAGTAATATGGATTAGATTTTTTCCCAGAGATTTAAAACTAAAAAATCATTTCTGAAATGATTGAAAGATTTATTTCATGGAAGTCAAGAATATACTAATGAAAATCTCATAGAAAAATTTACTCTTTAAGATGAAAGATGTTCTATATGTGGGTAAACAGTAATAATATTTCACCTACTGTGTCACTCAGATCAGCATATACCAGAATATATGTTCCAACACTAAGTATCTCAATCTTTTTAAGTCTATTTACTAATAAAATAGGCATTCTGTTCTTTGATTAATAACAAATTTGTTTGCAAGACACATTTAAAATGTTCCTACATGGTTTTAGTATTTAGTCTCCTCATTAAGGCTACAGAACCTCTTTTGCATTTTAATTTTGTTTTTCAGTATTATTGAAGGCTATTGAAACTGATGAGAAAAGCTCATGAAAGTCTTGAAATCATTTGCAAGCATAAGTTGCAAGCACTTAGCATTATTCAGAGTAATTCATAAAGATGAAGTAGTACTATGGTACTATGTTCTCATCTTAAATCTTTAATGAAAATAGTCAGGGGATGTCATTACTGATGAATGTACCTCTGTGCTTCTTCAGGTACTGCAGAAATAGGGAAAATCTATGTTTTTGCATATTAGGGCACTAATTCGCTTTCATAAGAGAATGATATTCAGAAGTTCAGACTTCCTTTTTGCTTTGTGTGAAGAGGTAAGACTGTCTATTCCAAAACAGTATTCAGATGGGTTAGATGCTGCGTTCTAGAAAACTATACATCCTCAGCTTCCTGTGACCTTTTTAAGTGGTGAGGACTGATTTTACACAGCATGCTCAGACACATTCCAGTCATGGAATAAAATATATAAAGTGGCGTCGTAGGATTACATTCATATTTTTACAATCTAGTGGCTGAGTCTAATGCTTCATTTGGCAGAGCAGCCCTTAAATTGCTTTTTAATTAAGGTGGGATTTTTTTGTCTTTTACATTAATACTGAAGGGTAATATATCTTATGAGTGGGAGTGTGTGGAAGCCACTAGAGGGAGAAGAGGTTACCAAAGCTATAGTTTTTTGTGATGGACTCTGCACATCAATATTATGTACCTTCTTCCTTGCAGCTTTCATTACACACTGGGGAAAGGACATGAGTTCCTGGATGCAATTCTGATCTAGCAGAACTGCCATGCAGCTAAACAGTGATGATCACAGCATGTAATTCAGGAAAATATGATGTACTGTATGTACAGTGCTAGTGGGAGGTAGGAGGAGCATATACTCTTTCCTGATTTTATAGATGCACTAATAAAACATTTGTGAATTGTACAGAACATAAGCAGATGTGAGGAAAGTGCTAGTGAACTTATCTGTTTAAAACTGCACTTTAAGAACTGGACCTGAGAGGTGTTTCCTGTGGGTAGGAATAGGTATGGCATTTCAGACTTCAGGTTACAAGGAAGTAAACACGTTTTCTGAGCATTGTTTTCCCTTTAGTGTTGTAGTCCCTTTAATGATGATGTTTTCAGCTCACAAATTAGAATTGTGGTTGATTTTGTAATTGGCAAAACCACTTTAAATATTAATATTCTTTACACTGCTACAAAGCATTTTAAAGTTCAATATAAATGTGAATAGGTGAAAAAATTAAAATGCCTGATTTGATTAAATGTTACTGGATAGCATAAGGTTTTTTGTTTTGCTTTAAAGTGTTGTAAGGAATTTATCCCTAAATTACTGAACTCATACTTTCACAATTGCTGTATTTTTTGTTTTTTAATCTTTGGCTTTTAAAATGATTGTTGTTAGTAAGAGAACTGAATCAGGGAAATCTTTGTTCTATTCCACCTCTTCTGACTGTGATTTAGTGGAGGGTATCTCTGGCCCTATGCATCTCTCAAATTATTTCCTGTGCTGAACTTCACGTTTCCTGTGTTTCTTAAAAGTTTCATGTGAACAGATTTCTATTGAAGCATCTTATGAGACTTTGTGGGGAGTCTCCTTGACTTCTGTAGGCCTTAGGCTAAAACAAGTAGTGGGAGGCCTGATGATATTGCCGAAATTCACTGAAAAGGCAAATCGTGGAAGGTAAGGTGACTTTCAATATCAGAATGACTAAGGAGGATTTCTGGTGGTGAGAAGCTTCTGAATTGCTGTAAGACTGATACTGGGTAGGGGTGTGTAGTCTCCTGAGGTCTGTGGGACTAGCAGATGAAGAGTCCGGTTATGGTTTTAGTGGGAATGGAATAATTCCTGCCTTTTTGTTTGTTATTCCTTTTGCACTGTACTACCTTTGCTGTCGCATTGTTATTTTCACCTTCTTCAGCATCCCACTAAGTTCCAGTCACTTACCTACTCACCCTTTTGCATGATTTTGGGTTAAGCAAAAGAAAAGCACCATAAGCAGTATGAAAACATCAGGAGATGTTAGGATTGGCAAGGGACTTGAAAAATTGCTGAACAGGGAAGCATTCCTTTCCCTTTGGACTGAATTAATACAGCCAAAAATGCGTCTACCCATTACTGTTTTAAATTAAGTTTTACTGGGAAAATACTCCTTTTTCCACTGGAAAGCTTCATAACAGTCAGTTTAGTCTTTGAGTTTTCTCTCCATTAGGACAGAATCCGAGGCATTGACCTCTCACCATTCTTTTTTTTTTTTTTTTTCTTTTTTCGAAAGAAAGTCTGTTTTAATATTGTGGAGGCAAGTATAACATTTAACATCACAAGAGGTTTTACAACCTGAGCTTAGTAACTAGTATTTGGGTACTAGGTTTATTCCAAATGAATGTGACAAATTATTAAAAAAGAATTAAAAAGCCTTTTAAAATTTGGGGTATTGATTTTTAGAAACCCTTTTCTGCTTCGTATTTGTTGTAAGACTTCTATCTTGAACACATTATTGTTTCCGCTCATGAAAAGCGTGGATTTGTAGATTTGTAGATCTTAGAGGAAGAAAAAAAGGATAATTATTCTAATAGATTATTATTTCTATTTCATTAGAAACTCAGTGACTCCGAGACTCACTGGACAGTAGTATTGCAAATACTTTTTTTTTTTTTTTTTAAACCCAAAAAACCTATCAACTGCTTTGTAACCTTCATGACTTAAGCTACTGAAAATATTGTGAAAATGTAGAAGAGACAAGACAGGTAAGCAATACTGTGGGCTTCACTAATGCATCTTTCCTTGCTAATATATTTTCTGGGTTACTATTATTGTTACTGTGTTTTGATCAGAAGTTAACTGTAACTACTTCACAGTTATCTTTGTTTCGAAAGCAAGTACTACTGAAAAAGATATGTTGTTCAAGTTAAAAATGGAATAGGGTTTTTTTGTGAAAATTTGTAATTTGCTTCAAATCGAAGAATTGCAGTTTTTCATGTTGGTAACTGGATGGTAAACTAACTGAAAGGCAGATATTTTAGATGCAAAGACAATGTTGGCAAAGCTATGTGGTTCCCATATTTGTTTTTTGTTGTATAATTACATGTTTTTTTCCCTTTCCTCTACAATTCTGTTTGCTCACTAGCTTGAATTGTTCCACCCCAGCTGTTTATAAAGCAGAATTAATGGCAGCTGGATAGCTATTCTTACGCAGTACAATTTAATGTTAACCTTTGGAATTATAGGCTTTGATCTGATTTGAGATGTACGTATATACCTTAAAGAGAACTCAACTGAAATCCCAAACACCAAGCTAGATCTGAGAATGTGCTAATGTGAATTAATCTGCAAAAAGGCATTTATATGAAATGGGTCCTCTGATACGTTTTGCTATGAGAAAATGAAAAGCAATGAAATGTTTAGTAATTTCATGCAGCCTTTTTTTATGTATTGTAATCTTCTAAAATAGCGATTAAATAAATGGTCAGTTCTATGATCTTTGACAATGTATATAAAGCCAAAATAACACTGGGTGCTTTTCTCTGAAAAAGAAATTAGATAAAATCTAGACAGTAAATGTCTGTAGAGTAATGTTGACTTTGTGAAATTTTCTCATTTCAAATTTATGTGCTAGAGATTTAGAATTTTTCATTACATCTGAATTCAGTTGTTTTCTAGATCAAGCGTAGGTTTGGACTCCAATTAACATCATGACAATTAAGGGGAGATGCAGACATCTAAATATTTCAGAGCTAGTTTTGAGTTGCAAAGTCACAGGGGAAGGTAGCATCTTGAGAAACAAAAAGAAACAATGAAGAAAATAGTGTGGAGAAAAATAATTAGCACAGAATGAATTGAAATGATGAAAAATGTCTTTATTTTAAGTTTTAAACATAGAAGCTTTGAGATAAGAGATTATAAAATTGCCTGAGCTTTCAGTTGTATGAAGATAGACCCCGATTCCTTGCAGTTGAGAAGATTTAGAGAAGAAAAGGAGCTATAAAATACCAGTTCTTCACTGGAGAAGAAATAGATCAATATGGAACAAAGGTCTTTAATTAACAAAAATAAATATGGAATTGCTAAACAGCTTACCTGAAGTGTCTAAACATTCTTCTCATACCTAACTCAAAAACATAGCACTGTACCAGCTACTAGGAAGACAATTAACTCTATCCCAGTCTGAAATCTAGTCATGACTACCTTATACCTATTTCTTCTGCTGCTAGTGTCTCCTTTAGTGAAAGTGGTTCTTCAGTGTTTACCTTTTTGTTTATGCATAGAAATCATGTTCTCTTTTGGCTTTCATTTTGTTTGATGTAAAGCGCTTAGTCTTTTAGTCTTCTGGGAAGTAAAGTTTTCATTCTCTGGATAACTTCAGTAGCCCTTTTCTGAAACTATTCTAGTTTAAATTCTTCTTTCTTGGATCTGAGTGACCAAAACTTTATGCTGGTTTCCTCGTCAAGCTTTTATGTAATTGTAGTGTACATTTTCCTGTCTCTATTATTAATGGTTCATACAATACCTCTTCATATATTTATTTACTTTTCTTCATAGCATATAGCATTGATGGTTAATACTTATTTTGTAATCCATCAGTAAAAAACATCCATATATATCAGATGAGATATCCAGGTCAATGTCCTATTTTTGACACCGGCCAGGAGCAGCTGCTTAGAAAGACCTTGGAAGAGCAGCAAAAAATATATCCTTCTGATTTTCAGCAGCACGTGGTTTAGAGACTTTCCTCTGGTAGAGACACCATCCACATCATTATGCATAATAACCTTTGTGAACATTTGTTCTTGAAACTGTTGCTTCTTAAACTCAGTTGTACTTTTGCATTCCTGGTATCACTTGACTTATTCTGCAGTTTAATAGGGTGGAAAGAAAACAGTACATAATTGTACTTTCCATATAGTTTCATTTCATACCTGCTAATATTTGTAATGAGAAATACTGCATAATCTTACTCTCTATTTATTTTCTCTTAGTCATTTTGTTTTAAAACTCAACACCAATCACTTACTTTCCAAGCAGAAGTCAGCTTAGTATCCTCCCATGCAAAAGTTTTTTCAAATTGTAATCTTCCTCCCTTGGTTGTACTATGTTACTTCTGAGATGGGTTGACCAGAACTATAAGCAGTTTTTAAAATGTGTGGGCAGGCAATGTATTCATAAAGCTTATTTCTTCATTTCTTTTGCTTGTCTGACGATTCTTCATTTGCCTTTTCGGTTGTTACTGATTATTGGGCCATAATGACTTAATGTTCCCATCTAATGCCTACCTAATGTTCAAGACGATTTGGAACCAATCGTTTTGTGTGTACTTGTAATTTTCTCCTCATTTTCCCCTAGCATGCTCAGGTCTTTCTGTTCCTCTGCAATTTTCAACTAATAGGCTTCCTACTCATACAAGATACTATTATCTAGTTAAACCGAGAAAATGATCTTACTATTCCATCTTCATTAATATCATCAACATGTGTGGTTTTTTGTTTGAAAAGGGATTAGGATAGTACTGAAATGTAGGTGCCTAGTATCCTTAGTACAGGAGACAAGCAATAAGTTTCATTTATTTGGATGTCCAATGTGACAGGACATCCTCTTTTCTATGTCTTCCTAGAGTCCATAGAGATCTTACATGAAATTTTACATCATTCTTGACTATATTATGGGCCTAACTGCCATTAAAAATGCCACTGTAATGGTTAGAAGGCAGTGAAATGTGTCATTATCACCTGATTAGTAAAGAAGTGTTCTTAAAAGTGATCAAATCCATTGACCAGGAATGGTGAATAATACCATTTGAATCCTTTGTCATACTGGTGCCAAAAAAACCCCAAACAACAAACACCAAACCATTACAGGAATTGCAGTGTAATTAAAGCCTGTGAAAAAGCCGTTGGTAAAGTTTGAATGATGCTAGACTAGATGATCTTTAAGGTCCCTTCCAACCCAAACCATTCTAGGTTTCTGTGATCTGGGTCTCGAACTATTATGCACTTTACTGTACAAAGTCATAGAGTCAAACCTAGAAACAGTGAGAGTTTTTAAAAGCTTCAATAGCTGGAAGTAGGAGTAGGACAAATTAAAATTTGATGATTTTATAGTTAGTATGATTAGGCTCTGTGACAAATAGACTGTAGCAAATTCTGTATTAGTTGAGCTCCTTAAATTGAGGCCTTTTAAATGGTGCTGTTCCTTTTTTTTTTTCCTGTGATAAAATCTGTGGATATAAGCACCCTCCTTCTGTTACACGCTTTTTAGAGGCAATTAATCAGAAGTCGGTACTCACACTGACACTTGTACACAGACACTCATGGACAGAGTTTTTGTTAAAAGAATCTAATTTATTGGACTTTTTAGTACAGGGAGGTGCTTACCTGGGGGATTGACTCTCTGGAGTAGGATGGCCAGGTGCTGTCTGGGTAGAGATGGTTGTTTCTGTTGCAAGCGTGGTTTAGCTGGGTTGTATAAGACTCCCCAAACGGTGGTTCTGATGACTTTTTTTTAATCCAGCTGGCAAGCGGTCCTATGTGACCATTCTAGCATGTGTGTGCTCCTTTTGTATTATCTTAAACTGTCAGGACAGAGGATAGTATACTTGTTCCACCTCAACAGGAGGAGGAAACAATTTCTATCAAAATTACTACATACCAGTAACTATATTTTTGTTTTAGAGCTCTTATAACTTTGTTCATGACATTCAATTACTTTCTTATGCTTTTTTCCTCAAACATGTAAAAGAATTATTTCACTCACGTGCCTGTGAATCTTCTGAGATTAGCTTTCATTGTGAAACAGTTTTGAAAGCATTTGAAAGCATCCTTCTGTAAATGTAGATGATCAGGCTTGTTAGTGTTTTTTTAACTTTTTAGAATAGCTCCTCTTCATATATTTTACCTTTCCCTCTTCCTGTTCTTCCACACAGCAGCCAAGATCTCTGTCCCATAAGATTCAACCCCTTTAGTTTTCCCTTAAGATCACAAAGTGTAACAAGTTTTCCATGAAAAGATTACATTTGCTAGATGTTGTAAAGATGGCCTAAGTTTCACAGTTTTTCTTCCTCCTCTTTTCCCCTTTCTGGATTCCTGCTGCCAGCTCCCTGTATTTTGTCGCTGTCAAGGATGCTTGAACACCCAGCAGAAATCTCCCACTTCCGTGTGGCTCTTGGAGTACAAGAGCCGCCAGTGTCCTCTCCTTGCTACCTCCTTCCTGCTCCTCCAGCTTTAAAACTGGAGGACAGGAATCTCATTGTTTTTTTACTTACAGCCAGATATTTGGATAAAAGGACAATATATGTTTAACTGTAGAGAGACACAAAGACTATGTAGTACAAAATGGAAATTTCAGGTTGTTATGTATGACAATTTGTTAAATGGTTATAATACTTGATAAGTGCATGTGCTAGAATATGAAAGATCATGATACAGCTCAAGCTATAGCTGGTAATTTCTTTAAGCTAATTGAAGAAGTTTTCTACAGGTGTTTGGTTTCTTTGGGTTCTGAATAATTGATAAGGTTTTATCAACTTGCTTCAGTGCACTCAAGCTCCAGGTTAGAGTATCGTATTGACTGTCATAGTTTCACATTGCATTTCTTTGGTAGTACCAACTTAAAACAGTTCCTGTCACACTCGGGCCGGAGTTGACAGTGAGCATCATCAGTTGGGTTGGCATGACTGTCTGTGGATCTGTGTTAGAAACAGGATTATTTCATTTCATAAACTATGGTTTATTGTTAGTGGAGATGAGGGGGCAGCCTTGCTGCAACTTGGGAGCTGGCACGAGTGGTCAAAAGTACATGCAAAGTCCTTAAGCTAGCACAGCTGCTGAAAATAATGTTATATGGAGCTACTGCCTAAGTTGTTTATCAGTTAGAATTACTTCTAAGAGCCCATCCTTTTTCTTTCTGTCTTTAAAGAACTAGATTTGTGCAAGCCACCTTGTATTTGATCATTTTTGTTCTTTCTGTCCCTCCATTTGCAGTCTAACATGAGTCATATGCCTCTTCACTCTGTCCGTCTTGCTAATACATGAAGTACAACATTTTCCATTTTCTCATTCGTACTTTTCTTGTACACGTTTCTTATTATCAGACAGAAACTGTTCTCACTTGGACATTTTCACAAACTGCTGCTATATCAATCCTCCTCTGGTGATTTTTTGCTTTTAATGCTTTTGTCAAGTAGATTAGGAGGTAGCTCATCCACAAGGCCAAATAAGCAGGTTAAAAATTAAATTAAAAAAAAAAAAAGAAATATTTGAAGGGAAAGAAAGACAATAGTTTGGTCAGTGATTGATGGTTATTTCAGGGGAATGTATTTGCACTTGACATTTCCTGTTAGCCTAAGGAAAAAGAGTGATCCAGTCATACATTAAAAAAAATAGTTATGCAGACCCATTCATTGTCCTGCTTTTTCTCTTATAATTATACATTTAGCTGGTTTATTTCAGTCCGTGCTAGTGCATAATTTTTACTTTGTTATAAGAATAGAAAAAGGAATGGATTTTTTAGAGCATCAGTGTGTTTATTCCTTTAATCCTTTGTTGTTTTTCCTCTCCATCTGCCAAATCGTTAACAGGATAAAGGCTTTTAGAGATATGTTCTTTTGTACTTTCACCATGATAGATAGTAGTAGCAGGTTGTAAGTATCTGTATTGCAAAATGCAGAGGATGTATTGCTGTAGCACATGCTTTTCACTAATCAACTTGTTTTCACAAATTTCTGTGCTTTTCTGTTTGTTTCTGGATTCCTGAAATGAAGGCACTTAGTGAAGTATCAGATGACTTTAATTTCTAATACTGTTCTGTGATAGGATCTCTTAGATATTCTTGTATCTAGATATTTTTAGAGTTTTCTTTCATAAATTCAGCAACACAGTGTTTCTGGAAGAGAATCTTTACGATATGATAGTAAATATTTCTAGGGCTTATAGGCAATCTGTATTTTAAAGAACCCACAGCCCAATGTTCATGTAGTAAATTTCAGTGTTTTAGTTTAGAGTGAATGAAACAGCGTTTTGTTGGTCATATAGTGTACTGTTCTGAAATTTATTTAGGTTCATTTAATGTTTTTTAATATCTGTTTAATAGTGTAATAAAGGCTTTTAGAAGTATGATAATTTCTTTATGGCTAACAGACTGCAAAATTTACATTAATATCAGTTGTTGCACTAGCAATCTCTCTTTGCTCAAATACTGTGGATTTCTTTAGCCATGCTGATTAGTACATTCTAGTTGCAATGGCTGTTCTCTCTTCAAGTCATGGATGCTTTTATTTCCAGCTCTTCAGAGTCCCATGAAAAACATTTGCCAAAACGTTGTTACTATTTGCTTAAGCAACGTGATTCTTTCTTTATTTGTGTGCATGTGTGTATGCAAGGCAATTTTTTTAATTGATCTGCAGAAAGAGGTCTGCCTTCATAGTCTGAATGTCTGGAAGAGAGTCAAGAAAAGATGAAAAGGGAGACTTCTCAGCAGCATTACCAGGAAATTAAATACTTTGTGAACTGCAGTATTTTTTTTAGCAATGTCTTCCTTAATTTCCTAGATTATTAATTTGATTCTTCAGAGCAAGGAAGAGATTTTTGTCAGTTGAAAACGTTTTCCTAATTGCAGTTGTTATCCAAATGGGTTGGGGAAATGGTTAGCTCAGTGAATTTTTATATTTTGTAATTGTTTCTTAAGCACTGTTTTATTCTCAGGGTCTTTTTTTTTTTTTCCCTGCTCTTATCTTTACCATTCCATCCAGGGCTCAGTAGTGAGTTTTGTATAAGAATGTCAAAAATGATAAATAAAAATTTTGATTGGATACTAATTTACTGTTCTGTTTTCTACTACCACACAATTTGCAAGTGTTTTTTGTCCACTCTCTTTATCTTTGTTATGTTTCTGACAACAAATAGGTAAGCAGCATTTACTTCTAAAGTGGGGCATCTGGTAATAATTAATCTTATCTAGAATCTGCTTCTCAGTGGAATCTAATTAGAGTTGTCTTCATGCAGTTTGTTCCTCTTCCTTCAACTTGTAATGTTACTGTTTCAAAAATTTTTTTGAGTGTATGTTCTTTAGTTGTATGTCTTAATCTCCCAGAATCGTGCATGGCAATCTCCACTATTTAAACATATATTGGACAGTTTATATTCTTTTGGGGCTGAATTAGAAAGAAAAGTGACAATTTATTCATTATTCAAAATAGATATGACTGCTATTGATAGTTTTTTTTCTTTTGTTTCCTTTTACCAGTTTACTTTTATGAAAGATGAAGTTCTCTGAGGGATGCATCTTGTTTTGAGAAATACATGAAAGACCATTAAGCAGAATCCATACTGTGTAACTATTTCATTAATTTCAAAATAACAGTTATACTTAGACTAACGATGTCATTAATGTCATTAATTTCACTAGCCTTAGAATTTGCTGAGCTGTTTGTAGTCTGATAGTTTTTTCACTAATTCATAGATTAAGAATGTAAAAATTGCAAAACTAGTGTGGTCATACTTGCCTAGTGGTGAAACCTAGTAGTTTTACACATATATTCATGCTGTTTTAACGGGAACATACTCATACAGGAGGAGCCATGTTAGTGTTTTGGTATGTTAGGCAGTAATAGTAACGGATACTGCTGAATTTATTCAGGGGTTAATGTGGAGTTCACTGTTTGACACAGATTACAGCATTAGGTATAAGCTTTCAGTTTAGACAAGAAAGACTGCTGTGACTGTAAGCTATTAACCAAGTGTGAACCACCTCAGTGGTACCTGCCTGGATAAACAGATAATTTTAAAATTGCTCAGGAAGACAGGAACTGTCCTCATTCCGGTGGCTCCTATCTGTGAACATTTATGGAGAGCAACTTTCCTGTATTCACATGTAGTCGATCATTTTAGCAAAAGACATCTTAGCTTGTTCATACTGTGCTTTTAAATGTTCTCTTAAAAACCTTAGAAGCTAATCTCCAGTTGCTGGATTTCCAGTTTTCCTTGGCAGAACCTGCCTAATTTTCTTCTCAGCCAATAAAAAACCCCACCTTAGTAAACTGAAAATTGTGAGGGAAGGAAATTTCATATAAAACCAGATCACTTTTAATACTGAATGAAGAAGTTGGAGCACGTCACAACACTGCAGCCTGTTGCAGTGATGAACCCTGCTATGTACTTTGGATTCAGATTCCTGTATGCTGTGTTATGTCTTGACATTCTATAAGCTTGTAAACAGAGTCTGTTGTGAATACTGGTGACAGTCAGAGCCCTGTTGTTAAAGAATAGTGTTTACTCCATGGGAATAAGCAAACAGGCAGACATCTTCTGTTGGATACCTTATCTTTTATTGCAATAAGGAGGCTGTATAATATTCTTGATGCTCTTCTCTACTTTGTATGAGTGGTTGTTAGCATGAGATTATAAGGATGTGAAATTTATGATTGTTCTTTTGGTTTATGTGATGTATATAGACTTTCAAAGAGTGATCAAAGGGATACCAAAATATTTCAGAATTGAGAGCACAGCAGCTTGCCCAAAGGAAGAAACAAATATAAAATTTAATAAATATTACAAAGCTGCCAATAAACAATTCTAAAAGTACTAATAAATATATTTTTAAGCTTACTGTGATGAAGAAAGATGCTGAAATGGAATAGAAGAAAATTTACTCTGAATTAAACTCTTATTTTCTAAAGGAAGAAGCATCAGAAGGCAGGGAGGAATTTTCCCCACATTGAATTTTACAGTTAAAGGCATCCAAAATTTCAGGCACATAATCACAAGTTTTCATAATGTAGTAAGTTTATGTACATCTGCTTAGCACCAGTCACTGACTGTGTGCCTACTCTTAGGTTTGAGCTTACACTTTGCCATTTGGCATAAACTAGATATGTACATGCTGAGCTGTTGCAGCTTAACTGACATCTGGTGACTTTTTAAGGAGAAAGAGTATGATTATGAGGAAAAGAGAAAGCCATTAGATTTGATTATTGCAGCACCAATTCTGGTGATGGAACATCCAAATGAGCTAGTTTCTTTCCTCAGAACAAAAGTTCCTGCATTTTGTACTGTGTGATTGAAAAAGTTGGACTTTACAGCAGCAAGTCTTTAAAAAAAAAAAAAAAAAAAAAGAGTAGGGAAAGTAAGGTTTTTTTAAAAGCATGGAGAAAGATTCCAACAGAAGCTGTGTGAGATGATTTCTAGGATGGCAATTTCCTTTAGAAAGAACAAATATTTTGTCATCGTAAATATTTTCCAGTTAAGACGGTAAAGAGCTAGGATGGTCTTGCTTTTCATTAAACTCTGTCTACTAATACAGACATGTAGCATGTGTACACTTTAGCAACCAAACTGATGACTCATGTTTATACAGTAACTTAATGCTGAATATTTATGATATTTGACTTGAGACTGGAAAAGTCATAACTTTCATGATTTTAATACATGATTTTACAGGGGCATGGCAAGTGGTCAACTTGTGTTGAAATTGTGGTCCTGTTACAGGTTTGCAAATCCATCTCCTTGGAATTCTGTACCTACCAATGCTTAAAATTCAGATACTGTCACTATGATCAGCAATGTACTAAAATTAAAGAAGAAGTAACATAATAATATATATTGTCTGTTTTGTTTAGGGTGCAAAATTTGGACATCCAATGGGATTAAATCAGGCTCCTCCCCCACGTTCTTCTGTTCGAAGATCATTTGGAAGATCTAAGCGATTTAGTATTACTCGTTCTCTGGATGACCTTGAGGTAATTAACTTTCACCTAAAATTTAGAAGTAAATCCTGGAGAGGAACTTACAGTAGTTAATGCTGATCATTAATGAAAGAAAGTGTGTAATATCTGTAGTGTAATAAAGTTAGTAATCATCATATGACATTTATGTGAGAGGAATACAGATTTCAGGTATCACCTGACTTTTGCAGTGTTCCTTTAATAGTTTACATTGATGCCAGCAGTGGCCATTCCTTCTGTAGGAAATTTAGACTTTATTTTACCCATCACGGCTGGTCATGTAAAGCAAAACAATACAGTTTTGGTGATCAAAATGTGCATCATATCTTAGAAATCATTGTATCATGATATCATATAAAAAATCAAATGCTCATCGTATTCTCTTTTTTTTTTTCATTCAGCTGATGATTGATGCATTGAGAAAATTTGAGGCACTTAAATTTGTTGCTGGACCAGGCTTTTTACATAACTTACTAAGGAATGTAGCTTACTGAATATGGAAAAGGTTTCAAAAATACTTAAATAGGTTTTTCCTCCTTGTATGTCAGCAGTTGAGAAAAGGGAATTCCCAATCAACCTGGTGTTGGTCATTGGTTATGGTGATTTATAATAATGCTATTTCACATCTGGCCTGGGCCTCAGTTGCCAAACTTTATTGTTTTTGGTGAAAACAAGGAATGAAAAGCCATATGAATTTAAAAAGCTACTCCTCCTGCTCTGCTGAGAGCCTCCCTCAACCAGCTGCAGGAATATGGCTTCATTATACCTTTTTTTTCTAGTGTGCTTCCTTGGGAAAACCTGACCCATAGTGATGTGAAGGTGTATAGAGAGATTTTTCCCTTACCCCTTTTTCATGCTTATCTGGAAGAAGGTTTGTGGTTGGGGAGGAACAAAAATCTGTGCAGAGCTCTTGGCATAGGAACCATGTAATACATACTTTATCGCTCTTCAGCATGGGAGGGAATGTGGCACACTGATTCCTCTAAATGGGAAGGAGGTGTTTAAAAAGCATTTGAGATGGGAGGAGGAAAGAAGGAGATATTCTGAGTTTCATGCTGTGGGAAAATGTAGGAAGAACAGCATTTCACTGACTCTGAACTAAAGGAGAGGGGAGCTCAGTGCACTGGATTTTCAGGGAACAAAATATATGGAAGTAGCTTCTGGCGTGCTTAGGGAATGCAGGTAGGAACTGTAATTACTTATTTCTTAGAGTTTTAAAGGACATTGTTCATTGTGGTCTATTTCTATCTTTTGTGAAGCTTTTAAGTATCTTGCTTATTTTTTCTAGTAATGGAAAATACTTTTTCATTTCTTTGCACTCATAACTTTAATAAAGTAAGTGCGTAACTTTAACAAACAGAGCAAGATCCTCTGGATAAAGCTGTTTCAGAACCATCTAGCTACATCTTTCTTCATCAGAAAATGGTGATTCTTCTAAATTAAAAAAGCTTGCTACGATATATATTACCAGTTTTGACAGAATTTCTGGTCACAGTAAGAGAGAATCCTCTCAGAATATCTAAGAGCCTAGTGCTAGTAATTCACGTGCAATAGGAAGAACATGGTTCACACCATGTTCTTCCAGGTTGAAATTTCATATAGATTTATATGCATATCTCATATTTTGAGAGTGTTTAAACACCAAGGATATAAATTAATTTCTGTTGTTGGAGCTGTTTTACATTTCATAAATATTCATTAAAATAGGGACTCTCCATTAATTTCAGAAAGATGTCATAGTAACTGACCCCAAAAGTCCATTTTTCTTTCACTATGTCTTAGTTGGTATTCGTTAGTGTATATAAATTGAGTAGCACCAACAGGAGGAATTGATGCTCTCTGTGTTACCCAGTGTCTTAATTGTTACAGCTGTTACCTTGGATGGGGAAACTTATGTTCTAGGTCACGATATGAATTGGACAAAGAAGCAATCTGTATTAAAAACTGTATTTGGATGAATGCCCTTACTATACATAGCTATTTGGGTGTGGACTGCTCTCTGTCAATTGCTTCTTTTCAAATTGAAATCTCTTTTTTTCCTTCTGCATGCCGTAAGAGAACGATATCCTAGCCACCAGGAGAAATGCCAACCCAGAGAAGAATTTCAAAAACTTCTTAAGTCAAAGTAAAATAGTGTTGAGGTGTTTTCATTTTGGTTCTAACTTTAACATTGCTACTGCAGCACTTTTCCCAAGGACTGTTACACTAAGTGTAGTAGAACACAATGTTGTTAGTACATGTTTAGATTATTTCAGGCCACCTATTTAGAGTTGCTGGAAGAGGAAATAACAATAGCAGGAAACTCTTAGAGACTCCACCTTTGGAATAATGATCATGAACATATTATATAGGCTACTCAGTTGCTTTTGTGTTCTCTCCAGTTACCTTAGCAGAATGGATAAGGTAGTAACCGAAACATGAAGTTTGAAAATGAATATGGTTCTCTGAGTTTGTGGGTTTGATTCCTGCTGGCATCCAACTTAATCTTCTAAATTGAGCGTATAAGTAGTTTCCATGCAGTTTCTTTTATGGGCATATGCTCAATACTGTTCAATTGCTTATGGGTCTGAAGGAGGCTGTATTTGGATTTTTTGTGAAAGTATGAACTTGCTCCTCTTGTCTTTGGAGCTGTAGCGTGTGAAATATCAGCCGTCAGTTTTGCTGTCTTCTGCCATAAGGTGGCGTGATTTCTTTGCAGTTTGTTTTTTTTTTTAACTCTATCCAAGAATAAAACATATTTTTATATATATTATTTTAATAAATAAAAACAATGATTGCAAGAGAATATTTCATTTTTTCTTTTAAGTTGTTAGGTTATAGCTGGCAATACATGCACAGGCAATATTCTTATAAGGTTAGAATTAGCTGTAATGATACAGTTGCCCCTCCTTAAGCATTTTCCTCTTACCTGCAGAAACTGTATTTTACACAGAAGAAAACAGATATGTTTGTAGGATTAACCTCTAGGTGCTTTTTTTACTAATAGAACCTGTATACAGGATTATTTTAAATCTGGAGGGATCAAAATAGGATGAGAGTGGAAAATTAATGGATGCAGTTATGCTACGACTATGGTGCAGAAAATGTCTCACAGACCACACAATTTTATTTCTGAACTGTGGAAACTGTGCTTGGTCACACCAGGGCTGAATATGATTATCTTGTAAGTTGAAACTGAATTAAGAAAATTAGCATATCTACTATATACCTTAATTATGTTGTTTTCAATGTATTTAGAACTTTTTCTTTATTAAATGACAATAAATCTTTTTATTAAGAACAGATTCCTATTTTGTATGTAGTAATAAGTTTTCCTGTGAGAATCATTTGTCATTATAAAATATTGTCCATCAACCACGTTAAAATGCTGTGATTTCCACCAATTTTATTTTAGAGCATGTTTGCTGGTTCATATTTGCAAGGTGTAGCTTAGGCTAAATGCGACTTGCCATGATTTAGGATTGTTTAATATTTGGACTAATGAGAGAGCATGATCCTATCTTTCTTCCTACTTTTCTTCCCTGTAGGTAAATGCTACTACTTTCATCTTCTTGCACAATTCTATGTATGCAAAGGCATTGTTTATAGATTTATAAACACATTAAAGGTGACTCTGTGAGACCGCAGAGACTAGAACACTGCCTTTGTAAAAATTTATGTTAAACAGAGTAACCCTTTTACTCATCAACAGTTTTGGAATCAGATTCCATAACACTTTTGACTGTAGCTCATTCCATTCATATTTTAGTTTTTCTTGAGGTCTGTAAAAATGGGAAATCCTTGCTGTATTCCCTTGAAGTCAACAAATTTAGGTTCCTCCTCGCCAAGGAGAACATTCAAAGCTGTTGTGTTTCATGAAAATCATTGTGGCACTTGTACTTTTGGTATTTCTCTGTGGTTAAAAATAGGGCAGAATAGTAGACTGAGAGACATAATGTCTTAGGCAAATAAGTGTCAAACTCTTTGAGTATTGCTAAATAATCTTTAAATGTAGAAATCTTTTTAAAATTAAAGACTATTTAATTATTTTATCTAAATATCAGGACAAAAAAGATGTCCGTTGCTGCTTTTCTTCTTGTCCTCATCCTGTTTTGGAAACCTAAAGGAACATTTGTCAGATCAAATTTCTAGAGTTTAGTAATGTTTTCAAAGTTGGAATGTAACATGTATTCCTTTTAAAAATCAGTGTGAGGAATTTTGTTAGAATGTTCTATCTTAATTATAACCATTAATAATGTAGTATTATTAGCTGTTATTACAGATAATAATGCTTGATTTTTTTTCTGTTTTGTTAATTCCACTGAAGCAACTCTTTTTGCATTTCATCTGCTAATTGAAAGCATACAACACATCTCTTGGTATAAGGTTTTTATACTAATGAATGGCATGTCTCTGCTGGATATTAGCTTTGGCATCTGTGGGTGGCAAAAACCCCTAAGTGCTCATTTGACTTAATAATGAGTTTTTAAGTGGGTACCTGTCTTTGTTTGACTGATTTAAATAATCAGACAAAGCTTACACAGGGAGATAATAGCTTATATTAGACCAACTAGTATACTAGGAAAATCAGACAAGAAGAGCTAAACATGCCCCAAACTTTTCCCATTCTGTCAGTTGATCTAATAAAAAGTATTAACTCTCCCTGCAGAGCTTGCTCTACTGACATTCTTAGATCACCGTCACGGCCACAGTGCCACCGCTGTGGCTAGTAATAATTACATGATTTAAATCAAGAGGCTGTTTCATTCTCAGCTTATAATTGTGACTTTAAAATTTGAAAATAATGTATATTTTTGTCTTAGGTTTTGTCAATTTTTTCAAGCTATGATAACTTGCCATGGGCTGCCAGTACACACAGGTTCCACTGCATACTACCTTTAAGTATTGCATGTTTTGCATGTATTTTTTCCTAATTTTTATCTATGATGTAACTGACCAATTGATAGTTTTGCTGTCTGCTTTCATGAAGGTGGAGAAAAGGCCAGCTGTGAAATAAAATTGCATGCAAGAATAAAATCTTAATTTTTGTACGTGAAAGGTAGTTCTGTATTTTTATCATGCTAATAATAGAGTTCTTAAAAGGCTACTCCTGTCTCCTATATGGATATTCCGAAGTCCAAATGCTAACACACTCCAGCCCCCTAACACTGCTGTTTTGGAACCCTCAGGGATCTGTGACCACAGCCTAGGTTCTTCATTTCTCCTTGAACCTGCCCGGCGCAGCTCAATGGAGTAGCAGTGAATGAGTAGCAGTGATCCTGTGTCTCGGAGTGTGCGACCAGCAGTCAGCTTTAAAAACAGTGCAAAGAGTAATATGTGTGCTTAGTGGTTTTACAGTCACTTGCTATAACAGCTCAAACCCTCTTGCTGAACTAAAATATATATCTTTAAATAGTGTAATAATCATGACATTAAACATTGATTTCTTTACTCTGAATTACTGTAGTGTATGAGGTCATGGAGCTGATCAGTAAGGCTTGGAAGCATCCAGTAGTTTCTGCCAGCCGTTCTTCTGCTCTGTTCAGGTCTTGGACTGTTACAGTCCTGGCTGGAGTTGTTTCCCTGCTGTGCTGCGTAGTGGCTGCAGACCTGTGCTGGTAAATGAAACGGGGCCAGGACACGGGGGCGGGCAGGGGATTGCAATGTTTGTTACTGTCACGTTGTTAGAGTTGTCATTTACGTGGCTTCGTCCTGGGCCAACTACTGTGTTTTGTCAAATGACTTTGGACATGGTTTAGAAGTTATCCCTGATAGCTAGCATCGCTGTGCCCAGCAGGCAGCTTGGATGCAAGCAACTTGATTGATAGAAGGTTGGGAGAGCTTGGTGGTATGATAGTGGCGAGAAAGCACCAGCTTCTTTGGAACTATGCAATAGCTTATGGCGTTATTTGACTGGTGCAGATATAGCCAGTATGTCTGTACGTTACCGACATCTCATTCTGGATGATGCCTGTTATCCCTTAGACATGTTTTGTTGCTGTCACCATTCTTAGTATGTCTTAAAGACTTCCAAGAGCATAATTTTTTCACATTTGGTTCTCTAGACTGCTCTATTAGGAATTTCAAACTCTCTTCAGAGTAGTCTAGAGGATCTTCTTCAGGCTTTTACTTTGGCATGTGTGATCTTATCAAGTACTTTAGTTACATCCATTGTTACTCCCTAAAGGAGGAGAACATCATGCTAGCAGTATACATTTATTTATTTTTTCCCACAGATTGTGCACTAGCATTAATGCTAAGCCTTTGCTCCATAATTTTTAAAAGATTACCAGTATGTGCTCTTAAGTTTTCCTTACATTTATAGGCTTTATCATGGAATGTTCTTATGCTCTTCACACTGTTTTGTGAAGTATGTGACAAAGGTCGGTTGGTCAATAGAGGAGTACAGTTGCGCGTAACCTCTTTATTGTGAATTGGAGATAATTATTTCTAGATACAATCCAGAATGTTAAACTGTGTGATTTTTTTTTTTTTTCCCCCAGACACTGATAATAATGGGATTTGTTTTCTGTTATTGCAGTTGGTAAAATGACCATACTTCAGTAATTTTACTGTTTACTGTTTTCTCCTGCTTTTGGGTTCTTTTCTTTCTTTCGGATTCTGGAGAAATTTACCCTGTAAATTTGCATGTAAAAAGAGGAGTAGTCAGAGAATGTGCTGAGAGCTGGATCTCATCTCTGCTTTCTTTGTGAGGTGCTCATCACATACTTTGGTGCCTGAGAAGAAACCAACAGAGTTGCCTAGGATGGATTCCATAGGGGATTCAGTCCCCATATGTGCCAAGATAGTTGGCACTGCATGGAGAAATTTCTCCCTGAGGAAGCAATCAGTACATTGTCTGACCCTGCCAGTCGATTGCTGTCCAAGCCTTATTGCCTCTGGGCTTGGCTCTCCAACACAAGCCAATTTCTGTCACAGAACCAAAGGCACAGTGTATGCTTTCAGGGACTAGATACGAACTTGTATTCTGCATAAATCCTCAGGAAGCAGGCCTTACTTCTTGTCAGTAGCCAGTACTGCCATTCTTAAGATGTGTGATTAAATGGATGCAGGTGAGTGCATAAGCTGTCAACACCTCTGATGCAGTCCCATTTGTGGAACTACAAGGATCAGCCAGGGTGAACAAGTTAAAGTAACCACCTGAAGCTACAGAGGGGTCATATCCCTTAGTTCAGCAATATGGGGTATCAGACCTTGGTTGTGGCTCTATACTTTTGGTTCTGGTTTCCTTGAGTAGTGATGAAACAGTCAGCGCTCGCAGGACTGGCACTCTTGGTAGGTGGGCAACCTCTCAGGAGTGTCTTTTGCCATAACCTTTGGTACCTAGCGCTCCTTTAAAATTGGGCTGAAATGGTTTGCTCTTCTGGGTCTAATTCATGAGGCACATGCCATTCAAGCAGAATCATAGCTTGCTGCACTGGGGTCTGTTGTTGAAACCCAGAATTGTTTGCTGCTTAAGGCTGCTCCTTGCTTCAGTTTCTTATGTTACACTTGCTGATTCAAGAGCATCTTTTAAGGCTCCTCCCAATAAGGTGAGCAGTGAGGTGAAGGTACTCAAGGTAATAAGGACAGGAGCAGTCTCTGAAGATGAGAGCAGGCTGCTTTTATAAGATTGAATGACTGGACAGCAAAATGGCAGATGAAAATGTATGCAGATAAATGTAAAGCAATGCAAATAACGCAAAATAGCCCTAGCTTCATATATCAAATGATATATATGTCTTTGAGCTGACTGTTTCGTCTGAGAAGTGAGGTTTTTGAGTTATAAGGGAGAGTTGCATGAAAACATCAGCTCAGTACAGTAGCAATGAAACAAAATCCTGCATTATGAATTGTTAGGGAAGGAATAGAGGAAAAAAAACCCCACATAATGATTTCATTGTGTACATCTATGATTTGCCCACACCTGGTCTCTTTATTTAAAAAATGTTGTGATAAATTAGAAGTAGAAAAGGTTCACAAAGCTGTAAGAAAGGGTACAAAATTGTGGGTGACATAGAAAACGTAGTTGGGATTGACTGCTCACTGTCTCCTTCAGGACAAGAAGTCGGCACATTAATTAAAGGTAGCTGGAGCCAGGAGCAAAACAAACATAAGAACACGATTGTTCACGCAGGAGGTGAGTCTGTGGGACGCCTCACCACTGAGTGCTGTGGATGCAAGAAATTTGCATATCCTGGGGGGAAAGCGGACAAGTATTTGGAAAAGAGAGCCACTGGGGATTATTAAGGAGACAAGCCACACCAGGTTCAGGAAATCTCCTGGACTAAAAATACCTGGAGTCTGGGAGAATGTAATCAGGGAAATGTCCTATACATTGCCCTGTGCTACTCGTCGGTAGACATCAACGTGTGGCCACTGCTGGAAACATAATACTGGGTTTGGTAAACCCACGTTCTGAACTGATTGTGTTCTTTGACTCAAGGATGGGCATTGCTTCTCCTTAACTGTGGGATTATGGACTGTACTATCTGCGGAGGAAGCTGTGTTACCTTTCACTTGGTGTAAACGTGTTTGTAAAGTAAAGGGCTCGCTGACCGTAGTATCTCTTAGCTGCCGTGGGCTCTGGGAGCATTCGCTGTTTGCGCTACAGCTGGCTGAGGGAGAGGGCTCCTGCCGCTTCCCTGGTTAGAGCTTCTGCTGCAAAACGGGTTGCCCGTGCGGTTCCTGGGTGGGAATGAGGAATGGGATGGCTGGTTTAATGCCTCTCTGTTCCTGCCCTCCCTCGGCTGCTGTTCTTGTTACCCGGCACGTCGTTTTATCGTGTCACGTCCTATACAGGGGTAAGGAGGGATTTTTTGCTCTGTGAGACCTGGTTACTGTTAGGGAATGAATTAAGGCATTATTGAATGAACTGAATTGTTAATTCTAGAGTCTAATCACAGAATACATACGGCACAAATAATAGCCCTGTAGCTATCCATGGATTGTTTCTGACACTGTGTCCATGGTTAAACTGCTGGGATTTTGACTAGGAGTTGGTACCATTTAATTTTCACTGTCCTCATGGATTTATGAGTCCAGTGAAGTTTAAAAAAAAAAAAAAAAAAAAAGAGTCACCTGTGGAGCTTCTACTAGTTGAGCTACTGCTTTTTATTTAATATTAAATCATCACAGCATTTCATCTGTTCTCCCGATACTTAAAAATATACAGTAAAAATCCCATCTACTTCTGAGGAACTGCAGAAGGATGGTATTCAAGCATTATTTGTTGGGCAGAAAGTGTATGCATTTCTTTCTGAAAATACACAGATATTGCTGGTCTGTCTGGAGAGTAGGTGTGGTATTGAAAATTATGAGAATCATGTTTCACTTGGAACGCGATCCTTGTAAATGCCAATGCCCTGCTTACTCAAAAGAACACGGAGCGTTTTGGTCGGATGAGATAGATTGCATAATATGCATACATGTGATTGTAATCATACTGAGACACGTACCTACATGCCAGAAACTGAAAGAAATTTGCTGTGAGTCTTACAAGATTTAACATTTTTTTTCTTTAAAGCATTTTTAGATTATATTTTAAGTATTTTTAATAGGCATTGATGGCCTAGTTCATTCAGATAATATACTCATCAAAGGGGAATGTATTAAAAAAGAGAATATGTTGGAGAAGAAAACAATGTTGACTCAATGCTTAAACAAGTTTGGACAAATGTTTAAGAGTCCTGTAGGCCCTCACTGAATGCATTTTACATTAGCAGATTTCTCAGCAGCATGCTGTTGTCTTTACAGAAGCTTCATTGTTACACAGGACCTGCCTAAACACCATTTTAAAAGCTGCCTGTTCCTTTTGATGAGAAGATACAGAACCAGTATTGAGGGCGGAGATTGTGCTGGGGAGGGAGGAGAATGGGAGAGGTGTTGATAGGGCAACAGACAGAGAAGCCTCATTTTTTTACTGGACTCTGGAAGAAGTAAATATGTGTTCAGAAAGAGCGTAATAATAAAGTTGAAGGGACTGTTTCTTAACAATGAGCTATTAGACTTTATACATGGAGAAAACTTTTACTGATAGTCAAGTGTCTGTAAGTATAAAGTTTTGTTTGTCTAAAGCGAACAGAGAACAGGAATGTGGTTTAATGACTAGTCTTCCAAGCTAAGAAATCTTGCAGTGAAATATGATAAATAATGCTTCTAAGGATTCAATGAGGTTTTAAAGAGACAAAGTTTGTAAGTATAAGTATTTAAGTTGACTTTCTATATAAGCTGTTATGAAATTAAGTATACACCATTTTTATAGACATGTTTTAAATCTCTTTAGCACTGTATTCTTTTTAAAATGTGAAGTGAGTATAGCAGATATACAGAGACTTCTCTAAGTTTTTTATAAATGTGTCACTTAATTTTCACTATACTTGCACTTGTGTTTCCGTAAAGCAAGAATGTCATGTTATAGTTATAAGTTACCTTCTAATTGTTACAGTGTTTTTTTTAAGGTGTGCTGCTAAAGTGATTTTTTTTCTTCCAGCTGGATTTTTATCCAATAAAACAGAATCCAGATGTATGAGTTATTAAAATAACTGAAAATAAATGAAAAGTATTTATAGAATAAAAAATTTGAGGTGTAGAGACTTCAGACCAGTTTTAGTTTCTTGTTGCTCAGAAAACACATATTTTGTAAGTAAAGATCCTAGCTGTTTTATCAAATTTTGACATTATAGTCTTATTCTTTATGTCCATATATCTCAGAGTATAATTGTCTTAAATGCTAAAACTATAGCAGCAAAATTATCAGTTTTTAAAATGAAAAGGGAAAGAAACAATTCAAGGCTTAGGAAGATATATATGCATTGTCTACCTAAAAATTAGTAGTTTTCATGCTCAGTTTTACATTGATTTCCTCGAAATCTATTGATTCTTAGAGGGTCCATCTGCAGTAGTAGGAAATTCAGAAGCGGCTTAATGTGTTTCAGTGATCTGTCACTTAACGATATCCTCCTGAATATGTGATTTAATTTTAATTTACTGTTGGGCTGCAAGTCATCTTCCATCTGGATGTGCAAGTTACACTGTTTCTGCCTGTTTTTATTAGTGGAGAGAATTCAGTTGTCTTAAAATGTTGATCAACACAAGGAAAAAAAATAGTAATTATTTAAAAAACATTTTTGAAAAAGTGTATTTCTTATTATCAGTTTGCAGTCAGGCTCCACGGAAGTATTTTTCAAAGTTTTCAATATGGCTTTCAAAACCAAACATTTGTTTTTAGAGTAGGTTTCTGTATGGCAAATCTTCCTGCATTTAACGCTTTAAAATGTGTACATCAGTCTCAGAAGTGTACGCAGACAGCAGGGGGCACTCGGAACAGCAGTTTGCATCCAGTCCTTTTCCTTCACTACATTTATTGTATGGGAAGTCAGTATTTGACAAGGCAGCTTGTATTTCAGTTATTTAAACATGAACGAATTCCAAATAGTTTGGCTTGAAAATGTTTTTTGTTAATATCACCGTAGAATAGGAAGGACTTTTATCTTTAAAATTGATAGAGGGAAACAACAATGTTATAAATAAGAGAATCTTCCCTCTTCCCTTCGGTAGCACATATGGGGTCTGTTTATTGTTGAGTAGCTGACAAATCATCAACAAAAATGTATCTGGACAGATTATAGAATATTTGAGAATTAGGAGAAAAAAAATATAGCAAAGTTTTCTTAATTTGTGTGTAGGCTTTTATTTCAGTTCCTAGGGACAGTGATTCTTAACAGATATTTTCTCTCTGGCTTTCATGCAAGTAGTTGTTACTTTCTTTAAGATGAGATAAAAAAAGAAATACTTGATAGTGATGAGACTTAAGATTTTTGATGCTGCATTCTGCCAATGTCAAATTTACTTTGGGAATTTGTGTGACTAGGAGCTGGTCCACGGATTGCCTCTTTCTAGTTGTCTGGCATTTCTTGTGTATGTTTTCTTTTAGGAGTCAGGGATATATTAAATCCTATTCATCTTTTGACAAGTTAAAACTTATCCAGGCTTCCTGTCATTCTGTCTTTCTCTTCAGCTTTTTCTGCTCTGAAAACAAATGTACAAAAGAAAATAGGAGCAGGAAGTGGAGGGAGGGTAGAAGAGTAAACCAGATCAACCGTATCTGGGGTCTCTACCCCTTCCCACAGTTTAGCTTCTAAGCAGATGGATGTGGGTTTACAAATGTTGTCTTTGGTATATCTGAATAAGGTTTTCAAAGCTGTTGTGTCATATTTTAACACTTTCCATTAATAGTTTTGCAAATCAACATTCCTTCTGCTTTTGACCTCTGAACTTTAAGTTGCCTGCCTGGTTTACAAATATGGTACACAAAATCACAAGATTTTGAATCTGGCAGCTGCTGAAATAACCTGTGAAAATGTAGAGGGATATGAATTTTTTAAAAGGCTTTCAGAGTCACGTGACGTTTCATAGCCATTATCGTTAACTGGTGCTGTCTAATTGGTAGAGCTTATTTGTGGTGCTAGTAGAGTCAGTGTATGGAAAAAATGTGGACGTGCAATGCTTAGTTCAAGGAAATAAAATCAACAACTCTAAAGTTCTTTCTAAACTAAGGGATTATTAAGTTTATAACACCAAGTATGACTGCCTAGAATGTATAAAACATTGCCCAACTTCGTGCCTAGAATGTATAAAACATTGCCCACACACAGTGTTCCTACCGATGTTCACTACAGTTGCTCCAGTGAACTGCTAGTTTTGCAGCTACATCCCACTGCATTTGGGGTTATTTGTCTCCTACCAATTCTTGCGTTCTTGTGGGTAACATCCTCACCTATTAAAACTCTGCTAGTACATTTGGTCTTTCTAGGTGATTTCTAGAGGACTTGGGTTGAGTGTTAAGTAATCGCTATTGATAAAAGTCCTTTTTTTGTGTAATCCCAAAGGGGTGTTCACAGGAAAGTTTTCTATGCATTTCTGATCCATTTGTGTTTTTTTCTTATCCAACGTAAGGATTATTATCCACCTGGTCACCTGCATATTTGTAATGGTTTTGCTGTTTGGTTAAGGTATTGACAGTGAAAATACATTCTGCTTCCCACTTGGTTTAGTGTCAAGCAAAAAGCAGTATTTAAACAGCTCTGTTTGGCATTTTTTCTTTATAAAATTATAAATTTTTAATACTTATCCACACATAGTAAAACTTCTTCTGTGCAAGTATCATAGGGCATTTGCTTCTTAAGTCCTAAAACAATGGAGGGGGTAATTTGTAAAACACATTCCTTCTTGTCTACCCACCCATTTGTTTCCATTGCATTTCTTCATGGTATTAAATACTTGTAGGAGACAGCATTCAAAAGTGTGGTGGTGTGCCTATTCAAACAAGTAATCAATCATAAAATGAACTTTGTCCATTGCAGCAATTTGCTTATGTCTCTGGAATGCTTGTTAAAGTATGCTTCCTCCATTTTCATGTGCAATTAGCTTAAAATTTCTTCTCCGATCACTCTAAATTAAATTGAGAAGATTGAGTTTTTCTGTTAACCAAGTCTCTTTGTCCTAAATCCAAAAATGGGAAGATGTGCAGACTTGGACTGTCTTTTGCAAGCCCATCTTACCGTGAGATCTTGAGTAAAGGCTCTGAACTTCTTTTTGCCTCATTTTCTCTCTATATAACTTCAGAGTAATATTTGCCTTTTTCATAGGGTTGTTTTTATATTAGGGGCTCAACCTAGGAACCGTATGGTTGTGGGGGATTCCACATGCTGCATTGAACAAGGGAGAAGATTCCTCTTTCCTAAACTACTACTAGTAAGTCCACCTTGGCTTTAAGGACATCCCACCAGCATAGAAATGCCCACTAATCATTCCCAGTTTGCAGTTCTGGTGTTTAGCAGAAAATTGTATTCCGATTGCTTAAAAAATAACAGCAATGAATGGTTTCGGTACTATCGCTATTTACTTGTGAATGGCAGCAAACTTCATGAAATCCTATGCTTTCCATATACAGTCTCTTGAAGACACTGCTGTCACAGGCAAGTTAATAGCACTTCCCTCTTACATTACAGGTAGCCTATTTTGCTCTCTGTTCCTAGGGCGCTGTGCACAGAACTGCCTTGACATCAGTTGAGCACAGGCTTGGGTAGTGAGGAAGGAAGGGCAGAATATCAGTTGGTTTCTGAAAGGAGAATTTTGTCTTTATTGACAACGGGCTACTCCTAGGTTTAAGCAAATATGCCAGTTTGCCTTGTACTGCGGATTTTTACATGGAATTTATAGTGTTAACTACTGAAAAGTTAAGCAGAATAGACTGTTTGAGGTCCTACTTTATTCTGGCTTGCATTATGTAAACCTCTGAAAATAGTGGTTTACTATGTAAATGTTTCTATAACTAATGTTAGGGTGATTAACTAATGTTTTTCTGAAAGCTGTCTTGGAAATCTGCTTTATTGACTACAGGACTATCACATAATTGAACGTCATTTTATTTTCCTGATTTGTTATAGGAAATGTTTTAAAATACAATCAGCGTGATTTATATAAAATGATCTAGATTTTCTGGTGAGAGATAATTGAGATCTAATCTGAATCCCTGACGAACCACAGCTTCCTGCATTGGCCTGTTGCTATGGGTAACATAAAGGGAGTAAAATAGAACTTCATACGAAATGCCTTTAAACTTTACTGGCATGTACAGGCATGGAACAGGGTTGAATTTTTTAGTTTAATCTTTGAGAAGCTCATGTGTTAAAGAAATGCTTTTTCCATATTAAGTGAAGATGAATTTAGGAAGAGTACTGTTAGGAAAAATAACTGCTGTTTCTTATGAAGAGCGGGTAAGTGATATGAATTATATTTAGCTAAGGCAAGGCATTGTTGCAGTGGGAAATTAGAAGAGGCTATTGTTATTGGCAAGAAATTAGAGAAGAATGTTATCAGCTTCAGAATGCTTTTTGCTTAGCCGTTAAGCTTTTTTACTTTAAAGTATTAGAGTTAAAATTCCTTTGTAAATGCAAACATTGGGTTTTATTGTCAGAGAAGAGTAAAGGGAATCTTATTGTACCAACTAACATTCAGATTTTGAGATGTGTTTATGAACTGTCCCCAATTTGTATAAAGCTAAAAAATCAGTATGTTTATAATCTGTGCCTATTTTTTAATTCTTTGCAATGTATTCTGTATATGCTTTCTGTACCATTATATCAACATTGTCTCTTTAGGTAAAACTGTATATATTTTCTATATATCTTTATCAAAATAATTTTAGGGAAGGATTTGGCATTTAAGGCACTGTGTTTATATGTGAGAAGATTGGCTTTGCTTGGGGTAAAAAAGTTGAATATTTCTTAAAGGGATTCCAAATGTCACATCATTTACTGTTCATATGTTGTTTTTATAGATTCAAATATTTGACAAAAATACTTAACCTTCAGAGAAGAATGTATTCAGTAGAATTATTGTACAATAGTTGTACTGTGTTTTTTTTCCCTTGGGAATTCTTACTTCTATAATACTTTTGTATTAACTATTATAAATGCACTTTAGTGGTAGAGAATTGAAAAGACAAATTATGTTATAGTCCTCCTTCAAGTGGTATTCTGAAGGGCCGTCCTTCTTACAGAATTCTAAATCATGAAATTAATTGCAATAATATTTTGAAACAAGAATAAAAATACTATAATATTACTCTGATATTTAGGGCAGAAGTATATTTGAGATTATTTATTAGAAGGAAAATCTAGTAATAATTTACAAGTAATATGGCTTTACTTTTTTATTTAAAATGTTAAAACAGTGTATACTGTATTTTGAGACATGATCTCCCTCCCAGAGATCATTGGAGTTCATGGCATTTGTACAATGTTAATGCTGTAATGTATTTAAAAGGATAAGAATACGTGCATGTAATGTAAGTCCTGGAGTAATGTGACTGAAGATCTAGGGACTTGCTCATAATTCATACCTTGGCAAAGGGAGAAGTTGCTTCAGGTGATTTAATAAGGACTTTGAACAAAGCTAGATGCAAGCAGACAGTCGAGTGAGTGATAGGATTTCCCTGAGCTAGGTGACAGAATGTTTGAAAGTTGGCTATTTGTATTCAGCCTGTAAATCTTCAGCGCTTCATCTCTTAAAGGACACAAGTTTCCCAAACTTATTTTGTATATTGAAATATATACAGTATGTACGAGAAAATCAGTCTAGAAGGTTGGTGGAGCTAGGTATGCTATTCCAAGCCGAAAGGCTTAATTAGAGGGGCTTTTGTAAAATAGTGTATAGTATAATACTAGACTAAGTAAGTCTAACAGATTCTGAAGGCAGCAGTCAGAGAATTCTTTGGATGCAGCAAAAAGTCGATGCCAGTATTGGAAGAAAGTGTACTTTAGAAAGGACACAGAGAGAGGTCATTTTTAATCCCTTTTTCTCTGTATCTTCCTGGATGCGCAGGAAGGAAATAGATGTTTCTGTTTAGTCTGTGATTTTGTCATTGTTAGAGTAAGAGAGAGGAATATATCTTCACTCTCCTTATAGATTTTATCCCTCTGCATCTCAGAAGGAGTTGGAAATAGATATGTCTTTTTTGACTCAGGAAGGCACTCACCCACATTCTATTAGAACAGATGATTTCATGTCGCTCCATTCTATTGCTCAGGCCTGGCATTTCCTAGTATGTGTCACACCTCCCAGTATCCCCATCTTTCCCTTTGTTCTACTCAAGTACTTGAGCATGACTTTGACTGGAATGACAAATCTTGAGGTGGAAAAAAAGGCCATTTTTGTATTGTGTTATCTGGGTAGTCTGTGCATATGGATTTATTTGCTCAATGTAATGTCTGGTATATAGGTAGGGTATTTTGAGGTTTTCTGCATTATGGTATTATGTCAGATTTTGACAGTACCTAGTTTCCTGGGACCTGATCCATGTAAAATGGAAGTAAGTGGATTTTCTGAGTAAGAGTTTCTGTCAACTGCAGTATGTCATCAGACTAGTTTCAGGCAGTGGTGCACATATCTAGCAGGTTGTAGACCATGAAAGCGAAAAGATACAGGTTGTTTCAACCTTATGAATTATTCTCATTTATGCCCTCTCTGCCTTTTTACCCTATTGTTGGTGCAAGATACTATGTTGTCTATTTCTATTCTGGAAAAAAAATAATTATGTACTCACAAAGTAGTTTTCTCCCTGTTAATTATTGTAAGCTAATATTCTTTTAGATTTGTTGCAAGCAGATCCTGAACACAACATCAGAAAACTCGTGGGCCCTTCTGGTTTTTCCACCCAGCAAAGAGAGATGATACAAAGAGAAATTTTACATGTTTTCTCTTAATCAGAACTTTATGCTATCTAATATATGCTGAAGCATTTGCCAGTTTACAGAGATCTGGAACATCTTTTATGATGTATGATAAGTGGGAAGCCACTGTTCAGCTTGCTGGCCCTGGCACTGAGCTCCTCGCTTGGATCACAGGGATCAAGATCTTGCCCTGAAGTTTAGGGAAGCAAGTTGCATCCTCCACATTTGCAGCGTGTGTGTGTGTGTCTGTATACCTCAGTTGCTAATCCAGCTAGATGAGCATGCAGAGTTCCATGAAGAGATATACTGGAAGACATTTTAATTTTCCTAAATGAGATTTATTTTTTAAATTTCAGTAATTTGTTACCATCAAACTCCTGGCATATACCATGGGCTTTTTCCTAAACCAATTTGG
Source organism: Aviceda cuculoides (assembly GCA_035590195.1). NCBI lineage: Eukaryota > Metazoa > Chordata > Aves > Accipitriformes > Accipitridae > Aviceda > Aviceda cuculoides. The sequence continues at coordinate 37,953,367 of JAVJGG010000054.1, read as the reverse complement.
AAGTCAGGGTAATTTGAAGAACCAATTTCAGTTGTTATCTGGTTGTGAAAGATTTGAGGGTTGAATGCAATCAGATTTTATCTCTGGGTGATAGTTCATATGTACGTTCACAGAATGAATACATATATGTCCTGTCATTTGGAATGAAATACTTAAATACTTTTTTTTAATCTTCACATTAGCCATAACTGGCACAGGGTCATACCCTATCCTTCCTCATCTTTCTGAAATGGGTACATACAGGAACTGTTCAATTTTATAGCTTTTTAATACATATATTTTTTAATAAGTAGTTCTTAATACATATGTAGTGAGTGTTAAATTTCATCAGGTAATCAAATTTTATATGTATAATGGATCAAATTTTGTCCTGAAGAGCCTCCAGTGGCAGTAAGCATGAGTACCAAAGAATGAAGAACAGCCACCAACATATAGTAAATTTTTAAAATGAGATCATTGTAGTATTTAAAAAAAATCTGGTCTTGCAACTTATACCTTCGGACAAATCTAGACAAGTTTCAGCCTAACAGTTTAGAAGAGAAACTGCTTTGTCTAAATGTGAACTGCGTGCAATTTCTGACAAGTTTATGTTAAGATTTCTAAGTACTCACAAACATGTTTTGAACATTTTACTGTGAATTCTTACACAATAATGACAAGCTTTAGTTTCTAGCTGGTTTTTGTTGAATTAAGTGGCTTTATTTCAGTTACATAGATGAATTTAGAGAAATGCTCTTAAAATAAATTTTATTCTGTGATCTACAGAAGTAAACTGATAATGCTTGGAACATGCTGGGTAGTTTTAGTGACACTGTAATGTAAAAAAATACCTTATAGTTTAATATATCAAAACCAAAGGGAAATTTGAAATACCTTAATAGCACAGAAATAAGTGATTGATATTTAGATAATAAAATCTGTTCTTCCTATGGATACCTTTTATTTTTTTTTTTTTTTAAATGTTTAAACATAATAATTACTAAGGTCTTGCTTGGAGAGATTTTAAGATGTTGATACATGTAATGTAACATCCATTAGCCAAAGCATTTAAACTAAACACACAAAACCAGCCCATGGTGTGTTGAAAGCTTGCTGCATTAACTTATGCTAAATGGTTTGAGGTAAAAGTGTATCTCATTGTCCATAGAACCTAATTAAGTGGTAGTATTACTGTAAAGTTTGAGCTTTTCTATGAAATCACTCCATTTTGCCTTTAAAATGATATTTTACAATTGTTAACTTCCCAGTTTTTGAAAATAGTAGTGTAAATATTCTTTTTACTATCATGAGAATCCTATTCATTTTACTTGATACCTTTCAAAAACATGAAGGAGAATTGTGCTTGGTGTTTGAATCTAAATTAATGCAAGCTGCCAAAGTAAATGACCATCCTAAAATGTATATGAAAGTATTTTTATTTTTTCCTGTCTAATGTGTAAACTGATACTATTACTTTATTTCGAGTCATCCTTTTCTTCATTCTTTGAGAAATGATATTGAAATTGTTTATTCATCAGCTCTTCTATACAGTATGTGAATAAGAAATTAGAAGCAATCATATTTATAAAACATTTCAGTAATGTAAATTAAATTTTCTAAATTACAAACATGAATTAAGTTATGGCTTCTGAATGTGTAATGTGCTTGCTAGACTTATGTGCAAAATAGAAGTAGAAAAGATGTCTCACTGAAGAACTGTACCCAAAACAGAAGTACTTTTTTGATACCTGAAACAGTGCTATCCAAAAAAGTGAGAGGCCTGGATACACTTTCGATTATATTATTATGCTTCACAGATTCAGAAGCATTTATTTTTGTGTAGTTAAACAAGAAGTGCCATCATTTTTTTGATCTTTTCCATGAAAGATACATTCGTGTTTATCTGAACTAGCACCAGAGGAATGATGTCAATAGAGACTAATTCAGACTTTGAAAGTTCCAGAATACTTGTATTAAAAACTAGATCAGATCCTCTCCTGCTGATGTGAACGGTGAGGCCACAACAGTTTATAACAAGTGATGTTCTTCAGATAGTGTTAACAGCAGTATGGGATCCTGCAGTGAAACAGAAAAGAAAAGAGAAAGAAAGGAGAAGGTATTATTCTTTTAAGGATTACTAAAGGTTTTTGTGGATTTTGAAGGGGAGAGTGAATGTTTGTTGCCAAGGCTGGAAAATAAAAAGTACGGAGAGATAGCTTTTCTGTGGAGTTGTGTATGTATGTATGTTTTCTTCTTCTGTGTGTTTTCCATCTTGAAGAATTCGTAGATATTATAGGGCATTCTTTCCTAGCTTTTTAAAGAGCTGTACAAAATAAGAGAGTTTCTTTTTAACTATTTAGAAAGTTACTTAAAGGTTCAAGGACACTTTAAATAACCAAGAAAAGATTCCTCAAACTAAAATAATAATAATTTTTAATAGCCAGTAAAAATCAATACAAAGTTAAACCTAAAAATCAGCTGTCCTTCTAGTCTTTCACTCAGCTCAGTGTCAAGGTACAGGCCCTGGTGTACATGTTTGGGAAATGGTCACTGCTTCATTTTACAGAAATGTTAGCTACCTTGAGGTAATTCATGATCAAAGGTGAGATGTTTAGGGTGGTTAAGCACATTTCACTAGAAGACTAATTGTGCTTCAAAAGTTGATGTTAAATACTAGTAGAGATGGTGAGGAGTTCTTACCTAGCATATTGGAAACACTCTTAACATCCTTTTGGCTCTGTTGAGGTCAGAAGTGATTGGCAGGGGAAGTTTTCAGGGTCATCTCACTGACAAAATACCAAATTTTAATTTTGATTCCACATATCTCCAGATATTGCAGCAAAATAAAGTATATGAAGTGTTGTTTTCATTTGAAGTCCTTGCAGGTCAGTTCTAAGGTATCTGCTTTCTCACATACACCAACGGATTGACTCGATTCATCTGAGAAGGGCTGTTGGAAGCAATGTAGCTACTCACAGCAGGAGTACTTCATCCAGTAAATATTAGTGGGAACAAGTTCCAGGACAGTGGTTAAAAGGCCTGGGGTGAATTTCATGGTGGGGAGGAAACACCTGTGGGAAAGTAACAGCTGGTTTCTTTACATTTTCCTCTCTCATGTTATCCGTTGTTAATAAGATGATAAATGTAGGTAGCTAACACTTCAAATATTATGTGAAGCTCAGAGATTTCTAATACTTACCATGAAACTTAAGTAACACTTATTTTTCTCTTTCTTATTGCAGTCAGCAACTGTTTCTGATGGAGGTAAGCTGAAACTTGTTTTTACTTTTATAATGAAAAAGAAGCAATTTTCCACATTAATCAACATACTATGTGGTAAATAAGGTGATATACTACAAAATACAAGATGTGACTCCAAAGTGGTGCAGAACTCTGTGACTTCTTTGGGAGCCGTGCCAGTGAAAATATTGCAGGATTATGTTTGCATACTTTCACTGATTCATTTGCATAATTTTTTCATGGCACATCTCTCTCTATATGCACGTTTTTATTATAACTAGGCTTCTTCATTCATAATAATAAAGAGGCAGAGCTGGTAGACTTTTGTATAATTGGATGGTAGATAAAATCTTCTCTGTTTTATTGTGCTTTACATACCCTGTTTGCTTTTGAAGAGATAGGTTCTAGCTCTTCAGTTGTAAGCTGTGTTGGTGCATTTGTTGAGGTTGACATTTCTTTACAGTGTGATGCTTTTGAGAAGGGGGTAAGTAATTTGGTATTTGTAAAATCCCAGCATGGAGCTTTTGCAGTTCTGGAGTACTTCTAAGTAATCTCTACTTTATGTCACCTAAGCTTGTTTGTTTTGATTTTAACATGGCTTTAATGTTTTAAGGGATGTCCACTCTTTGTTAAACATTAGAAGATGATTTCTTTGAACCTTTGAAGTTAATTGAAACAGTTTAAGTATGCTTCCGTAATGGAATAAAGGAATTTGTATAGTTTAGGGCATACAAGAGATGGCTTTTCTCACTTGTCTTGCTTGGCAGGAGTTGGTTCACTTGATCCTGCAGAGAAGCTCACTTCCTTACATATTATTACGTTTGCTATTCTTTGACAACAGTACAAGACAATTTTATTAAATAAAAAGGGGGCAAACGGTGTTGCTGTAATTAGTGCAGTGAAATTGAAGAAATATTTTGAATGGTAAGGATAATTTTTTATATTACATGCAAATGTAAATGCAAAATTAGCAATAACATTCACAAAACTCCATCGTGTCCTCGTTTCTAATTCCTTGCAAAACTACAACTAGAGTTGAGAGAAACATTACTGGTTTGGTCCTTTTGACAGAGCCATTTTCCAATGGCTGGCTGACTTTGTCAGGTATTTTCCTTCTCTACTGCTGAGACAGTCTACTGCTGTAACAGTACTTCTGTCTAGATGAGAAGATAGATTCTGTATTGTATCTGTCTTGTCTGCAAAGTGATGAAAGAAGGAAACAGAAAATAATTGTGTCTATTCTGCTTTCTATTTATAAATGTAGCCTATGTTTTTGTGGGAAAAACGGTTTCCCCCCAGATGTTACCTGTTTGATATAAAAATCAAGACAAAGCACAAAAGTTCCAGGTGCTGAGGGGCAAAAAAATTGATCTTTTTTTAAAAAAAGGAATGTACCGGCATCTTGTCTCCATGAGGGTTCTCGTTCCACGTTAATGAAAATTGTTTTACTTCTGTTGCCTATCCTAGCTTAGAGATCTCTGTGATAGAACTCGTATGATGGTCATTTCAAGCTTTTTATGCTTCCATCTGAAAATTTATTTTAAAGATCTGACTTATTTTCAGTTCTTCCAATATGACTTTTGTATTTCATTTCAATTCTGTAGATAATTGTGTTTTCGCAATTAATTCTATACTGTTTTGTGAAGTCATGAAATCTAAGGGCCTTGTAGCTTGCAGAGGTGAAAGAACAGACAATATGTATATGCATTTTTCTGTTGAGTTGTATGACCTACTATTTCAGCTAGTGCTGAAGATTTAACATGGACTGTCTCTTCATTGTTAAATGCTACTTGAGGGGGGGTGTATTTATGTAAGTGGTGGTAGTCGAATTATATTGAGTAATATTGAATCAATGCTTAAACACCTAGAAAGTAGATTGGAAAAACAAGAACCAGAGAGACTGTAGCTGGAAAAAGTGAAATGAAATAAAATCCTAATTCATTTCATTTAGAGCTGCATTGAGTAAAAAACTGATTCATGTCTGAATTATGTTTTCAGGCTTTCACTTTTATTGAATATGTCACAGCACTGAAATTTTTCCAATCTTTTCTAATCTCACTAATTCATTAATAGGTCCACAGATTTACACAGTTTAGGGCATGTCTAGATTAGAGAAGTTTTCACTAGTGTAACCATTAGTATAGCAGTGCATACTTCGCTTCCTAGACTAAATCTTAATATTAGTATTTGTACATATAACTAGATACGATAAATACTGTTGTCTGGGAAGGAAAATTTATGTGTAAAAAGTAATTATTATGTGTTTCTATACATCCCTTCAGTATAATAGGAGGCATGACAGCTCTCTCTACATTTTCTTTCCAAGGTCAATGAAGCCTGGTGTCATACGGCTTTTATTACATTGGAAACCATCTACCCCTTGTTGCATTTATTTTACATGGTAACTCACCTGTGCAAGGCTGGGATGTTCTCATCAGCCAAAACTGTGCATTTGGGCTTTGCAAGATAGGTAATGTGTAAAAGGTATAGGTACTTGAATTAGTGTTTCCAGAGATGCCAACCAGTAGCAACTTTTAACTGTAATTGATTGGCTTAATGAATTGCAGACAATCAGAATGCGAACTGTAATAATGCTTAGATGCAAGATCACTGCTATTAGTCTGCAGCACCTATGCTCTAGGAATAGCAGAAACCATTTTATGTTACTACAACAACCTGTAATTCACAGATTTCTGCTATTTCCCATCTCGGAAACTGGCTGTTCCTGCTGACTGCAGGAATAGTGAGAGCGCGTCCACAGCGTGCAGGCTGTGGCTGATGTTTTTGAGCACTGTGCCATCTAAATCATCACAGGGATGATCAACAGTCCCCAGCTGATATCTGACTTTGACTACTGATACCCAGACAGTACTTTACAAAGGGAAAACACTAAGGTCAAAGGACAGAAAATAGAAGTACATCATCATTCATCTTCCAGACAGAGAGGTGGTAAGGTATCTGAGCTACTGAGAATGTCTAAGTTAGTTCTTACCTGCTATTCCCTACAGAGATCAGATCCACAAAGCTGAAGTCTATTATTTCCAAATACTTAAAGCATAACAGATATTATATGCATGTCTTTTTCCTAAGATACTACGCTGCTGGAGTTTCTGCTGATTTTTGTTTTTAGTGTTCGTCACCTGGAAAGAATGTTCATAAAGAAAAGTGTTCTTAAAGACTGTTTTGAAAGGAAACTGATGTTTACAATAATAAATAATGTAAAACTGCATTTTAAAAAGTAACTAAAGAAGGTAGAGCAAAAAATCCGCAATGAAGTCCAAAGTAAAACAAAACACTGTTTATACTTTTTATACTATAAATACAGATGGATTGTTTCCTCCAACAGGTATATGACTTATTTGTCAGTTACTTTGGCAGTGGATGCTTGCTGTAGCTGCGTTCCACTGTAACATAAATAATTCAAGTTCCTTTAGCAGCAGTGGCAAAAGGTCTTTTCGTTAAATTATTTATGTAGCATTTTATAATGCTTTGTGTTAAGTATACTATTGCTTTTCTCTGCTTGAAGCCATGAGGGTAAAGAATCAGTTTGTTTAGAACAGTGTTAGAGGCTACCAGGAATTGCTGGGGGGAAATGCGTTAGCTTCCCTTATCCCAAAGTTGCGGAGCAACAATGTGCCATACAGTACAACTAATCTGCACCCAATGGGTTCCGAGACGTTACAGCTGAACTTGGTATGGATTCAGAAGGATGGCTTTCAGTGAATGGCTTGAAGTATTTGATTAAGTGGCACCACAGTGGTTCTTATCAGCTTTATCCAGGTAACGTGTTTAGTGATTAACTGGAGTATGTTAATTATATGAATGTATGCGTTCTGATGATTACAAGGAATATGTGTAGTTCTCACAATAATAAAAACTATTTGTAGGTTGAAAAATGTATGTGGATTTTATAAACAAATACATACAAAAATATCCTTACTTACTGCTTTATATGATTTAAATCAAAATGTTCAAAGCCATCTTATCCTGAATAAATACTTTCAAGATTGTAGTTGATCAAATGGCCGCATTTTCTTACATAATGCTTTTTTTGTAAAATAAATAAAACCAAGACCCTCCACAGAATGTGTAAACACAAAAGGTGTAAAATATTGGGTTTTGAGGATTTTTAGAAAGCATTCTGTGTCAATTCTGTATTTGAAGAAGGTAATAAATGAAACTGAATGAGTTTGCACAGAAAGTAGTACTTCCTCACTAGGTACGGTGGCCCTTGAAGAGAACAGAAATAAGTTTAGGTCCCTGGGATTCAGGATGCTTGAGTAAGGAGCTTCCCTTTACGGGTAATGCAAGATGGGTCGGTGCTTCCACGCAGGAAGGAGAAAGGAAGGCAGGCATTAGGAAACTTCACAACACTGCTAAGTTGTCTGTGCACCTGAGTTGTGATTTTCACAGTAAACTCCTCTGGCACCCTGAGATTCCCAATAGCTACTTTTCTTTTTTTAAACACTTAACAAGGAGGAAGAGGCCACTTTGCACAGCAGCCTTGTGGTTAGAACAGTTTGAGGGTGGAAATCAGGGCTTTATCTTTCCTCTAATGATCAGAGTGCTCATTAGATGAAATATGTGACTCGTTGGAAATATGTTGGAAAGTTTCTCCATTCCTGCTTTCCAAAGGTGGGCTGTGCGTACCTAGGAATGCACGAGTCGGGAGAGTCAGGAAACCTGACACTGAAGTCTTATATTGGAAACATTCCTCTGGAGGAGGAGTGCAGCAGCAGTTACGGCTTACACAGTTTTCATTTAAGTGTGATTTGGATAAACTGTGTACTAATGTTATAGTTTGTGAGGTTTTTTCCTTCCCATGTGACCCTTCTTTTTCTCTGATTCTAAATGGTATACCTGCACTAGACTGTAACTGTTTTAATTGCAACTGTTAATCTATGTGGTAAAAGAAACTAGAATAAGCAAGCCTTTTCTGGGAAACAGCCTTGTTCTGTATTGTTTTCAGGTTGACAGGTACCCCAGCAGAAATGTGTACAGATTTTAAAAGCTAACTGACCGCATTTTTGCTTTAAGGGAAGACAAAGCAGTGCCAGGGTTAAGTATGAATTCAGATAGTTCTTTCTGAAAAAATCTGAATTAGCTAAATAAAGTCCACCAGAACAGAGACAGTTTACTGTGAATGAGTAATCCCTTAATGCTGCTTTAACACATTGGAGGACCTGTGCCAGTAGCTCTCAAAGCTGTTGAAAATGCAGTCTTATTTTGGTTCATTTGTTTTCCTGGGACCTCCAGAGTCGGCAGCATATCAGAGGAAGACGACCTCTGTGTAGTTCAGAGCAAATCTAACTCTGAGAAGCTGGGGAGAGCGAGCAGCTGCTAGCAATTAAAGGTAGTTAGCAGTCACCCACTGGTGTAAACACTCAGAGGCTGTAATTGCAGTTTGGTCTTCCTGCCTGCCATGGGGAAATTGAACAGCTGCCACTTGGAGGGAGGAAGGTGAAGCTGACGCTGACCTGCTCTTGACTGCTGTGCCTCCCATTTTGCAATCCCTTCTGAGTCCTAAGGCACCCTGACTTGTGGAATTAGAGCCGAGCGCTTTGTGTGGCTACTCCCTAATTTCCCTCTGTCACCCAAGTAGGTTTAAAGGGTTTGGTATGTGGGATGAGTTTACCTTTCTGATTTAGCCTGAAAGGAACTAGGAAGTTTTCATCATTCATCACTGGAGAACGCTGGGGACTGAACCCTCTAGGAGCGAGGCAGTATCTGAAACTGTTCCAGATTGGTCTAGAAGTGGGTGTCTATTTATATCCTGGACTGTAAAATAAAACATTTCCACCTGCAGAGTTAAAGCAAAATACTTCAGATAATAAATATAGATGTAATTCTCTTCAGATTCACAGTAGATTCTTTCACAATAGCTTCACTGTGGTGACAGGTATTCTCTAATGAAGCTAACAGTTGACTTGGTTATGCTCTTTCATACATCTTAAAGGAAAAAATGAATAAATATTCCTTACAAGAAAATTTGGCATTATTTGCTGAGTGTTTTTAATTAGCTTTGGTTAATATGATGATTAGGCAAAGAAAAATATTTATATACCTGATGTGTTACTATGGTCCTTAAATATTATCCTTGTTGAAAATATAAAGTTACATTTTCATTCTTCCCTAATCTAATTCTGTCTCTTTGTCTTATTTTGTCTTAAACAGTAGCTTTGCTTACAGAAATTTGCAGTGGTTGACTGTTACGTCTTAGTAAATATTTCTGAGCTACAGAACATATTTAAAAATGAAGTTCCAGAACTTTTTTTTTTAAATTTTTCTTATCTTTACAACTGTCTTTACAACTTTTTTCTTTTCAAAGTTCATAATTCCAGGGAGGAACAGTAATGTTTTGTAACATAGAATTTGGAAATGCAATGTGCTTTGAAATATACATAACAGAAAAGGACACCTTGGGAGATCTTATAAAGTAGTAATTTTGGTGAAATTACTTCTTGCTTTAGTTAGTCCAGGTGATTAACTGAGGAAAATAAACAACAATAACAATGTCCCTGTGAAGAATAGGCCATTTCTTACTGGTTGTGAATTCGGTTTTCTCAATCAGTTTACATTTATAGTAAGCTGTATATTTGCTTTTCTGTTTGGCATAGAATTATTGAAGATACCATTGATTTTATTTGAGGATATTATTTTCTCACATCAGTTACTGCTAATTTTTCAAAAAATTGAATGTCTGCTTTTTTTTTTTTAATACCTTCATCATGGAATCTCATTCAGTTTGGCATCTTTCTAGTGCAACCCCTCCTGTTCAAAGCAGGGTCTGTTATGAGATCAGACGAGGTAGCTCAGGCTTTATTTGGTTGTATCTTCACAATTAATTAAACCTCAGATCACCTCTGTGAAGTGTGTATTTGTGAGTACAACTATACCAGTTTTACATTTGTGTAAACCGAGAGATGGAAAGAGCGGTGATTTGTAAAAGGGCATGCAACAAATAAATGACAAGTTTGTGAATAAGACTCCTGTATACAGTTCCATCTTTTACATGGAGCAGTTATTTCTTTCACCTTTGCACTTCTGTGAACAGGTAGACACTTTAAGAATTTTTTTGTGTGTATTCTGTTTACTGATATGTGACAAAGATAATCTGGGGTTAATACTTGAAATTATTAGTTATGCTGCTACACAAGGTTGTATTTTCCTGAATTCTCTATGGTTTCTTGCTAATTTGTTTTTCAGAATTAAAAAAGCACTTCTGTTTTGTCAAGATCTAAAGAATCTGTTCATTTCTCAGCTTGGGGTCTGTAGATTATTGCACTATGTTGGCACAACTCTGGAAGGGAGTCACGGATCCCTGCTTTTATCAGAAGCCATGATAAATTGAGGATCTATGGTTTGATATCTCTACTCGCTGTGAATGAGGAAGGCATCCAATACTAGCTCATTTTCCGTAGTATTCTTTTCTTCAGTTGACTCCTTTCCCAAATTTTCAGTCTTTAACAGGGTTCTTTAGTTTCCATGAAAAACCTCACAGATTCCCTGTCTTTACTGATTTAAGAGTGTATGAAACTTTGCTCTCTCCTATCACCAAATAGGTTTTTGCCCACTTTCTGGTGAATGGTGGGTTCTTGAAGGTCTACCTTCCTTGGATAATCTTATGAAGGAGTGCAGTCCATGGGGTGAGGAATGCGAGCAGAAAATTTGTTCAAAATATTTTATTTTGTGGAGCAAGAAAAAAGATTACCTTTTGTGCCTGCCCCTTGTGCTTCTGACAGGGGATTGCTTTTAAGACACTAATTTCATTTTCTTTGCAGTGGAACAGAAGAAAATCGAGAGATGTTTGGGGTTGTTTTTTCTATGCAGGTGCTCCTAATAAAAATGGGGAGGGATATTTTGAAGTCTGCAGTACTGTGAGCTTGACCAGGAAGTGTGATAAATCAAGTAAACAATGCTGAAGACTAAAAAGGAATGATACTTTATTGACAGATTTGTTCCTTGTTTTTAACAGAGCTGAATAGTACCGATTTGAAGGACTGCATCAGTGAAAACAGCCTGAGTAGCAATGCGAGTCTTCCCAGTGTACAGAGCTGTCGACGACTTCGAGAAAGACGAGTTGCAAGCTGGGCTGTTTCATTTGAGCGTCTTCTTCAGGATCCTGCTGGTGTTAAATATTTTTCAGTAAGTTTTTAGGGATGATAAGAGGCCTTTCAAAATACCTGATACTGCTGCAGTAATTCTCCTGTATTCTTTTTTTCTTTCTTGACACTGACCTTACGTAGGACAAGAGATAGGAGTTCATTCTTACATGGTTGTTATGTGAGCACCTTTCTAAGTTTAAACTGGTTCACAGCTCAGTAAGAGTTCACACATGTTGCCATCCATTTCTGGATAGCAAAAGTTTCAAATAAAAATGGAGGCTATATTTTGCTTTGTATCTGAGCTTTTAGAAAGCTTCCCCATTTTGTGAAACAATTACATTTTGTTATAGTTGCATCTGTAGCCTTTGTACAAGAAAAAGGCAGTAGTTTCAGTAGTTCCCTGAGAATTGGTAATCTATTCATGTTTACCTACTGAAATGTTGGAAGCCACGTAGAAGATTTTTTCAATGATATAGTGGCTTATCTTCCTGCAAAAGGTTTTTAGAAATATTTTTTAGAACTAATTAAGGTAGCTAAGAGCACCGGTAAAAGCTGCAGCTTGCAGGAATAGTGTTGAGTATTTGTAAAGCATAAATTAAGCTTCTTCACAGCACATTTATGGAGTTGTAAATAGCATCATCTGTATTTTACATGTAAGGAAATTGAGGTGTATACACTTTTGCATTATTGCACTGAGAGTATGTTGCTGATTCTGAATATGTTACACAAGGACAGTTTGTGCTACCCAGATAATTTTCACAAAGAGAATATAACAAAACCTATGGTGTAGGAGATGTAGATTACTGGAATCTGCAATAACTCAGAAATACTCCTTTACTTGATAAGAAGGTATTAAAATACCAAAATGATTAATAAGCAGACTTCCATCTTAACTGGTGTGAGGACCCAAAAACCACATTAACGGTGAACACCTGTTTGAGGAAACAGAGAAGATGAAAGCAAAATAGTATATCCCTGTCTTTCCATTTTCTTAGCAGATTAGCCTAAGGGTTATTAGCATTTCTGCTTAGATACTGAGACTTCTTGTCAGGGTGAAAAAAAAGTTACAATTCTGATGTGATGTTAGAGTCCACCTGAAAAAGGATGTAGGTTGTGGGGGGTGCTACTGAAAGTTTAGTTGTCTTTTCTAGTTACTTGTTAGCCATCAGAAAACTTACTTATGTACACTTAAAAAATTGCTGCAGTAATTTTTCAGTACTATGAAAGTTCAAAACTTATATTAAAAACTTAGAAAGTAGCTAATGTAATTTTATAAATTTTCAGATTAAAAAGTGAAAGTTACACTTCATTTCAGCAAAAGGTAACCTCAGATATTCAGGAAGTTTTACTCTCCCCCCTGCCCCCATTTTCTTTTAATTAGAAATTATTTTTATAAACATTGCAAAAGTGCATGTCTTAAAGAAGTACCCAATTTAAAGAACAATTAGGGAATGTTGAAATTTGTGTGCACCACCATTTTCTTGAGGTGCAGGAGAGATCCAGAGCCACTGCTTAGGTTTACTTGCAACCTGGTTATCGTAACACTGTGCAATTACAGATTTCTGCCGGTATTCAAGAACATTGAAGCATCAGCATTTAATTCATGATTACATAGTAAGCATCTTAGTGCATTTGGGATTCAGCATGCATAGGCCTTTCCTGAGGACAGCTTTGTCACAGAGCAGGAATTACTCTCTAAGAAGAAGAGATTTTGCATGTTTTGCAAATATTCACATTTTGCATAATAGTCTGCTGATTAGAGCAGTCATCCAGGAAGTGAGAGACGTGATTGCAAGTTCCCTTCTCAAGTGGTTCAAACCAACATCTCCAGCTTCCCAGCCATGTGTGACAACTGCTGGGCTACATAATGTTCCAACTGGGGCACCACTCAGTTCTCCCGATGAAGTTGAATTGTTGTACAGCCAGCTGTGCCCAAATCATGGGGCCAGAAAGAAAGCAAGTGGGAGATTGACTGTAGATTCGTAGTGAAGGCACTGAGCGGGGAAGTAGGCAGTTGGGTTCCAGTTCCTGCTCACTAATTTGATTCTCTTTTAATCTGTAATTACATGTAAAATGCAGAAATGTCCCCTGACTACTCTCTGGATTGTCTTTTATACAGTTGGTGTCTCAGGTTAGGTATCTGAAGAACTTCTAGTTTAAATTGAGAGCTTGCTAGTGGTTTTAGACTCCCTGTATTGTAGTTTATCTCAGTTGCTTTCTTACAGTTGGACTCCCTAAACTCTATGTAACTCTAAAAAGCACAAATAAACTTAAGTTTTAAGTATTTCTGTGAAGATTACTCTTACACTCCTTCCTGAGACTGCCTCATATGTTAAGGAAGCTTAAGTGATACCAGTGTGACACTTGAGTGAAGCTTGTGGGCTGACATAAAGTAAAATTTCTAATTAAACACTGATACCTAAAGCTCTACAGTATAACCAAGCCTTGTTCCAATTACATGAGTGCCTAGATAATTTTTTTAGAGGACCAAGTTCACCCCCACCCCCCCAGTGGTTAAAATGCTTTCAAGAAACATATGCTGAGAGAATATTGAATTATACAGGTTTGAATCAGGGACAGTTTGCAGTTGTACAATTTCCCAGCTGAATGGGATCCCAGTCTTCATTTGGACTTTTGGGTGCTATAATATAAATGTCCTGATTATTGTGTGTTCTACTGGGAGATTTTTTTTTTTTCCACTAAGGATGTATTTTCCAAGGAGAACCCATGTAACCACATCAGCAAGCAGTGATAAAAGATTTTTTTGTAGTTGCCATATGATGCAGAAAGACGCTGTAATGAATACAGAATTGATTACGGGCCCTGCTCGATAAACATCTACTCTGTTATACAAGTAGAACTGCAATTAAAGACAGCTGGTTTACAGTGTAATTTTTAAATGTAGTTATAAATTATTTACATTTTTATTAAAGGTTTAATCACTAGTTTATACACTACTTAACATGAAGTTTCAAACTTTGTACGTGCAAAAGATTTGGTTGTAACTTGATGGATTCTTCTCAGTTGTATACATTTAAAAAGAAACGAGAAAGAGGAGAAGCAGTAGGCATATATTGGACATGCATTGATTTTTATTTTAAAAGAAAACTAGACTGTGAGACTGATAGAAATGTTAACATTACACAAACTTATCAAGCATTATAAATATGTTGTTTGAAATGGGAAGTAACTTTGTTTCTTTGAAACATTTATTTATTTGTTTATTTTTCCCATAGGAATTTCTGCGGAAAGAATTTAGTGAAGAAAATATTTTATTTTGGCAGGCCTGTGAATATTTTAACCATGTACCTGCACATGATAAAAAAGAGGTAAGTCAATGTTGTATTTCAATACATGGTGTTGCTGCTTCAGAAATTGTTACTTCTTCATGATTATTGAAATTATTGGAGCTGTGCTTGGTCTTTGTACTGTGACTTCACTAAAATAGGGTTGGAGCCTCAGTCTAATTTTCTCAATCCCCTGAGAGCACTGTCCCAAGTTTAAGATGTTGGATAAGTTTAGACTGCAGTAAAGTGCAGAGGTAGCTCTGTAAAAATGAGCTAAGGTATACTGGATGTTGAAAAACGTCTAGCTGCAGCAGCCCAGTGCAAGGAAGTGCAGAGCAAGTTAATTTAATGTGTCAAGGAGAGGTGAAAATTAGCCTCTGTTGTGCTCTTTCAGCTGGACTGCCTTCACTAGCCAACATAATGTGTTTATAACTAACTTAGATGTATCTGCTGCTCTAAGTGTAGTCATGTTTGTTCACAAATTATAAGAATCTTCATCTCATCCTTTTAAGATAGTCCTACATTGATCAGGCAGTTCTGGTGAATTCTGAATTTTGTGCAGGTTGGCAACACTTCTCTCTATACCACAGACGAATCTAGTCAGGTTTACACTGTGGAAACGGTTTCACCTTCCAAGTCCCTCTTTGCTCTTTTGTGGACCGTTGAGGTTTTTTCCCCACTTTCTACTGTCTTTGAACAATGTATTTTCTGAACACCACCCTTAAGGGTTCTGAGCTCAGTTTGGTGGTTTTTTCATTATTACCAGAATGTGGGTGTTTCAAAGTAAACAAGTTAAAAATAGAGCATGAATGGTTTTGGCTGTAAATATTCATATATATATACTTACCTTTTTCTAAATTCTAGAAATTGAAGCTTAGAGGATTTATTTAAATAGTAACTGTTATGTAAAAGGTCTAAAATCTAAAAAAATGTATTCTCCTTTGTAAGACAGCATTTGATGTGTTTCACTTCTAAAATTATCAAACTGCAAAAATAATAATTTTTATTTGATGGCAACTTTTACTGCTTAAGAAATATTTGATGAATATTTGTAATTTTAAAGGAAAAACCCTATTTATATGCCTAAAACTAACAAAAGCTGTTAAATGAAAAATGCTTATATCTTAAGGAAACTAGAATGGCTGTATATTTTGGGGTGGAATATATCAGTGTAAGAAATGCCTGTCTAAAAATATGGTTTTAAAACAGACATACATTTAGCATTTCTTTTCTGTAGCTTTCTTACAGAGCTCGGGAGATCTTCAGTAAGTTCTTGTGTAGCAAAGCTACAACCCCAGTTAATATTGATAGCCAGGCACAGTTGGCAGATGATATTCTCAATTCTCCACATCCAGATATGTTCAAGGAACAGCAACTTCAGGTAACCATAGAAGACATGACTGCTGTACATTTGTGTCTATTATCTTTTCCTTTGAATTACTTTAAAATCTATACAAGTGGTTTCACATGCTGTATATTTTACTATGTATAAAAAGACATTGAAGTCAAGATCATATAGATTCTGTTTACAGAATAGAAAAAGGCTATATAATGGAAGGCTGCTTGTCTGTTTTTTCTGTACATTTGCATAGGTATAGAAAATTTCCACTAACTAAACAATGATCTGAAAAGTACTATTATTGAAATGAAAGTTTAGTGCAAGTAAATAATTCCTTGTCTTGCAACACCATCACATATGGTGTTTGCATATGATTGCTTATTCTTTTCTTCAGTGGACTATTGTGTACATAGTGTCTAATTTTGGTTAAAGTGGTTTGTACAATACGTCTGTTGTATTAAAGGAGTCCTTCCCTTATGCTTTAATAGAACTGTCAGACAAAGAGCTTGTTAAAACCATTGGTGCCTGAAGACCTCTGAAGTGGATGTATTTCAAATAATTATTGATGTTCAGAACAGAACAGTTATGGAACAAGAGGATACGCTTTGCATTTTCTGTAGGACTTAAGTTTCTTTTTTCTCCTAAGTAATGTATTTGGTAACTCTCCCACCCTAACAATTTATTAGTAGAACTAATTTTGAGATCATGTTACTCAGAAATCAAGGACATAGCTTGAACTGAATAAATGAAACAGGTCACAAACTTAGTCTTCCTACAACCTCAGATCGCATGTTTTTGGGATAGTCCAAGCAGGTGGGTATAGTGTCTTCCTCCATCTGCGAAGTGGAGGTAGAAAGGTAGATCTAACTGCTGGGCTGGTAGCTTCTAGCATTACAATATTACAGCAACCCCCCATGCACCTACCAAGGCCTGAAGCTTTTGTGGGAATTACCAGCCACGATCTTCCCAGACATTTTTTCATGCATTCCTCATCTTGGCTTTGTGGAGCCCATGCCTGAATTCCTCTTCATCCTCTCCCAGTTGTTTGGTGGAGGAGATGGTGCTCTTACGAGCCTGGTGGCTGGGCTGATGCAGGTTTTCTTCCTTCTTTGAAAACGCTGTGTCCTTAGGTTGGAGGGCTCATCAGGTGGCTGAAAATGCTGATGTGAAGTGCTGCCATGAGTCTAATCCCAGCCACGTGGCCTCTCTGGACCTGACCTGCTTATCTCAAATTGTCAATGCCTCTATAGTTCTCCCATCAGATCTCTCAGTCAGGGCCTGTTCCTCCCATGGAAAAGTTAGGGGAAGCAGAATGAGAGTTACTTCTGCCAGAGTAAGCGGCCTTGGAGCTTAGATGTGCTACTGGAGGTGTGTTGCCTGGCTGAGGTCAGTGCTGGGTAATTGGCTGCCTTGATGGCCCTTAATATCTTGGTTTCCCTAAGTGGTGGTTCTGCAGTGGCTTGCTTTTGTGGTCCTGGTGGGTGGTATGACCTCAGGAACACAGAACTGTAGGTGCGTGTAGTTAGCACAACACACCTGCAGACTTCCACAGTTCAGCTTGTGGTTGTGACACTATATTAGTAATGCAAAGGCTCTGCATTTGTGGTCTTTCACAAGATTTTTCAGATGTCAGCACTGAACTATACAGCGTGCAAGGGTGCTGATCTGCGGTGGTCACTGGGTGAGGGTTATGTGATGCTGGAGAACAGGGAGAGTTGGTGTAAGGCTGCAGTGGAGTTGCAGAAGAGTGTGTGGGAAAGTGTCTTGGAAAGCACTGCTGAAACCATTAGCTCTCAAGCACTGCCTGTTGGGAATGCTGCTGGAAGTTGCTCTCTGTCCATAGCCTGACAAATTTGCCCTTGAGCCTGTTGTTAGGGGTGGGGTAATATGACAGTGTGGATGTAGCCAAAACGTCTAGTTAGGATTTCACTGTTTCTTAGAGTAGAAAAAGAACAAGTATTTTGAGTGTTTCTGGATGCAAGACAGTTAGGTCACCTGAAGATACTAAAATAAAAATAAAGTATCATTTACTTCATGGAGAGTTGCGTAAATGGATTTAGGTTTTTCTACCCTTGTTTACTTGTAAAGTTCAAATTATGCTTTTATAAGCTATATTTCTCTTTCTCATTTGTAAGAACAAGAAATAGCATCTGCTAGATTTTTCCAAAAAGCAGAATTTAGTGTAAATTTACATGTGTAAATTAATATGATAATAATGCTAAATGCAAGAAGTTGTGTTTGTAGCGTGGGCTAGCAACATAATAGGGCAGATGATGATCAGCTCAAGATAAAGTAGTTAAGCTGTCATCACTCTGTCCAGCGAAGTTTAAAAGGTTGGAATGTTTTTGCTGTATTAAGTGTAGTTAATCTGCGGACTTCATATCTGCGGTAACTCTCTTTGTGTCTCTTAGGAAGAATAAAAGAAAATGTTGCAGAGAACTACCTACCATGGAATAACGCTTTAACCTTCTTTTGGTGCTAGATGACAGGAAACTCTGAAAAGCTTTGTTTTTCATTCTGAAACTGTATTAAATTTAAGGTATTTAAGGTTAGCTGCATTGTAAAATAGTGTC
This sequence comes from Aviceda cuculoides, assembly GCA_035590195.1. Taxonomy (NCBI): domain Eukaryota; kingdom Metazoa; phylum Chordata; class Aves; order Accipitriformes; family Accipitridae; genus Aviceda; species Aviceda cuculoides. The sequence goes on along the minus strand of JAVJGG010000054.1, from coordinate 37,934,844 downwards.
TTATATTTTGGGGGCACAAATTGCATTTAGCTTAAAATACTGTGATTTGTTGAGTGTAACCTCTATACATTTCCTTTCCTTGAAAACATCAAGGACAGGTGAAGTATTTTGTTTTTCAGTTAGCTTGGTTTTTGCATCTGTGTTGGTATGTGTAGGCTGCACCTACCATTTTTCCCTGATAATTTGTTCATCTACGAGTCTGTGAGATTGAGGCATTTTGATATCTTGTAGTTGCTCCTCCATATTTTACGCTATTTTGACAATACACCACAGTGTTATTCAGTTCAACAGAACTCAATGTTTCCAAGCTATGTGCATTGTGTACACTGAATAATTTGTTGAGCCTTGACCTTAAGACTATGTGTGCTCTGAAACTAGTTGACTTTTTGAATTTTGCCAGTATACTTGCGATCAGAGGGTTGTATCTTACATAGCATGAGAGACATATCCCCCTTTGTGAACAGTTTCTTCAAGTGGGAAGAGCCATTGACACCATATTCTCTCTCTGACACTGCATTGAGGGCACATTAGTCTTTGTGCTGAGCTGTTTCAGAATGTTAAGCTGACAAAACTACCCCTACAGAAATATTTTTTCCATAGTTTACCATGTGGAAAACAGTTTGTTAGAGGGCCCAACAAACACAACGGGTAGCACCTAAGAGGGAATGGGAATCTATGGAGGAAGGCAAGAATGTGGAAGTCAGCATTCAGTTTGAATTAGGTTTCTGTGACACTGCAGCATCGTGCAGTTTGCCAGAAAAGCTTTGGACTAATGCTTGTTGAGAAGGGTGTCTTTGCACAATCTGAAAAATTATTTCCATCTGCAACTGGGCCACAGTGGCTCAGTGATGGACTTCCCTGTAGACTCTTGGGAATGCCATAACCAGTTGGGTAGCACGTACTATTCTTCGCTTGTAGGGAATTTGTTACATCCAAAAAAGGCGGTATTCGTACTGTTTTTTAAGATCAAGTGAATCACTGGAGAAGATACAAAGGTAAAAATATGAATTCACTTAAAACTATAGGTTTGCAAAAATGGAACAAGAAATTCAAACATTGTTTAGCATTTAACAAAGAACTAACTTTTCTTCCTTTACTTTCATGAATTTAGCTTTGGCTAAGTTAGCCTTAGACATTTGCTCCTGGCCTAGTATAGAGCTGCTTCCTTCCTGTCTAGTTAAAGATAAATATTGGTCTTGCCCAGAGCAGCCATTTAGGTAAACTGTTCTTTTTCAAGGTCTTGGTTTTATAGCACCAAAGATACTGATTTTTTTTTTTTTTTCCTCATATGATTGGGCACGTGATCATTACATAATGCTGTGAAGGACTCTGCTCCTCCCCGCATCAGTAATTAACCTTGTATATCTTGTATCACTGTGTACTACTGCATGTTGTGTTTATATCATATTTCTGAGTTTTAGACCATAAAGTTTTTTCTTGTTCACAGCTACCTTAAAACACATTTGTATAATTTAATCCTGTCACATATAGTACTGATGTAATAATCTTTAATAATCTTTAAAAATTATTTAAAATGGCTAACTTGCTATGAGCTTCTCAGAGAATGTGTACAAAGGCATAAATGCAGTAAAGAATGGCTATGAGGATGGTGTTGTCAAGACTCTATAGCATCTCAGCTTCTCATGCACTTTGCAGGAATCAGCGTTTTTCCAAACCTGTGCTAAGGGAATAGATCAAATTATGTTTCACTTTAAATTGATGCAGTATATATAACCAGGTCTAGACAAAGGCATGCCTACTGCTGTTTACAGGTTAATGTCCGAAATTTTAGTGGGAGTTGGCTGTTGTGAAATAGCTTCATTTTCTTCATGTGTTATGTAAGCTTATGTAACCATTATCCATTGTGTTTTAATTTCAGATATTTAACTTGATGAAGTTTGATAGCTATACTCGCTTTCTCAAATCCCCTCTTTACCAAGAATGCATCTTAGCTGAAGTAGAAGGTCGTCCTCTTCCTGATCCTCAGCGTGTTCCCAGCAGCCCCACTTCTAAACACAGTATCAGTTCAGAGAAGTCCAGTATCTCAACACCGAAAAAGGTTACCTTTGCATTGTTGTTATCTGAAAACTATGGTCTTAAATAATGTTTTTCAAGTTCTTTAGAAGATCAAAGATAATATATAAAAACCAAATAGGATGTTTGTTCAGTGGTGCTGGCAAATATAGTTACGAAATCTTTATGTACTCAGGAAAATTTTTTTTTTTTTTTTTTAATCCATACCTTTGAATCAGATTTCTAGCTATTGACTTCCTGAATATAATTTTAAATCTTTGTTATTATTTAAATATATGTGTACAAATAAAAAAATTAGTATTATTTTAATGTATCAGTTGAGAAGCTTATTTTGATTGAATATTGGAATTAAGATGTGATATTTTAGCCTTTGCTGAGAGCAGACGTTTTATCAGAAGTTACTGGAGAAGGCTTAACCTAATCTAACTGATCTTTCCTGAGGATAGTTTTTTAATTTCTTAGCCCCTATTGAACTAAGATAATTCTGTGTAAAACAGATACAGTTGCTTAAAAACTAGACCTGTAGTCTTACTGATGTCCTAACATTATTAGAGTTTATTTTTTCTTCATGTAGATAATACCACCATAGTATTACATAACTGTATGGGTAAATTATAACTTTGCATTTTTCATGTCAATCACTACACATTAGCCCATCTGCTATTATGTATTTTTATGACTAGGAACCTTTTTAAAAGTAGTATTTTAAGGAATACTCTAATAATCTAACAAGAACAGTAGCTTGTTAAAAGCAAGTTTAGTTTAATATTGATATTTGTATTCTTCAGCACTAATAAATACTTTGATTATACTTGTAAATGTTAAACAATGCTTTGTCATTGTCTTTAAATGCAGTTCAAGTTCAGGCCTAGCCTAGGAAAAATATCTGAAATACCGAAATGAAATTCTGTGTTTTAAAAGCAAGGCAAATGGCCTTTCCACATTAACTTAGGCATTGCTGGTGAGCTGTGGAGACTGCTTTCATGTCTGCAGGAGCTCTCTGTGGCTTGTTTCCAGCTACTGTTTTGTACTCCCTATCACATAGCACATTTCTGTCTATGTATTTCTTTTTGTTTCCACTGGTTTTGGGGGGATTTTTTTTTTTTTTTTGATTGCTACTGAGAGGCATGCTGGTATATACTTGTGAGTGGGGTAAAGATGACAGCTAACCTGACCATCACACTCTTGTTTTGGGAAGAAGTGTGGGAAGGTTTATATTAGGTAATATACTTACAACTGTGATCCAACCAATGATTTAATTGTGTTTTGGTGATAGTTAAGTGGTAAATCAAAGTCAGGAAGATCTTTAAATGAAGAGTCAGGAGAGGAGGACACTGAGAAGAAAAAAAGGGGAACATTTTTCTCATGGTCAAGAAGTAAGAGTTTGGGAAAATCACAGAAGAGAAAAGAAAATGGTGATTATCCAAATGGTGAGTATTCACATTCCACTTTGTTGCAAACTTGTTTCAGCAATAGATGTGACTAATCTCATCATGTTTAGTTTGCATCTAATTGCGTCCTTGGGTGTGACAGAGGGAACAGAAACTGTCAAGTCAGAAGGCCATAGTGGGGCTAGTATCACTGGAAGTTTTGTGGAAGCAGATGTACAAATAAATAGAAGTATGAAAATATTTAAACTTGTTTTTATTGACTTCCAAGAGACTTTTTTTCTGCTTTCCAGTAGACACTGCATTTCTGTGTGCTGGCAAATGCTTTTTCAAGCAGAGAGCTACTATTTTTATAGTGAGATAATTTCAACTCTTTACAGAGAAGTTCAGGAGCTGTACATGTAAATAGTGCTATAGTTACAGCTATTTAAAAATTCCTCCATTTGCATTATCCTACCTTTCATTCTTTTATTAGTACCACACAGGTATGTTGACTTTTGAACACACTCACTACCTGTTTCCACCTTTTCTGTCTAAAATGAAAAGAGTCAGTATTGTGAAAACCCTTGTAATCTGCTGTTTTGTTACTTAACTGTTTTTGAGAGTTTAACAAAGATTTCCCCTGTGAAAGCACCTGTACATTCCCTTTACAGGAAGAGATGAAAGTTTTGCATTAACTCATTACATTGTGTTAAAAATAATAGAGAAATTCCACTGAACCACCAAATTTGGACCATATTGTTACTGTGGTTTCTTCTTCGCTATTTTCTAATAATGGCCCAGGTCCACAAGGTATCTTTGATCATATAGATAGTTTAAGTGTTCTCATTATACTCATATGTGAAAAGACATCAGAGGCATTTGCTAAGATTATAGACTTAAACTTCTGAAATTGACTAGTGATTGTCGTAGATTTTAATTTTCTAACACCATACTTGCACTTTTAAAAATATTTATCTCCCTTCAAAATATCTGAAGAAGCAGAATAATTTATAGTTTTTGAAATACATTTTAAGATTTAAAAAAAAAGGTGTTTAGGTTGGGTTTTTTTAAATATAAAAACAAGCGGGGTTATTCAAGGATTACATAACCAAGAAATACTTGACAAAATATTGTTTTGGTTTTGCATGCTTCAGTGCACAATATGAAGTTTTGGTGTTTTTTCCTTTAATGAAAAAAATTATTTTTCTGACCAGAGGAGCTAATATTTGAAATTGCTTTCTGAATTATAATAAATAAGAAAATAAGCCATTTTACTGATTGCTCATTCTTCCCACAAACAGATTCTATTCAGTCCAATGGATTATCATACAGACGGGAATCACAAGGCTCCATGTCATCAACTGCTAGTCTTGACTTGGTAATGACCAGCTCTTAATAACAAAGAAGTGGGGAAGCAGTGAAAACAGTGAATTACTAATTTTCTAAGTAGTGTAAAGTAATTTGTTTAAAGTAATAATTTGAGAAATGGTCTTGAAGTGATACAGTTAGAGGGCAAGATGTAATATTGAGCAATTTTAGAGTACTAGAAATGTAATAGAGGTTGTGTTCATATATTGCTTCTTATTTTGTCCTTGTAACAGAAAGATATCCTTTGCATCTTGTCTGTCTTAACTTCAGACACCAGTAAACTTCCAGAATACAAGTTTGCCTTTCAAAGCAAGCTACTGTAACTCTTTATAAACAGCTTTTTCCACCTACCAGAGCTTTGAGATTCTGTTCTGAACAACAACATGTTAAAGCTTTACCACTGCTTGACCTGTATGCAAGTTGTGTTAGGCTGATTTCTGTGGTACCAGTGTCTGTCATGATTCTTTCCTCTCTGTTTCTTTTAAAGTTGTGAGTTTTTCTTCTTGTCATTATAACTTAACTCCACTCCTGAAATCTGAGGAAAGAGAGGTAGGGAATTTCATTGCAAACACTGATTTTATCATCGTAGGTAGGAAAATCACCATCAATGAAGACATTGTGATTTCTAACCATCAAGGTCTACCTTTGCAGTGTAAAACTAATGATATGCAAAATTAAAACAGCATTAATAACAGAACTTAAATGTAATACTGTATTTTAACTATGTTGATATGGAGGAAGAATATAAAAAGGAAATTTTAAAAAGTTTTTTTGTAGTCTTGCTATCCCTCTAGTAGACTAGATTCTAGCGACTATGTAGTTTTGCCTATACTACAAATATTGATCAGGGAAGCAAGCAAAGCAAAGACATGTTTATTTCTGTTGCAGAAAAGTCTTATCTTAAAAAACAGAAAATGCAAAGCCTCCCTAAGCCAACAACCCCTCTTTTCTCTCCCATTCCAACCGATTGTCAGAAAGTTACTGTGATTTGGATGAGAAGCAGCAAGTTAAAGAGAAGAGAAAAAGCACCATGAGCACCCTAGAAGACTGTCGAAAACAGTATTTTTGTAGTGTCCTTTCAAGTTATAAGTGAGCTTTTTGTTAAATTTTCAAAGATAGTTTTGATATTTCATAGTAGTGTTACTATTCTACTGTTACTCTAGAATAAAGGTTAATGCTGTGCCCTTTAGCCTTAACCCATAACATTGTACTTTTTTCCCCTTTGATAAAAAAAAAAGGATGTCATTAAGTGAATTATTTCAAAATTCTAATTTCTCTGTGGTGTATTTGTTATGTGTAGCATTCAGATTATGTTAAAAGAAGAGGTAATTTTGTTTGAGGAACCTGATGTTTAAGGTGTTCCTCATCACTGAAATATTGATTCAAAATGTGCCAATGGTAATTTTTACATCAGCGAGTCACTACTGAGTATAGGCACTTAGCTATTTGGAAGATAATAAGATTTTATTTACTACTTACACTTTTTGATTAGGAGTTCTATGCAGTAGTTTGAGAATCTTGTAACCTGTTTTACACCCTCACTGTCTAAAACTTCATCTGTTCTTGAAATACATTTAGATTTGTGCAGTGCTGTTATCTTTAAACATCTGGGTTTTTTTCAGGATTTAAATTTATCTGATATTCGTGATATTGGGAAGGATTTCTAAACTGTAAACATGGTAGAAAGTGTGCTTCTTAGCTTGATTTGATTTGTACAGACTCTGAAAGTTTATGCACACTCCTAACTTTCCCATTGGGCACTGACTTTTCTTTTTCTTGTCAAGTCGGAAGCCTCAAGATTACCTGCATTTGTACCAGATAAAGAGAAATCCCCCAAATACTGCTGTATAAACCTTCCGGATGGTTCATCCAGCAAAATGGCTGTTAAATCTGGATTCTCTATCAAAGAGGTGCTATCTGGGCTCTGCGAGAAACATGGCATTAACATAGCTGCAGTGGACCTTTTTTTAGTTGGAGGTGATAAGGTATGGGATATTCCTGTGTTTTTTTAAAAGTGTTTTCATATGTAGTTTACTAATAAGGAATTCTGTTCTCTCAGTAGCAATACATATCTCCTGGTTCTACCTATAGCTTTACATTGGCAATGCTAGTTAATTGATGGAGAATTTTGGTGAAACTAGAACTGGTGGAGTACTGTGATTGGTTGAGGTATCTACATTACAGAAAGCAGAATAGAGCTTATGACAAGGATTTCCTTATAATAATTAAGTTAATGTAGGTATCTAGTCCATGTAGTTTGTCCAGGGTAACGGTTAGCTTGTACTTAATTGACACAAAGTCAGCAAATGTGTGGTAGTAGATGGTACTTCATTAAAGCAAAGAAACATAGTAACATTCAGTTGTTCAAAGATGAATGAGATGAATTAATGCTAGAATTAAGGTACATGTTTTAATATTGAGGAAAATTTCTAAGACAGCAGTCTACGCTGAGTGGGGGTGATGGCTCTTATTCCAACAGAAGTGTCTCCAATTCAAAGAGAAGCTGTGGATGTGAAACATTTATTGTCTTAAATTTGTGCTTATGATCAATCTAGATGATTACAATGAAAAAATCAATGACTGTGCATAGTTATGTGCCTGTTCTTTTAAATATTTAAAGACTGTTAACTTGCCATGTTTTCTAATGCATCATTCTATGTAATAATTTATTTAAGTTGAAGGACCTAGGCTTGTTTTGAAACACCAAGTTCCTGAATGCCTACTGACTCTAGTGGGAATTGAAGTTTGGTCATTGTCTCACAACTAACCAAAATAAAATACACTTTAATCATGTTGCATATTGTAAATGAATATCCACTAGAATGTATACAACCTATATTAATAATTTTCTGAGTTATCTGAATTTTTCTTTAACCACTCAGCTGTTCTTTTTTACATATCTTAAAAATAATTTGCGGTCTCTTCTTTTGTTCCTGACACGTGCTCTGTAGCCACTTGTATTGCACCAAGACAGTAGCATCCTGGAGTCTCGGGACCTACGCTTAGAAAAACGCACTTTATTTCGGTAAGAGTCAAAAATACTATCTTCCTCTGGCATTTTCCACCCCATTTTCCATTTTACTTTTTGTAAGTGCAGTAAAGTACATTGTCAGTTAGCTGTGCAGCAAAACAGTGGTTAGTGCAGAAAAGAATTTGTCTGAATCCAGTAAAAAGTCCGGTTAGCCATGCAATGCAATGTAACATCTTAGACTGTAATCCAGAACTCAGCATTAGGGGATCTAAGGTTCCCATTCATTGTACAGGCACGTGAGAAGAAATAGGCCTTAGTGTCAAGCAAAGAGTCTCATGTGAAGAAGGAAGGTGACCTAATGTTTGTAACTGAAAATGATTGACTTCCATGTCTTGCAGTTAACTGGCAGTTTGAGTTTCTATTTTTACTTTAGATTGCAATAACACTTATGCAAGAGAGATGCATTTAGCATGGGGATTCTCTGAGTTACACAAGTGCCTGAGTTAGATATCCTGCCTGTGTTTAGGCACTGATATCCCTTAGATTTAGAGCCAGCTGCAAAGTGCTTCCTCTACGGGTTATGGTGAGATTAGGGTATTCCTAAAACGTAATTCAGATGAGGGCAACCAGGGTAAGGATCAATGGGAGAAATGTGGGCCTACAGGAACATTTCAAAATGAGTAGGGCAGAACCTGGTAAGTTTTAAATGCTGCAAGAGGAAGGTTTCTGGATTGCTGTCTTGGATACACGTGGGATTTTGATGCCAATGTTCCAGTTTAGGGATATTTAAATATTATGACGTCTAACTGCTCAAGCTGAAGCAGTTGTGAACAAGCATATAGGACAGATCTGCAGGCCCAGAGGGATCTTCCACATCAGGAAGAGACATGTTTAGTAGGTTGAAGCAGCACAAGAATGAGATGGAAATGGAACTGCAAGTCTCCTAGACTAATCCTAAATGCAGCAATAAAAACCCCAGGCCTTTAAGATTAAATGGATATATTTATTGATTACATGTTCCTATTCAGTTACATCTGTAATTTTGTGCCTAACTGGTAGGTTACAGTAAGACGAATTATATAAATATAAATTCATCTGAGTATAGATTTTAGCCCTAAATCTTAAACAAGTAAATGTTAGAGTATTATTAATATAGGTATAATGTAATTCAGTACATTTTATATTTAATACTATGGAATATTATTTTATAGTTGTCCTGGTTTCAGCTGGGATAGAGTTAATTGTCTTCCTAGTAGCTGGTACTGTGCTGTGTTTTGAGTTCAGTA
>JAVJGG010000054.1:37895950-37925715 GCA_035590195.1 Aviceda cuculoides | reverse complement strand
CTCTTAACTAAAAGGAAACTTTCGATGGTGAAACGACACGTTGTGATTACACTGTTTAAAAATACTGTTTCCCATTAGAGGGGAACATTGCACCATTTTCCTTAAGTTGTAGTAGGTAATGAGATCGCAGATCACACTGTGTTTTCTGTTTTGACATACATGTCTTTTTAAGTATAAATAGTTGCATATTCCCAATGACTGGCATCAGCTTCATGTATTTTTGCTGCCAGTTTTTTTGCTTAATTAATGTCAGTAGGTGACGACCATGTTTTGTAGATGCTTTTATGTATTACAGTGATTTATTTGTTCAGATATGTCTGAACCCACAACATGGTAGGACAGGAGCTTTGTTTTAACATGTCTGATGCTGCAGGGATTCAAGGTGACAGATACAGCTCAATACCACATACCCTGTGTTTTCCTAGAAACCTCTGAAACTTGTACCTGCTCAGTTATAGCCCACAAATCACTGTTGACACACTGGATATATAATTTTTCTTTTGGAAAAAAAAAAAAAGATTTGATATAGTATACTTGAGCAGAATTGCAGTGTCTTCTAGCAAAGCCATCTAAGAGAAGCAAAACCACTAATATAGGAGAAATAAGATTTCCAATTGGAAATTCCAGTTCCAATTCCAATAATTTCCAATTGGAGGAACTGAACACATACAACATCTCCTTTATAAATAAGCTGTTGTCATTGGCATGTGACTTATTTTCTCCTTTCCTCAAACGTAACTGACCGAACCCACTGATACACTGAACAGGAATTTAATTTTTGGCCAAGTTTTGTGGTTGGTAATATAGTGACTTTAGTTTTCTGTTTTCCTTTATTGGAGAGAGTGTAAGAGGGCATACTTGGGTGCTATATGGCCTGGCAAAACTTGTGCACTTCTGATCTTTTTCACTTTAAGAATTGTGATGTTCTGTTAATAAAATGATAGTGAAAAGCTTGCAGGAGACTGAACTGTTTTATGCAAATGTTGTGCCTGTTTCAGTCATTGTCACATTCAGTTCATAGATTCTTGTGGATGATTTTGCCCCAAGGTTGGCACCTCACAGTCTGCCCTCTTCTATTTTCTTTTCATCAAGCTCTTTTCACAACAATATCCTCCTTAAAAGAAGAAAAAAAAATCATGAAAACCTACATAATGAAAAAAAACATTCAGCTGGTAACATTTAAGTAATTTCATTGGAATACTGAAACTAAATGAAACCTTCTTTCTTCTTTGCTCTGTGCCTGCCTTCAAAATAATATTAGATATTAGATGAAATTCTCCTGGGCAGCCATTGTTTTATTCTATTGCATAGTTCCTTGCATAACTAGGCCATAGGGACTTCTCTAGTGAATGTTACTAGGATAGTAGGTCTTGAACTCAACAAAACTCTAGGAATTATAGATTAGGTTTCACACATATGGAACACCAAAATGAGAACCTGTTCAGAGCCCTGAACAAGATTTTATCTTGTGCATTTTGACTCCTTGGGCTCACCAGTAAGTTTTAAATGCAGCGTGGGCTCAGGCTGGTTCCCTGCTTGGAACTGTGTTCCGCGACCCATTCTGTGCTATTGGCTCACCCTGGGTTTCTTAATTGTTTTTTTTCTTCAGTAACCTATTAGGGAGTAACATATTCATGTGCCAAAGTGAAATCCCCACAGAAAACTATTCTGACCTTCATATTATCTCCCTCATCCTCTTATAGTGCTTTGATCAGTGGCCAAGTAAGTAATGTTGACAAGTTGATCTTTCAGTTATTATCAATGCACATCTGAGTTAACAACCCATTAAGCAATTCACACTTCCCAGAGCCCTAAGTGCTAACTCATGCAGATGTTACAACTGTCCATGTTCTGACCTTGTTTCATCTGCAAGGATTAGAGAGGCGTGCTTGTTCTAATAAGAGTTTATAATATTGAAGAACATAACAATAGTACCCAGGAAACAAAAGAAACAGACCTTACTTAATTAAAGCATTTGTTATTAGTAACTAGTTTCTTTAACTGGATCTCAAACTGTCCCTTGAGCCATCCTACTGTGAAAAAAAGATTTTACTTCTTTATGAGTAGTGCTTTAAGCCATGTTTTGAACTCAGCTGGGGAAAAAGAGAGAAATTATCTAAGAGTTGTAATGAAATGCGGTAATTGAGATGTCATTTGTGCTAGGATTTATTAGGAATAAAGAACTAAGCAGAGATCGTTATTATATTATGTCAATGTGTAAGACTGCAATTTGCTTGTAAATATTGTGTGCAGGTCTGCTAAAAATAGTAATTACTTTGTGTCAGACTAAAGTTCGGTCGGGCTCACCTGTCCTGTCTGCAGCAGTGGTCAACAGTGGCTGCCCGCAGCAGGGGAGAAGAGGGAAAGCGTATGTGATCCTTCTCTGGAATTCTCTCCCATCCTCCAGAAATTTCTGCCACAAGAAATGGTTGGTAGATATTCAGAAGCCTCTGGTGGCTTCCTCCTGAACTTGTCCAGCCCAGGTGTGACTCCTATGACACTAGCATTTACAGCATACTGTGACACAGATTCTGCATACTATACTGTACTGGTTTGGCTGGGGTAGAGTTAAATTTTCTTCATAGCAGCTCATATGGTGCTCTGTTTTGGATTTGTGAGCAAAACAGTGTTGATCAGCATCAAGGCCTTTTCTCCTTCTCACAATGCTTCACCAGCGAGTGAGGAGGTTGGGAGGGGACACAGCTGGGACAACTGAGCCCAACTGACCCAAGGGATATTCCAGACCATATGATGTTGTGCTCAGCAATAAATGCTAGGAGGGGAAGAAGGAGGAAGGGGGGGATGTTTGGAGTTATGGCATTTGTCTTCCCAAGTCACCATTAGGTGTGCTGGAGCCCTGCTTTCCTGGAGACAGCTGAACACCTGCCTGCCCATGGGAAGTGGTGAATAAATTCTTCATTTTAATTTGTTTGTGCATGCAGGTTTTGCTTTCTTTATTATTCTTCTAGTGGGGTTCTGGAGAATGCATATTCCAAATTACAGTCTGATTGTAAGCCCTCTCTATCACACCCCCCATTGCTTTCAGTGTAGTCTTTAACAGTCCATTGTATCGCCATGGGACGTCACATAAACTGGGGGGAGTGGGAGGGGGAGTTATTCGCCACTGGGGGACGAACGGGGTGTCGATCGGCAGGTGGTGAGCAATTGCACTGCGCATCATTTGTACATTCCAATCCTTTCATTATTACTGTTGTCATTTTATTAGTGTTATCATTATCGTTATTAGTTTCTTCTTTTCTGTTCTATTAAACCGTTCTTATCTCAACCCACAAGTTTTACTTCTTTTCCCGATTTCCTCCCCCATCCCACTGGGGAGGGGTGAAGTGATCACGTGAGTGGCTGCATGGTGCTTGGTTGCTGGCTGGGGTTAAACCACGTCAATAGTATACAGTTTTTTCAAAATAATCTGTTTATATTTTTTTCCAAAATGCCAGAAAATGTTTTAATGTTCCTAAATTCTAAAAACCCAAACGAGTGCTATGAAAACTCCTGAAATAATTATTTCAGGAAAAAAGTCATGAAGTAGAATGTTTGTGTTACATTATTGAGTCGCACATTTGAAGTGAATGAAATTTATTTTGTCAGGCATTCTTCATTTTGGCTTTATATTACTTTTCCTTAGGAAGTAGGGCTAGTTTCTATTTAAGGGTACTTCAGATTAATGAATATGGTATAGCATATTCAATTTCAAAATTGAGATTGAGCAGTCTTCTATTAGGTGTGAGTTTGTTGAGTTTCCAAATTAAAAAGTAACTTTAAGTAGGCAGTACCATATGTTACTTGTGTGTTAATTAAAATGTAGAGATGTTCTACACTATTTCCTTCTCTAGGTAGACAGTGTGTAAGCAAAAATACTCAAATATTTGGAATATTTTCAGACATAAGACAAATACTATGTGGATATGCTTGGTTACCTGAATGTCTGCCACTTCTGTGTCAATTACCAGTTAATGATTAAAATTGATCATTTCTATTTAGTAGCTGTCGTATTCAAAAAAAATATGAAAGACAAAGTTTCAGTTATTCAGGTTTCCTGTGGAAAGAAAAAGTCAATAAGATTAAACATCTTGTAAGTAAATTCTGTGAGAGAAAAGATGGGGTTTACATCTAATCATGATTGAGAAAATCACTAATAACTTTCATTTCTTCTGATGATGTACATTTCTTCTGATAGTTTTGTAAGTAATAAGCCTGCCCTTGTTTTCATGCTATAGTGCCATTATAGTCAAATGTGGCTGTTATGGAGGCATCAGGGCACAGACAAAGAGCATTAAAAAAAACCAAAACAAAAAACCAAAAAACGCCCAAAAAGCAAAGCTAGGCAAAGTTCCATGCAGGGAAACAGACATAAATGGAATAGTTGTTTGGGTTTAAAACCTTTTCTTATTTCACTTTTTCCTTTGCTATTTTTGATGAAATGATATAAAATTGTGTAGTAGTCTCTGAAGAGGGCTGTCTTTATCCTTTAAATTCCAACTGAATTGCTTTTACAGCTTTTGCACATAAGTTTCTCTTACAGCAGTTTTTTGTGATATGGTGGCATCTAGCTAGAAATGAGCATCATCTGGAATTCCACTGTATTTGTTCCTATGCTTAAAAATAAAAATTCCTGTCCAAGGCCATCTCAAGTGATTGAATAGGACATTGTGAGTGTTTCCTGTGGAACTGGGAAGAAGTATTTTTCTAGCATCCAAGGCTACAGTGCAGGCATGGAGTCACTTTGGAAGCACTTCTGGACCAGAATGGTCAGAGCAACCTCACTGTAAAGATGAAAGTGCTACAGAATGTATCTAGTTGGTCTGAGGATCACCATGCCATTAGGTTGGCTTATGCCTTCACTCACCTCTGGCAAGTGAAACAGTGGAAGTTTTTATTTGTATTAAAAGTGCTTTATACCTTCAGGTTAGGATAGATTTGTGTTAGTGAAGTTTCAGGGTCACTAGCTGTAAACTAATATAACTTTGCTGTAGATTGGATTTTATATATTTAATTTCTTTTGTTTATTGGAATATTTCATACTTAATGTTACAATTGATGTGTTTCAGGCTGGATCTTGTTCCAATAAATCGATCAGTTGGTTTGAAGGCTAAACCCACCAAACCAGTAACAGAGGTCTTAAGGCCTGTGGTTGCAAAATATGGTTTAAATCTTAATGAACTTGTGGCAAGACTAGTAAGTATCTTTTGATGTAATTCAAGCTGCAATATTTTTTGTCCGTAGAAGATCATATGATAGTCCCTGAAATTATTCCTATCCTTATAATTAGGCATTAAAATCTGTATTTATAACTACATGTTGAGATGAAAATGCATGGTAATCATAACCATTATGCTTAATAGTAACTACCTCAAAGCTTTAGTCTGCATCTGTTTTGTATTCTCCTTCAGAATAAATCCAACATCCTAAATAATAGAGCCTGATCTTAGCTTCTTCCAGAGCTCAACTTTTCCGATTATTAGCCAGGGAAAATTGAGATTAGTTAAAACTATTGTTCCATTATCCTGGGAATCAGGAAAGTTGCCTCAAATCTCCTCACAGAAAACTTCTGTGGGAGCAGGCTGATTTAACTTCTCTACTACTAAACACTTGGCTGGCATTTTCTCTATTCTATTATGATGGAATATCAAGGAATGGAAAGTTACTTTTGTGGTATTTCTAGAATGTATACTGTCTTGGCTGAACCAGTCCATGTTTTTAAAATAACTGAAAAACATGTTGATATAAAGGTAACTTAATTTAATAACATTACAAAATTAAGAAAATGCAACCAATTTAGAATCTAAAATAATCTCAAACTTCCTCTGAAAAATATGATTTGCTGAACATACACACGAATGGTCCTAGAGTATTTGTGCACACTTGCAAATTGGGTTATTTTTTTCACCTTATATCTTCTTTTCCCGAAATACCATTCTCCTCACATAAATCAGTTACACTCATTGTAATCAAGATAGTTTTATACAAATGGATTAACATTTTTAGAATTGTAGAAGAAGGATATATTGAGGCTACACTGAAACGTAAAAATGCTTTGCTCATTTTCTTTCAAAAAATGTCAGACTGCATAAATTTGTTCTGAAAACAGCTTTTTCTCTATTATATACAAACTGTGATCCGACTTTAGAATGGTGAGCAGGAACCACTTGATCTTGGTGTCCCTATATCTAATCTGGATGGTCAGCGGGTTGTTCTAGATGAAAAAGAGCCAACAAAGGGTAGAGGTAAGTTGGCACAAAAGCTTGTATTTATGATGTCAAGTCAGTTTCATGAACACTGACTTCAGTTAGTTTCTTCTGTTGAGGCAAAGGTGAGGTAAATGTGATTAAATTTAGATATGTCACATGTAGCATATATTATTTTTAACTAAAAAGGAGTGCAGTTTCTAAAGATTGAAAATTAAATTCATCTGTTGATAGCAAGTTTACTGTTGCTGTAAGAAATTTTTGCACTAGTAATACTTAAACATTTTACTTGCACTCAGCCATAGATACCCACACACATGTTTAGGGACATAGTGCCTAGTAATAATAATGAGAATAAAATGCTAAATAACTTCTGTGAATTTGGCAATTAATTCATAAGAAACGTTCTGTATAAGTAAAACAGATGCAGTTTGTGGACCAGCTATATATACTGCTATGATAGACCCCTTCTTTAGCATGAGAAAGTAGGAGACCCTAAATCTCCAGTTTTAAGTGATGATTTCTGGAGATAATACTAAAAAGGATATAATTTGTAATTTCCCTGGACAAAATAATTTGAAAAATAGATTTGTTCAGCTGCACAGCTGACAATCTTTTGGCACAGTTAACACGCTAGATTAATGTAAGCAGCCTTGAGAGTAAAGGTTTGGTTTCGTTAGGAGACCTTTTTATAGATAGAGAACACTTAGTTTTAAAGATGAAATTAGATGTGATTAAATTAAATTGACTTAGAGCAGAGATCCTCTTTGAGAAACAACTACAAAAATAAAGATGGAGGTATTTATTGAGGAGAATAATATTTGTTATTTTTCCAGGAAACAGAACCAATTGTCAGTTTGAAAAAAGATATCAATCTAAATACCCTCACAGATAATTAGTTTAAGGATTACAAGTAAAACTGTAATCCTATGTGCTGCCAGCTGCTGTAGGAGCCTAAATCATAAGGGATCATTCTAGCAGTAGTCTGATTCTGTGGCAATATGCCAGTGAAAAAGGGCCATGATTCTGTGTTTGCAGCTCAGTCTTCGGTTAGTATATTTGTTGTAGGTAGATGTAATTTGAAGGGGCCATTTAGTTACTTAGAAGTAGACAAGGAGGATGTGGCAATGTCTAGAAAACAATTGATGCATGAAACAGGTTGGAAAAGATGCAACATGACCTTTCAGTGGTCTTTTCTGCTGATTTTTTTTTTTCCTGGTTAAATTCTAAATTTGAGAATTACAAACTGAATTATTAGCTGAGATTTTTAAAAGCTATTTCATCTAAATCAACTGAAAATTTAGGAGAACTTAAATGAAAACTCAGCATCTTTAAAAGTATTGCCAGTATTAGAAAAATTTGAAGATGAGAGGGAGATTCTGGTAGGTTTTGACTGAAAAGTGTCAGGGATATCAATTGTGCTCACTTTATTTCCTGAGAAATTTTCTTCAAAAAATTTTAAAACAAAAAATCTATTTTGTGCATCATTGTCACTTAAATATTACTACTTTGGGAATTTATAATTTTGTAGTTATAGAAGGTATGTTTATGTTCAGTGTTTACAGATAAACAAAAAGGTGCATCAGTAAAACAGAGTGCAACTGTAACTACATCAAGAAATCAAGTATCTACTGTAAGTCTTCTGCAATGATTTTTGTCCCTTAGATAATCTTTTATTTCCTTCTGGAATTCTATACTAAAAGCTGCATTTATCCATGATTTTGAATCAGCCAAATTGTGTAACTAGATTGAGTATAGCTATAATTAATCTGATATTTTTCCACTGTGAACAGTATTTATTTGTGAGAACTTTGTCTTCATGATGAATCAAATAGCTCTTTCGCTGTGTTGTATTTGTTGTTACGTGTCTCATTGGCTTATCTGTATTTGGAAATGATTGAATTACTCTGAAGTTCAAAGGCTCTTTCTATAATGTGAATTCTTCACAGTAAACAATATTATATTTGTTTATACATTTTTGGGAACTACTATGGCAAATGTTCTTTGCAGTAATCAAGATTAAACTAAAACATTTGTTGTGGTGGTGTTAGAGAAATGTGTTTTCAAAATAAATTTTTTATTCACTTAGACCATATTATGTACACAGTGATATAGCCTAAATGTAAGTAGTACCTTAACTTTCCTTCTAATGCAGGGAGAGGGAAGAACTCTAGGAAAGTCTAATTCTATCAAAATGAAAGGCGAAAATGGAAAAAATGCTAGGGAAGTCCGGCTGTCAAAGAGAGAAGACTCTATTGCAAAGATTGGGAAAAAAAAATGTCAGAAAATAAATTTGGATGAAGCAGAGGGTATGTGAACTTTATAGTTTACGTATTAACATAAGTAGACTTAGAAAAATGAGAATTTTGTATCTGTGTAGGAAAAGGTACTGTGTGTTTAATACTGCATTGTGAAAATCGTAGTCATGATCCTTATATTTTTGTTTGATACTGTGATTGAATTGTAAAGTTTTTTAAGCTGAAGGTAAAACTTTAAGAATACCTAAAGATAGATGTAGCTGCCTAGTGGGATTTCAAAAGTGAAAGCTACCTAATTCCGTTAAAATAAAAAGGAATTAGTTACTCAATTGCAGTTGAATATCCCATTTGATACCCTTTGCAAGCCATGTAGAAGCTTGCCTTTCTGTTCACTTTTATCTAAGAGTCTTACTGAAAGGCATTCTGCACAATGGTGTAGCCCTTAACGTAGGTAAGAATTTTTGAAAATTGTCTCTAAATTCTATAACAGTCAGGGCAGTACAATTTGGCTGTGGAGGAGCTGTGATGGGCAAGTGTAGAAGTTTAGTTAACATTCAGTAACTGCTCTGAAAAGGTGGTTAGAAGTAGAAATAAGCAAAGAGGTATTGGTAATCTTGTATATTCCGAGTCCTGTTTTTACCTTCAATTACCTCTTAGTAGTTTTGATGATATCATATTGGAAGCGAACTCATAAGAGAATTTGCTTTCTTATAGAAAGATGTCCGTGGGAGAAAGAGGAATAAAAATGATGTAGCAGTAGAAATCTTGACATACCACCCTCTGCCCTAGGGCATTAACTGAAGCAATTACCTGCCTTGTCAGCCCTACATGTTCCTCCCTGTTTTCCCAAGTAGAAAAAATCGGAGGACATATTTTACCCACAGATTAAAATTTACTGCTAATGTTACCTAATATGCATATCCAAAACCTGGTTATGCACAGTTATACAGCAAATGAATGTTCATCCGTGAATAAATGTCCACTGGCTGGAATTGAAAAAAGTGCTGTGCTAAAACTTTTATCGCAAAATAGATGTTTGTTAATATAAGTGTTATTACAAATATTAGTGCATTTTAAATTATTTTCTGTTGCTTGCTATTTTGTTAACTTGTTTTCCATATTTTAATATTTTCATTTTTCTTCCTAGGGCTGAGTAAAACATTAACATAATTTGAAAACTTCAGAATTCGAGGCTTTCACATTTTATTTTGAATTTTGTGAAATTTGTCCAAGTTCGGAAAATACGTATCAAATGTTGTAGACTGTTTTTTAATGAAAAAAACAACTGTTCTATGAAGTTTGAAATTTCAGAAAGGAACATTTTTGTATGACATATATTAGAAATGTTGCATGTTTTAATATGCATACCGCTATTTTGCAAAACTTTGGCAATAAGAAGCATTTTGAAGCTTCCATCTTGGCTAGGTTCAGATTTTATGGCATTTGACAAAGCATGTTAAAAAGTCATTTTTACAAATACATTTCAAAGCCTGCTAAATATGAATAGACGATTAGGAATAGAGTCATACAAGTGCAAGTGTATGACTTCATATTATGCTAAGTTAAAACTGATACTATCATTCTGTGCTTTATTTTGTAATGGCTTGTGCTTCAAACAGTATTTATAAGCTGGGTTGAAACTATTGATTTTAATTCACCTGTTGGAGATGGGCTTTTTAAGCATCTTTAATATTCTGTAGTTTCAGTGCTCTCTTCTTGAAAAATTAGGACATGCAGAGACCCTATATTAAGAATTAGATATTTTTATATTTATATGTTTTTGTACCAAAGAGGTTGTTTATTGTTGTGATGCTTCTTTTTTGAGGAGTGGAAAATTCTTGGCTTATGATCGATAAGTTTCTTGTTGCCAAGTTTTGAGACTTTCTAGAACAGTGGTGATTTACTATGAGTATTATTTATATATAGAAACATATTAAACCATTGGACATCATTAAGGACATGATCAGAAAATCACTTCTAATTGTGTTAAAAACTCTATAAAAAAAGCTGCCCCATCATTTTTAGTAATGGCTTCTTTGATGGTTATTGACTATGCTACTGATTCATTGCAGCACAAATAAAATGGGGTTACTTAAATCATCATCTGATCATGCCCTGTGATGATAACATCCTGGATTAAAACTACACCATTAATTGAATTTAAACTGTGATCAAATATTATTAAACTGAGAAAAATTCAATATAACAAGGAAGTTTGCAACATTTTGAATCTTCGAACTTTCAAATGGCATGGCTATTTTTGAGTTAAGATGGGTAAAAACCATCCAGAATATAAAAACGTGCACCCATTGTCAGTAAGACCAGAGCCTTGTTTTGTATAAAGAATTAAAAAATCCTGTGTGTGTGTACAGATCTATTAACTGCATAAAATAGAAGATGTGTTCAAGGCTCAGTGAATTGCAGCTGTTCTAAACTGCAAAACTTACAATAGCAACCCTGATGGTCTTAATTATAGTGATGCTAGTGAACATTGCTGCAATTGAAAAAGTTCCTAATTAACATGGGATCTTATTTCAAGGCAGCATTGAAAGAATTGAAGATCTTCATGGAAAATAAATGTGCTGAAAATTTACATTTTAATGACATTGCACTTTCTGACAAAAACTTGTCAATTTTGGGTTTTTCCCCAATAGAATTTTTTGAACTCATATCCAAAGCTCAAAGTAACAGAGCAGATGACCAACGTGGACTGCTAAGGAAAGAAGACCTTATTCTTCCTGAATTTCTTCGTTTACCACCTGCTGGACCAGAACCATCATCATCTACTCCTGCAGGCCCTAAAGGCCTCAACAAGCGAGTTTCAAAAAATGATGGCAAGGATGGATGTACATCACCAAGTGGAAAACAGGAGTCCGTACAAAACTTTAATGAAAATTCAGTTAAGAAAATGGGTTACTCAGAAAATAAACATAAATCTGCTTTGACAGCACTTCACAGTCAGAAGACTTTCGGTGTTCCTTTTAATACTCCATTGTCTCCAATTCCGCATGCACAGGAAAACAATGCAACAATATGGAAAAGGCAGTCAAGAGAATTACAGGCTGAAGGAATACAGATGGTAGATGATGAGAATGTGGCAGACTTGACTCTTGTGGCTGAAGGAGATATTAGTAGCCCTAACAGCACTTTGCTACCACCGCCACCACCAACACCACCATCAAACATCAGTAAACTCACAGAAGCCAACTATCCACCCCCAACTCCTTTTGCAGGTAATCAGGAAAAATCTGGATATCAAAGATCCAATTCAGGTATTTCTAGATTTTAATAGTCTTTCCTTTTATGTAAAACTACCTTTCCTTGGCACTGTTAAACAGTATTTGGCACCCATTGAAACAAAAAGGAAATTCTCTCTGCACCTTAATTTTTTTACAAAAAAAAAAAAAAAAAAAAAAAAAAAAATCATTGCCTTAGTCTGCGCTAACTGTAATATTTCTGGTTGCCTTTAACAATGTACTTTTGTTTGGATTTAGCATGTGGCCAAAAATGGACACATGCAGACAAACCTTTAAAATACATCCATATGCTATAATTATCCCATTCTTTACCCTAGGAGTACAAAACAGGGTATCAGTATTTTGAGCTCCATAGCACTGTTGTGTTCCAGATTTCCTGATCCATTTGTCATCATGAGATACATGATTAGGGTTTGGAAGTTTAAGTGCTTTGGCAGGAACCCTAATTATGTGTTGAAAATTGCAGTACTGTTTATGATTAAAATTTGAAATGGATAAACCTTAATTTAAAAAATATTTCTCTAATAAATTAGATATTTGTGACTAAAAATAGAAATGTTACAGTTTTTTTTTAACGCATACTTTGCTACACAGGGAAATAGATTGCATCTATCATGGTTTCTCCCAGACTATTCACATGTGAAATAGCTCTTTCTATTAGATAATTTTAAAGAAAATATGTAATTCTTTTAGGATGCAAGTTTCATGGTCTAGCAATATCACAGAGCAATATTAGCCCAAGGCTGAGAGTATGGAATTTCTTTATAAACACAAACTCTAATAATAATTGCTATTACCAGAAACAAGAGTTTGAAGATGATGGGTGTTGTGACATTGACGTTTTACAGTCATTGTACTGTACATTTTAATGTAAAATATAAGAAGAAGTATCTATGTGCTACATTTATTTTTGATGTTTCGCAAACATATGGTGCCATAATTTGTATAATCACATTTCTTTGTGATGTGGGAATATACATTTTAATTATTTATCTTTTTACACAGAGTATTTGATACTGTTCTTTATCTGTATGGTTGATGATTTGTAAATACTTCTTTGGTTGTTGGATGCTTATAAATGGCAATGCAATTATTTCATCCTCTTGGTATTTTAAAAACAAATTCCTTTATTAGTAGTATTTGAGAAATGTTCTATAAGCGCTACCACTTAAATTCTGAAACTGAGTATTGAACAGACTTGTAACCAGTGCCTACAAATAACAAACCCACAAAATGTACTTCAGACATATTGATGTGTATATGCATAGATTTGTGTTGGTGTCTTTCTGATAATATGACAAGTGTACAACATAGGTATCAATTTGCATATTTTTCAGTGAGAACTGTTAAAAAAAAACCATTTGCACTTAAAAAAAACTTCATGAATTTACAATATTTTAATGCATGCCATACATTTCTGTGTAACCACTGAACTGTAGCTTTCCCTTTTCCCACTTTCTACTTTTTACTTTGTAGAAATCTTTGTGTAGTTTTCACATGTATTTTGTATCTTTGTTCTCTCAGGAGTAATAAATTCTAGACCTAGTTACGCAAACTGGTTTTAAGCTTTGATTTTCTTCATTATTTAAAAACAGTTCTTTCAGTCCTGGATTAAGAATGCTGATCAAAATGATCTTCTAATAACAGATTTATAGAGATGAACTAGCAATCACCATGAGACAAAGTTGACAAATGTTGTATTTGTTAATAATCTAGATATCAAAGGGCAGATGCTGTCTTGAGATGCTGCTGGGTCACATGTGAAATCCATAGCATTGACATGTGCACCAGAAGGCCGATAAGACAGGAGATTTCTTTTAAATGAGTCGTAACAGGAACTCCTGAAAGGAGAGTCTCTTCTATCTTTGGGTTCTTGGGCTAAACTTTATATTCATTACTTTCCTTCTTATTTTAAACTAAAGCAGTTCTTCCCTGGTCTTTAAGAAATAAGCTGGTGATCTCAGTTCATTTGATGTGGAGTAACCAATATAACAGCCTCTCTATTTGGTAGTCTTGGGTGAGAAATGAAGGGTTGGATGGGTGCTGGAGACCGCACTACCTTTTTCATTCTTAGAGATGGGTCCTACATAACAGTACTGTGAAGCCTAATTAAAAAAAACCAAAAAAACAAAAAAAAACCCTCCAGAG
Organism: Aviceda cuculoides; assembly: GCA_035590195.1. NCBI lineage: Eukaryota > Metazoa > Chordata > Aves > Accipitriformes > Accipitridae > Aviceda > Aviceda cuculoides. Next base: position 37,911,849 of record JAVJGG010000054.1, on the reverse strand, counting down.
AGGGTTGTTGTACTGTTACCTAGGTCTCATTGTGTTCTGGGGGCTGAAAATGTAGTTTTTTCCAAAAGTCACTGTGTTTCTGTGTAGTTGTGGGCCTCCATGAAAGAAAATGAAGCAGTTTAAAGTCCAGTAGCAGTTCCCCTTTTAAATTATTCAGACTTTTCCACAACAAATAACTAATATCCTACACATTGAGGTTTGGTGGGTTTTTTTACTTATTTTAATTTTCATGTATTCCAACTGGTCTACTCTACTTTTACTGGTGATTGTGGTTTATTTTTCTGTCATAGTCACCTATGAGAGACCTTTAAGTAATCAAACAAAATAATTTTGCAAAACTAAAATCTTAGTTTCTTTTAGCTTTGTGACAAACCAGATTTTATTGTTTTTTTTTTTTTTCTTTTGAGGAATAGCAAAAATCTAAAAGAAAGATGTAAAATACCTTCTTTTTTTGCTACAACTTTATTGCATACACTAACTATTCTACATTCCTCTCACAGTGCATTGCTATTTTATGGGAACTGTATTCTACAAAAGAACAGTGATTTTATGGAAAAAGTGTGGCCTGAAACAAAACTTTTCTATTTTCATGATTTCATGGAGTTTGCATGGAAAGACTATTCAGTGATGTACAGTAATTATAATAAATACTGCTGGAAACTATCTGCAGTCAAGAATCAATATTTCAAAGGACTAAATCATTAATAATGGTTGCTTTTTTAAGTGCTTTAATGGTTCTCCATTCATAATCTCCTATCAATAGAAAATGCATTTCCGATTGGTTTATTGAATTAAAATGTTGGGATAAAAAGAAAAATAATGACTACGCAATTTAAAGTGGTCTATAATTTTGGTTTCAAGTTGGTATAAAGTCAAATGACATGTATGCTTACACTACGCATTGGGCTTTTGTACATTGGGTTTATACGTGCTGGGAAAAGGGCTGGGGGGGGATGAAGTTGTCTGTCATGTTCTGCAGGGAGCAATTCGTTAACCGCAGACTGATGCAGCAAAGCCAGGCCAATATCCATCCGTGTAACGGGTCACTCTTGAGGGTTTTTTGATTTGAAGATCTAGAAGGCAAAATATGAATAACGGAAAACAGCAGAATGAGGTTTGCATCGCTTAGAGCTGTTGAGAACAAACACAGATCTTAACTTAAATAACTGAAATGCGTTTATACTGTAGTAATACTTAGCTATGAAGTAAATATCAAATCAGTTTGCAACACAAGAATCATTACTGATTCTAGTTGCGTTACTAATCAAGAGAAAATGTCTCTATTTTTGAATAAGCCTGCTATTTCTGGCAAATTTCCCACTTTAAAAATCAGGGGTTTCTGGAATCTGTAGACTATTTCTGAGATGCACTTACTTCGTGTCTCTGCATATAATGGTGGTGGTACCCATCTGTGGAAGAAATAATTATTGTGTGGTGTAATTGGCTTGAAGGGATGCATTCATTTTTGAAAGTGTTAAAATACTGATTTAATCTCTTTGTTGTTTTTTGTGTTTTTTTTTTTTTTTTTTTTTAATTGCATGGTATAGTTTAGGTGCTTTGAATGTTGTCCAGTTTTTCCCAGGGGGTTAGGCATGTTCATTACCCAAGTGAAAAATAGCTGTCGTGGGGAGAGGCAGTCTTTCAAACCTTTAGTCCTCTCAAGAGCTGTGAATATCAAGCCAGAGGCCTTGCACTACATTAATTATTCATTGGTATTCCAGTGGGGCCTGTGAAGTTGTTCATTGTGATTGTTGCCTCTACTACAAAGTAGGTGGGCATTTAGTCTTAGTAGCAATTGGCTTTTTCAGGGAGTATCATTTCATCCTTAGATAGGACAATTTGCAGCAATCCAGACTGAAGGTGCACAGACTGTAGATTTGATTCCATCAAAGTGTTCTTCCTTCTGTTGTTAAAAAAATTCCCCCTTTTTTGTTTTTGCATTTACGGTGAGAAATATTCTTAAAGTGAAATTACAATTACAGTCAATGGATTTATTACCTACCAAGTAAGAAGATATTTTTTTGAGTAGTCGTTTAGACTGGATCCAGTAACTCAGTCGAATAAAGAGTTTATTCAGAATTCCCTTTTAATAGGTCTATAATGTAATTTGTTAAGATAGGGAACCAGCTAGGGAAAATAAAAGCATGGTGAACTCTCTGGAATTATACTTTATTAATATGGCTATGGAAGATCAAGGGTGAACTTAGGCTATATAAACAGTTGCTTAAATTCTTCTGAATACACCACTTTTTAGCTGAAAGAGATGTGCAATCGTATCCTCAAAATAAATCTGTTCCCTTTCATATTGGACAGAATTCTTTCAGAAATGGGATAGTTAGTGCTAGGATGTTTTTGCTTTGAAAGATAAATTATGCAGAAATAAAATGCAGGGTGGACTCTCAGAGCCTGGGGCTGGCTATTGTTTCCAAAGACAAAAAAAAAAAAAAAAAATTCCCAACTGCTTTTTTTTATTATTCACAGAGAGGATGCAGTACGGTACAACCGAGGGATAGAGATCAGATAATATCAGTGCTACTTCTGTGACTTTCACTTTTTGGTTAGTAAACTTTTCAGTTATAAGGGTAATGAATTCCAAGTGCAATAAACTTTGTGATAGTTAAGGAGAATAAAAATGATCGTGTGTATATGTTCAAAAATTCACCCCCCCCTTTATTTTTGTAATAAATTCTATAATATTGTACATAATTAATATTTTATATAATCCCTTAATTCCTGTGGCATATTTTAGAGACAATCCAGCGGTGTTTCCTATGGAAATCAAGATAACCACATAAATGAAAACATAAATGAAATAAAAAAAAATTAAGAAAAGGAAGGGATTATGACTTAAAAGATGTAAAAATAATGTAAATCATTATTTTTAACAAAGACTGTTGTCCTGCAGTTAATTGCATCCTCACTCATTTTGTGTAAATTTATAGAAGATAATTGGATTCTGGATCAATATAAAGAAGGACTCGTGGGGATCCAGTAATACTAAGGCCAGAATCTGTTAATCCTCTTTTAATCAGAGCATGATTAATGGGAGAATTACATGTAGTACATGACTGAGATCAATAATAACCAAAGGAGAAGGAGAGTTATGTTAAGAGTAGACAACTGGGAAGCAAGGACAGCCTTGCAGGATGATTATTTGAAATGTAAGCTTGTTTCAATCAAACAGCAAGATACACATTTTAGAAAGAATTACAGATTTTATCAGTGAATAGATAAAATGTTAGAAAAATTACAACTGCTTTTTGAACCAAACGCACACAGGCTAAAACCAGATCTATGCAAATACGTGACTTACGTTTGGATGATGAAATGGACTTAGTTGAATTATTACTTGAAATGTAACTGGTAGCTCTGCTAAACCACTTTTTAGAATTTCTTAATTGAAAAATAACATAATGAATGGTAGATTAAATTAAAAGCGATTCAAGTACTTCAGTCCGCTATTTCCCAACATATTCCTCTCCGCAATAATTAAACCTGCTGTTACCAACGGCTGACGGAAAAGCAAAAAGATTGTTAACAATAAATGCTGGAAGATCAAACTAAGGGCTGAATACTTGTAGACTGTTGTGGAGATGTTTTGTCATGTCTGCTGCTTGGAAGGTATTCAAAAATTATTTCAATTTTAGCAGCGGGGAATCAGAAAGTTTAAGCAAATTGTTATTGAGGGCATGCATGTCAGTCTGGATCAAAATTCAGAACTTTTCATTTTATTTATTCTTGGATTGTTCCTGGCTTTTAAATGCCGTTGTGTGCAGTTCCCTTCAGCAGCTGTTGGAGCCGTGTATGTCAGAGGTTACTGCCCTCAGCAAACACAGTTGGCAGTGTTTCCTTTTTTGATTATATATGCCTCTGGTGAGCAGTAGTAGTCGTACCAGCTCCCTCTTTTAGGTAACATTCAGAAATTGTCTTTCTGAATAATATTTTGTGCTTTGTTCTTCTTGCGAATGCTTTTGAGATGAGTGCAATGAAAGAATTTCGATCTGCCCTGTCTTTCTAAACTTAACACTGCAAATGTATTCCAGAAATTCCCAGGACAAAAGTAAATAGACTGGTAAGGCAGAGTATTGCTGCTTTGTAGAATAATCCATTTCCTAGCTTGATGCCTTCATTGTTACTGAGCCTGATTTCAAGGCACTAAGCATATGCTGCAGTTGGTGTTTCATCAGGCAAGTGAAATACAGCTTAAAGTCAAATTTCCTTTGAAAAGATTTAGCATAAACTGGAGGTAGGAATCTTTTATTAAATCATTTTTCTCCTCAGTGTTGTATCAGTCAAGAGGTAAAAGGAAGGAAACTGTTAAAGGAAATTTAACCTGCAGAATTCTAAATCTTAAATGTAAAGTATCCTTTTCCCTCTGGAAGCATAAATCACTTTATAAACTTTAAAAAAAAACAAGCCTGCAGTACTAACGTCAGCCAGCATGGAGGTCACTTATCCACCACTTAAAAGAATCCAGATCTGGGAGGGCTAAAATTTTGAAGTACCATTTCCCAATAGTTTAAGACATGAAGGGAGAAGTGTCTTTCCTAGAGTGAGACTGCCTGATTACATGTATCTTAAGGAAAAGAGTTATTTGTACTAAAGTATTTCCAGGACATCAGAGTGAACACCCACTGCAGAAGTGACCATCACAAAGCTCCTTTTTAAAGTTTCATGTAAAAAAAATGCTCTCAGGCAGCACGTTATCACCCTAGGACAGGTTGTTGTATGGAATCAGAGACAAGAGCAGTATCTGCCCAATCTCCTGCGTTAAAAAACACGCCGGAGTCTTATTAGTTTGGAGACTGAAAATGAATGATTACATTTAGGGGGTGGTATTTGCCAGTAAATAACCAATTCCAGGAATTGTTCCTGAAAACTTTAGTGATTTCTTTTCACAAGAGTTATAAGTATTATGAAACACTTCAAACAGATTCTTATCTGCTGTAAGTCAGCACAAAATCATTAAACTGGAGCTCATTCTTTTTAACTGAATATCGGATCCTCTCTGACGTTAGAAGCTGAATGCCTGGAATCAACAGTATAGAAGTCAGCAGAGTATTCTTGTTATCTTTCAGTAGAACTGAGAGCCATCTAAATAGAAAGTGGTTTTGACAAGAACAGTATGATTTTAGCAAAGGTGGAATCCTAAGTGAAATGCTGAATCTACATGGAAGAGGTGCTTGGAAAATTCTAGAATAGAATTTAACATTCTGCCATATGTGAAATCTACTAAGTATGGACTTTCAAATACAGAGCTCTTCTCTTACAGTGAAAGTTAATAAACATCTACTTGGTTTTATAAAAAAAAAATATATAAATATGGTGTGAATGGAACTATATCAAGTATTGATCACTTAAAACTATAGGTGCTGAATTTCAGATCAGATCTAACTTATGCTTTAAGAAGTGAATCATAACTAAAATTTGTCACATTGAAAATAAGTGGATCTAATAATTATGGTATAGAAACAGTATCATTGGAAGATGTTGTGGGTGGACCTTTAAATCCCAAGCATCTGCATGAGAGTTATGGTTGTTTGATCTTACCATCTACATTTGACAGTTAATGTTGTTCCCGAAATTTCCAGTTTTTTTGTGACCTTGTCTTTGCCCGGAATTTGACCAAATGCTCCCTTGGTCCTAAACTACTTGAAAGACAATGTCTTCTGATAACTTGCTTAGATCTTACTTAGAGCTGGAGGAATATTTTATACAGAAGAAAAATTCCCTTTGTCTTCCACAGTGAAGACACTTTTCCATAATAATAATGTTAAATTTAGAAAGCTTGAGAATAATACACAAAATCAAAATATCAGAAAAAGAGAAATATTGGTAAAGGAAGTCTGGAGATCAGCCAGAACAGTGCCTGACATTTTGAAAAATGCACATGGGTGCACTTAGCCTTCTAAGCAGTCATTTAGCTGCAAGTCTGTGAAATAGCAGATCTTCAGTTTAAAGACAGAAGACAACATGCATCATCCCATCTTTAAACCAGCTGGAACATATTAACAGGATCAGATGCACAGTTTCCCTTAGAGCTGCATGGAATGCTTAGCAGGGGAGGTGAAGATTACCAATAGGCATGATTATGCTATTCCAGTCTGTTTGGAAATTAATCTCTGCAACTACTGCTCTAAGCACTGGCTTCCTTTCGCTTCTGAAGTTAGGTAGGACAGTCGACAGATTAGATGCGGGAAAATGTAATATCATTCTTGACATGCTTTATGCAAGGCACAGCAATCCGTAGAGAAATCTGTGGAAGTTTTCATCACTTCAGTGCAAGAATAGGTGAAGAGAAATTTTATCTGTGAAAGCCCTCTGCACCTTAGATGGTGCCCTGCATGGCTAAGTTTGCTCAGGTATTTGTTACTCGAGAATATGGGAAGGAGACCAGTGCAGAAGTGTTGCAGGCATCACTTAAGCCTCATTGTAAAGCTCCACTGAGTACATGCAAATCTTGAATCTATTTTAAAACTTGCAGGATACATTTATACACAAGTTGGTTTTGCGGAAGTCTATTTTTTGTGCTAAAGAGCCTTGCTTCATAAATGCTTTGTTTTAAAAATGAGAAAAAAAGCGCATGTTAAAGTATTTTGTCAGTGTAGTGCTACTCTTGAAATCATCTTCCTCTTTGGGGTAGATGAGCCAGGATCTTTTCTACCCTGCCAGGAAAAGAAAAATCATCTTCCTTAATAATAATCCCTTAGTAATTCCATATTCTTTAGAACCACTTTCTGTGTTATTGGCCTGCCTCTAGTAGTAATTTATTAGATGCTTCAGAGGGATTGCTCCTGAAAAGGGCATTAATGGAAAAAACTGCCCATCATACAGATTTATTCCTCTTCAGATGGGCTTGTCTTGTGAGGCCCAAGAGCTAACATTGACCTTATTTTTGCTTTGATCCTATTAGACAACTTGAAAGCCCAGTTGCTTCACGTGGTGACTCAGTGACACCATAATTCCAAGACTTAATGGCATTTCTTATATTTAGCTGTAGAAAGAATTAGCAACCAAATAAATACAGCAATACTTACACCTTCCATAGCATTTCTCAGTAGGAGTTTCCAGCTCTTTGATCTGTTGTACCTTGTTAATGCAGGCTGTATCTTTTGACTGTGGAAAGTGTTTCAGCTTAGATCAAGTCAAGAGAGCTATGAGACCTTACACCAACATCAAAGTTGTTTCTTTACATTACATTTAGTAGAAGGATGCATTCTCAATACTAGGACAACTGGATGACTCATGCTTGGTCAATGCAAACTATTCATTAGTATGGCTTTTTAGAAATTAGTATCTCTTTTAAACCAACTTGAAAGGAGAATCAGAGATCTTCCTCAAAGGGCATAAAATAGTAGATTAAAAGGATCAAGAGTACAATTCAGGACATCCATGTTAAGATAAACATTTTAGAACAGAAAAATAGCATTTTACACTACAGCTATGCAAACAGCAGTTAAAATTAAGTCAATGTTTGGCTGCAGTAGGAAGATGTAAACATGAAGCGTAATATAGCCCCATTAAATGTTAGCTGTAATTTAGTAGGCCGGAGTCGTGCCGGGCTAGCAGGGCTGAGAAAGCTTTCTGCCTTCTCTCTGCTATTTCTCAGCTGATTTGTTTGGAGGTTGATCTAATTCCTCTGGATGTGAAAAAAGGCAAACATTACTGATGTGGAATATCCACATTATTCATGTGGGGCTGCACTGTAGCTAAAGCACTAAAATGATATTGCACGACTTAGAATTTTAACTTATTTTCATTAAATAGAAAGTTTTAACCCTTGAGGAGACCCTGGAGTGATTTGGTTGAAACAGTATGAAATAGCTTTTTTGTCTTTTTCATTTGCATTTTCCCCCTTCTCTCTATCAAAAAGTTCTTTACTACAATGATTACACACTGAAATTTATTTTTCTTGCAAAAAACTGTACACATCACTTCGTAGAACAAACACAAATAAAAGATTTCAAAGCCAGCTATGGGATTTAAGTACACAAGCCTCATGGGATTTGTGTGGCTAAATATGCTAGTCAGGCACCTGGTGTGTACTGTGGCAAAACGTTTAAAAATGTTTTAGGTGAGGCATGTTGGATAAGATGGTATCTTTGAAAAGATCAGCTGGTATACATGGAAAAAAGAAATTAATTATGAAATGGAAGCCCTTGCTCAGGTCCGCCTTTGTGCCTTGAAAGCTTCTCTGGTTTTGCTTGGATATCAGTTGGTATAGTAAAAGCAGTTCTCTCTCTCTGAAAATTTTGCCCCTTTTTATATCATTATGGTGGGGACACCTCAACTACAGAAATCATGTTGATAACCATGGTGCGAATCATGAAATCAACTCATCCTTCTTCCTTCCCTTCTTGTTGCCTGTTGAAACAGGCAAACCAGCTTCATCTGCATTTACTTTAAGAAGTGCCTAGCAGTTTGCAGTGTCACACCTAATGCAAAACCAGCTTTTGGGGGAGGTCAAGGTTTTAATCGAGGTTTAACTTGGGATAGTAATGACTTTGTATGAGTAGTTCTAGAGAATAGGCCCAAATCCTAGCAATTGTGATTTTAGAAGTGCTGTACCAAAAAGAAACTTCAAGAGTAAAAAAATCACACATAACTCAGGTATTTCTTGAATGTTTAAAGCCCTTCAGCAGATTATTTCTTTTCTTCTTGTCCTGTAAACCGTGGTCCATAATTGCTCGGTTGTGGTTCAGGACAGTGAACTGCAACTTCAAATCGTCCTTTCTTAGTCTGCTAGAGAATTTATCTCTAGCCAAGTAAAAGTAATATCTCAGTAGGGATCCAGTACTGGAGGCCAGTTCAAGTCAAGGAGCATCTCCTGTTCTGCCCCAGTGGAAGCTCTATACTCTCTTCTTTCACCTTTGGGTTTGCTGGTGTAAGAGTTTTTGTTCTAGAGGTGTACAAATTTATACTAAGTAGTTACTTTTAATGGAGTCTTTTTGAAAACTCTCAAAAATGCTAAATTAAGACAGGTTAGCGTTTTGCATTTGTCTTTGAGATCTACTGCTTAGTTACCTACTTGGCGCATCAGGAAGTCTGCTTGATGGAGTGGAGGCTGGCAATCTACCGTTAGGACCTCAGAGGAGGTTGCAATATTGAAAACTGCTAACACCAGAAGGTACATAACTCTCCTGTTTTGTGTTTTTTTGTTTTTAATTCTTCCATTAGGTGCAAACCACAGAAAGAAAAAAGATTCACAAGGGACTTCAGGAAACTCTTGTGAGCAGACCTCTCACAAAGCGAAGACCAGCAGAAGCTTTAATCCTCCTGGTGCGAGAGAGAACCCCGGAACGGAGCTCCCTGTTAAGAGGATAATTGATGTGGACGGAGTCAAACTGGAAGATGCTGGCACACGCTCCTGTGACGATTCTGAAGGGAACCTCAGCTTTGAAGGTTACATCTCTGAACTGAGATCTTGCCAAGGGAGGATGAGGACTGGAGTTTATAGGACATCAGACCTTCCATCTCTGATTACTGTCAAGAGTGAGAAGAATAAGGGCACTGAGAATCAATACAAAGCTACTTTTGTTTAAATCTCTGTTTTTAATTAAGAGTTCTGGTATTTCTCCTTGGCATCAGCAGCAGTGGAGATATGCCTTAGAGACTTGTTTCTGCTGGTTATAAGCTGTTTTCTGTACCCAGTTGCCTTCAGCGAGCCTGCCAGACCATCTCTTCTGATATGAGTTAGAACCCATAGAATGAAAAAATCGTATTTCAACAAAAGTATTGAGCTATTTGTTTTTGTTCTCTTACCATTTCTATGTCATTTTCCCTGGGATGATTCCATGGCACAGTGTAATTAAAATTATGATTTCCACCCCTACCCTTCTTGTCTTTATTAAAGACAAACTCACTTAAAATTCCCCTTTCCAAACTTTTTATTTAAGATAATTTCACTTTAATCTTCTAATGTTTTTTTCCTTGTCTGCAGGATTCCCTGTGTGTCGGTAGACTTTTGAAGTGGAAGTAGAATCAGTTACTGGTGTAAAAAGATTAAGATTATTTTCTTAATATCTTCCTATCTGTCTTACGATATTTGGGAAGAGGTTCAGGTGGAATTCAGTCTTGTCTAGTGCATTGCCTGGACGGATATATACGCAATAAGACTGTTGTTATACAAGCAGTAAGAAGCACAAAACCCCTGTGAATTTCCTGTGCTGGGAATACTAGATGCTCTGGTAGCCAACTCTGGTGATGTTTCCATACCAGAAATGTATATACTAATTACATAGTGGTGGGAGGGTCATCTGGGTCCCTCCTCATCACTGCTCTTGGTGTCTTTTAGCTTTGGGGAAAGGTGGATTTTGTTACTGCTCTTTCAATACGTGGTTAAGTGCCCCTCATTATTCTTGTTGTTAATTCTAGTTTCAGTAAATCTTATAGCCTTAAGTGGAGTTTTGAGAAGGAAAAGATACTTAAGACTACTGAACATGTTGCTTTGGCCACCCGCTCCTTTTCCATTTCTTCAGAAGAGGTTATGAGTTTGGACATGCAAAGGAGTACATGAAGAAATGAGAGCATTGGACCTCTGCTCATCAATGTGAAACAATATTGAGTGTATATACTGAGACCTTCTGGTGGTTCACTGCTTTGAAATTATTGTGAGACTTAAAAAGTCATGTTGCATAGCTCTTAGACTGCTGATCCACACAGGCGGTAAGTCTAAAGCATCACAGTAGTTATTCATGAATTTCTCTTCCTTTGCTCCTAAAGCATACCAAGAATCATGAATTTTCTGAATAGCCAGGAATACTGGAGTCAGTCACTCCGTTTCTTAAACTCAAATCTCTAAGATGAGAAAGAGGTACATATGATTTTATAACAGTAAAGTAAGATTCATAAAGCTCAAGCGTTATACATCAAACACTCCAGTGATATAAATGGACACAACACCCTTTAGCTTTAATACTTTAATTCTTTTCTACTCATGAGTGATTTTGTTCTTGATATTGAGCCAAACCCTTGTTGACATTAGGCTCAACTCAGTGTGTGACTGAATGAGGATATCTGCTATGAAAATAGCTGTTCTTTTAAAAACTTTGAAGATTAAAACTAGTTCAAGAGTCATGCAAAACTCCCGGTGGTGTAACCATACAAGAGAGTTGGGGAGACACAGCAGGTGGAACTAGGAACAGGCTTGGAGACTGACGTAGCTGGGTACCGCGCTGTTAAAATACAGCCATAGCATACTGCACGCAGCCTGTCTGACTTTACGTGTCCTGAGGATAAAGGGGGAAAGTTTCTGCGCTGATCCATAGGATACGTTGGTTTGCATTGTACTATGTATCAGCTGTGTGGGACACAACATAACAAAACAGTCATAGCCCAAACGTGTGAAAATATGTAAGTACCTATGTATTCTTAAAGTGGTTTTCTCATGTTTTGTTTTGGGTGTTTTGTTGTTTTTTTTTCTTTGGTAGTATTTTGCTAATAATTGCCCCTGACAGGATATTTCTTTGCACAGACAAATGGCCACAATTTTTTCCCATCTTCTGGAAAATTAATAGGTTTGTTCAAATCAAGACCAGCATTACACCAGTCAAACTCAAGAGACAGCTTTTTGACCTGTGATATGCTTTGCACTTTTCCTGTGTCTTGGAAGATAAAATCCTAACATCATAAAAACTTGAAATTCAAATACAGTCATTACAGTCTTTATTACTTTCTGATGAGCATTTTAGATGAAGCAAGGTTGCTTATCTTACATTGTGCAAGTGCACTTAAGTGGCTTTCAGTGAGCGATACAGAATTCTTCAGCTGAAAAAGGAGACAGCTGAGGGGAGATATAATAAAGTCTGAAAAACCTTGAGTGCCATGGAAAGGGTGGATAGGGATTGACTATCACGCTCTTTTCTAATACAAGAATTAGGGGCCATCAGATGAAGCTGGTAGAAGCCAGGTTCAAATCAAAGAGCTGGTTCTTCACCTTCTCCTGTTTCTTTCCATGAGCTACTACGCTCAGAATAAAAGCAAACAAACCCCCTGTTTTTAAATTCTGAGTGCAGCAAACTGGATTTGACTGTATCAAAGATTCAAAGGGGATTTGACAGCATGGGAGAGTCAAGCTGTGTGCAGGAAAATTAAGAATGTGAAAGAATGGAGTTTGCTTTAACATAGGGACAAATCTTGGCACAATGCCTGGAAATCCTGTAAACAACGGGACATGGGAAAACCCGTTCCTCCCCTTGCTGCACTGTTATGCCAGTTATTGGCATATTGTATAGAAGAATGGCTTCTTAGCTAGGACTCATGGAAAGTAATTCCTTAGACTTAGAAATAATTAATAATATTAGCTCCTCTATTCAATATCTGGCAGAATATAAAAGCTAAACCTGCTGGAATTAGTTGCCACAGATCATGGAGTTAATAAAAATGAATGCGGACAGCCTGTCTCTGGCTCATGTTTTCCAAGATTTTACTAAGGATGTTGTCCAGTTTTAATTACTGCATGACTTCAACATTATAATACGATTTTAAGTTGCCTCATTATACTGTGATTTCCACTACTAATGAAATCTACTTGCAATTAAAAAAGCAGCCCGACTGAAGTGCTGCTTGATAGCTTAATCCTTTATCTTGCCAGCCAGTTCCTAATCAGATTTTATGTGACTTTATTTCTCTTTTACTTTTCCCAGTTTTCCCCTGTTGAAAATCCACTTGTACAGAGAGTTACTCCTATGTCTCCTTAATCCCACAATGATAAATAAAAGGGGAACTCGGTCTCCCCATCCTCTTACGTGGAAGAGGGAGATCCACTGACCTATATCAGTACTCAAACCTGAAACTGTAACAACTAGTGATATAATAAAACCAACCCCAACACTTAGAAAATCCTGCAGCATTCTAAATCTTATTTAAAATACCAGTTGTGTTATGTTTCACTTGTTGTTATGGTATCTGATTTTCAAATGGTAGTGGTTTCAGCCTCATAGGTTCCACAACGGTCACAGTTTTGGTGGTTTTTTGTTTTGTTTTGTTTTTTGTTTTGTTTTGTTTTAAAGGCTCTGTGAAGAATAGAAAATATATATACAGACAAAATTGCAAAGGGACTTCCCCCTTAGGATTACTGTAGCAGTGTGCCTTGTCAACAAATTTGTCATATAACACACATGCAAAATAAACCACTGCGCAATTTAGCTCTGGGGGACTGCATGACAAATAACTGATGTTTTCTGAAGGCACATAAACAGGCTTTGCAATAGACTTTGCAAGAGATTTACTGCTGTGTGGGAAGGAGCCAATACCTGGCTGCACCATGTCCTTTCTCATGCCCCTGAAAGTCTTCTGGGGGCTATTTAATGTCTTTCCAGGACGCTGGGTCCTTTGTGCGCTACTTCTCCGCCTGATAGTTTTGGCCTCTTTTCTTGCCTTTCCTGTAGCATGCATTGCTTTATTCCTTCTTCACTTCTAGTGCTGGAATTTACTGTTCTCAACAGAAAACTGTTAAAAGACATGGCTCAGCCGGTAGCCTCCTTATCTTCTTGTAGCAGAGATAATCAGGACTTAGGAGCTTATTTTGATTTTTTTTGGAAGTAGCCCGATTTTCGACACAAAACTGAAATCCTTGCCAGTAGGTGTTTCTCAGTAGTGGTGGTGCTGCTCATCCCAGGCCTCTCCAACGCAGTGTCAGTAGCGAATGTTGTGATTTAAGGTGCTCTCTCCTAAGGTACTTGGTAGCTGGGAGACCAGGTGAGTGTGCGGTAGTGCGCCCTAGTGTCTGCAACGCAAACACCCTGAGGCATCTTTTCACAATTTTTCAAAGATTTTGAAAAGTTTCCAAAGGCTCAGCTAGACAAAGGCCACAGCCCAATGGCAGGCCCTTATCAAGAGATGTGAGACGGCAAAACCGTTGCGGGTCCAAGGCACTCCTCCTAACTCTCAACAGCAGCTCATTGTGTCGGGTTTAGAAACGACCGTATTTTCTCCATCGACAGGCAGATTTCCAAGCTTTGTGGGATTGTAGCAAACCTGTGTGACAACAGTGTTGCTCTGCAGGTAGTGTGGGTGTTTACCCTGCAGCAAAAACAAGTGGCGCATCCAAGCACTTCTCTCTGCCTGTGCTCTTCGAACAGCATCCCAGGCTTAGCATCGTAGGGTACCAAACAACCAGGAGATTTGTGAACCCTAATCCAATGCCAATTAAAACTCAGGAAAACCTTTCATTCATCTTACTGACATATTTTCTTGCTGTAGACCAACTGTCACTTTTAGCTGGGCTACTCTTGATTTTTTTCAGAAGACCTTTATCTGCTGAGAAGTGCTGGAGGATCAGGTGTCTGCAAATCTTGCCTGCATTACTCAAAAGGTTAGCAAATCTAATATGTTACACATGAACCAACATGTTTTCTGAATTGTTTGTGAGGAAGATAAGGACAGAAAATTGTTTACATTTTTTCATCCCAACTGATCATTCTGTTCTACAGTCTAAAATGTTGTCATACAGAATTTGATTGGTATTCTTGTTTTATCTGTGGTTTTGTCTTTAAAAATCTATATAATGACTTTCTAATATGAAAATATACATTGGATTTATTTCTCATGCCTTGTCTCCCCAAAGTATTGAGAAATCGTGTACCGCACAATAATGTTTATAGAATCTTAAGTGTGTCAATCTCATTTAAAATCTTAATTGTGTATGTAGTTAGTAAATAATTTATACCACTGGAACTGATAATGTTTCACTGATATCTAATTTTAATGTAGGGAAAAGATGTGAAAAATTTTTTTTTTTTCAGTTATTCTGGGACCTGCTGCCAGTTGGACATCACAGCTTCAATGGAAGTATGAGACAATGTGAAAATAACCTGTGTTTTATTGGATTTTGCAAAGATATCTTCTTAAACCTAGCTTACATAAAGAAATTCCTTTAAAAGATGATTGTTAAGAATTTCTGCCAAATATTTATATACCTTAAAAATAGCTCATCCTCTGGAATTTAATAATAGTTGGTTAGGTTTTTAGCCTTTAATTAATTCCTTTTGCTCTATTCTAGCAACACAAAGGGATTGCAAACCTGAGGTAAGGCAGTAGCCAAATGTTTTCCAGGTACAATGTAATTCTCTGGCTTCCCTTCTGCATAGTCTTGGTGGGTTGTCTAGTTCTGCGGTTTCTGAGTGGACAAATGCATCAGAACTGCTTTGCCCTTGCAGCAGGCACTGCTAAAATATACAAATGCTCTCTCTGCCAGAGAGCAAGAATGGAAAAAACTGGGGGCCCGGTGGTTCAGTGTCTGTGTACACTAACCTGAATCAGTGACACAATGGTTCTTAAATGGTTCCCCTCTCATTCACCATCCTCTTTCTTTGTACTTTGAACACTCTGCCAGAGCAAGGGGGCATACAGATGTTTGAGTACCAATAGTAGAAAATAACAACTGATGGGAATGGGATGAAACATAACTCTTCCAAGTCCATGCCAGCGCTGTATTGCTCCCCATGATAATCTTGTACTGGTTTCCAGTGATGATGCTGAATCCCATCCCTACAGGTACACAGAGCTGCAAAGCCACTAGAGCATTTGCAAGTGCCCATAGCCTGCAGCAAGCGTCAAGGTGAGTACTGTAAAGACTGCTCACCTACCTCACTGGAGAAGGCCCTGAAGTCCAGGTTTGGGAAGTGTATTCTTGAATACCTTGTTGTCTGCTTTGCCAGCATGTGCCAACCTGTACCTTGTTTGCATTCTCTGCCTTCAAAGACCTACTCACAATCTCAAAATAGTATGTAACTTAGTTCATAGAATCATAGAATCATTTAGGAAAAGGAAAAGACCTTTAAGATCATTGAGTCCAACCGTTAACCCAACACCACCATGCCTACTAAACCATGTCCTGAAGTGCCACATCTACGCGTTTTTTGAACACCTCCAGGGATGGTGACTCCACCACTTCCCTG
>JAVJGG010000054.1:37821082-37895850 GCA_035590195.1 Aviceda cuculoides | reverse complement strand
TGGTCTAGTGGGCATGGATGACAGTTGGACTCGATGATCTTGTAGGTCCTTTCCAACCTAAATGATTCTATGATTCTGTGCACACACGTGTGTTACAAGTCTCTCCTGTACCCGGTCTCAGACTCTCAGCCTATGCAGTGGCTGAGCCTTTGACCCCCCCGTCACCCCCACTTGCAGCCCTTGGACCTGTGAGCCACTGGCATTCACGGTCCCACTCCAGCAGCTGGCACTCAGACCTCGTACTGTGCTCACGGGCTAGTCCAGCTCAAAGTTCGCTGGCTCCCACACGTGCACACTCGGAGCTCTCCGAGAGTTCACCACGCAGAAGATAGACTTTAATAAGGGGATGGGACAGGCTGTGGTGCAGTGCAGGGCTCAGTCAGGCAAGCTTGCTGACCAACAACCTCTTCACATGCAATTAGCCTCTCTTATCCTTTTCTATTTTACGACTTTTATCCCTCCCCAATCCATCTTGACCCCTTTTTTTCCATGTCTTTTGTCCTTTCCCTAAACATCCCATAGTAAGTTTTACACAATACCAAATATTCTCTCTGCTTTATCCCCAAATTCTCTTCCCTCATAGTAAGTGCTATACCCTGATGACCCCATTTAATGTGCATGGCTTTCCAGTGAGAGTTTCCTTGTTTGTCTGCCTCGGTGCGTGTCTTCACCAGGGGCAACGGTCTCATCATTTTCCTTTGATGGCCTTTGGAGTAGCCAGTTCAGTGTGCTCCATTTTGATTTCTTGGCTTATTGGGGTTCCTACACCTATCCCTGCTCCTCTGTCTTCATGGTCATAAGCCATTTGTCAGATAACTTAGCATCTGTTTTCAGATAAGATCACTGTTAATTACATTCGTCTGGAGGCCACATAAACAAATTACCTCAGGTATTCAAAGCAGAGTTTGTGTAGGACTTTGTTTCCCCATCCAAAACTGTGATTCTTACTACCTCTATCATGGCTGCTGTTTGTGTGAATTCTCTTGCTCTCTGTTGTGCAGTAGGACTTCAGTCCTAAGGTTTCACAAATTAAAATCGCTTCCATTTTTACCCTGGAAAAGCTTGATTTATTAGACATGCTCGGGTCACTTTTATTAGATTGAAGCAAGAGTTGCCCATTTTGTTTTGTAGCATAGCAATATATATATATATGCCATGGCCATATGATATATATATCCTGCCCCAAAGCAGTAGTTCAGTAAATGAATTAGTGCAGTTCAGATCTAAGTGCAAATCGACCTCCCCTGAAAGTTACCTAACACATAAAGGGCGTGGGTTTAAAGAAAAATTCAGCTCTTCTGTGTCTTTTTAATATAAATATGATCAGGTGGCTTCTTGTAGAATAACTTGGTTTAGGTTTCACCCGTACAGAATACATGTTTATACAGACTGTAACCTTCCCCATAATTTTGTAGAGAAATAGGTCATTGTTATTTTGTTGTGGGATCGGATGTCTAAAAAATGGATAATGAAACTGATAGTCAAAGCATTTAAGGAGTTGATATAATTGTATTTCTTTATAGAAGTAAGGGTAAAAGGGCATAATCTAAGTTACAGCTTTAAATAAACTTAATGAGTGACAATTATTACTGTCCTCTGGGAAAGAATGTGGGTAATTGCAGGGAAATTGATTTTTTCAACAAGTACAGTTTTAAAGGTATTCTCCCTGTGTATGCTTTTATAGCTGTAGTTTCATTTGGAGAGTGGTAGACTCTTGGAACAGTTTCTTTTCCTCAGAAAGTCTTTTATTCATAAAAGGAATGCTATAGTTTGGCAGATTTGCATGGTGAAACTTTCACAGAATAAAAGCAGTGGTCTGTAGTACTCTATTGGCTAAACTGAACTAGATTGCAAGACGACTAGTTCAATCTCTTTTTGGAAAACTAAATTCTAATCTACAATGCCCCCCCTCCCCTTCCCTTCAAAGTGACTTTTGTCTTTGCTTTTTTTTTTTAATTATTTAAAATGTATAGAGAAGTAAATGTAGAGACATTCTTACTGATAGATGAACAATTGTTATTGACATACAGATAAAAGGGTATATGTGCCTTAGATATATGTCAATTATTGAGAGCTTTGGTTTAGTTACAGTACCGATATTTACAGTTTTTCTAGAGTCTGAATTATATCTTGCCGGACTTTTTTTTTTTTTTCTTGGAAGTTATGAATGCATTTTCTACTTTCTGTTGAATTTTTCCTTAGCCAATTTCTATTGTTATTCTTATTAATGTGTTTTTTTCATTCTATGTAATTTTCTTTTATTGTGTTTTTCTTCAGGAGCATTTTGTAATACGTAACCTGGTGTACTAGGTTCAGCCTTGCAGACCTCCCGTGCTTTGTCTGTTTCCAAATAACACAGATATTTCAAATATATGGGGATGAAATCTGTGTGTCTTATGATATTCAGATTTTGTCTGTGTTCTCTGAATTTACGTGCAAGAGTAACTGCAATGTCAAATGAAATGGTAGGGTAGAAAAAAAACCACACAACAAACAAACACAAAAGACCAGCTGATACTCATCTGGGTACTGTAAACTTCAATTTTGTGACACTTACTGAACAACTAACATCATTCACTGATGTTTTAAAGATGTGGGTATTATCTTGTCCATAGAATGTGTTATATTGTTGAGGGGAAGGAGGACTGATGTACTCTTGGGTGACAGAGTTCTTAAGAAATGGTTTTGCAGTCAAGTTACTAATATCCTTTCTCAGATATGAAAAACATAATCCTTTTGTTTACATGGAAATTTGTATTGTACAACTATGTTTGATTTTCAGCGCTGCTCCACAAATAGAATGTGATACGAGCAATGTAATATAGTAGAGTGTATCACCATGGACTCTCTAGAGTAGCGTAGGGTTCTCTTTAAAGAGTTCTGACATTTTATACTGAAGTTATAAATACTATTTAAATTTAAAGCTACATTTACATAGCCTTGTGTGATGGGTTGACCCCCAGCAGCCGCCAAGTACCCACCCACACAGCCTCTCACTCACTCCCCCCACCCAGCAGGATGGGGGAGAGAATAGGAAAAACAAAAGTGAGAAAATTCATTGGTTGGGATAAGGACAATTTAATAGATGAAGGAAAGAGGAAAAAAAACGAACAAGCAATGCAAAAGAAAACACTTATCACCTCTGACAAGCAGACTGATGCCCAGCCATTTGCCAAGCATTGGCCACACTGGGAGGCAACCCCTCACTCTCCTTCTTCTTCCTCTACACCAGTTCTTGTTGCTGAACATTATGTTATATGGTATGGAATATCCCTTTGGCAAATTTGCATCAGCTGTCCCAGCTGTTTTCCCTCCCAGTTTATCGCCATCCCATGCCGGGGGCAGAGAGAAAGTGGGAAAAAGAGAAAGCCTTGATGCTGTGCAAGCACTGTTCAGCAATAGCCAAAACATTGCTGTGTTATCAGTGTGTTCTGCCACAAATCCAAAACACAGCACCATGCAGGCTGCAATGAAGAAAATTAGCTTTGTCCCAGCCAGGTGGAGTACTCCTTGTTAGCATAACTAATATATGGAACATCATGCACCGATTTTAGAAGCATATCTGATATCAAGAGAAGTTATAGGAGTAGGTAGTAATAAATTTGGATGATGTCTTAGGTATGAACAGAGATGTACATTACATAGAAGTGATTAGAGGTATATGAAAAAGTTGCAAGCCTACTTTATTTCTGAAGATAACTTTGCTAGTTCTGCACAGTTTTCCATTATTTCCATTTGATGTATTTGCTATCGTTTGTTCATGGCAGCTTACAATGAATCATTTAATTTCTTTCTTGGTACAGTCAGCCATTAGATGCTGCTGACCTTCAGCAATGCAATGTGTTAGTCAGAGGAGTCTTGCTTTAACTCTCCATTGAGTAAGGCCAAAAGTAACTGACTTTATATGTTCTTTTTTTCTAGTTCATGCTTAATCTCTTTGACGATGCTTCAATTTTCATTGTATTAGAACTGTTCATTCTTTAGCTTACAAAGGCAGATAAAAATACAGAAATAAAGGAAAGGAAAAAAGAAAGCACATAGCGAATATGAGGTAATTGCATTGTGCAACAAAGGGGGAAGAAATTCATTTTATTGTAAAGATTTTAGCTCTGTATTTTATTTGATTCCAATCTGCATTGTCCTAATAATTTTGCGGCTTGCCCAACACACTGCTGGAACAGTATTTAATCCATAATAATTTTGTACATAAGCATAATTCAGATTTGAAAAAGCCCATTCTATTCCTGATATAATGATTTTGTAAGTCATTACAAATTGATTTTTTTACAAATCACCTCCCCAAAAGTTCAAGACTACAAAAAAAAAAAAAACCACACCAAAAAAGAGATCTAGCACTTAAATTCCAAAATTAACCACAATAAAAAAGAGAACTGCCAATAAATATTAATGTCTGAGAACATTTAATAACTGAGGACACACATTGTGCATTTTCAGTATGACTAGAAAATTGGATGGGGTTAAGGTAAACTAAATCCTGAGGAACTGGTAAGGCATACTGCAGGTCTATGTGGATCTTCCAGCTTGTTTGCAAAGATGAGCTTCACTTAAGTATTTGCTTGGTGAGATCTTCAGTTAATAGATGCTTTGTTAATCCTTAAAAGGTAGCCTGAAAAATTCAAGTCATCCTTTTGGATATTTTTTACCTTCCTGTTGGATATTTTCTCTAAATGCAGCTTTTTTCTTCTACTGGAAGTTTTACATAAATACTCATTTTTAAGAGGATATTCAGATGTCCATCTGTTCTCTAAAACTAATTCTCTAAAAAGCTAACAGTAGACATGTTTTTAAACAAATGTCAGATTCAACTCAGAAGTTATATTTAAAACTGATTTAATGGGAAGGTTAGAAAAGTCCACCCGTGACCTCATAAAGTAATCTGTACTTTTCTGTAAAAAGTTGTCTTTTCAGATGATAGGCTACATTTATCTGTTATTAAGAGAAATTTAGTATTTCCTAATACTTTTGTCCGCTAGACGAGATGCAGCTCAGTGACAACTTACTTTACTTGTATCAGCAGTTTCACCAGTGGACAAAAGACTGTGGACTTACTAACTTGTAATGTAAAACATGCGTAAAAATGTAGACTTCTTTGTGAGACTTGAACATCTAGTGGATTTAAACCTAACTGCTAAGTTGTATATGTAGTTAAATATGTATAGTAACATACATATATAGGTTCTGAATCAGAACCTAAAGTCTAACTTCACAATGAAACTTAGCTTTATTTCAGTTATTAGATTTTTGCCCAATTATTTATGTATATATATCAAATTATACTGTTGCTGTATTAGAAATGTACACTGTATTGCACTTTGTGTTCTTATCATGTAATAATACATAATATAAAGTTCAGTATTAGAAAAACTGAAAAATATAATTGTTTGAGTAGCACAGTAAAGAAAGTGTGGTTTTATAAGTAACCAATTTTGTTCAAAACTACTATCTGTTCTTGAAAGTATTTTGAACATATGGACTAAATAGTTGATAGCAATGAAAGCATATTTGTGTATGAGTGTGTAGGAGTTTAGGAGAAAGAAGGAGAAGTAGGTGTTAAACATGACAGTAAGGTGGGAAAAAGTGACAATGGGAGAATGAGAAATCTAATGCAGAAATTTATCTTGTGCAACTAATTCTCGACACTTATGTAACTTTGGGTATAGCTATATCTACAAGCTATATCTGAATCAATACCTGTACACTCTTAACCCTGCTGTAAATGTGAGGCAGCTTGTTCGTATTTATTTTAAGGCAATTTAATAATATACATAATCATATTCTTTCAAAGAAAATCATCTTGATTACTGTCTTACATGTTAACTCCAGAGTGCTGGTAGCCATTGGAATAGGTTGTTTCTCATACAAGACAAATAAGACTCTTCAGCTGTGGCTTGGAAGCGCTTGGATATTTGCAATGAAAATTTGATGTTATGAAGTGTAACTTTACTTGAGGGAATTCATAGATACTGACAAGGTGAAAGATTTTGTATCTTTAAGGAAAAAATTATGTTTATCGTGCACCTGATACTTCATCCTTTCAAGTTACATTCTAATCAAGTGTTCACACAGTAATTGAATATTTTTTATATATTGAAATGAGTATATTTATAATGTATATAAAATATGGAATATAAGAAAGAAATTACGTACTATGGTTAGGTTTGGGGAAACATTTTCTAACCTTTAACAGCTAATTAATTGAGTTGCTGAGTGATTAAAAGAGCAGTGGATTGTATTAGGAAGTTAACAACTCTCAGAATGACCTGTTCCCTGTTGGCACGCCTCTGACTTTATTACTTCTTGTGATGATTAAATAAAAAATAGACCTATGTAAGCTCGCAGGAAATGTGACAAATGCAAAAATATGATCTATCATGTTTGTGTCATGCTGATTTTTCTTGCCTGTTTTATGGTTTTGTTTTCCCTCTGATTGACCACAACAGGTTTTCTTCATTATGAGTGTGTTACAGCATGTGATACAGGTTTGCATATGGAAGAACTAAAGATGACAGGTTAGAAAGGGTGTGTCAGGAGCTCCTTGTCAACCAAACTTGACGAGATTGTTCAGTTAATTTTTATCAATAACATTGGATTTAAAAAAAATGATTTTTGTGGCTTGCTGACGGTTTACCTTGTTCAGGTCAATGGTTTACTCTCCGTTGTATTAACAAAAATGTAACCAAATTGGACAAACTCAAACTTGTGTGTAGATAAGAAAGGGTATTTCAGTGTTTCATATGAGATGCAGATTGTCTTCATCTAAAAAAATGTCACTTCTTTAAAACTCTCATTTCTTTGGGCCAGTCTTTAAATTCTGACAGTTTTCAGTTGTACTGGAACATTCCTTACGTTGATAATCATGTACAAGAATAGCGCAGCTAGGGGCTCCACCATCTGGCTCATAAACAGTTAGCTCATAAACCTGAAAGAGGTAGGAGAACCTTTCACCATGAGCGCCAAAACATAGAATCATAGAATCATTTAGGTTGGAAAAGACCTTCTTCAGGGCTTGTGCATCCTCCTCGAACTCATTAAATGATCTGACAATGACCCCCCCAAAATGTGTTAGACTTCTTAATATATTTTAATATTTTTCTGTTGGTTTTAGGTTCCAGTAGAAGCCTGAATGAAAAAATACAGACAATTGTTGGAACAGAAGTTGGTGACAAGTCTATTCTTTCTTGTATCCTAAAGTTCATTCCAGACTTGTATCAGACTTATTCTGATGAACCTCTTCTTTAAGCAATTTGTATAGCTACATAGAGTATCCATTATATCTGAGAGATGGAAATTTTGACCTTGGTCCTTTGTCCCACTGCTTTATATATTCTCTTGGTGTCCTAAGAATTTGCAATCTTGTAGTTGAGAATAAAGAGTTTGTGTTCTGTAAGCAGTCAGTGTAGGGATCTGATATATTTTCAGTTTCTTGTATTTCTGAGTACGCTCCTTGCTGTCTTGCCTAAGTGGTGTATACTCCTGAGAGTTGGTGGCTTTGTGCTCACATGTGTTGCACTGCTGAAGGCAGGAAAGCATATATGTGGTCAGTCTGTAACCTGCTAGGATGAAATGCACTGTCTGAGCCAGCAATAGATAGTAGAATACATTCTTTACATATAAATATTAAATATAAACTATCATAATTCAACATCCTAAATTTCAGGAGCAGTGCTACGTTGTAATCTGTGTCAACCAGTTTACAGACACAAATTTTTAAACAAAGGAGATGATGTTATAGATAAAACTCCTCAACATATTTTCCTTTGCCAAATTCAAGCATATGAACCTTATCCTGAGTTGGTATCAGCCAAGTGTTACTCATCCAGCCAAAATTTTTCACAGTAGTAGAGGTTGTTATGGATCAATTTATTTGGGCTTCTTTAGCAAGGTGCAAAGAGGTTCTGCAAACAGGATATACATAACTTGAAAGTATAAAGCAGTAATTTCTTGCCTGATACACAACAGGTGGGTAGGACCTAATGAGCTCTTAGGCTAAGCATTAACATGGTCACCGTTCCTATAAGGCAGCAAAGAATCTTTGCTGCCCAGGCAGGCAGCAGTCAGGAAGGGAACAGTAGGTACCTGCAACTCCCTGGAAGGGGTCTTCACGGCTGCGATGTGTTTGTCCTCCACCACCAGCACTGACGTGGGTGATGCTGGTGGCCCAGCAGTTCCCACTCAGACAAACCAGCCTCTCTTTCCTTTTTGTCTTTAGGGTTTTATACCTTTCTATGTTGACATTTACTTTCTTGAGTCCTTGAGCTGCTAACAATCAATAATGCTACTTCTGTCTGTA
Source organism: Aviceda cuculoides (assembly GCA_035590195.1). Lineage (NCBI taxonomy): Eukaryota > Metazoa > Chordata > Aves > Accipitriformes > Accipitridae > Aviceda > Aviceda cuculoides. The sequence continues at coordinate 37,887,539 of JAVJGG010000054.1, read as the reverse complement.
ATTGGAGCCAAAGTTAGGCAGCTGCATTGTGTCACAGCTGGGCCTTGCATCCTTGGTACACAACCAGGGGTTTGGGGAGAAGGGGTTGGCTAAGGTGTGGGAGGACTGTAGCTGGGGTTGGAGGGAGAAAGGGTGACAAGTTATAGATTGAGATTAATTATACCTTGTGTTGGTGTGTCTTACTGACACGTCGTGCAGGTGTGATTTTCCAGATGTTACAGCTCACTTCACACCTGCCTCTGAATGTGGAATAGAATGCGGATAAGAATGGTTGGTTTAGGACTCTGAAGGTGAAGGGGGTTTAGCCTAGGTAATGATCCCCAGCACCATGTTTTGGGCTTTTTGTTCAGAAAGCGTTCAGATACATTCAGTAAATTGTCCTGCCACTGTCACCTGCTGGAATATGAGTGTTACAGAGCAGTACAGGACAATTAAAATTAATGGATTCCCACCAACAAATGACAGCAAAGGACCACTAAAAGTCATCCACTTCTGTAGACTGCTGGTTTAGGTTTGTGTGGTGGGGTTTTGGTGGCAGGGGAGGGGTTGCATGGCTGGCTCCTGTGAGAAGCTGCTGGAAGCTTCCCTGGCTCCAAGTCGGACACGCCACTGGCCCAGGCCGAGCCCGTCAGTGACAGCGGCAGTGCCTCTGGGAGAACAGATTTAAGAGGGGGAACCTGCAGTGAATGGGGGAGTGGAATGTGAGAGGAACCCCTCTGCGGATACCGAGGTCAGTGAGGAAGAAGGAGGGGAGGAGGGGATGCCCCTGCAGACAGTGGTGAGCCGGCAGGCTGTGCCCCCCCAGCCCATGGAGGGGAGCGGGGGAGCAGATGCCCACCTGCAGCCCAGGGAGAGAGCTGGAGCAGGTTTTCTGGCAGGACTTGTGACCCTGCAAGGGACCCACGCTGGAGCAGTCTGTGCCTGAAGGACTGCAGCCTGTGGAAGGGACCCACGCTGGAGCAGTTCGTGAAGAACTGCAGCCCATGGAAAGGACCCACGCAGGAGAAGTTGGTGGAGGACTGTCTCCTGTGGGAGGGACCCCCCGGTGGAGCAGAGGATGAGTAAGGAGTCCTGCCCTGGAGGAGGAAGGAGCAGCAGAGACAATGTGTGAGGAACTGACCCCAATCCCCATCCCCTGTTCCCCTGTGCCGCCGGGGGGAGGAGGGAGAGAAAACCGGGAGTAAAGTTAAGCCTGGGAAGGATGGAGGGGTAGGGGGAATGTGTTTTAAGATTTGGTTTTACTTCTCCTTATGTTGTTTTGATACGATTGTAAATTAAATTGATTTTGGTTTTTTTTTTTCCCCCAAGTCAAGTCTGTTTTGCCCATGACAGTAATTGGTGAGTGATCTCTCCCTGTCCTTTTCTTGACCCATGAGATTTTCATTATATTTTCTCCTCCCCATCCCACCGGGGGCAGAGGAGTGAGCAAGCGGCCTTTGGATGCTTTGTTGCTGGCTGGGCTTAAACCATGGCAACTGCCCTCGATCCACATTATGCCCCATCTAAGTTAATTGGCTTTTGTAAACAGGCCTGAAATTGGCTTTTAGCTAGGTTTTGAAACTTTGTCAGAAAAGGAAATCTTCATTCTAGTCAGTAGTTAGCTGGAGGTGGCTTGTCCAGAACACAGGTTTTTCATATTTGCTGGATGTTTGAAAACCTTAAAGAAGGAAAGAAAATTTAGTTCTGAATGTATGAATAGATGGCTACTTCAGATCAGTAGTCTTCTCTTACAAGCCAGGAAAGAAGACTCAGATGGTGTTTCTCATGTAAGTCAAATTGCCATCATAGTATTCTCTGCTTATTTCTGTAAGAAGATAATAGGGCCTAAGTCATGGAGCAAGAGTGGGGTACTTTCTGATAAGAGAAAGAGGGATTTGTGCAGCATAATGTGTTTGGTTTAGATCTTGTGTCTGATTGTGTTAATTCTTCACAGGGCCTAGCAAAGAAAGAGTTAATCTGTGGTTCCTAGCACTCAGCTGGCCAAAGTGTATTAAAGACAAATAAGTAATGTTGACAAAATGGTTTCATGTTTTGGGTGGAGTTCATGTATTTTTGTTTTGTAGAATCTGACCCTGAATACTTGCAAAGAATTCAGAAGTCTATGAAGAATTTGGAGTGTATCCCCAGCAGTAAATATGAAATAGTAGTATCTCAATAGTAAATCTGAAAATATGTATTTTTATCTATCTAAGAAAAATATAGCAGATTTTTTAGAGACAATGAAAAGATAGCATAAAATGGCACAGTGGCCTTTGGGGATACAGTTTCCTCTGTTGTAAGCATATTAAAATAAGCTGGTATCTGCTATTCATCTTTTCTGACTTCAACAAAAAAGGTAAAACTATCATGTTTTTACAGTTCTAGTGCCTTGTGATAGTTTTAAACTTTAATTTCTCAATGATTATTTATGATGTAAATTTTCTAGTTTATTAGTCAGACAAAAATCAGCTGGTCTCTTCTACTTTTAAAGTCGTTATTTTGTAGCACTGATTAGTTCATGTAACCAGTAGTAATGAAGTAGTGTTGGAGCAAACCAGGCTAGAGTTCAATTAGAAAGGTGTAATTTTAGCTAAGTCAGTATCGCAAAGTCAAGTGAAAAGGTAGGAGTAGTCTCATGTGGATGGACAGGGCATTTTGCTACCCAGAAGAAACATATCTACTAATTAAGAGCTACTTAAGTAATTATTATGAAATGTATTATAACATTTTACCTTAGATATTGCTACAGAAGCACAAATAATATTACGTGTTATTCAGCTTCAGTCTAAAACAAATCTCTGCTCCTTCCTAAGAAGAAAAATAGTATCAATTTATGGAATTCCTACAGTTTATGCTGTATGGAAGGTCAGATGAAATGAGATCCTTTTAAAATTCTAGACATTCAGAAAAGTGAGTCTCAAGGACAGCGCCTAAGACATTGAACAGAGTTTCTGCTTTTTCATCATTATGTTTATACAGTAAGAGAATATTTTTTACTTCAAAAGAATCAGTTCCTTTCAAACCTGACTTTTTTTTTCTTTTTTTTTTCTTTTTTGTTACAATTTCAGTACCTATAAATAGCAGCTCTTGACATTTTGCATCATCCTCTACCCTTGCTCTTTATATAGAACTCTCATTGGTTTCAATTGTGTATATCGAATTAGACTAGGATAGATGGCTTTTCATTTATAAAAAGGTGACAATATTAACCTCTATGCTGATATAAAGGCTGTTAAATCTTCTTTCATTAGAAAATGCTTTAAATAACATCTCAGGATTAAATTTTGTAATTTCTAGGCCATCACAAATTGAGATGCTGTGAATGTATGAAGGCAAGTAGAATGAGTTCTGAACATCTTTTTTTAAAATTTACTGTTCCAAAAGTTGTGCAAAATACTGATCGTTTCTGCGATGAACCTTTGGAATCATGGTGACATCCGGTATCATAACTAAGAGTATTTCAAATTACAAAAATGTAATAATCGCCTTCTAAACACTCACAAGGAGGTATTTGCATTGACTTCTCTCTGAAGTTATCCTGTGGTGTTATGTTGGAGAGAACAGATTTGTCCATGTACTTTTGTCTGTCACAGAAAGGGTCAATGAATCTGTGTCCATCCAAAATATCTGCCACTAATCTGTGTTCTAAACTGATTTTAAGGGCAGTTGAACTACGAAGTCTTTCTGGGTATTGGTGTTCCCTGAAATTAATCTTAAGAGGAATATAACAGTGAAGGAAAAAAAGGCATGGAAATATTTCATTTTGTGAAATGTAACACTGGATGGTTTGTTTGGTTTTTTTTCCTCTTTAACCAGCTTTTTAATATTCTTTGTAAAAACATCTATTATATTCTTGGATTGTTGCAAAACATGATCCTTGAACATCTGAAAGTTCAAGAGGATGAAAATTTTGACTTAGGAAATGAAGGATGAGAGCGGACTGGGAAAGATACATGAAATTCTAATAAAAGCAGTTAATTGGAGAAATTAAGGAGTAAAGGAGAAATAATGGGGATTAACTTCTCTACCACTCATCATTTCTGCATATGCTAAATCGCAGAAGGTATGAAGGCAATTTGTATTATGGCCAAGGTATTTTATACATCAAAGTTGAAAATGTAATAATTTGATTCCCCTAACATGAGTAAGCTAAGTCCTTATGATGCCTTAGTTGACAAATACCATGTTTACAAATATACAGCCAGTATAGAGGATAGTTTTTACTACATGCAGGCTTTTTGAAAACAAAGGTATTAAATTGCTGTTCTGTTGGTTGAATGGATACTGCATGTGCCACACAGACACTACAAGCAGTAAAGAGAATATGTGAGTCAAAGTAACTTCTACACAGATTTAGACCAGAGAAACCAGTGTTTCTGTTATGTTTGAATTGCCAAGTTGTACAAAAGGCAAAATTACTTGAATACAACCTTTCTTCAGTATGGCAAAAATTACCCGGCTTTAAAACAAAACGTAACATCCTTTTTACTATTTTGCTCTTGGTTTTCCTATTTTGTATTCTGCAAGAAGTGACAAGCTATAGCTAACATCTCTGAAAACATTGTCTTGAAAGGAATGCATGTGGTGCTAAATGAAACAATTCTCTTGAGTAAAAAAGGAGTCGTGAATGTTTCTGCTGAATAATACTCACTATTCATTCTGAATAGTGGTTTAATGTCCCAAGCCTTGTTTTTAAAGCTTTGAGTAGCTACAAAATGCTGAAGACTTCTTCAGCCTTAGAAACCCTGTTCTTTAGGAACAGGTCAGTTTTTAGAAACTGCTGTTTAGCAACAAACTGAACTGTGTTTTCCAGAAGAGAGTAATCCAGCAGTGTAAAGGGAACAAGTCTAAAATATTGTAAACCAGATCTCCAGAAAATGAGGGCTTATATATGATGTCTCTGTACTTAATTTTGAAAGTTGTTTTTTATAAACTAGAAAGCCTTTTAGATTTTCTGTATTGGTTCTTCATTTGAATAACCTTTTTTTTTTTTTTTTTTTTTTTTTTTTTTTTTTTTTTTTTTAACATTGGCTTGAGTGCTTAGCACCTTCTGAAATTCCTTTCTATGGGTATTTTCATAAAGGAAACAGATCATTCCTTGTCACAAGAAAACCAAAGTTATGGAATTTTGGATCAAAACCAAGTGTTAATTCAGATTAGTAATATAAGGAGGAAATCTAACAAGTATATTGTTGAACAGAGAGATGTCTTTATAATTGCACATGCTGGTCATTGTTTCTTTGTTTGATACATTTTTCAAAAGGAGTTAGACAATTCAAAAGTGGAGTGGTAAAAGCTCTTGTAAAAGGGAAGACTTATGTAGGTGGATTTTTCCTGTTAACTCCTGCAAAAGTAAGTTGTGAAAAAAAAGTACTAAGGAAATTGACTCCTTTGGAAAAGAATAAAACCCCTTGTTAAAATAATTTAACTTCATACTCAAAGTTATTTAAAAATTTGCAGCAGATAATTAGTCTCTGTTTCCTTGCGTTTACAGTTTACAAGATCAGGAGCTTTGGTTACTCCATTATTTCATTAGCACTGTGGTTAAACTGATGTGGATTCAGAATAAAATTTGGGGTTTGTGTTGGTGTAAAAGGAAGGATGTGTTATGCGCTTCATATAGAGAGGCAGCATGTCAAGATATTTCATTTAGAAAAGTAAAAAATACTGATCTGTAGTAGATAACATTTGAATTCATGGTTCATTATTTTTTCCAAGCTTTTCCTCCAAGCTTAAGCTGGATTTGCTCCATTTTGTCAAAAAAGTATAGACTGACACACAACCATCTACCATCAGTTTTGTGAATGTATGTTTTCAGCAAACAGCTGAGCCCGTCTTGAGCATGGAGCCATAAGAAACATTGGCCAAACAGAGCAAAACAATCCAGCATTTTAGGGTCCATCTGTTTAAAAATATATCACAAAGCTGTTTTCTCCACTGCTGAAGGAAAGTAATTCAGCCCAATATGTAGTTTATGTATTTATACTTACTTTATTATAATTTCTTGAATGCTTGCATTTGCCTTGGGATATAAACACAAATTGTTTAGTTTAAGCAAAGACTTATCAAGAAATCCAGAAGAGATTCCATGTGATTTGAATTAAATCTGTGTTGTTAAAGGGCAGCTATAAATATTAATTCCATTTTATTTTTAAGTGAGCTTGGCCTGCAGTAAGAATTTTCTTTAAAGAGAAATAAACCTTTTAAAACCCTCCAAATACAAGTATGCAAATAAGCGATGATTATGGAATTATGAACTGGAAAGCTGCTGTTAACGTTGGCTCTGACTGATGGAAGCAACATCATTTACCCTGCTTAGCAAAAGAAAAAACTAGGGGCAAATCCTGAAGTGCTTGCTCTGTTTTTTCTCAAGCAACGCTTTCCTTCCCATCAACAAAGGGGGGAATACATTGAAAAGGAAATATAAACCACTTCAATTAGGTCCAATTAGCTAGAAAGAGGACACTGGAAAGTAAATAAATGAAAGTGTGGGAATCAATAAATTAGGGCAATTAGCACCTGTAAAGAAGTATCAGTACACTGTCTTATGTAGACACACTTTGGTGTAAATTTTAGCCTAGCTTATTAGCACTTACCAGATTTCCTGACATTTCTCATGATAAGAATTGGTTTTTAAATATCTATAGCTTACCACATTTTTTAATATTTGTGCTAAATTGTTCAGGCTAGAATTTAGCCCTTACATTGAATTCTTTTTTCAACAGTTTCAGTTCAGCCATTTGAAAAGCAGTGTTGAAGAAAAAGCTTTTTTAGCTACATTAGAACAATGAAATTGTCGTAGATTACTGAGTTTAAGGAGATGTGTGTGAAGATAATAATTTGAGAAGCTCTTTTAGCTTCATATTTTTAAGTATAGATTTGCTGTTGGAAGGAGATAGCATTTCTGATAGAAGTGCAGAGAGGTCATAGGTTGGCAACCTGAAATTTGAGAAAGATCTTGGAACAAGGAGCTAGAGTGACTGATCAGACAGGATGATGAAGAAGAATGTGAGCAGAGGGGTCCTGGGAAGGAGAAGGATCACAAACAGAAAGAAGTTGGGGGAAAAAAGAAAAAGACTGGGATGCTTTCCCAAATGAGAGACTAGCGCTGTTGGATAGCAAACCTTGGTTGTGCTTTGAAGATTTTAGGAATGGGTTAAATAGACAAGAGGAATGGTAGTGAGACAAAAAACGGGGGGTAAAAGTCTAAGCAAGATATGAAGCAGTGTAACACTTTATTGTAATATGTGTGCACAATGATAAAAGTGTAAGATTGCACGTGCAGTTTTAATTCTCTGTAATTTCCTATCATTTCCTATTTTTTTTTTTTTGATGCCTGAAAGAAATGTAGGAGTTTAAAGCAAACTGGAAATAGAAAATTGTGTTCTACTGCATTGTGTCAGACAGATGCCACTTCGTCTATCAGCTTGATTAAAAATTTTGGATCTGTGACACAGTTTTCTGCTCTTTTAAAAATTTCATTGATGACAATAGTAAATTGCCATTTACTCCCGATAAAATTACATGTGAAATTCTACTGGATTTTAGAAAGCAAGTGTTGACATGAGGAGGAGTAAGTTGTCTTTTGTATTTTCAAGATGTTTCTTTGACATTTTGTATCTGAAAAGATAGCGTGGTATTTATTTGGATGATCTTCTCCCGCTATTTTCCCATTGTTTTCTTTTTGAGGTTGGGAGAAGTTTTATAGTAGCACAAACATTCTCTCTAGCCTTTTTCACTGAGATGACTGTTGCTACAAACACAAGTATTAAAAAAAGCAGCAGTCTAAAAACATATGGAAGACCTAGTATTGCAATACTCTGTTATTTGGTGTTCATCAATCTGTCAGATAATGTTATCTGAGTGACAGTCCTGTGGATATGGCATTTTATGAAATAAGAAAGAAATTCTGGAACAGTTTAGGAATATGTGACAGGCTTCAGGAAAATTATGGCAAAAAAAGGTATAATATAATTTGAATATTTTTAGAAGATTAGCAAGATTTTCTATGCGTGGTTATTTTCTAAGGTTTAAATGGTTGCGACGATATACATGAATTCTAATCTACATAAAATTAGATATACCACTATACTCTGTCAATTTTAAATGGCGTTTGGGGGGGATCATAAAACTTACTCCTTCCGCCATGCAATCTATAAAGGCAAGGGTCCTTTGGCATGAGCTGAGTATTCTTCTGTTGCTGTGTGAATACCCTTTCAAATACTGTATATTAAATATGATAACTCCGGTTTTTTTGAAGTGTTTGAGTGCCCCAGCTCTCTTGCATGAACACAATTCTATTTTTGTAACAACTCTTGTTATAATCATCTTTGAAATGTGAATCACATTTGAATGATCACTCACATCCCAGAAGTTTCTCTGAATAGTTGAAAAATATGTGTAATAGTGAATCGTTGTCTGAACATATTTTTTTCTTCTTCATTGTAATGTACCGTACTTTGATTATGAAGGGCTGAGGTTATGAGACAAACATTATTTTATTGGCTCTACTTTTATCTTTTCAAAGCAAAGGTAGTCTTGCTATCAGGCTTTAGGTTAATTTGGTGTGCTGTTCTCACTAGCTACTCTGTCAGGATTAATAAAGTATGAGTAAAATAAAATGTGTTTCAAAATGAAATTGGAATTGCCAAAAATGAAGCAAGAGAACTGCTGACATGGAAGAAATCCTCAGTTAATTCATTGTATTGTATAAATAAGTTATACTTTCTGAGGGAAATTTAGCAACGTTTGCTGCTGTAGTTGCATGATACTGCAAATCATTAGCATATTTTAAGAAGTAACATTCTCTCCCTTCACCGTTATAAATATTTATGAATTATTTTCTTACTTGTTTTGGAGTGGATTTTTATAAAATATATTTGGGAATATCTAAGTGTATTGCATCCAAGTTACAGCCAAGGTTTGGGATACCAGACCCCAACAGGCATATACAGATATATGTAATAATAGTAGGTAAAACTTACCTATATATCAATACAGGATATTAGATCGTCAGTTCTCTATAACTGATTCTGAAGTAAGGTGCCTTTCCAAGTAGCTGGGGTTTTTTGCAGTTATATGCAATCTAAAGACATTTCTGTCTAGGCTGTCAGTCATGAGCAGCTACAGTGGGTTGCTGCACAGTTCTATACATGCTTGATTTATATCTTAAATAACCTTTTATTGCACTTCTCAGTAACTAATCTTTTAGAATTGGCATTGATACCATTAGGCATTATCTTTATACTTCTGAGGTTTCTCCTGTTTTGTGTTACTACTTTTGTATCCTTTTGATATAGTTCGTGTTTTTTTCTTCAGAAGCCTATGAGATGTGGCTTCCTGATAACATGACATTTATTAGCACAGTGCCGTTATGTTTACCTCCTTATTATTGTACAATTAATCTGGGGTCATTCAGTATACAAATATAATAGGTCCATTAAGAAATTTCTGATAGACAGGTAGACAGTCAGTGCTTTCATAACTACTTGTTACTAATATCTGTTAGTTATCACATTATGTCTAGTCCTTTATCAAAATTGCTTCGTTACAGTGATAGAGTGATACAGTTCTTATGCAGGTAGGCACTGCTGTTGTACAAGAATTAGCTGATACCTTATCTAGACTTCCATAATGGTTTTGCTACCATCTCGTAAGTGAGGAAAACTTAAAGAATCATAGAATCATTCAGGATGGAAGAGACCTTCAGGATCATTGAGTCCAACCATTAACCTAGCACTGCCAAGTCCACCACTAAACCATGTCCCTAAGCACCACATCTACATATCTTTTAAATACCTCCAGGGATGGTGACTCTACCACTTCCATGGGCAGACTGTTCCAGTGCTTGACAACCCCTTCCGTGAAGAAATTTTTCCTAATATCCAATTTAAACCTGCCCTGGCACAATTTGAGGCTATTTCCTCTCATCCTGTCACTTGTTGCTTGGGAGAAGAGACCAGCACCCACTTCTCTACAACCTCCTTTCAGGTAGTTGTAGAGAGCTATGAGGTCTCCCCTCAGCCTCCTCTTCTCCAGACTAAACAGCCCCAGCTCCCTCAGCCGCTCCTCATCAGACTTGTGCTCCAGGCCCCTCACCAACTTGGTTGCCCTTCTCTGGACACGCTCCAGCACCTCAATGTCTTTCCTGTAGTGAGGGGCCCAAAACTGAACACAGGACTCGAGGTGCGGCCTCACCAGTGCCGAGTACAGGGGAACAATCACCTCCCTGCTCCTGCTGGCTACACTATTTCTGATACAGGCCAGGATGCCGTTGGCCTTCTTGGCCACCTGGGCACACTGCTGGCTCATATTCAGATGGCTGTCAACCAGCACCCCCAGTTATTGTTAGTTATTGTTACTGTTATTGTACAGCTTCAAACCTCAATTCCAGAGCAGGCTGATAAAGAAATGAAAGGCCAGCTAGTTAATCTAATTCAAGCTAATCCTCTTGGAGTGGCATAATCTTAGATCAGGGCACAAAAATGAAACTAATGCATCTCCCCATTCCTGCAAGAGGTAACTGGGGTCTTTCTTAATGATTTGAGTCTTTCCTGGAAAGATGAAACCATGTGGTGAGGGGAAACCACCCTTTGATTACTATTCTCCCTCATTTATAGCCTTGCACAAGCATCCTTTTCAGTAACTATTTGCCAGTATTTGCCAGTATACCAACAACATGGACTCAAACATCAGCAATGTCTACATAACTTCAATCTCCTCCATGCTTTTAAAACTTCCAGAGTCAATACTACGGCCAGGATGAAGCAATGCTGATATCAGCCCTCTGTGTGCAAAGCAGTTAGCTGAAACTTGTTTGCAACCAGGAGATTATCAGTGATGGTGGGCACATATCTTTGATCTTGTCCTTGCTCATTTAAGCATTGAGTAAAATGTGTGCATGCCGCAACTCCTCTCCCTGGCAAGAGTGTGAAGGCTCAAACAGGCAGATGTTCATCTTCCTGTTGGAAGGTGCTGGATGGCTAAGCACGCTCCATCGGTTGGGCTTGCACCACCTCAGTCTCCCAGAGAGTGCTGGTTCTCCCGTTGCATCTTGCCTGCGCTTGTGGGAAAGGGACAATTACAGAGGTATGAGATTTTGCTGCCATTCATTGCGATGACATCAGCTTATACCGTGAAAGAACCCACTCCGTGATGCCATGAGATGTAATTTTCCTTACTAGACAACTGTGTAGTTAACAGGATTGGGCCCTGTGTGAGCTAAAGAAAGTCCGGTTTAATTCAAAATAGACTTAACAGAGCTGATCAGAAAGTCATGATTTCTCTTTTAGGAGAACCCAGTTGGGATCTTCTTGCCCAACTTTAGGTGTCTAATCCAAAGCTGCCTTTGTATCTGAAACACAGGTGTTACTTTATATATTTGCTAGAGATATAGTTAATACTATCTATGGATGTAAAGAATTATTTGTTTAATACTGTCCATGGATATAAAGAATTATTTGTTCCATCCTCGAGCTGAAACATATCAGTGACTCGTACCTTAAATTACAGTCTTCTGTGTTTTCTAGGTCTCCATTGCTTATACTGTGAGCCTTGGTACCTACCTCAGATGTAAATACATATGCAGGAGGTCCCTGAAGATAGGTGAAGTGACTCTGATCTGCCAGTTTCTCCTGATGTGTGAACAATCTAAGTCACTGACAGCTCAGATTGTTTCTGCAGCAATTACACAGAGCAGCAATTACATTTCTGCAGCAATTACAAGGAGTGGCACTGGAGATACAGGGAAATGAGGGGGAAAAAAGAAACAGAAGGAAATAGGGGGGGTATATGGGCCATGCTGTCAAATCTTTAGCCTAAGCCTATTGTTGAGACCAGCAGTGAGGTAGTGAGTGGTACACAAATCACTTCAGAAGTCAGGATTTGTGCCGTGGGGAGAGGGCTGCTCACCGGGAGGACCCTCGGATTCTTCCTGGGACACCTCTACCTGCCTTCCTTTTGGGAGTGCAGGAAAAAGGGCCTTTAGGCTTTGTCAGGGACAGAATCCCTATTGATTTGGTGAAAAAACTGTGCGGCAGTCTCCAACAGGATGAGATCGCGTATAGGCGAGAGCAGGGGGTAATAGAGAAGAGGAGGCCATCAGTAGTGGGGCTTTTGTATGCAGCGGGGGGGGAGCCCTGGTAAGGGACGCCCGTGTCCCTCCTTCCAGGACGCAAGCTTATCTCTCTGCCTACCTGCTAGATAACCAGCTCTCCCAAACACACCCTGAGGCATGGGACTGAGGTCCAAGGGTCCTGCTCCTGCACAGCAACAAGAGCTCGGCAGCAGGGAGACCGACGGGAGAAGCGAATCCCTTAGCGGTTTGCCACCAGGTTTGTGGTGCAAAAACCCCAGGGAAGGCCTGGGCAAACACTACGCTGGATTAGCAGATTGACAATACAGACTGACAAATCTGAGGTGAGTATCCTTGTGACCATATTGCCAAATCCGGTGCCCAAGCAGCCCTGCCGGCCCTGGGCAGCCGCTGCAGCGACACGGAGTGACGGGAGCGCTCCCTGCGCAGGGTGCAGGTTTAGCAGAGGGCACCTCGTCGTGTGGCTTCCCCGGGTCACCACAGCCAAAAGGCTGATCAGTGGGTGCCACCTGGCTCTTCGAGCCTTGGCGTATGAGTTACCTGCAAAACAGAAAGTGAATGTTTAATAAGACATCTAGTTTCCATGCATATATATGTATGGAAAAAAAATACAGAAAATATATATGTATACATATATACACAGGTTTCTATATAGGATATTATTAGGGCTGCAATCAGAATAATTAAAGCACTATTTGTGAACTCTGCTCTCCACCCTACCATAAGAAATAACCCCGAAGTCGAGGCAGGCTGTGGGGCTGGCGTCCTTCCCGTGGGGCTGCCTCTTGCCTGTCAGCGCTCTTCCCACTTCGAAAGGGAAGACTTCAGCTGCCTTCAGCTGCAGAAGTGGAGCCACCTTCCCTCACACATGCCTGACTTATAGACCATTTTAAAGTATGCCATGGGGGCGTCTAATATGCTAATGAAGAAAGTGGGTGGAATAGCAGGAATTTGAGCACAGCTAAAAATGTACGTGCTTAACAATTGCAAATCAGCCTGTGCTGAAGTTACCTAAACGGGTTGGCATCGGTGGAAGGTGGGTGCCTCTACACCTCTTCTTGTCAGTTTTCAGTGAGCACACGGCTAAAAAAAAAATCATACGCCTCTGTATATGGGCCTACTGTTTCAGCCAGGGTTATTGGCGAAGGTTTATATCGAAGTCCTTGAAAAATAGTTACCTACGTTCCACTCTTATTCATACAGTAGGAGGATCAGTCTCTTCACACAAACACATCCTAGACAGGTTAGAGGCATAGTATTTTAGATATGTCATGACATCTGGGTTTATGAACAGAACTAAGCATAATCTTGAAATGGACTTCTAAAATCTTGGTTAGTTTTTGCAATTAGATCCATGTCTGGGGTGTATAAATGAAGGTCCTGTAAATATTGTGGCTTATAGCAGAGCTTTAAATCACTCACAGATTTGTATGATCAGAGGTATAAAATCACAGTTTGGTATTGTTTCTGCAGCTCAAGCTCAGCTCTTCCATTGCTACTTTTCTATGATTTGATTTTGCGGATCAGAACTGAAGTTTTCTGGATGCATGAAAGAAGCATTTGTAGGCACAGTTGCAGGTAAAGGCTTTTGAAATATATACCTGTAACGGCAGTGGCTGAGTCTGGCTAAAAATGGATTTCACAGAGAAGAAACATGAAGCTATTTATTGCAAAATCAGTGCACACAGAGGTGGTCAACTGAAAAGAGAAAAATCGCAGTCAAGATATTGTCTGATACTGCATCCTGCCAAGGCAAAGCCACCCATGCCAATGAGAAAAAGAATATGGGAGGTCGTGCTCGCAGACTTGCAGCCTGATCAGTATGTTACATGCCTCTTTGGGAAAGTACATGTAAGCAGGGAAGAATGGTGCAGGAATGGATGAAACGGGGCTACAGCCACAGGGAAAGTACAAAAAAATGGGGACAGTCTTCCTAGGAGCGCTGAAACCAGAGGAGGGGACGCTTCGGGTGTTTGCTGCTGCTGCAGAACCTGTTGGAAAGGCTGTGCCTTCGGGGTGCTGTGCTGCCGAGGGTCCTGTGCCCGCTCCTGCAGGACGCAGGTGATAAGGACAGGCTGCCAGGCTCTGGGCTGGGGCAGGGAGAGGGATACAACAACCCTCTGACCGGACAGGGACTCCCAAGGTCCGATACTTTTAGCCGAAGGTAGGTATAGCTTTGAGTGTGGACCCAGTGGTGTAGGAAGAGGAGATGCTAGTGGAGAGGAAGACCAAAGAGGCCATGTCTGAGGGGCAGCAGTGAGATAAGAGGGTAGAAGCAGCAGATAAGCACCAGGATGTGGGGTTTGGTGAGGAGCGATGTTTAACGCGAACATGCCAAGTGGAGGATCCACAGGGAGAAAATCCAGGAGCCCAGGGGCAGATACGTCTCCACGGGGAGCTGTGATGCTAGCGTGAAGGTCTGCAGAGCCGCTGAAGGAGGGCCCCAAGCCCTGCAGAAGGCAGAGGTGAGAGGAAGACATGATAATGCAGTGAGAGGGTCTCGTGCATGGAAGGCAAGCATTTATTCTGCTGCTGTGCACTGGTGAGGCACTGGAGGCTGCTGGCAAGGTCGTGGGCCAGGATGGGGCATCCACAGCCAATGTGTTGTAGGGGGATGAGGGTGATGAGGGAGTGAGATGAGAAAAATAATGTGCTAGATCTGAGAACAGTTTCAGTCCCTGGAGAGAAGAGAATGGAAATGGTGCAGAAAACCCCAGAGCTGTGAGCTCACGGGTGAGGGAAGCCAGGAGAGCTGCTGGAGGAGCGTGGGAGGTGAGAGGAGTGAGGAGGAGTAAACATTTGGGTGAAGACACATCTTTCTGTCCCAGGATTATCTGCTAAGCACAGCAGCGCCAAATCCATGTTTGCTGGATCCCAGCTGGCCAGCAATCAGCCTTTCACAGCTGTGCTTTTACCAGCCTCGCTGCCTCTAGGAGAGGGGAGGATGGTTTGTAAAAAGATTTGTTTGCTCTGTTATGGTGTGGCAGAGGTTGCGCACAGCTTGTGGACTGCAAATATTACCAGCAAAGTCTGGTGCAGGAGAGGATGCACTGGGACTCCAATCCTCTCTGAAAGCCAAAACCATGTTGATTTTTTCCCTCGGGAGTCCTGAAGGTCCCAGGGAGAGGAGGGGTTGACACCCAGAGGTGTTTGTGTTTGCAGTGTGGCTATGTGGAAAGCTGGGTGCTACACTGTTTAAGGCCCATGTGAATAACTCAACTTTTCAGTTTGATTTGAGCCAAAGCTTTTCTTTTTTTTGTGCTGAAATGAGCAAACAAATGAAATCCTGTGCCCTCCTGTGTCTGGGCAGCCCTGAGCAGTAGGTGTTAGAGGGAAAGGAAAGGATTCCTTGTGCATTCCCAGTGCGGCTGCATTGCCTCATTTAAAATCTTTAAAAAGTCACTAGACTTGGAGCCCATGAGTATGAGCCTCAGTTCTGGTGACTGGGATATTCATTAAATAACGGGGACACCTGAGTTTTGGTGATGGCTCCCGGGACCAGACGATGGGAATGACCTCAAGCAACAGAGATGAAGGGAATCCCATCTGACGTTGACAACAATCCCTGCAGCACGGTTTGCAGGTCCCCCAGAGGAAAAGAAAAGAGTCGGGAGGGTTTGTACGTCAGTCTCACATCAGCACTGAGTCACTTGCTGGTACACCAGGAGCAGAATTGCCACACGTGATTGCTTGCATCCTACCCCTTCCTGAAAGATAAGTCGAAAGTTGTATTCTTCATGCTAGAAATACTTCTAATTAATTACTTCCAATTCACATGCACTCCTCAGGTTGTATAAACATCTTGGACACAGCACACTTGCAGAGCCTTTAGATCTAGCGCTAGTTCCTTGTGCCAGTGATGCCGTAGCCTCCAGCTGTCTCCTTATCCAGGGATCTCCTTATCCCTGGGTTTGGGCTTCCTAACCATCATGTCAACTAAAGCCTGGAAATCGGATCTCAGGAGGCAACACTGCCCCATTAGTTGGCTGCCATACGTTACCTTCACAAGGGAAGAACAACCTGGCTTTGGAAGAAGACCACCTTATTACCGTGAAAAAAAATAGAAGTTTACAAAAATACATAGGGGAAGCAGTTAGCTGCTAGAAAAGATTGTAGTTTTTCTTCAGTTTTGCAGTAGCTGAGTGGTAGATTTCTCAGAAACATTTACAGTGGTCAGGAAATAACGTAAAAATGGAGAACACATGAACTTGCAGTCATGGGACAACCCTCCCCCAGTCTGCTTGGTAGCTGGTACATAGGAATGTACACGGATGTGTGTGTGTGTTTAAACTTGTCTTTTCCACTTAGGTCTAGTGAACTAATTGATGAAAAAAAAGCAATTTTATTATTTCATACTGGTGGCTGACTCAATTTATTTTTTGCCGGTATTTAATGACTTAGGATGGTTGTTAATATTGTTTCATTATTACTAAGTAGTTCAGAGCCTGAGCTCAGTCTGGGCTTTTATTAATTATTGTTAAATTTAACAAAATAAAAAACATTGCAGTGTGGAAAGTGAGGAAAAGGCAGAGGTATGAGGCAGCATTATCAGTATGTGCTATACCCCCTGCAGCAAGTATTTCTGTCTCTTTCTGCTCATTTATGGTGTGTTTATTTGCCTTTTTATTTTCCCATGATAATGTCAATATTAAGGGAAAAATGCTGAAACTGAGGGATTTTAGCCTTTAATACAGAAGGATTACAGCCTGCAAACATGGTAAAGAGATCCTAGTCTTATTTTGAAACCTTTCATTGGCTTCAGCAGTACCAGAATCTGGCTCTAAATGCATTTGGATTATGTGTGCTCCACAGGAAATTTTCAATATTATGTGCAGCAAAGTTAAGAATCAGAACATGCCTTTCTTTAAAATGAAAACGGAATTTTCTTAGAAAACAAGAACCAGACCCCAGCTGCAGTTTCACTGGTGGGATGAGCTGCAATACATACTCCAGGCCTTAGAGCTGCCAGATATTCTGTCATCCCAAAGCTAAGTCTTTCCTGTAGGTCCTGTTTCCATATTTCCTTGCTTTTATATAGATATATACACGCACACACACTTTTATATTTATATTTATATTTAAGGTTATATTTATATTTATTTAGTGTTTTACAGAACGTCATTTGAAATGGGTGCTAAATGAAGTCTAAAATCTAATGCTAGGGACCTTATCTTGAATGCCATATAGATTGTTTCTGTATCTTCATTGTTTTTCTCGTTGCTGTTATTGTGTTTGCTCCATACACACCTGACTGTTTTCTCCCTTTATGGAGAGTTTCCTTCAGTACGCTGGAAATAATGAGTGACAGATGAATTGGTTTGAGAAGGTCAAGGAGAGCAGCTCTGTGGGCCACCAGCCTGACCCGCGGGGTGATGGTTTTGGCACTGTGCTCCAGGTCTCGCGGGCTGGTGGGTTCTCAGCTGCAGCGATACAAACCGAACAGCATCTCCTCCTTAGAGCAGAAGAAATTTCTCTCACGGTAGGCAGCCCCAGAGGCCTTAACAACATGTAATCCGGTGGTCTCTGAGCGTGAGAGTGGCTCTCTGGTGTTTGGCAGAGGGCTGCTGGACCGCGCGATGCTCTGCGCGCTGAGGAGGTGGCTGGCTGCGCGCACCAGTTCTGCCTTTGCCTCTGGTCAGTCCGATCCTGAGGTCAAGTGCAATTCCCGTAAACCATCCGAGCACCAGCGATAGTGGCACTGGTGTACGTGAGTAGATAAAGAAGGTTACGCTTGCTGGAACTCCCTAAGCTCTGTGCTGTTTGTTTTTTCCCCATTTTTATTATCTTCACATTGGAAGCTCTGCGCCTCTGCCTTCTTGACGGAGAGGCTGCGGAGTCGGGCGTGAACACGTGTTAGGGTGAGGGGTGGCCTCCCTGCTCGGTGCCTCTCTGCCTTTGGGGCCTTTCCCAGCTCACCCAGGACCGTGCTGCTGGGCAGCTCAATCTGGAACCAGTGTAGAGCATTCACGCATCTCAGGTCTCTTTCCCAGGTTTGTTCCCCAGCTGTCCCTCCATGCATACTTCTTGTGCTGCTCATGGCCAAAAGCTTCACGTGATGACAAAAAAATGTCTGCAGCCAAGACCTTATTATTCACCCTTACGAACTCCCAAGTGCTCAAAGCCGTGTGAAGTTTATAAGAATTCAGTATCAAAAATGAATCTTCAGTTTTCTGAGTGCTTTGTTGCCAGTGAAAAACAATGTCTCTCAAAAAAATGTGGCATATTTCATTTTTACTGATTCTACGAAAAGCCTGATGAAGGCAGGCAGATGTTCTGGCTATAAATATCTGGAAGAGTCACTGATAATTTAACATAACTTACAAAAAAACGCACCTCAAATTCTGCCTTTTCTCTATGGCCATAAAACCTGTTCAGACACTTCTCTGCTGAACCAATGCAGGCAGCGTACATGGAGTAGTTAGGGTTTTTTAATGATTCATATCTGCCTGAACCCTGAAATCACTGGTCATTATTCAGACCTTACTCAGGGGTAATTCCCATTATATGGTGGTGCTTTTCTGGCAGCTGTTGCAATTCCTGCCTTTGATGTCTTTTTCTTTTGCTTTGTGCTAGCACTGTACTATCAGTTGAAGTGGCTCCTGGTGTTGGTGCTTCTTCCTTTTTCCTATGTTGATGAATCAGTTTGAGCTAGAAGCTTAAAGCTGTGACTTCCCAGAAAGTCTTACAACTCTTGCTTGTAGTTCAGCGCCTATGAACTACAGCAATCGTGAGCAGATGCACAGACACAGAATGCATTCTTGCTTTTCTTCATTCTTACTTTTAGCTATGGGAAAATACTTTCCTACAGACTGCTTTGGTCACCACAGGAATACAACGTTTCTGGTCCTGGAAGTGGATGCTTTTTATTCTGGAAATGGGTGGAAGAGGGTACTGCTGCAGCTTGAAAAAAGTATCTTTCTCCTCTCCTCGCTGTCCAGTCCTTGCTCCTCACTTTCTGCAGAGCTTTTGGGAACTATGAACGAAATAGCAGCTAATGGCTTTTTTTTTGCTTCCTTTGCACAATTTCAGTAGCCTGGATGGTAAGCAGATGTCCATAAGCCAGTGTACAGGCATTACTAGTCTGATGGCCAAAGTAAAGAATGAGGGTAGAAAGTAGAAATCTATGTTCCAGCTCTGCCAGGTGTTCCCAGGCAGATCAGACTGTCTGTACATCCTATTTCCATGTTTGAAATGAGTGAAAATAAGACAGATCTATTCCACAAGTATCTTCTGAAGCTTTATTTACTTCAAATCTTCAGGCAACAAACAACGCATAGAGGCAAAGAATTTTTTTCTGCTTGTTTGCCCTTTGCTGGATTTTTGGAAGAAAATTCCAAATTTGTCTGGTTCCTGCTGTTCCAAGCCTTGCTGACAGTAGGAAAGTTTTGTCCAGAAACCTATATATGCATATTTGAACTAGCAGCAGCTATTACTGTGAGAAGAGACACAGCAGTGTGATAGCACAGCCAGTGGAAATCCACTCTAACTTTATAAACCATCATGGTAAAATTGCGCTGGGGTAGCTCCACTGCACCGCTGGGCCCTACTGCCATGGTCTTGTTGGGTTAAAAAAAAATAATAAATAAATAAATAAATAAATGAAAATCACATCCCTTCCATAGCTGTGCTGGTGAAACTTCAAAGGGTAGAGCACAATTTAAGCAAGGGCTATGGCATTCTTTCTGTTGTTGTGGCTCTGGGGATTTTGGGTGTGAAGAGGTGTGGTGCTTGATTGACGGGACATGGCTGGCAAAAGCCTCAAGCATAGACACAGTTGCACCAGCCAAACCTGTGCATTTTGGTTGTGGGGCAAGGTGGGGCTGAAGCAGACTCCACTGGTGAAATCTCAGTTTTAGCAATATCCTCCGCATGCCTGTTAGAAATGCTTCTGCAGTGCAGCTATCTCAGCCAAGAACTTACAAGACGGAGATGGCTTTGCTCAGGCATCTGCAGAAGGGAACGTTTTGGTACACAAAACATTTTGTCAGGGTAATGTCTATTTTCTTTCTCTTTAATTTTCCCAGTCTGTTGCTGAAAGGCTTCTCTTTTAAGTCACGGTTGAGCAGGTAACCATCTGTTAATGAGTAATTCTTGTGTCTGATATCGGCATTGATCTGGTCTGTATTTTGCAATGTAATGTCCATCTCCTGAGTGGGCTTGCTTGGAGCTCCTTTTTATTGCTATACCGTGCTTTTAATTAGCTCCTGAAGGGAAAGAGACGGGAAATGTCTGGATGGTAAATCATCTCTGATTACAAGCAACATTGGAGCAGCTCCTCTGGAGGTGCTCTTAAATGCTTGCTGAGTACACCGGCGATCATCTCCGAGGGTCAGGCACTTTGCAAACTCTTCACTCCCTGTGCTTTAGGGAGAATATCTCACTACATGGCATTCCCATCTATCCACAAAGACATTAATGATTAACAACGATAACAGCTCTGCTTACTTAGAAAACTAAAATACCCTAAAGTCAAGTAAATCGCAGTGCCTTGTGATTCACCCTCCCGCTTCAGCCCAGCCCTGGAAGTTTCCCTCTGCCAGGCAAAACCTTTGTGAGAGGAGAGCAAAGATGAAAGTCTGTGCTCCTTTCACTGTTGTCTTGGCTCTGACTCTGAGCAGTGACTGTGCAAGGATGGTAAGTCTGATTCTTCTGTTTTGGAGTGGTGGATCACCTACGTGCTAGCTGGCATGACGATGTTGCCTTGGGGTTGGATGAGTGAAGCTGCCAACCAGACCGAAAGGAAGAGTGCTTCAAATGAAAAACAAAAGGGATTTGCTAGATGAAGGCTCACAGCAGTGATGACTAAGTGGGGGGCCTGTAGGATAGCTGGTTCCATATGCATCTCATTTAAAGAATTTCTTACATCCATGCCCTGCTAGGGAGGAAAAACGGGAGGAGAGGAAGGGCCACAAAAATTGAAATACTTTGAAAATGCATCTCAGAAATGTGTTGCGATAAGCAGGTACCTGCAGTAGCATGGAAGGAGAGTGCTACCCCACCAGCCCTTACTGCTACCTGCTAACCGAACATGCCCGGTTAGGTAACCATCTCCTTCTTTTCAAACCTCTCTGTGTTTTCACGCCGTGCCTTTCAGTGTTTGCATCGTGTGCTTTGTGTCTTTTTCGGGGTATGTCTGCAAGGCACCTGCAGCACTGCTGAGCATGGCCATGATGGTTTGACTTTGCTAGTTTGCTTAAACACCACCACGGCCTGGCATCCCCCATAGACTAGCAGCACAGCTAATAGCCTGGACGCTCAGTTGTGTGGCTTTATGATTAGCCTTATTTCACTAGCTAGGTTAAAACTAGCTCAAATATACCTAAATGATGCTATAATCCTAACTATCCCAATGAAGTACAGAAGTATCTCCTTAGATACTGCAGGTGGGAGCAGAGAGGAATATTCCTGGTGCCTAGGAAAAGGTCAGCCCTGGCTGAAGCCGTCGGAGACTGCTCAGTGCTGGCAGGGTCAGTGTAGAGTGCAAAAACTGTTTCTTCCTCAGAAATGTTCAAGCCCTCCCTGTAGACATTAGCAACAGCTTTGTCTTATCCCTTACTTGTTATGTCCTCTATCCAGTTCTACGTTCATGATGTGCTGCTGCTTTGACTTCTTTTGTGATATTTTTATTTTGCTATAGTTCAGCTGTCAGCACCTTTGGTGGCAGCAGCAATTTATGTGTATTACCATTTTTTATTATTTCCTGTGGCTTAAAATCAGCTCAGCCTAGCCCTCTTTGCTTGCTGATTGGCGAACCCAAATAGAGTAGAGGTTGCTTTTTTAACTAATGCCCTGGGGGATACAGCTAAATGGCAGGAAAAGTCAAATTCTGAGATATTATTTGTAACTGTGAACCGGTCCCAGAATGCATATAAGCTTCCTGCCGAGAGAAGTAGGAGATGTGTCCCTTGGCAATAGAAAGATATAATGGAGCAGAGCTTTGGCCTTTTCTGTGCTGTGCTGGGTTTTCCTGGTTTAACAGAGACTTTTCACGAGCCAGTGTTTATCCACCCTCTTTCACCAGACTATGCCCCAGCAAAAATCACATGCAAATAATGAGATCTTTGCAGAAGCACTGGGAGAAACACAATTTCAGGGCACACTGGAAAGCACATTTGTCTCTACAGGATGGTTCCCAGAGTGAATTTGTGTCTCCAATCCACATTCTTTTTTCTCTTTGTAGCACTACAAATCTGGGGCAGGAAGAGGCTCAAAACATGAGTTCACTCACCCACAAGGTACAAAGTCAATCTGATAGGTTTCATGACAGTAAGAATGATCCGCCTGTCTGTATCCATGCTGTGCAAGTCGGTAGTAATCCTGTCTTTGTTTCAACATGAATAAGGATTTTGGAATAGGTATGCCAATATTAATTTCTGTGTAGAGGGGAATTTGGGATTAGCTCTGGAATCTCAGGTAATTTTCCTTCAGGTGTGGATTAATGGGAAGGTGCTGATGTGATTTTAGTTTGTCTCAGCTGGCGTGGCTTATATTCACTCATAGCACGGTGTGGCTGTATTTTAATCAGAGCTGCGTCTGGCCTGCAACTTTAAAGTGTATAAGCTCTTTGTATGTATAGGTTCAATTTCTGCCACAGCCCTTGATCTCTGTGAGAGAAGGGTTTGAGCCCCATGCAGTTTGCTGGGTTGCATTTGTTTTGATGGCACCTAAACAAACAGGCAACCTGGCTGTGTGTGGGCATTGCAGACTTCCATTTTTAAAGCTGTTGTTGCCCTGTGCTTTCGCTGTTAAGGATTACATGAATTGGGCCATTAGTGGTGCCTTTATAGCTTAAAACGGTCTTTAATGGACTTTGGGATGCAATATGTCTTCTGAATGGATGTATTTTCACAACTCCCCTAACTGCTTACAACGAGAGGTATCAGAAAAGGTAAATACCTGAACATTTGCTTAATTAGTTCAAACAATGAAAACCAAGCTTGGAAAAGGGATAGCAGAGGGGCTGGCAGTAGCTAGTTTGCATTGACAGAGAAGGGCACAGTTAGGACAGAGAGACCATAATTCCAACCGGTTAGGAAGGGCTTGGACTACAGGGATGGGTTATTTTTTTCCATAATGCTAACAACTGGCCTCAGCAGCAATATGAGATGATGAGTCTGGGCTCGTGAGGGTTAACAGGTACCCCAAGGGTGCGCGGAAGCCCCAGCCGTCATGGAGGGGGTAAGCTCAGGACAAGGAGCAGTCGTACATCGTACATCGTCCCTGAGAAATGGAAACGCGCTGTGCTGCCAGCTCAGCTGAACGCCCCATTTCTCTCCTACGGCAGTGGTTGGCTTCCCATTCACGCTCCCGGCTCTCAAAAGGGATTGCTTTTAGTTTAATGGTTAAATAAGCTCTGACAGTTTTTCATTGTCTTTTTTATCTTCAGTCTCTCATTCTCAAGACTCGTCTTGAAGGATTTTTTTTCTGCTAGACTCCCACTAGCCTTCCTTAGACTCCCACCACCCTTCCTTAGACTGCCATCACTGACGTGGTGAACACAAAACTTGCCCTTTTTAGATGCTGGTCCCATCAATTTCTCCCCACTTGTAAGGAATCTGCTTATCCCGAAGAGAAGGTGGTATGATCAAAATTATCTGTCTTCCCCCAAACTCTAAAACCTTCTTTCTCCTGACTGTTTCTATTTCAATTCGTACTGTCTGGTGCCTTAATTGTTTTAAACAGATGTTACAATGTGATATGGAGCCTGAAAGGATACTATTTCAGAAATCAATTTAATATGCTATTACAATACTACATAATTAGAAATGATAATTGCAATTAATGAATATAATTGGCATTTGCTGTACCAGACTTTGCAATATATTTTGAGTTGAAATAATCCGAGTTCTTTATTCTACCACAGAGCCCATTAATCTTTGTTGAGTTGGTCATTATGTAGGATTTTAAGCCTCTTCTTGTGCACTAGAAGTTGCAGAAACACAGAGTCCAAAGTACAGCTGGAAATCTTGAATACATCTATCTTCATAATTTCATTTAATAACATATAATATATATACCTGTGGGTTGGTGTTCACCTGCATGATGAGTTTTTTATTCTTGTATTTCAGTGTTTACGGAGGATGGAAATTTATGCAAATTTCCTTTCCGGTACGGTGGAAGGTTTTATCACTCATGTTTATCAAATCTATTTTCCCAAAAGAAATGGTAAGTTCACATTGCTCATAAATGAAGACAGCATTCAAATGAAAATGCCATCCTTTTAGTGCTTTAATCTTGTTTTTAGAATAATTAACTTGAGCTTGATGCGTGCCCAAGGAGAACCATGCAGTTCTCCTGCTTATTGTCATGGCCCTCAGGTCAAGACTCAACGCTCAGAGGGGAGGGAGCCCAGGCATGGGGTCTCCAGGGCCACAGAAAGCTCAAGAACAGCAGAAATGTCTCCTCCTTGGCCTTCGTATCGGAATTGCAACTTACATGAGTGGCAAGAGCTTGTACAGAAAGGGCAGGAGCAATGAAACGACGTGACAGAAACCCTCTGCTGAGGGAGAAAGGAGAGATACGGACACCTGTAAGACATGACACTCGGTTAGGGAGTTGTTTGATTTTTGTGGGCCATACTTGTACTGCAGCAGAGACCATCTGATTTTTGAGGAAAGTAGGGTTTTTTTCCCCCTCCTCTCCCCTTTTTCCTGCTTGTTGGGCAATGATTTATTCTACTAGTGTGTTTAAGATCAGGTCTCCTTATTTTGGGCAAAGGTTTTTCTTTTACATATGCAGAAGTTGTTATTCATTGTTCATTTTGGGGTAGGGGCAGTCAGGTGGGAATCCTACTGCAGCAAGCACTGAATAAACAAGACTAACTTTGCAGATGAACCTGTCTAATGGGCATATACTAACAGAAATCAAAGGCAACAAAGCAGGGAATGTATGGGTACCAGTAATGTGAAGATGTATGCACAGATGAACTATGTGAAAGGCACATACTTGCATGTTTTCAGGGAGGAGATAATATTTTATGGAGTTTATTTTACTTACCCATGCAGGACAGAACTCTCATTTTTTTATACTGGACTGCCTAATTTTTTCATGACCTGTGTCATCTTTCTAATGGCACATCTGTTTCAAGTGTAAGTGCTGGTGTAATGTAAACAACACAACACATACCTTCTCACAAAAATAGATATAGAGCTTCAGGCTAGGAGGCCGCTTCTGAATTTCCCCAACATCCATAGATACAATCCAGATAAGAAAAGCCTCAAGGAAACAAGAATTAGAGAATATCTTAAGAGATATTGGAGAGAACTGGAATAATTTTCCATCTCGAACCCTGTCTTTGGTGAACTGTAGCCACAAAGAGTTTGACCTTTGGACCCACTTCATGCAATGCTTAAGATGGATCTTGTTAATACGTGACACTCTGTGTATTTGTTTTTAGCCAGTTAGGCCACAGAAATGGAAAAAAACAGAAAAATCTGCGAATGGATGGGATCCAAGGTTAGAGCGCACTTTAGGGCTGACCTTGGACAACTTGCTCTTATGCTTCCGATTTTTAAAAAGCCATTTACAAGCAGGGAGATGAGGAGGAGGACAGCTGGAGCTGTTTGGTTTTGACAGGCCATTTCACCCCATGGCTGACCTTCTGGCCAGTGTTTACTCTTCTTTCATAAGCTAAAAGCAACCTAACGTGTGACTTCAGGCACAGAGATGCCGGGAAAAGAGCCCTGAATAGCAGTCAGGAAACCGGCTCTGTGCATTTTTGTGTGACTTGGCACTAGCCCATGCTGGACTGATGCTGGGTAACTGGTCCCAGGGCACCTGGCAGGTAGCAAGTGAGGGCATGGCTGGTGTCCTTCCTGCTCCTGCCTGCCTACCAGCTGCTAGTAGGGATGGAGATGATGGGAGGCTGGATGCAGCTTGCCTCTTTGGGTGCAAATGCAAGGAGACCAGACCAGGAGAGTGCTGGGTTATGCACTTAATGAGTCCATGTCCTTAGTCCTCAAGCCATACTTTAAGGCAGGACTACAGGCAGGACTCTGTAGTGTGAGCCAAAGCCTGCTCCAACAGGCTTTAATTTTATTACATGTTTTCTCATACTACATATGACACAGATATTGTGTGCTAGCCCATCATATCAAGTTCAATAAAAAGATAGTCCTCCTGCAGGAAGGATTTAACAGCAGTGTCTACCTTAACAAGAAGCTGGATATCTCATTTATGAAAGCTACTGTGTTGATTCAAAGGGCTAAATGTGGAAGGCAATCAGACATGACCTTGTCCATTCATAACATGAAATGTTTCAACATAAATCAGAGTCCTGACTGCAGAAACCTCTCCCTACTTACTCTGAGAGCAACAAACAAGCTGTGTCCTTATAAATATTTATCAAAAACACAGGAAAGAAGACAAAATAATTGCAGTATTCAAGGAACAAACTTCCTTTAACAGCATCCTGTATTGCATTTAATTATAATCTGTTTTCACAGATAAATTCCTATTTAGAGGCCTCTTACCAGGTACTAAAGATGTCATGTAAATTTGCTTTTTGTGTTGAAGAGAAAATATCAGCTGGAACTGTTGCTAAAGTTCATTGGTACCTCCAGAAAGACAAAACGGTGTAGGGACAAACAAAATGGGGGTGCAGTGAACACCCATGAGAGCAAATGGGGATGGTGGTCTGAATTGCAGCCAAGCTGAGGCTGCAGGGATGCTACCAGCGCCCTGCCCCTGTGTCCCATGGTGGGATGGGTTCCCTTGAGATCCTGCTCGAGGGGAACTGGGGGAGCAGACTTCGGCTCAGATTTTGGCTGTGAATTGGAAGGTGTTGGGTCACACCCTGGAGAAACCTTACCCTGTGCTTGATCTCTGGATGTGCGGGTTCCCATTGTGCCAGGCTGCAAGGGTGGGCTTAGGTCTGTAGAGGAGTAGCATGATCTTACCATCTTCTCTGGAAACAGGAAGATTTGAGACTTTGGCACAGATTGAAAACAGTGCAAAGGAGGGCTTTTTGGCCATCTGGGTTACAAGCTAGAGAGTTTATGCCAGTCCTGGAAAGCAGAAGGACATGTGGGGTGAGCCAGGAGACACCAAGCATCAGGCTCTGGATTTTGCTGGTGCTAGTAATGCTTGCTCTGGTGTTGTCAGGCAAAGTCTGGCCATCTCCTATGGTCAGTACAACACCTAAAAAGGTCTGAGGGAACCTCTGGGCCTCTAACATGGTGACAGCACCAGGTGTGATGGCAGAGCTCTTTCCTTCCACTAGTCTGGCTCTGGCCCGATGCTTTCCTTGCTCTCCAAAATGTCCTATTATTAAGGCTCCCAAAGCTCCTGACGGGTAAAATAGCCCACTTTCCATTTATCCTGCCTACCAGTCAGGCCTCACTTCTGATACACCATTTTGTCCATCCATTCCCATGTTGTTTACCATGCATGGGTTTAAAATGTTGTTTAAAACAATGCCTAGTAGAGGACTTTTCTGGCGTAATTAATTCAGTATCTGTGTCTTTAAGTTTTCACTTTTTTATTAACAATTTTATGTGACAGGCTGATATAAAGACATCTGTTATCTCACAAATTTAGAGAGTGGGCCTATTTACAAGTAGCACAAAGAAATAATAAGCCCATTTGGTTGGTGTGGCTGATGGAGGTAAGATCCTGTGAGACCAAAATATCATCACATTTTTGATAAACCTCCCAGCAAAGAAGGGACTTTAAAAAGAAAAGGAGAGAGACTAGTGTAGTAGCTTTGAGGATGCTCTGAGCTTCTCCCAAACAGTGAGAGATAAGCAGTGGAAAATATGAAAGCATTATGTGAATGTGCAAGAAGCCTGGCACTGAGGAGGCAGCCTGGCATCCAGGGAAGGACCAGCCTCTTTGTAGGCACTGAGAGGCGATAGGGAAGGAGAGGACTGGCTGTGAGGAGCATTGGGTGGGAGGACCAGTGGGTTGTGGAAAGCTGGTGGAAGAAGCCTCTGTCAGGGTGTCTGATGACAAAAAAACATTTAAGAGGGGAAAAATTGAATTCTCTGTTTGCTTAGAACTTGGCTGCTACTGGACAGACTCCAGAGAGTATTAATTTGCATATAAATTGGTTTTTTCCCCCTAATGATCAGAGTTTGCTTGAATTCCTTAGATGTATATGGGGCCTTTTCCACTTGCCTCTCCCATGCTGCTCAGTGTAAAGTCGCTCTGCTAAATCACTAATTAAGTGGGTCAGAAAAGTTTGGATTCTCCTTCCCCGTCACGGCTGGCACGGATGAAGTGTTCAGTCAGAGATGGTTTTGCCAACAATGACACAAGCAGTGCACCGCTGGGAACCACTTTTAACTTACTCCTCACCTTAATCCTCATGCGTAATAGACCATCCTTTAAAAAAGCACGATCCATTTCCCACCGAAGGAGCACAGAGAAATTTCCATTAACTCCCAGCAGAGTCACACAGGCCTTAATGCCTGTGAGAAAACAGCCTCTTTAAGAAGGTGTCAAGTTAATCTGCACTAGACTACCAAGCACCTTTCTTTTTGTGCACCTTATATAATTGAGGTCACCAAACTTAATATGTGTGGCCTATTCAGATGCTCCATAGGAATTAAAGCATTTTAAAAACCACATGGCACCTAATTAAGAAGCAAAGTAGGGCAGTTAAAATGGTAGACATGCTCTACAATAAAATTTCAGCCTAGCTTGTGATGTCCTAGGGTGGAAAAATATTTGATAACACAACTGTTCAAGGTATGATAAAACCACACATAATAAAAATGGGTTATCATGCATGTTAAATAAAGCAAACTCCTATTTCTTCCAATGCCATGTAGCCACTCATTTTCCTGTGTAGTGGCAGCTGATATTCATTATGCTGCATTAGAACTGGTTAAGGAGGCTGTTTTGGTGGATGGTGCATTGGGACACAACACGGACCTCCAAGGTTCAGTCACACACTCCCTGTGTGGCCTCAGGGGAGCTAAGTCTACCTCTGCAAATGGAAAATAGCAGCTTAACGCTCCTTGGAGTGCTATGAGCCTTGGAGATAACAGACTGATGAGGGCAAGGAAAGCACGTGGATAAGAGAGTTGTCAAAGTTTGTCTCTGTAGGATTCTCACAGGTGGCATGGCATGCGGGATTCAGCCCGCTGCTCTGCAAAAAGGAGAGGTTTTATCCGTGCATTTGGAAATCACCCCTGTGTCAGTTATTTCCTCATTTTGTCTGGCAAGTTAAAAAATAGAAATACTTTAAAGGAACTGAGTGCAAAATATGTTTGCCACTGAAAGCCAGGAAAAAGTCCCTCTGTGGACAGTCTCCTGACTCCACAGATTATTAAAGTAACTGACAGGCATAAGAAATGGGTTGGTCCTGTTTTGCTTGTTTTGTAATGAATAAAGAAGACATAATTTATGTGCTTTGGTTTTGGTTTTTATTTCTGTCTTTCGTTTTCTAATCTTAGAAATAGAAAGAAGGTTGGGTTTTTCTGGAGGATTCATTGATCTCAGGTCCTGCTTCCACATCTCATTCTTAATCTGTATTTTGTTTAAGAGAAATGGGACAGAACATCTTTAACAAAAGAAAGTGTATTTTTCCTGTGGTCTTAAGAGAATTTGAATGGAACAGATGCTAATTAGAAAAAAACCTATGAATTTCCAGGTTGCCAAAGTGTGAAGGCCATATAGTTTCAGTGCAAACATCCAGGTTGTTTAAAGCTGCACTAAACTGCACCTTTCATTCTTTTCAGGTGTTCAACAACACATAACTATGACCGGGACAGGAGATGGGGACACTGCGCTTCGTTGCCCAAAGACCACTCAGGTAAGGCGAGCCGTTGCTGAGTTGCTCCAGATACCTGGCTCCTACTTTGCCACCTGCAGTGAGGAGGGACGGTGCCTTCAGTGCTATTTTTATTCGGTGTACACAGAGCAAGCCTTCACATTAACTGTTTCTGGGATCTCTCTGTGACTCTGCATAATTATAGCATTAGATTGTGACTATCACACAGTCTTTAGTTCACTTTCTGTTGACTAACTTGAAGTCATGGAGAGAAATTATGGTAACGCCAGTACGGAAATCTGAACTCCTGCTGGAGCCAAGCACAGAGGTGTTCATCTTCTCCCTCACGGCTTGGATGTGCCTTTTACTTTTCCCTTCATTTAATCAGCTGCATTTTCTGTCTGTTTCACCAGTTAATTTTTTAGAAGGTACAGAAATATTTCACACCCCGTACAACACACAGCCATCACTTCCAGCTGTCCTTCCTCGAGATCTCAGGGTAAAGAGCAGGCCTCCAAAACCAGACTTCCTTGGGCTTTGGGCTGTGTCAGAGAAGACAAGAGGACAGACCCATCATTGCAGGAGTACTGAGGGACAATGAAAGGGTTACTTAGCTGAGCAGTGCTACGGCTTCATGTGGTCACCACAGTCCAGTGCTACAATCGCCTCATTGCGAAAGTCTGTCTAAAATGGGAAGCCAAGGTCTGCGGCAAACTCTCCTTTCTAGATAAGTCACTTCAACTGACACACTGGGTGAAAGCCCCACGTCCCAAGCAGTTCAGTGGGGAACATGCACCCCTGTCCCCAGCAGTGCCTCAGGGACTGGCCCTTGTGTGTCTCTGTCTCCCCAGCTCCATGTTTCGTGAGCTGGATGCTGGGGAATCTCGGTTTGTAAGGAACGTATATATCTAATTCTCAATTTATACAGTGACTGACCAGCATTGAAAAATCAGGTGTTGCACTGATCAGACTTGATGCCCTTGAGGTTTTTTTTGGATCTGTGTCTAAACACTGATCGTGTTCCTCTCTTCTCCATCTCACTGCTTTCAAATGTGACCTGTCTTGTTTAGTCTGTGGGATACAACCAGATGCCCTTAGATGTCTGCTTCCTACTTTCAGACAAAGGTCATTTTCCACCGTCCCCTTGCAGGGAGTTCTCCGCAGTGTCAGGAGTCTCATCGCCACGCTGATTGCAATCTATTGGAGCGCTCGAAAAGCCAACGTTAGCTGAATCATGCTGACAGTCTAAAATTAAGCAGTGCACAGCATCATCATTTTAAACTTAACAACTTTAAATTATTTTCCAGCCTGACTTTAAAGCAGATTAACAGTAGATCAGAGACAAATGATCTAACCCCAAAACAAGCAGCAATGTATGTGCCTTTGTAATGCAAGTATGTCAGACACGAATGTAGACTTTATAGACAGTTCATGCTTACGAGAGTCAGGCTATGAGGGCTGCACTAACTTATTCCTGAGTGCCCTTCCAGAGCTTAAAATGCTGGAAGCTGTAACTCGTGACTGCTTTAATCCTCCAGTGAAACACTGACTGTCATGGTGGTGGCTGGCTGACTCAAAGAGGCTTTTCCAGCAGCTGAAGAAGGAGCTCTCCAAGCCTAGTGTTGCATTTCTGGGGGTGCTTTGTGCCACCTTTGTCCCTCAATCTGCCCATTGCCATTACCCTGCCAGCCCCACATGCAGCCACCTCCGCAGAGAGCTGGCTGCCCGCAAGCCTTTTTGAGCTTGCTGGTTCATTTTTGCCTGTTGCCCACCACAGTGTTAGGTAAGGTGGTTTGCAACAAGAAAGCCACCCTTGTCTGCCTGCCCCTCGCTGAGGGGTATCTCGGTCAATATGCCTTCACACCAGTGAGGGCTTGCCCAGGCTACTGCTTTTTCTTCAGAAAAAAGAAGAATTATATGTGTGAGAGAGGAAAGGAAAGAAAAGAAAGGATGGGGTAGCTGGAAAAGATCACTGCTGGCTGTTGCAAAGAAAAGACTATTTCTGGAAGCATTAAGAATTTTGTGAAATTAAATAAAAGTTCTTTAGCTGTTAATTATAAACATAAGTCTACTTTTTTTTTTTTTTTTTTTTTTTAAGCAGCAAGCACTGTATTTAGACTTGCAAAATGTTTGACAGATTACCAGCCATAGGTTAAAGAGAAGAGGTTTATGGTGAGGGTGAAAGGAAGGAGCTGCATAATGGCTGAAGGGAACTTCAAGCAAACAGGAGGAAAGTTTGCCTGCTGGGGAAGATAACTGGGAAGAAAGCAGCAGTCAAACTGAATAATGCTGAACTTTAAGATGTGGAAAATATATGATTTTGTTGTGAAAAAAATCCACTAAAATATTAAATGTTTGGGGAAATCTCAACCACTTTATAGACACTTGAAAAACATGAAAAAATGAAATTCTGGGGAGAGAGACTATCCTCTGGCCATGAGAGATTGGTGAGGAGTGTGTGAACCAGGATGGGGAAGGACCTGCTTGAAAGCGAAGCCTGAAGCACAAACTCTCTCCAGGCCAAGAATACCATGTGTACATGGGAGTATACTTGAAACCGTTGTAGCTGCTTAGAAATTAGTGCTAAGCAAGTGTTGGAGGCATTGATCCAGAAAAATACATCTGCCAACTTCAAGAGAAAGTTTAAACAAAAAGTGTTTATCTTCAGGATGAAATGAAGCTCAGGTATGAAGTCTTTGATGGAGGGAGATGGTAGTACTGCACCGTACAGTGCCAGAGCTCACCGTGACAACATCCAAGGCACTTGTTCAAACCTCCCCTAAATCAGTTGGAGCTTTATCGCTGCCTTCGGGTTTCCAGAGGATCCTCCACTCCTGCCCAGGGGATCTCTGTGGACTGTGTGTAGCACGTGCCTGATGTGATCCCTTGATACATAAGGGCCGACTGGGCTGCAAACGCGTAGTTCGTATGTGCCTACATATATATGCAAAAAAGTGCAATGTGCCTACATGT
This sequence comes from Aviceda cuculoides, assembly GCA_035590195.1. Lineage (NCBI taxonomy): Eukaryota > Metazoa > Chordata > Aves > Accipitriformes > Accipitridae > Aviceda > Aviceda cuculoides. Next base: position 37,854,777 of record JAVJGG010000054.1, on the reverse strand, counting down.
GGGACCTCCAGATCTTGGGCAGTCTGTTAGGACTGCTGCTCTGAGTGTCTGGAAATCTTGGACAAATAGCCAAACCCCCAGGGAGACTCAGACCTGAGGAAAAAAGTGCCAGACAGTGAGATTTTTGGAGACGTTTGGACCGATATGAAAGGAAGAAGTAGAGTGGCGTGGGCTGCGCAGGAAGGAGGAAGAGTCATCATCCTAAGAGAGGCTCTGGGGAAGAGCAATTCCAGTTCTGGGAAAGGTGGGTGGCAGAAACAGAAAGGCCTTCCTTCTTTTGTGGGAAGATATGGGTAGAAAGGCAAGACAAGGGTGCTGCTCTTTCAGCAGAGCCTCAGAGAGGTGAAGCTGAAGTCAAGGTGATTGCTAGCAAGCATGGAGCGTTTTACCCATGAGGGTGGAGGGATACTGCTGGGTGGCTTTAGACATTGGCTGAGCAGGCAGGGACTTGGCACTCCCCAGTTAATGGATAGTTAATGGTGGGCAGGATTCCCTGCAGGGAACTGAGTTGTCCACGTGCTTATGAGCGGAAGTTGTTCCTGGACTCCAGGAAAGGTGAGGAGGGATGCAGAACACCCCAGGGAGGTCAGACTGGAGTGGTGGATGGGATGTAGTGAGGCACTCCAACTGGGAAAGAACTGGAGGACTGTAAGTCCTTTTTGCAGATTTAACGAGGGTACAAAAAATAACTCAAGCACCACTGCACCAGAAGATGGCTTGGAGATCAAGTCATGGTTTGGATGTGATGGGAAAAGGAAATGCCAGATTTTCCTTTGAGGAAATATTACGTCACTGAAAGTTTCATAACTATTGAACATCAGGAACAGTAGGAACGTCACTGCCTTTACTTGCTCTCCCTTGATGTTATCGTGGAGTGAAACTACCAGTGAATACACCCAGACCTGCTATTTGATATCAATTACACCACTCTGTTCTGAAGTAAATATTTTGATCCATGCAGGGGAACCTCACATTTACCCTGCTGTAGCAAATTTCCAGATGTACCTTTTGTGCTGCATTTCAGCCCTGTATGTGTGTGCCTGTGTTTCTATATGTTGCATCCCATGCTTGGGACCGTACTCTCTAGCTGAAGCAGCACCTGGATTGAATAACTCTTCATCTGCCCTCACGGAGTTTGACCAGCATTAAAAAAGAAGATTCAAATGCAGACAAGCTGTTGGGCCAGCTCTGCAGCAGGTGTAAAACATGATGTTGGTTAACTTCAGGGGAGATAACTCCCTCGACACTGCCTGAAATCAGGAATGTTGCCTGGCCAGCAAGACTGTTACAACTTTTGCATTGCACATTGCCAAGTAAAGCTTCTGTCGCAGGAGTTGAGAGGGTTGTCCTGGCACATCCCCTCCTCTCCCACCATATTTTCCTATGATTTAGAAAATTCTTTAGGAAACAGAGATATACTAGACTGGTCCAGTTTAATACTGCTTGGCCTGATTTACTTGGATGTGCCTTTGTTTTGCTTTACATTTTTTTCTCTTGTTGCAGCTGTCCATTAGTTTTAGACATAATCCAAAAATCCATGGCAAATTCTTCTGTCGAGGGTCGTCCTTTGTGTAATTTGAAAGAGAGATGCATACTCCCGGTCACTGATGTTGAAATGCTAAGCGTGCAGGGCAGTAATCCGGGCAGAGGCAGAGCTGCAGCCTTCCCTCCCCAGTGTAAAGGCACAGCTCCATCTTGTGGGCATTTGCCCCATCTTCTTCCTCGCCACAGCGGCAGCTCTGGCAACTAACTTCATGCGGGCCTGGACCTACCAATTTCGGACAAGTTACTCTGGGGGAGGAGGTTCAGCTCAGTGATTTACTATGCAGTTTTTAAAAGCTGGATAGATATAGCTGCTATACAGCTGGAAACAAACCCAATGTAAATTGGTTGGAGAAACTTTGTTTTAGGTTAGTAGATGGTATTAAACCCACCATGCATTGAACCAAAATGGTTCATGTACCCAAGCTGACACCTAGCACAACAAAGCATGGCTTATCTGGCACCTGTTAACAACAACTTCTTACGTGGCCTGTCTAGATCACTGTGCAAACAACCCTTGCCAAAACGGAGGGACCTGTTCTTTTGCTCATGGCCATAGGATGTACCACTGCACCTGTCCCGAGGAATTCACGGGCGAGGACTGTCAGATGAGTAAGTATCTTCTTCCATGAGTATATACAACATGAAGTATGAGCAGTAAGTAGAGCTCGTTAATGTTCGCTTAATGAAAAGGCAGTGCTGTTGTGATGGGAGAGACCACTGCAGCATGGATATTTGTGTAGGCGGGTTTCCAAGTAGTTATGACAGACAATCCATTGCTGACAGGACAGCTGAAAATAGCTTGATTATACAATTATAAATCCAAGCATGCTCTGAGCCAGTGAGGTATTAAGCTATGGGAAACACAAAGAGCATCTTCCCCTCCCTTTGCTGTTTTTAAGATTTAAATATCCCTTGCATGTTTGGAAATTACTAATATCATCTAGTAGGTAGGGCAGAGAGACATGAAAAAGGAACAAAATTTCAGGTAACGCCTTATCCCTTATGTATATGTACACATGGTTCTATTATGACTTTTCCTGTGATGTTGGCTTTGCATTTGGGCAGCTCCTCCACCTTCAGGGTAGTAATTTTCAAAGGAGAGTCAAGCCAAAAGGCTTTGCTTGGGTTATTTTTTCCAGTTTTATGGTGGTGTCACTCCCAATTTACTGCACGTCAAGCAAGGAACTAGGCTTTTACACCTAGGGTTTTCAGTTGTGTTTGCTGTTGTTTAATGAAGGCTTTTCATAGAATCATAGAATCATTTAGGTTGGAAAAGACCCCTAAGATCATTCAGTCCCACCATCAACCTGACACTATCAAGTCCACCGCTAAACCATGTTCCCTGCAGCTCTAGACTTCTCTCCCAACAAGAAGCAAAGAAGCCTTTTCCAGTCCTCATGCTGCACTGTCTCTAACACAGCCCATCATCTACGGATGATGCAGTAAAGTGGGACAGACAGAAATATATACCACTGATGATTTGATTTTTTGTGTTTGCCAAATGAACTTTTGGAAGGGCCTAACTAGTGGTGATGCTGTCGTGCTTATAGGCCTTGAAGAGAAAGCCACCTCTGCCTCAAGGGCCTTGGAGCGAGAGTGGCTTAGTGCCTCCACACTCTGGAGGCCGGCTTGCTTGAGAACTGCTGTCAACAAACATGGATCTGCTCAACAGGAAAAAAAGGGATGAGCAGGCAATGATGGAGACTGTGGTGCCATTCCTCACAAGAAATAACCTCAGAAAGCTCGTGTTGTTTTTTAAACTGTGTTTCAGAGAAATGTTTTGACAACAGTCTCTACGAGTTCTTTGATGTGGGCATGAGCTGGTCAAGAGTCCAAGAAGGAACTGTGGAGCAGTGCGTGTGTGTGAATGGTCAGATCGACTGCAGGAGTGTCGAATACAAAAGTAAGACACTATTTAGTATTACAGCTATTGACCTGTATACAGTGGGGATAAAGGACAGTAAGGATATCAAAGCCTCAATGGTGTTATACACAGTAATGCTGCTCTTGCAGCTCATGTACCCTCCCCAAAAGAGAATATTTTAACTTACCTTGCCATGTATGAGCAGTAATGTTGACCCAGGAAATCACTTCAATGTGTCCATATTTATTTGAGGAAGCAATTATATGCATTAAGCTGAATTTTAGGGACACCTCTCAGTGTTTTCTTTGAGAGGGATGCAATCCTGAACTGCAGCATGTAAGAATATGCAACAGATTATATAGTAGAGGTGGTAAAATTTCTCCTCCGAAACTGTAACATGCCTGAGAGGCACACCCTCCTCTCCTCTTCCCCTGCACACCCACAACCTTTTCGTATTGCTCTTTCAGCTCTGGGTTTTCTTCCCAAGGCTATCCCACTCTTGAGTTGCCAGCATGTAAACTCTACCCACCTCCAGGATCCCATATGCCCTGCATTGACCCCAGAGTCCCCCTGTTTTTTGGCCCGACATACCCGTTCCTGCCTGCAGCGATGCTTATGTTATGAAGCCTCCTCCTTGTTTTGGGGCTGCCGGGTGCCTGACACAGCTGGCCAGCTGGCTGCAGGGCACGCGCCTTGGGTTGTCACTTGTCTGATGGAGCCAGCACAGCACCTCTTCTTTGGAAGGAGAGATGGTGGGAAGCAAACCATACACCTCCTCTGTATATGTGCTCTGGTACAGCTATTCTGTTATTCAGTCTGGCTTTTACCCTGCCCAGACTCCCAAGTAACTTACAGAACTGAGTAAGCTTCATAAAAGCCCTTTGAAATAGGTAGGTGCTTTTATTTCCACCTTACAGAACTGTTAACTAAAGCATGGAGAGTCAGTGGCTTTCTGGGACATTGGAAGTCCATGGGAGAATTGGGAAATTGATAGGGTTTGATAATTCCCAGTCACAGATCCTAAATATTTAACTGAGCTCCCTGCTAGGTACATTATAAATTTTAATGCAACTCAGTGGCAAACTTGGAATTGGCAGAACCCTGTGTACGGAAAGAAGTGCTAACGCCATCACCATCACCACTAGCAATAATAATCACCACCCCCATTTTACCTGTTGTTCATTGATAATATTTGTCAATAGCTAGGCTGACATTGTCCAATAAAAATGAAAACAATGAGACAGACCTTAGTGGGCAGAAACCAGTAGAGTTTCCTTTTTTTTAATTTATACCAAGTGTAGGTCTGAGATGAGTAAAAAAGGAAAAATGTCCCCAAAATGCATATGCATGGAAAAGGTGTACTAAAGTAAGTTAAAATGGACTGATTCTCTTGAATAGTTTGTACCTTTGGTTTGATCTTTGGTTTCTGCTTGCAGGTTGTGTTCATGATCCTTGCATGAATGGTGGACAATGTAAAATGGTTAGTTTCAGTGGGAAAATAGTATGTGATTGCAAAGGAAATTATGCAGGAAAGTACTGCAACGTTGGTAAGTATAACACTATACCAGTGGGCAGGGAATTTGGAGTTTTCATCTGAGTGTGAAGCTGGTGTTTTTTGCCTCTGTATTGTATTCTGCCTTTGCAGACATTACTTGTAATATCTCAGGAGTCACACAGAAGTGTTTAATGTATTCTTCCAGTGTAACACATAGCACACTCTTCATCACCAAGACCCTGATTCTAAAAATATTTGTTCATATCCTTAACTCTATGGAAAATCAAACACACAAATTTTAATCCAATTACTCATGCCCGTCACATAAGTGCCTGCCTCCCTATTGCAGGATCAGTCACAGAGTTGTACTCTAGTGCAAACGCTTCCCCACAGATCCATGCATCCCCTCATGGGGGAGGGATTTATGCTCTGACAAAATCTAGCAGCTGACTGTATTTGGTAGCACTAGATTATTGTGGGAAGTAGACAAAGATAAAATGCACACCCTTTCTTTGGGTTTTCTTGTATTTTAAATTAATAGCACATTTAGCCCACTACAGCTTCTCTAAAAATCCTTACTTGCACCGGTGGGTCAGGACAGAGAAATTTGCTTTTTGGTGCATATGTGTTAGTTCTGTGTTGCTTCTTATTAAATACTACATAGTTTTTGATATAATTTTCCTCCAGAAGACTTAACATGTCTCACTGGAGGGGTTAAATCTGCTTGTAAAACTTACTTGCATGCTAAATCCTCAAGTTATATCAGTGGCTGCTTTTCAAATACAGCAGGTTTTAGGCATAAATTACAATAGACCTTCAGTCATACAAGCCTGTGAGCCCACTGGCTATGTCCTTCTGAGTACGCAAATCCCAGGGCTCATCAAAATTGAAGACAAGGCTCCTGGTAGCTATGGTGGGCAACTAGTTGTCCAAATGGGTGGTGGGGTAAAAACCGTGGTAGTGAACACTGGAATTTGTATCTGGTATTCTTTTTTATTATTGTGATGGTTAACAAATGGTGTAGCCATCTACTTAAGCTAGGGGGAAAAAAAAAAACCCAAAACATTTGGGAGACCAGCAGTACAGCTGGAATAACAAGCAGCAGGAGTGAATTGGCAAATTGAATGGTGTATGAACTGATCCTGAAACTTCACTCACCAGGTACCCAATGAATCATGCAAAATAGGCTTGTGACTATTCCAAGTCCTTCATAAGGGGCGATACTGTAGCTCTGTTTTTTTGTCCTTTAGTTGCCCTAGGGAGATTTGTCCCAGGCTTTGGGAATGCTGCTGCGTGGGTCCGGGTGCAGGGCTGCGTGTGCACGGCGCGCGTGCGACCTGGTGTCCTGGGGAGGACTGCGCGCTGCTCATCTTCACGTGGGGCGGGTTTTCAAACTCCTATTTCATTATCAGCTTCCAAAGCAGCAATGCTGTGCCTAAACATCCACCCAGCACAGCCTGGATTAAAAGTATCGGGATGACAGTGTTATAGCTGTAATACTGGTTTCTGTCTGACTGGCTTAGAACAAGAAATAAACAGGTGCTCTTTGATTACTTGAAAATAATAAAGCAAACATTTGGTTTGCTAAACAAATGGCTTTAGATGCTTACAATCCATCTGTGTTCAGCTGCCTAACACCCCCACACGAAACGGGAACTGGAGGATTGTATTTATGTGTCAGGGCCTTGCAAACAAGTTTAAAAATGAAAATAAAAACCTCTTTGCCAGGATTTAGTCATTCTAAATTAGCACAAATAAATTAGTGCTGGGGTCTCTGGGCCTGGTAGCATCATCACACAGGGCAATGGCATTCTAGTGAAAGTACCGGGAGCTTGTGCTCTCAGAGCACGTAGAACTGATTTTTAAATACGTGTTGGATTAATTTCTTCTTCAACCCTTCAATTTGATGCTGTGAGCACAGCTGGCTTTTTTTCTTTGTTTTCCTTTTACTGTCTTGTATAGTTTCCCTTTCTACTGTCTTGTATAGTTTCCCTTGTCTAACAGGACTGAATTGTGAGGTTACCTTTCAGTCTGAATAGTCTATGGTTATAACGGTTGACTCGGAGAAAGTTACAGTGCCTCCAAAATGTACTTTATTCTAAATTATTCATTTATAGAGGCAACCCTAAACCCAAGATGTGATGCAAAAATGTCGTCTTCTTTTTTAAAAAAAAAAAAAAGAAAACAATCAGTTTACTAAACAGTAGGTACCTCAAAATGTTATTGGGCTGTGATATGTTTGAGGTCTCTCTGATGTCCTCTGCCCTTGATCTTTACAAAGAGTAACCAGTCTTCATAGGTTTCTAATGAAAAACCAGCTAATTTATCTTGACGTCACACTCACAAATATTAATAACCGAATTACCATTGTCAGATCACAACTCTAAGTACTACTGTGACTCGAGCACTGGCAAAGTAGAGGGTGACTGAGGAATAATGTAAGTAGCAGGAAATTACTGAGAAATACTTCTGGTCGAGGATATTCTCAGCAGGCAGCTGGATCATCATATTTGATAGACCTTTACCTGGTTTCCATGAATCTGTCTAAATTCTTTAGAACTCCTCTATGCTTTTCCCTTTCACAGTAAGCTGTGTCAAGAAGTTCCAGAATTTAAATAGATATGATGTATCTTTTGTATTTTCTTTTGTTAGCTTAAAAACTACTGCCTGGTAATTTTATTTCCCCCTTTTGAACAGTAAGTAACAAAGAATAATCATAACTTTTGTGATTTTACAGATACCTATTTATATGTCCATTAGTTGTTTCTTTTTTTGGACTATGGGGTCCCTGTCAGTACTCAAAAATAATCTTTTCACTGGTCTTAAAATTCTCCTGCAAACAATCATTACATATATGTATATTTATATTGCCAAGCCATTATCATAATGGCCGTGCAGCTACTGGCAAATTATGAGCTGACAAAAAAATATATGGGAGGCGATAAATGTAACATAGGAGATATCTATAACAAAGAAGATCGATATATAAAAGACAGTTTCTAATATAGCTTTCTGTTCTTTGTGGTAATATGTTACTTTCTAGCCTGTAAAGAAGAAACCTTCAGTACTAAAGAAAGAACTGCCATTTAAAAAAATGTTCTAACACAGTTTATATGCATAAGATTTCAGTGAGGTTTAATTTCAAAGGAAAATAGATACGTCACCAACAAATCCCTCCCCAAACAGATGCTGTTTAAATTTGTTCAAGGATCCATTTTTAATTAAGTTTAATTCATAATAATTGCCCTTAAATATGCACTTATTTCCAGAAATAAGGATTTTGTATTAACAGAATAGCTGCATTCACTCTGGAGACGGAGTTCTTGCTGGGAGAGCTCTGAATCCAGGCTTTAGGTGAAGATTCAGAATGAATTATCCAACCGTGAGTAGCAATAGTTGTCTTATTGTACAGAGAAAGTTACAAAAAGGGCCCAGACCCAGCCACTTTGGCAGTGATAAATGTGAGGAAGAAGTGAAACCTTAGAAGGACGTGATATTTTATCTCTGGCACAGGTGGGTACAGAGAGTGGAGAAGGTATTTTTTGGGAGATGTGTAACTTCAGAAATACTTAGCTTCATTGGAGGTGGTAACTGATGACAAACAGTTATAAACGTGTAATTGTAAGATTACTTGACATTTTATGTTTCTTTGGACAGATAGGAGCCATGGTAGAGATGTTGGGTGGCTACAGAGACACACAGCTAAAGAAAGAGGAGGAGCTATTTGGCTGGAGGACAGATAATTCATTATAGTAAGCATTTATGCGATGTTAAAGGGAGTTGGAGGGTGAAGGAAGGAGTTGTAGGATTGTTTTAAGGGACTGGTGCCTTTAGGTTTCTGTGGTTGAAAATCCACCATTGCATTTACACTGTCAGCCTCAGTTGATATGCAAGTGGAAACTAATATATATTTTGCCCCATTTGCCCCAGCGGGTAGCAGCACTTTCTTCTCTTTACCATTGCTTTGGTACTGTTTTGGGGTGCGGGTTGTCAGTAAATTTGGGGGCCCATTTGTATTTTTTAGGTTTATTCTTGATTTATTGGAGGGTATGTTAGCGGAGTATCTTTATTCTGTTTAATTAGTTGCCAAGCCTTTTCCCGAAACGTTTAGTCTCTGTAGATGGTTTTGTTATGTTGCTGTTGATCAAAGGCATAACCGGTAGTCATATGTAGATAATTGAAGTGGGGTTTAATGCTACGTATTTCGATGGTTTGTCAGCTTTCAGCTGGATTTTTAGGGTCTAGAATTACCTTGATCATTGGGTGGTACATTGTTCTTGATGGCCAGCTGGGGTTTATTTCTGGCCTGTTTGTGTATGAGGGCTCAGCGACAGGTCAGGGTGCGTTCTTGTGGAACTGTTTCTGAAAATAAGGTAGCCATGTAATAAAGTAAATCAGTGGGACGGCTGAGTTGTGGCAGATTTTGGTGCTTTTCATGATTAAACTAATGAAGAGGTGGAAAGCGGCACATGGAAAGCCTGTTTGGATTTGTGTCACTGTGGTTCTGGGTTACAGGAGATGGTAGGTTTGAGAGTATTGGGAGGACTGCGCAGAGGATTATATGTTTTGAGTTTTCTTTGGATTAAGGTTTAGGTAGCAATAATGTTTTTGCTAGTATTTTGGTCATGATGAAGTATGAAGTTGTTGAAGGTATTTTTGAAAACTCTTTATGTTTTCTAGTAGTTTTTTTTTTTCCTAGTTAGGCTATGAGTAATGCAGTTATAGGGGTACCATATCTTTAAGGAAAGTATGAGTTGGAATGCTAATTGTGGAAGGCTTATGGTTATATAAGGAGAAGTGTTGTTGTATGTCAGAAGTAGGTTGAAGATTTTTAGAAAAGGAAGATGACAGAATAGCTGAATATATAATTACATACAGGAAAAAAACCCCTTTTGGCCACATCTTTGGGGGTTAAACTGGGGGAGTTTGAGGTAATAAAAGAAGTAAAAAAGACAGCAAACCCACCTTTTTAGTGGTTGTTTTGCTGAAATAAGGTGTTTGCAGTTTTCTACTAAAAAAGGTACTTTAGTAAAGGGAATTCAGCTCTGGAGGCTGGAGAGAAAGTTTTAAATCTTTTTCTTCTGAAGAAGACAGTGAGAAGAAGATGATGAGTCTTAACTTTTTGGTTTATATTTACCAATGTTATCTATAATCTACTAGAATGCTTTTGGATTAGGGTTTAACTTCTTATTTTCTAGAATCCCAGGGGGAGAAAAAGAAGAAATAGGTGAAGTATAATAACAAGGTCAGTTGGCTGACAATGGTGAATGAGTATTCAACCAGTCAGTCCCCCACTGAGCTTGGATAAGTAGTTCTGCTACTGAGACTTGAAGAGGATTCGTAAGTGGGGCTGAGATGCTGCTTGTTGCTTGCATGTATGGGCCATTGGGGATTAGTAATAAAACTAGGATGAAAAAGAATAAGGTTCCACAGTTCTGAAAGATTGTATGGAATAGCAGATAAAAAAAGCATCACTGTGGTTTGATATGGCTTGGAGAGGGGACTGTGTTTTTTGCAGGGGTAAAGTTTTATGGGTCCCCTGGGAGATTGCATGAGGGTAGGGCAAGGGTTAATAAGGCAAGGATAATGAAGAGAAAGCCTAGGGTGCCATTGCAGAAATAGTAATGGTGGGTTGGATTTTTATCAGATTTTGAATTATTTCAAAATAATTCAAATAATGCTGGAGTTACATGGAAAAAACTAGGTCTAGTAGACTACCACCTGCAATGATAAATGGTGGGAGGTATTGGAAGATGAAATGAGTGAGCATGGCATTATCAACTAAGAACCCACCTCTCATTCATTGCACTAAGATAGTGCCAATATAGGGCATGGTGAGGAGACTAGTGCTAACTTTGGCTTTGCAAAACGGTAATTATAAGTTGTCATTTATGGAGCTGACAGATGTGAGCAATAACAGAGAGGCTACTCTGGTCTCCCAGGTTTTGTCACAGAGTTAGGAAACATAATAAAGATTTTGACTGATATAGAGAAAAATGCAAACGAAGAAGGGAGCACCATTTGCATGGAGGTTATGGCAAATGCAGGCTAGAGAGGAGAGAGCTAATGAGCTATACTGTTAGCAGTATAGCATATAGCAAGGATTAACTCTATAAAGATTGAGTGATAAGACAAATACTAAGAAATAGGCAAAAAGTTCTCCAGTCAGAGATAGGGGTAGTTTCGAGATCAGCAGAGGACTTCCTTATTTTTACAAAGAAATGCTTTTTCTGGATCTTGGTGGGCTCTAAGGTTTCTGTGATGCCTTCTGTGTTCCTACAGTGGTGCCTTTTTAGATGACAAGTCTTTGTTGTAATCCTACTATAAACTAATACGATTAATATTAGCAGCTGCTAATATGAAGCAGCTGCTTAGTCCTTACTCTTATGATAGAGTGCCTGACTTGGCAGCAGTGTCAGTTATTGGGTGCTGGTTAATTCAAAGCCGTAAAGGTGTTTTTAATCCTGTTTTTGATTTATTTGAGACATGACAGTGGTATCAGTTAATTATGTTTTATAGAGGGCTCACCTCTTCAAATGTGAGGGGTCTGACATCTCTTAATCCACGCAACCTGTTTTGCTGTATAATTGCCAGTTAGGAAGGTGGTTGAAGGGAAGATGTGATAGCTGTGGTACAGAAGCTCACAGGCTTTCAGCTCACCCCTTGGATTACTGCAGAAATCTCCATTGTATTGTTTGTCTCTCCCATTGCCTGCTTTCTCCCACCAGCTCTCACTGGGTGCTCCAGGTGCTCCAGAGACACCCCCCCCCCCCAATTACTGGCTCTCTAGACAGCAATGGCTCATCTACTGACCGTCATTAATTGCTGTACAGTCTATTTCTTTTCCTGTCCAGAGACTTATCTTGGGTCGTTCTCTTAACACATGAGGACCTACAGGTATATTCAAAAGAATGGAAGCTATCACTATGAATTAGGCACTCACTCTTGAAAATCCCATAAGGTAGTCCATGCAACAGGTTGTTTCCCTGCCAAAAGAATATAGCACTGAGATTTGCTTGTTGCTGCTGGAATTTCTTTCCCCTACCTATTGACAACCTATTTCCTAAATATGTTGCTCCTTTTAGCTCTATATACCTACTTAGTTGATTGCATTTATGACTCTGTAAATCATAACTGCTGTGCTAGAACTGAAGATTATAAATAGAAAAGTGAAATGGAAAAAGAGCGAGTCCTCCTTCTTATCTAGGATATTACTTTTCTAAGCTATAAGAAAATACCGCCAGAGTTTATAGATTTCTGGATTTAAATCTTTGTGTGAAAGAATTAAGGTAGATTTCTACATTAGCTTTTATAACAAGCATAAATCTCTTCAATTTTAGCTCCGTTGATCTAAGTATTTGCAAGTATGAAGGTACAAAGATACTTTGAAGAAGAAATATATTAAAAAATAAGTCTAGTTTCAGTGAATGGAGTGTACCAACCTTATGTTAGGATGCAACTTAAAGAGATCTTTTGTGCTTTATAAATCACTTTGTTTTCCCAGTCTTAAATCCATCTTTGTTTTACATGGTAAGTTTCTATTAGATTTAATTCATTACAAAAGGATGCCAATTTTTCCACATTTCTGCCCAGTTTGTGGCTCAGACAGATTGTTTGTGTGTTTCATAATCAGGCTATGGTTTCAGTGGGGATTTATTTCAGTGTTAGATGCTGTCGGTCCAGGGGTTTTATTGCTATTCAACAAACCAGAAAGCAGCACAACTATTTGAATCAATTATTCATTCTAAATTAGTGACATGCATTATGTGCTGTTGTATTAAATCACAAACCCAAACAGAAATATTGAAATCCAGATAAAAATTATAAAGGTATGATTGAATTATATAGAAATATAGCTATATAGCTATATAGCTTCCCATATACTTCAGTTGTGGTTTATGTTCATCAATTTTCAAACTCTGAAAGCTACAGTGGGTGCTGTTACTCTCACTTTCACAGGCAGGTATTAGTGCATGAAAACGTGAAGCACTTTGCTTCAAGCCAGGAACAGTCCAGTCCTGGGGCTGCTGCCATGCAGTCTTCTCCCCTACTCATTAGATTTCACATTTTCATCGTTAAAGAGTGAAAAAGCTGGCAACTGCTTTCTTCAGTGCAGTCTATGCTCGCTTGGCCATCTTCCTAGATATTTAGAGATTTTCAGCTGCACACGGAGCCACTGAAAGATAAACAAAACCTTCCTTTGGGAGCAGTGCTAGGTTAATGTGGACATCCTTCAAAGCTCTCTGTGTGGTGTCTGTTTTATTTTGCACAGGAATATTTACCTTACTGCTTTCAGAATACCTGGGGCTGGGGTGTGTGTGGGGATTCGGTGCTTTACCTGACGCAGCGAGATGCCTGCAAGAGCAGTCTCTAGGAATACTGGAGACTCCTTTCTGTGACATGTTTGTCGCCAGCTCAGACTGGTGGTTAGCTGCCCTTGCAGCGGGGGAAGCACAGCTCCCTGAAATCAAAGACTTTCACACCTTTCATCCCTGAGGGGATCTCATGGCTACCCAGGAAAGGAGATCGGGGAACTTCTAGGTGAATCAAGAAAAGAGGGACCCTTCTGCAGGCATCCGAGGAGTCTGAGCTCATGTAGGAAGGAAACTTGACATATACCCTTGTAAAGGATGCCTTGGAGAGCACCACGTCCTGCAACGCTGAGGCAGTGTAAGCAATAAGCTTGGGCAGACGCATAAAATTTCATTGTTCATCACTACTCATCTTCACTGTTAATAGATGAAACAGGATCAGGTGGAAATCTACATCGATAGATGTATTCGAAAGGCTTCAGAGAGATATGAATGCCCTGTCCCGCAAACCAGGCGCTACCTAGCGAGCAGTGAAGTGCTGGCTCTGGGCAGCGCAGGGGTAGAGCGAGCACGCAGGCCCTCGGCTCCGGAGCTTCCTGAGGCACTGCAGCGGGAGGGGAGACGTGCTCCAGGGAAGCTCTCGACGAAGGACGTTCTCCGAATTCCACCAAGGTTTTGCTTGGGTTTATGATTTTTGAAAGAACTCTTCCATTGGCATAATTGGTAATTAAGACACTGGAGAAGACCTGTTGTAAAGGCAATTGGAAGCAGACAGGGGATTTGCGCCTGTGTCCTCTTCCCCCCTCTCCCTTCCTGCCATCAGCTGATATAGAGCAATACAAAGGAAGAAATCCATCTAACATTCTATTTAATAAAAGCATTACGGGTTGGTCAGGGATAAACCAAAGCATTACTGAATGAAAGGTTACTGAAAACTATACTATGGCAGGATTAGGAACATCAGGGGGAAAATGTGTTTTTATTAACAGAATGAAACAGCTTATGTGTATCTGGAGGGAAAATACAATTAAAGCTGAAAAACATTAGGAAAATTGCTGATGAGATGTTTTGGGGAAAAGAAAATCTAAAAGATACATTGTTTTCTCCAGAAAGACTTCTAAAAGAAACTCATAAAAGTGTTCAGGTATGTAATTGCAGAACCTGAAACAAGATCTGGTGACAAAAAGTCTTGTGAAAAGTTTTCAGGAAGTTAGCAATTAGAACTGGCTAGATAACTGCTATTTCAGGTTGCTTTTAATTTTAAGACGCAAAACTGCTTTTTAATGAAAAAATAAAAGGCAAGGAATTGGTGTGACATGCTGATAAAATATGCCATCCTGACAGAACTAGAATGTTTTATGTGAGCTATTTAAACCTCTTGGATGTTAAAATTAAAACATAACAGGAAATTATTTCTAAGTTTAAATTTTAATTTTTTTTTTTTTTTTTTTTTTTTCCTGGTACGAAATGAACAGTGGTGATAGTGGCATAGCTCTGCAGAGTAACTTGAATCTGCATTTGCATCAAAACTTTCATCATCTGAAAGTTTAGGCCATTTCTACTCTTAACATAGTGATTGGCAGTACCACAGGGAAGTGAATGAGCAGAAAAGTGCATATATTATGCCCACCATTACTTTCTTCCACATAAGAAAATAAATATGTTTCAGAGTTATGAGAAGTTGCAGAAGCTATAAAGAATTGAGATTGAACAATTCCCAGTCAGAGCAACCCATTAGGAACTGCTGAAAGCAGACCACCTACACATTGTTTCTGATGAAGAGGGAAAAAGATATTTTTTCAGTGCTGCAACTGAAAAAAGAGTATTAGAAGCAAAAGATCTATACGACTGTAATAGTTGCAGAGACTTTTTTTGGAAAACTTGTTGTCCTGAATTATAGGTGATAAATTGTATTAGGCTTTGCATATACTTCTTAATGGCTTTAGATACATAATGAAGTGCCCTTTCACGAGTGGTGATGTGAGTACCATGGTGCTACTGCAAGCTCGTGAAATAAAACTTGCTGGCGTGGAGAACAGACTGATGCAAAGCTACTAATGAAACGACCCTGTTAACCTAGGTGCTTCTCCACAAGATATGAGATTAAGTCACTTTACTCCTGTGCCCAAAATACTCCTCATAAAACCAAAAAGAAACAAAAACCTGATGAGAGCTATTACTATTCCTCTCAACAAGTGCAATACGTAATTTAAACTTCTTAGCTCCCAGAGGAGAACATGGGGGATGATTTAGAAAGGGCCCAAATTCTTCCAGTTATAATCTTCTGGCAGCTTTAGCAATGACTGGCAGACCTGACAAAACAGAGATGGATTGGATTTTAAGCCTGACAGGAGTGAGTGCCATTTGTAAACACAGTCTGCAAGATGTCCAAACCATTGGTATTGCAGAATATGGCCCTGGTTCTGCACTGAAACAGAATCTCTTGTTTCATCCTCGTGAAAGTAGTTAACTCTAAATTATTTCTGAATGTAGGAAATACAGTACAAATAGAAACAGCACCTGGCACTTTCCTGGATAAATGAAAGAATTTAGCGCACAGCCCGATGGTGGTATTTTCATGACACTGTTTCAGGCAAACAAAGCAGCATAACTTGCAACTTGCCCAGAAAATAAATGGCAGGGTTGCCAAAAAATGGTTACTATTGCTGGCAGTACAAATGATAGACAAATTATTTTCTGTGAGTTCCTAGATTATGGTTGTTAAAATATGAGCTTGATTTAATGTTATATTCATAGTTATTGAAATACAGGGAATTTGATTCAGGGTGCGGGTGGGAGAAAATATTGTCTCATCATCTCAGAAGTGTCTGCCAGGCCAAGCTAGAAAGCAAATTTTGCTAAGTATTTGTATGCTAACTCACACTGAAATTCTTGCACCAAATTTCTTGACCTCCAGTCCCCAAATTTATGCCATATGCTTGCTTGTGGTTTTGAGGTCTGTTGCTACACTGATGACTTGGAAGGATAATTGACATCAGCAGTTCAGTGCTGAAATTCACTATTTTGGTGCTGGTTACGTGTCCCAGTTCATGTGTCACCTTATTCTGTCAAAATAAGCAGATCTTTGACAATAGCTGTCCACACTGTGTGATGTGACAGATTATCCTCACGGTGTGTTTTTCAACAGGCAGGCAATATCATGATGTTATATACTTAAGTATGTTTATAAGTTTAGAAGAAGATTCCACCAGTCTTGCAGATGTTAAGGATAAGTCACACTGACATGGCTGGGATAAGAAACCCTCTGAGGCTTGGTTACAATTAATCCTCTTTGTACATTAGATGGTTTTGTGTTTCCTTTAGGATACTCTGAGCTGTGTTTTGAGGTGTAGACTTTCTGCTCAGAGTAGCTATTTGTATACAAATGCATCCCCATATGTTTTTCAGCCATAATGCTGGTATGCGCTGTTGATAGATCTTGGCAGCTGAGTATACAGGTCACAGAACATGTCAGACCTAGCTGAAGAAATAACCCATGTGCAGGTGACAAGGAAATGGGTTTTGATTTAGAAAATTCAACCTACTAGTTAAATTCTTGCAAAATTGATACATTTGCAATTTGTAGCTACATATATATAATATACATGGGTATAGTGTATATATATATGGGTATGTATGAGGCCATAAAAAGAAGTATTTTCCAAAATCAGCCCTTTTAAGCACTTGCTGGCAGGGCAGGATTGTTTTCACTACTTTACAACACAGATATCTCTATCTGAGCCAGTTGACTTAAACTCCCTTTGTCGTCAATGGAGATTCAGTCAATGTATTCAAGAGCGTATGGCAAGATTCGTCTCATTTTTTAAAAGTCACCTCAAACAGGCTGGATCAGTTTGGCTCTAGAAATGCCTGTTTCTCTTAATTGACTAAAAAAGGAGGTCTCCAGTGATGAGCTCAGTTGTGTCTAAAATTAGACAGGAGGAATCCCAGCCATATTGCTGACTTTGCTGCAGATTGCTGACTAAAATCTTCCATATGCAGTATAAATTTTAGGTCTACTTTTCTGCCATACTGCATGTTGAATAGTTATTTGTGCATGTGTAAAATAAGGCTAACTCTCTACTAATTTTAAATGGAAGTTTTAACCACTTGGGTTCTCTTTTTTTAAAAAAAAAAAAAAATCCTCATTTGATACATTCAATTCCTGTGAAAGGTGAAAGGCATGATACAGAATTGGGCCTGCTGGCTCTCATTTGGGATCTCAGCTGTGAAGTAAGTATTTAACATGTAATTAGCATCGATTCCTGACCAGTGTCTTATGCTTTGCCAGTTCCTAGCCATCGGTGCTATGTTGGCAATGGCACAGAGTACAGAGGTACGGCGAAGACGACCGTTTCTGGACACAGCTGCTTGCCTTGGGATTCAGACTTGCTTTACAAAGAGCTTCATGTCGACAGCGTTGAGAAAGCTGTACAGCTTGGCTTGGGGCCGTTCTCTTACTGCAGGTGAGAAAAGTTCTCGTTTGCCCTGTATTTGTAAATCAAGAGGTGGATGTATTGTGGAAGGGAGAAGGGCCAGGAAGGTCAAAGCAGGTGTTATTCCTGTCTCGGAATAGCTAGACTGACTTAACAGCCTGACACGAGGAGTGTAAGTGTACGGAAGACAAGATCTGGTAGATAGGCTAAATCAATAGCTAGGTCTGCCAAGGGAAGCTCAGACACAAAATAATGTTGGAAATTCCAGGTCCTTTTTTCTGGGATTTTTTTTTTTTTTTTTCCCAAATGAGACCATAGTGCAAAACTTGAAATTGTTCATAAATGACTATCCAAAAAAAGAAAGAAATGCAGTAGCCAAATTGAAATGGTTAACTTTTTATTTCTAATTCTTAAATCATGAAGTATGTAACATAAAGGAAAATATTTTCAAAAGCGAAAAGTTGTTTGAAAATGAAAAAATCAAAGCACTATATTTCAATAATGTTGAAATGGGATGTCAAATTTCTTTCCTGGATTTCTTCCAAAGGAAAACTATTGCTAAATAAAATTTCACTATGTCACTCAATTTTGATTGAACCATGTATCAATAAACTACATTTCTGCTGAAGTTTTCTGTTCACCTATAATGAAAATAGCGTGAGGTATATAGGCTTGTGCTTTCTTCTTAGTCACTTTATGTTTCCCCTGTCTCTGAGGTCTTCATGAGGTCAATGGATAGCCACAAATAAAGGAAACGTTTCCATTTAGAGAGAATCCTGGAGATGAGCAAATGTTAGAAATGGCAAACTTCAGATGATTCTCCATAAGTTACTGGTTGATGTCTAGGTTTTGGTTGGGTTTTTTTGCTTCTTTTTTTTTTTTTTTTTTTTTTTTTTTTTGTTGTTGTTGTTGTTTTTCATGGAAGTTAAACCAGTATTTCAGGAAAATCAAAATGTACTGCACTTCCTAATTTGTTTGATGATAAAAAGCATGCATGCATGTTGCAAGTAGCTGCTCTTCTCTATCTAACACAAACTACTAATAAGCAGTTCCTACAGCTCTGGCACCCTCCCTTAACCCGGATCAGCTTGCTTTCCAAGGCTTGGTCCTGATTCAAGCACTTAAGTATGAGCTTTATGGTCTCCCAGCACAGTATGGCAATTTATTGGGCATGTATTTTATGCTTTGATAAAACTTGATCCTTTTGATTAATACCATTTAAGCAAAATATTCATTTGCAGATTGGAAATGCAAAGAACAAAATGGTGTAGGAGCTGATGTGTTCATGTTCTGCAGAGCTGAGAAAAAAGCTTTTCACTTTTTTGTCAGCTTGTTACAATTTCTGGGGATATCTCTGCTACACTATATAATCCTGCAGATACCTTCTTCAACTAGCCTAATTTAGAAACGTTGTTGGCGGAAGATGACTCAACCTGTGTTGCTTCTTCAGCTCTGAGAATTTGAAAGTGCTGTAATCTTGTTCTGAATAGCAGTCAGATTAAAAAGAAAAAAATACTGAAGAACCTGACAATAATAGATAGTGCTGCTGATAAATCCAACTGAAATTAGAATTACTGTTTATCTGGAGCCCTGAATTACCTTGTCTATTTTTCTTGGCCTACTGAAGATCTTTCTGGGTTTTCAAAGTTTCCCTATATTCTTGGAGGAGTAAACTGGGCAAATTTCTGGTTACTTATAATGCATTGATAAAGACAATTAAGCTGTGCTGTGGAGAAACCCTAATGGAATCAAACCAAAACCTGCTTAACACCAGGGTAATAAAAGGCTAAACTGTTTCTGATATTTTTTCTTTTTCCCTTTTGAGGAATACAATATTTTCTTGAGATATTCTTTCATTTCCTCAGACTCTCCAGGGAATGTGAAGCTGAGCTTCTCAAATTCATTTTTGCTAGCTATTCTTGTTATGGATTTTCTGTGAATCTACCTCTGTTGGAATTTCCTCACTTAAAAAAGTCATCTAAAAAAGGAATCTCTCCCATGGGATTTAGTCCTGAAAATAGCTGAGCTGATATCTGTTAAAGCACTTCAGTGTGGGCTGTATTTAAACCATGTGAACATGCTCATGCATCCAAATACTTGTAGGCAAATTTTACAGGTGTTTAGTCATGTGTCTGTATTTCAGGTCCTACAGAACCTTAGACTTGGTTACCTTTAAGCATGAAGAATTCTACTGAAAGGCTGCTCACCCATTTAGGGGTTAGCAGGTGCTTCAGCGCTTTGTCAGGTGGCTCGAACTCCTGTCAGTCCTCTGCATGGGGCAGAGGAAAAAGCAGAAAACCTCTGGGAAGCTTGGAACAACACTGTGGTTAATGCTTGTAATCCACTCTCCCCCTGAATTAATTAGAAATCCAGATGGTGATGAGAAGCCATGGTGTTACATCATGAGGGACAACAGTTTGTCTTGGGAGTATTGTGACATTCCATCTTGTGGTATGTAAAGGCTCTCTTAAAATCCATGTTATGAATGCATGAAAAAAGATTTATTGATACTAGAGCAAGCTTTTATGGTATAATTTTGAATGTTATGCTGTTCCCAGGACTGTTGAGTATTTTACTGTTTGCAGTAAATCAGCAACAGGCTTCTTTTGCATTTTCTGGAGTTGTGGTACAATCTGTGATTTTTGTCCTGAAATAACAGCTGTGTCACACTATTGCTTTCAGTCACAACCATCCCAATATCACCACATTTTCTGCTAGAACATGCAAGATGTCAGAAATTATTGATGCTTTGGTACAAATTGTCGTCATTCAGGGAATTACAGGCCCAGAGAAGTGAATGGGCCTCTATGAGCAAATAGAGGACTGGATCCTAAAGATGTATGAGACATAGTATTTAATCCCAAAACCTAAAGATCCTGCTCTTCCCTAAATTAATATTTAACTGTTGTTAATGTTGAAGCTGACCTTTAGAACAGAGATGTAATCTAAAAAGTCAGTTTATAAAGTGATCCTTTTATTTCCCTTTTATGGTTCTAATGCATTTGATAGATGATGTTAACACAAGCATCCTAGTCCTTGCTATTGCAATGGCAAAACTCAGTCCAGAATCCAAAAATGACGGTGTGATGTATCATGCGTTCTGTTGTGCGTCCTCCAGTAGTGAAGGTTATATTTGTACTGGTAAATGCAACACTGCCTGGGAATGTTCACAGGTCTATTTAATTTACACTAGTGCACATGTAGCCAGTGTTGGGAACAGGCATAGCTTTCAGTCTTGCAAGTTTCCTGCGGCACTGAATGAGATTCAGTTGTATGTGAATGTTTAATGATATTTTAATGAACCTTTCTTTTAAAGACTGCTATAAAAGTTCCAGTCCTTAGAAACCACAAGGATTTATAGTCTGATGCCATATCCCTTTATATCTCAGCAAGCAGGGAAAGGAGGCCACCTGTTCCAGACAATGTAGATAGTTTTGCAGTTACCAGAAGACCATGTGGGAGAAGACACAAAAAAAGAAGTTTTGTGAGACCTAGGATTGTTGGGGGATCTTCATCTCTGCCTGGATCTCATCCCTGGACAGCAGCTATATATATCGGAGAGAGTTTCTGTGGTGGAAGCCTTATTCAGACTTGCTGGGTTGTGTCAGCAGCACACTGCTTTGCTAACAGGTAAATTCACCCATTAGTATGACAGTGGGTCCTCTCCTCATAGTCACTGTCTGCTTGTGACTCATGACAAACCTGAACTGAAACAAGTAAGAAAGAAGATGAGATTATAAAAGACCAATGTTTCAAAAGGAGTTTCTGGCAATTTGAATGCTGTTCATGAGCTAACAAATAGCTTGGACAAATAGTCCTATTATCTCACAAGCCCTTAGCTTGTTCCTTAAGGAGTCTCAAAGAAGCTCAATGACCTGGCTGAAGGCATAAGGTAGGGCAGAGCAGGGTATAGAATAGGAGCTTGCATGTGCAGGCATCTGCAGGGGGGTAGAAGTATTTCTCTTCTTCTCAGTTGCCTTTTTGAATGTTTATGCCTGCTTTGAGGTATAACAGGGATGACTATGCTCACTGCTGTGTTTTGTTCAAAAAGGATGAGACAGCTAAGCAATGATTTATTAGAGACAATAAATTACTGTTGGTTGACACAAATAGAGTGGGCTGGACTTTACAAAAAGCCAAAGGGAAGAATTGAACTGTTAAATTTTTGAAGCTGATTTCCTTGAGAGGTGTTTTGGGTTTTTTTTAGATTTTTTTATCCTCCAGCTGTGGGACGCTGGAGAAAATATTGACTATAGGATGCTCTTACTTTATTCTAAGTATTTCATTTTCCACAAATGCTGAACACTTTCCCTGATTTCAGTTTGATCACATTGATGGGAAAAATATTACGTCATTTCATACCCTTTGTTCCTTTGCATAGTAAAGAAGCCAAGAGAAGCAGAAAACCTTGCGCCAGAATACATATACTGATATCTTGTAGAGCTAATAATACCATTGTGAATGCTGTACTGAAGCATTTGGAGCTCGAGCCACAACGCATTTGTTTTTCAAATGTTGTGAAATAGCTACTAACTTTGGCAGTTATTCAGGACACTTCCACCCACTTCCAGCTGGTGGTTTGGTACATACAGATTTTCCATAATTGCTGCATTGTAATTTGTACTCTTCCATATGTTTAGTACCTCTGTTAGCCACAATTTCAACTGTTTTCCGCTAGGCGACAATAGATACCTGTGCAGCTAACTTCTTTTTTTTTTTTCCTTTTCCATAACCCCTCATGTTCTATTTCTTTTCCTGAATGAACCACCTGTAAGTCATAGTAAGACCATTCAGTGCCTTTAAAATCTATACTAAATACTATTCCAGGAAGCAAACTTCCACTCTCTTTTAGGGGCCCAAAATCTGATTTTCAAGGGGGGTGGTTTACCACTGCAAGAACACTGAGAAAATCCTGGCCTTACATATTAATCAAAGAATATTTTATTGTCTTCTTGATTTCCAGTCACAAAAAAATTAAACTTGGCACTTCCCTTTGTTAATTATAAGCATAGCTATTGTTGCAGGGTAGCTGCTGGCTCTCTGTGCTGCTATTAGTTAGAAACTCTTTCCTCTAAATACATTACTGTTGATCGTTGCTTCATGCTCAGTACTGAAGGAAAGTCCACGGTGCTTTTGTACCTGACGGGCAGTGGTGATGCACAGAAACACAGCCAGGGAAACTGCAGTGATGTTGGCCACTCTGCATCTGTTCATGATGCATGACAGCAGATATTTTCTACTCCTGCACTGCGTAACAAAACATATGATTGCTCCGATGTTGAAGACACTTGCTAACTATATTCGTTGTAGACTTATGCACATGCAGATCAAATCAGTTTTAAAGCAAGAGTGAAATGTGAATTCTGTTGCTTTCAAAGCTAGGGAATGTACTGTCTTTCCAAATGCTCACTGATTATTTCCAAATGTCTCTTTCTTCCCAACTGTTGTACTGGTTCTTATTAGTTGACTGTCCTAGGACAGTGGGTATGAGAGGACTGTGGTCTTTTTAAGGTAAACATACAATGGCTGTAAAAGCTGATGTGAATTACGAAACCTGCATTCTCCTCTGAGTGTGGTTTTTCCCATTAGATCAGTGTGCTGTTGGGACCTTCCTCCACCAAGTTGCTTTTGATACTGGACAACAGATTTAACATAGATCATCCTAATCTCTGAGCAGAAGCGGTGACAGCTCTTGGGTGGAAGCTGCCCAGGTGTTCCTGAGTTGACAGTTTGCCAGCACCTTTAAAATCTTGACCCATGCCTGTAATATTTCTAAGAGCCTGGTTTCCCAGAGAAACGATTCATCTTTTGGTCCCTCATTTCTTCCTCAGTAATTTTTGTACTCATTGGCAAAGCCTGGTGGAAGTTGACTCAGTTAAGTTTCTAGAAGAAGAAGCGCTTACAGCCCCTGAAGATGCTTGTTAGCCAGCCAGCAGTGCCTGTGCTTGCCTTTTCCTTCTGCCAAGGAGCCTTTAGTTAGGCTAATCAGGACCCTCAGAGCCTGGGCCTTGCTGTAACATCCTTTTCCTGGCTCCCATTAGGTAGGAAGCCTGGGAAAAGCCTAGGTGAAGACATTATGAGAGGGTAAATAATGGATGTGATGGGGGGCTGAGGTTATAACAGTTCCTGGGATACACGGCCGTTGGAAATCAGGCTTCATTTGTCCCGCTAATCACAGAATTGCTTGTTCTTTCTTTTGTATTACAGTCCACTAAAATCCACTATTAGAGTAGTTCTGGGTCAGCATATATTTAATAAAACGACTGATGTAACACAAACATTTGAAATAGAGAAATATATCTTGCATCCTCAGTATTCTGTGTTCAACCCTACCGAACATGATATTGGTGAGTATTTTTGTTCTTACAGTTTTATTTTTTGTTTATTCAACTTAGTTTCAAGTTTTGTTGATCTGTCAAAAATCTGGAAAAATCATAGATATTAGGAGAAGCTTTTGAGTGCAGAGAGTTCTTAGTTCTACCAGAGTTATAACAGCATCTGAAAGCTAGACAAATTCGGATGAGAAATAAATTGCAAATTTTAAATAATTATGATAATTAGCCTTTGGAGCAATTTACCTAGATGTATGGCAGATTCATCATCAGTTTAAGTCTTTGTGAGATTAGGCATTTTTTCAACTGAAACAGAAACTGTGGGCTTGATGCAGGAATTACTTTGTAAAATTCTATTGTCTGTATTGTATAGAGGATCTGACTAGTTGAATATAATAGCCCCATCTGCTCTGAAAATCTATGTTTCTAAGAATAATTTTTTACACAGAAATCGATTTAAAAATCAGCTGTCTTACCAGTCAAAAGTTAAATGCCCTTCTGATTGACCTTATAATAGTCAGAATGACAATGGAACAGCAACTTGCTTCTTATTTTCTGCTTTGCTCTTGTGGAAGGTGGCACATCACCCCAGGGTATCAAGCTGTGTGAGCACTTTGTCTATGGGACTATTTAATAGCCTGGCATTGGGGCTATTTTGGGCCAGGCATGTACTGGCTTTTCTGCTTCCAAATGGTGAATATTTCCCACTCTGTAGCAAAAAGCATTTAGATTCTGCGTTGGTGGGAGCTCTGTCACAGAGTACCAGGAGATGAACTGAATTTGGGGTATAAATATCCTGGTATAAACCTCTGTTGGCACTTTGAGATCTCCCGACTTTTTTAATTACTCTGAAATTTGGCTTGCCTCAGCGATGTGCAGTGTCCAAATCTAGGGTCAGCTGAACATGGAGCACCTAAGACAAGCCCAACTGCAAAAGCAAACAAGCAGGCAGAAACTGGGGGGGGAAGATGTGGGGGCACGTTCTGCCCTGTCAGTGATTTCTACTGATGCAGCAGAAGAGTTATTTCCTGCTGAAAACACTTTTCTAAAGGGAACAACAAGCCCCTGAGTGTTGGAGTGTGGTTGATGTGGGCTTCGCAGACTGTGAGATACTCTTTACATGTTCCACAAAGGCCAAAATATCTAGTCAGTAGAGAAATAAGACTATCCAGTGGGATCTCTTGCTTTCCGCACAGCTGTTCACAGAAAACCCACAGCTTCTAAAAGGCGTGATGTGAAGCTTTAATAGGTGTGTCCACACTAACTCAGCTCTGTCCTGAGTAGTGTGCCCAAACCCAACATGTTGCCCTTGTTACCCCAAGCACAAAGCCCCCTCTGTTGCTTTACAGCCAAACACAGGGGTTTTGCTGCAGGGGAAGCAACATTTCTGCCACTTTTGATATCTTCTTTCAGTATCAAGCACATGATGCTGCACAGCTCTGTATTTACAGTTTTCAGCCCCATGAGGGGATGGTAAAGGTTGTGTAGGTTGTGTAATTCTCTGTAGCTTTCAGAAGCTTGGCTTTAAAATATCCTGATTTTTTATTCCTTAATTTTCAAGATCTTGAATTTTGCTGAACTCAGTGATAACAGAGCATGAAACACACCGGCTCCTGCAGTAATTAATTTTTTAAATCAAATTGGAATTAGGCAGGTGGCCAAGCTTTCAGAAGCAGTGAGCACTTGCACATCCCACTTATTTCAGCTGAAAGTTGTGGATATGTCACTGTTATTTAACTTTAAGGTGGGAGGAGACATATGTATTTTCTATCTTCCTCCTTCTCTACAAAGGCAGTGAAGCAAAATCTGCTCAGTGAGTGCAGCATAAAATAAATATTCCCACAAGGGGAGTAGTTGAATGTTTCAGCCTTCAATTTGCTGTGAAATCAGGTGCTGTTGAGATGAGTCTGTCTGTCTTTGATTGAAATATCTTAATTAAGAGAGGCTTAGGGGATAATTAAAGTTGTATCTGAGACCCATTGCTGCCAATCCCATTAAAGAAAGGGAACAGCCACTTTATTCCTCCTGTATTTTCTGTTCTGCAGCTTTGATTAAGCTGAAGAAGAATGGCCAACGTTGTGCCGTCAAGTCCCAGTTTGTTCAGCCCATCTGCTTGCCAGAAAGTAACACTGTTTTCCCTGATCAGTTCAAATGTCAGATTTCTGGATGGGGACACAGGCATGAGAGTGAGTAAAATAAGAGTTGATGTCTGTAGAAAAAACCCGATGATAGTTAAAACATAATGCTCAAGTATATGTTATACAACTGATAGTTTGGTATTCTGTTTACCTGCCTTTAGATGTTTACAACATTTACATCTGAAATATAGTTATCCTGAACTTCCTTTATAGTCCTTGGAATTTGGAGTGTGGTTCCCTTGACCAAATGTTTGGGTCTATTTTAGGATGAGATGAGCTATGAGCTAGCTAGATCTCCGCGGACTAGGAGGGGAGCAAATAGCTTAGTTGTAGGTGCCAACAACTTGACACCTCAGCTGAGTGAATCCTACCCCTGGTTTCTCAAGGTAGGTATCAAAGACTCCAAACCAGACACAATCTGCTTACTAGTCTGCGGTGGAGATCTTTACCTTCACTAGCAAGATACTTTGGAAACATCTACAGGAGAGGGCCAGATAGACTTTGGGCTAAGAAGTGCTTACATCCAGCTTGAGAAAGGTGGAAAAATCCATCCCATCCTTTCGGATGAGGAATTCCAGGATTATGAGGCTTGGCCACGCTGCTTTGATGTGCAGATAGCAGAGACCTATGTAGATAGATGAGAAGGGTCGGGGAGCTGGCTGCCTCATTTTGGTAAGCGATTTAGTGTAAGCAAATGTTGTCCTGGGCTAAATGTGTAGTCTAAAGGCAAAAAAAGAGGTAATGGAACCTTTGGTAAATCGATGATTTGATATCACATCTGGAAAGAGAAGAGGACAGGAGTTCCTGAGTCTCTAGGAAATGAGAGAACCCAAAGTGGATTAACGTCTCGACATGGCATACTGTTATTTTAAAGAGCATGGAGTCTGACTGGAGGAGCAGAAAGTGATCTGGTCACTAGAAAAAT
The DNA here is from genome assembly GCA_035590195.1 of Aviceda cuculoides. NCBI lineage: Eukaryota > Metazoa > Chordata > Aves > Accipitriformes > Accipitridae > Aviceda > Aviceda cuculoides. The sequence continues at coordinate 37,827,730 of JAVJGG010000054.1, read as the reverse complement.
TATTACCTTTTAAAGAGGTCTACAACACGAATATGACTGAAAGGTGTTAAGTGTGTTTATATGTCGTATTGTGCACTGTGTTTTTCCATGTTACGCTTTTCATGTTCTATAAAAATTATTTTCTTTTCCTCTCTGGGATTTTTTTTTTAAGATATATCTGGTTATTCACATGTCCTGCAAGAAACACTGATTCCAATTATTCCTGAGGACAAGTGCAGAAGCCCTGAAATTTATGGAACAGAAATCAGTGAAAATATGTTCTGTGCTGGCTACTTCGATAACAAAAGTGATGCTTGTCAGGTAATGTTGTGAGTCATCTCTAGGCAGAGAATATAAATGTATATTATTGCCAGAAATGTTGCAGTCTTACAGTGCTTACTTTTGCCATTACAGTATTCCTAAAGAAAAGAAACGTTCCCAAAGGAAACTTTTGTGCCTGCACTGTTTGCTTCCACCTTCATTTTTTAACCTGTTCAATGTCAATTAAGTTCTACAGAAGGGCAAAAAACCTACAGGGTGTTATATTCCTCCTACCTTTGTAAAATGCAGTGACTGTGCACTGGAGGGTGAGTTGTTTTAGCTCCTTGCTGAGCCTGCAGTGTGATGGCAACGGTTTGCTTGCCAGCTAGCAGGGACGTGGTGGCAGGGACGTGGTGGCAGGGACGTGGTGGCAGGAACGTGGTGGCAGGAACGTGGTGGCAGGGATGTGGTGGCAGGGACGTGGTGGCAGGGATGTGGTGGCAGGGATGCATTGGCAAGGATGCGCTGGCAGGCAACCAGCGGAGCCAAATCCCTGAGCTGCTGCCTCTTGCCTGAATGGAAAGAAGGATACCTGGGTAGGAGGTGGGGAGCAGTGGTGAGGTTTGGAGGAGGAAGGAGCTGAGGTTACTATAGTGGATGGGATTTAATGGTGTAGAATATCAATTAATTGGAAACCAGGTTTCATTACTTTGGTCCTTCATGGAATGACCTCATGCTCTTACTACTTTGCATCTCTTTTTGAATTATGTCACACCTTGGCTTTGAATAAGGATGCAGAATTATTGTGGTGATAGATGAGATGATTTTTTAAATGAAGGATCAGATTATTCCTTACATAAACCTTCAGATTTTATCTGCAGTTCATTTTGAAGGAAAAGGGTTATGCTCTATTTGCATAAATTTGGAAACGGGCAGCACATAGCTAATAGTTGGCAGTGAAATTAAGTAAAGCAAGCAATATCATGTATACTGTGTGCTGGAATCCCTATAGAGATCATAAAAGTGTCCAAAGAAAGGTGTCAAGAGTGAAACGGCAGCACCAGCAGTGGCTCAAGGTTTCCAGGCCAGGGCTGAGAACTGATTGTAGTTATCGGCTGCAAGCGTTCATACTAGCCAGAGAACTAGGAACTCCCTTGCTCGCTCAGTTTTCCTTGCCTTACCCAGGAAGTACAAATACAAGATGCAGCATTATAACTGGTTCTCGCTCCCTGCCCTGGAAAAACAGAGTTGATCAGGAATGAGGGGGAGAAAGAAGAAAGCAGAGGGAAGGAGAGAGGAGCTGCACAAAGAAAGTGGTCTGGAGAGAGTTGCAAAGTCTGAGAAAGAGTGATTTTGAGTCGCAGATGTTGCTGAAGAACAGTGCTCATGACATGAAATCATTACTAGTGAATCAATAATTCTTTTTTTTTTCCTGTTGGCAGACTTGTAGTGTGCTCTAAGGAGAAATAGTGTAGACCTCTTAATGTCACAACAAATGTAGATGACCTCTGAGTTTTCTTAATGTGTGCTTAGGAAATTAAACTATAAACCATCTGCTATGTTTAAAAATATTTCAAGACCAAGAAATGCCAAGCAAATAATGTGTTCTGCTTGATTATTTTTTAAAGATTTTCTTGGAAACTTTTTTTTTTAATCAGTGCGCTGATACCAAAATTGCAATCAATGAGATGAGTTGTGGAGAAATAAGCAAGATTCTGAGAAGTAAATTGATCTCAGACGCAAGACTTCATTTGATGTCCCTCATTTATCACAGAAATCCCTAGCGTAAAGGCAACACAGTTTTCCTACCAACTTTGCTTTCAAGAGAGTTTCTTTTTAAATAGGAAAAAACATATTTCTCCTTAGTCTCAGATAATTACAGTGCTGGCTCCTTTCACCAGTACTGTTTACTAAGTCACATTTTTCTTTTAATTTCTAACATTTTCATTTCTGTAGAAAGTCAGTCTAAGAGTAACAATAATGAAACCCCCTGTCCTGAATGCTTGCAAGCTTTTAAATAAGTAGAAGTGTTCCAAATTAATCTTTGCTGTATTGTGTCATCGAACGTTAGTTTAGTCTTATTTTTGGTCTGTTGTTTTAATGACAAAGTAAATGCTTAGTAACATCAAATTCAACAGATGCAAAAACCCCATATGCCACATAAAATTATAGCATCCCACAGTCACATGGAAAAGTGTGTATGTATGCAACACCTTTCTTTGAAGACTTTCGTGATCTCTGACAGCTGCAATAAACTGCATGGAGAAACCCTCCAAATATTCTCTGCCTTACGTAATCCATCCATGCAGTGCCCATATTACAATGCAGCATAAGCCTCAAAGACTTGCTTATTTCCATTGAAAGTGACCCAAGTCAACTGTGCTCCTCAGTAGGTGTCTGAACCTAAAAGAATTTCAGATTTTTAAACAAAATCTGTAATTTGATACTTCTGTTCAATGCGGAATTAAAAACCCCCACCATTATGTTAGAGGTGAGTATGACTAAAAAACTTTCTATAACGAAACTTCAGTAGAATACTGCTTCCACTTTTTTTTTTTTCATTTTAAATCCCACATGCAAACATCCTTAATTTAGGATTTTCCCAAACTGATCTTTTTCAATCTGCTTTCTATCAAATTAGATAATCTTTGCTTACTTTTAACACAGGGAGATTCTGGTGGACCTCTGGCCTGTGAGAATGATGAAATCTGTTACCTCTACGGAGTTATCAGCTGGGGAGATGGCTGTGGCAGAGTCAACAAGCCTGGAGTATATACACGAGTGACAAACTATGTAAATTGGATTAATGAGAAAATAGCCCCCCGAAAAACCAGTTGAACAGTTAACTATGCTAACATTTGAAGCAGGGTTCAGGAGTCTTTTGGTTTCATTGAAGTGGCATAAATATCTTACTATAAGCTAATATGAAAACTGTCATGGTAATTCTTAGCAATTCCAAACCAGACCACCAAAAGTAGGCCTACTCCAGCTGATGTCAGCAGCCTTGATCTAGAACTTTAGGGCTGTGGATTGCTCAATATACGAGACTGTCTTTATCTGGCTTAATAAAACAAACATGTTGAGAGAGTGCACCAAAATCTACAACTGTTTGTCGGGTTGGTGGATTACATAAAAAATGATGTGAATGTGTTTGTGCAGTTTCTGGTGGAGCTGTCATCCCCTAAACCAACCAGTAACAACTTTATCCTTGTATTGTCAGGGGAGATAAAAAAATAAACAGGAGGAGCACCAAAAATGAAATTCCCTCCCCCTCAGAAATGATGTCCTGAAGTTCAGGTCGAGAGACACCAATAGAGTACTACAGGTGAGGCTGCTCCTCAGCTGACTGCAACAAACCAGTTATGGTGAAAAAACCAGAGGGTTTAGGTTTTGGTTCAACCAAGCATGTAAGAATATTTTTATGCTCCACTGACATAAAAGCAGGAACGTGCTTCAGAGCTCTGCTGAATCTGGTGTGCAATTTTCCAGCAAGGTTAATGAAATACCTCCAGAGAGCACAAAGTTTCTTGCTGAAAAGTGTGGAAGTCAGAGCACCTGATTTCAGGTGGATGCAGTTAGGACCTTTTGCAGACTGTGAGCTGCTCCTCACCCTGAGGATTGCAGTAGAAATACTTCACCTTGATGATAAATGCCTAAATGTTTCTTAAATTTGAGGGTGTTTTGAAGATGTCTTAGATTTTGTACTAACAGGTTATTCAGCTGTTTAGATAATTCAGAAAGAAGGTTTTTCTTAACAGATTTTTAAACTGGATGGCTGGGGGAGCAGCTTGACATTTGCCGTGGGGATTTGGTGATATCATAAACCACAGGCTTTGCTGTCGTGGTCTATGGAATTGTTATGGGAACAATCAAAGGAATTATTACAATATATAGCTGCTTAGAGGCCATGGACTCAGCTGTGTTAGCAAAAAAGGCAGAAAATTATTCAATGAAAAAAAATCTAATCTGATAAAGAAGAATGGAAAATTACAACTTTTTTTTTTTTTTAATACCGGGAACCTTTAGCCATGTCAGATGTGTATATGTGAAGGCGTTGATGTAAAATGTATTTCTTCTCTGATAGTTAACATTTTTGAATTCTCTTAAGTGTTTCAAGCAAAGCTGTGCTTTAAGATGCAGAATTTTAAAGTGGTGCCTAGATACTCAGATATGTGTTTTGTTTTATAGTACTGGCAGTATCTTCATGAGTTTCTTAGTTGTGGTGAATGATTTCTGCAGTTAAAAGAAACTTTGTAAGGAAAAATAACCAAAACCTGAATTTGCATAAGTACAAATACATAACAATGCTAATCTAGATACATGATGTAAACTGTTTAATAAAAGTGTTTACCTGCTATTTCTTGGACTTACTCTGTTATGTACAAGGTTACAATTAAATCTTTGAATCCCTCTGTAGGTTGTTCAACAGGTTGAGAGCTGGTGGAAAAATGAAATAACACTTCTCTGTGCTGGAAGGCATCTGAAAAGCTCTGCATAAGGATCAGTTTCAGCTGGTGGTGCTCCCAGTTTTGTTCAAGTGTCACACAAATTTCCAGTAGACAGATGTAAGAACTTAGATATGATTTTCAGCTATGAATACTGTGAATACTAAGATCAAAGTCTTTAGTTTGTTTTTCTGAAGCACTAAACACTAGCTTGAAAAATTGAGATCCACCTCTGGGGTCTTGATTCCAAAACAAGCTGAAGACTCTTGTTGTCTGGCGTTGTTTTCCTGGCCATTTGCGGTACCAGTCTGGCTTGCTTGACTCTGTGAAATAAATGCAACTGTGTAACAAGCCTAACTGTACCTGCTGCTGAAAGACAAGTACTAAATCAGCATGAAGGAACTATCTACTCTTCTTTGGAAGGGATTCATTTGGAACAGGTTTCCACACAGAGCTTATGCCATTCCCAACGTCCGTATCTGTTCTGTGACTTCAGTTACACTTTGAAATTAATATCCATCCATGCTGTGCATGCTTTTAATCTGGTAGTTTTGTGTCATATATATTCTCTCAGTCTTCTCTCGCTGTAAAGAAGGTGCCTGTTTGATAGGAAAGGTGTTAGACTGGTGTTCCTGACAATTTGTGTAGAGCTTTTTAGCTGTCCTGTTTTCAAAATCCATGCTGCTTCTGTCAGTATATAGCAACACCAATACAATCAATAAAACAGTTTTTTTAAAAATCTTGAATGTTCCTAAGTGAAACAGTCTATTTTCTGCCCTCAAAGGTCTAAACAAAAAAATCTTCAGTCAATACTGTCATACTTTGAACGCATTAAAATTAATCTGTGGCTTTCAAAGCAGCCTGTTTGTGCACTGTTACTGCATCGAATTGGTGGAACTAAATTTCATCATTTGAGCATCTGCTGTATGGTGACTATCACTGTATTAAATTCGCAAACCCAGACTAAGGGTGGCAAGGAAATGTCCCGGTTAAGCAAGAGGTCCTTGCCTGACCTCTCAAACCATTGACATTGGTCACATTTGTACAGGGCACTCCAGCACCTTCTGCCTCCTGCCTCGTTGTTGAGCATTACCCCGTGGAAACTCGTCCTCCATATTTTTCTCCTCCCTTTAAGTGCTTATCGCTTTGGTTAAAATGAAAATCCAACTTCAATTCACTAGTGAAATTTTATCTGATATTTTTCCTAACATTTATATTGAAATTGAATTAGAATGCAAAGCCAGTTGAACAAACATGTCCCTAATTCATTATGAAACACACTTAAAGATGTTTTTATTAAATTATATGTTATTCCATGCAAACTGACCGATTCAAAGGGAAGAAAATGCAAACATCTCAAAACCCCCTTCTATTATGCTATTGAAAGAAAAAATCTGCCGTGGTGCTGTTCAAAAAAAGCTGAAGAACTAATTACCATCAAATAAGATGCAGTAGGAGTATTTTTAGAACAATGGACTCTAATTAGTCCATTGCTCGTTGAAATAAATCTGAGGACATCATTAACACATCTTATTCCATTAATTGTAGCTGCTGCTGGTTTGGTGGAAGTGGGTTGTCACCCTGTGACAGTTTCCTTGCAGAGAAGGGGGGGAAAAAAAAAAAAAAAAAAAGAGTATTTTTATCAGGGGTGGTTGGCTGTATGTCTTCTGGGAGCCGAGGGGAGCAGCAATTACACTTTTTGAAGGAGAAGTTTGGGCGTTACAAGGAAGCCGCCGGTTCGGGGGCGCGGGGAAGGGGCTCTTGCGGCCCGCCGGGGCCCCGCTCCGCAGAGACAGAGGGCGAAGGGGAATCCGGTCCGGGCTTTCCCTCCGTCCCGGGCCGTAGGGCTGCCTCGGCGGTCAGCCGCAAAGCCCGGAGCGGGATCGCGGTGGGATCGGGGCGGCGCCCGGAGGAGACCCGCTGGGGCGGCTCGCGCGGGGCTGGCCCGGCTCGCGCCTCCCGC
>JAVJGG010000054.1:37800749-37819567 GCA_035590195.1 Aviceda cuculoides | reverse complement strand
TTTCTTCAGGGTGATTGGTGGCTGTAAAAAAAGCTGGCACTGTAAGCTCGGTAGTTATTTTTGATCGGTGTTTTGACATAAAATATCACTTCAATTTAAAAATAAAATGACATTTTAAATTAAAAAAAAAATCATTTCTATGCTTCCGAAGGGGAAACTGAAAATGTTATTCAGAGTTGATGTTTTACTGCTGGAGAGGGAAAAGTAGATTTTGGGTTGCTCCATCTATTCCTAACAGTGAAAACATTTGGGCCCAAAAGTGTTTCATTCCAGGGCTAAATGTTGCCTACGCTTAGAATACGTGAATCTGTGTTGCTGCAGAATGGATTATGGCATCTTTTCTGAGTTGTTGCTGGTAGATGAAAGGTTTCTTATCAGTTGAAGCTTTTCAGACCTAATTCTTTGTTACTTCAGTTGTTACAGTTACGCGTTAGTGGCTTAGATGCCTGTATCTAGGCTGAATCTCTTAAACTTTTCTGAGCGAATGGGCATCTGTTGATCCTACAGCTAGTACCCAGACATGTGAATACGGGCCTGGATTTCTAACATGAGTAAGCCAAGTTTGAAGGAGGAAGATGAAGGAGCTTGCTTTGAAAACTTACTGACTGAGAATGTAGCTTATTCCTCACAAATAGTATTTTTATGCTAGCTAAATTTGCCAGGTTTACTAGAAAAAGCCCCCAGTGATTTGCTTTTCTTGGTCTGTAAACCATAACTGTTCTTTCTTCAGACACACAACTGTATTGCAGAATGCTTAAATATCATAGTTGCAGCTGTTTTTGCTAACAGGTGCACAAAAACAATTGGGAGTCCGTGCAGAGCTCTGCTTTAGTTAGCAGACAGTTTGGTCTTTCAGTCATTTTTCACCTCCTTGGAGATTTGCCAGTCCTTTGCCCAGCTGAGAGCCACAGGGCACCTCGCCAGAGCTTAGAGCACCACACCCCAACATTCATAAAATGGTGCACAGGGGGCTTTCTCCTTTGTGGTATGTAGGTCAGCTTAAGCTGTGGATGTTGCAGCTTTGATATTGACCATTAATTTAATCTACAACTGAGTGCTATGTGATAGGAAGGGAACCTGGGGGAAGAGTAGTGCTCTTGTTATAAATGCAAAAGGTGGGAGAGGTCTCTCCCCTTTTTCTTGTCTTTTGGGTTTGCTTGTGAAATGTGCTTTTCCCATGGGACTGTGGCACTTGAATTACTTTCTTCCCTTGCATAGTTACTGTGTAATAAACACCTCTAGGAAGGGGTTAAAAACAAATGGTGACACAGGCAAATATTTAGAAGAAAAAAAAAAAGGTGTGGCAGATAATGATTATTTAGCAATGGCTACTGTGTAACATTTAACTAAGAAACCTGAGCTGACACTAACAATCTGGCAGTGCAGTCTGCTCGCCATTTAGTAGTTGAGTAATCTGTGAACTACTGTAAGAATTTAATTTGTGGTTCAGTATGTTCTAATGGAAATATAGATGACAATAGCCTCTCAGTCTTTAGTGTTTGTAATGTGAACAGCTATCATAGTGTAACTCCTAATGTTCAGAATTAATGAGTCAGTCCTTTCCAGACTCGGAAGAGTATCTGAAAAAACCCTGGATTTTTGAAAAGTAAAGCAGGGAAGACTTTTTACTTACCTCCTTATTTATGAGCCTGCAGATTACCCTTGAAACATGCCTTCCAGTGTTTGCTCCCTGAAAACAAGGATCGCAAACTACCCGGGGGCAGGGTGGGAAAAGAAAACTGAGTTCTTATATTGACTTGATCAGACTGACCCTGCAATTGTCTAAAGCTCCTTTGTATTGAAGCTGAGTACTGAGAAAGGTGTTATGTCCTATGTTCTGCCTCATCATCTCTGACAGTTTTGCTTCTTTTAGACTGTTTGCTCATGCTGGTATACAAGGATAAATCTGAACGAGCAAAAGGGCATAAGGAGAGGAGCAGCATGACCTTAGAAGACATCTGTGGCTTGGATCCTGGGCTCTCCTATGAGGGCTTGAATCACACGCTTGCAATCATCTGTCTCTCTCAAGTTGTGATGCTGGGATTTGAGAACAAGGAAACAATGTATGCGTGGGATGTACGAATCCGCTACAGTCTGGGGGAAGGTAACCTTTGTCTTCTCATGCTTTTTTTTTTTTTCCCCTGGCAAAAAAAGCAAAGAGAAGCATAGCTAAAATGCAAATAACAAAGTACAGTTAAGGAAAAGACTGTCACTCATTTGAGAATGAGGAGACTGGTCTTTCCCTTACATCTTGAAGCAGGTGTCCCTTATGATAGGTTTTGATTACAGTACTGCCCAGTACTGATGGCTAACTATGAGAGCTCTTAACTTTTAGTTTTTGATTTTGACACTGAAAGTGTGTAGCTTTGAAGCAAAGTGATCAGACTTACACTTCTCGTCCTGCAATTTATTTGGGCATTTTGACAAGAGGATTCAGAGGGAGCCTGAATTAAGAGAAGCAGAGTCCTGAGTAGAACTTGAACAGTTCAATCCCGGTTTTCTGAGCTGCCTACTAGGTGTTGCATTGATAATGCTTATTGCTGCTGGTGTCCCCTTTCAGGAAGAGCATCTTGCAATAAGGAGTGTCATCACAGTCTTTCCAGCTAACTTCAGTTTTACACATCCTTTTATTTTATTATCTTGCTTGGCAGCTCTAAAATGTACAGAGGTGAACAAAGACAGATAATATTGGTAATCTATAGTATCTGTCTTATGTTTGTTTAGTTGTAACTAGGGAAGGAGGGCAGGTGTGTGGGAGACACACATTAGCCATCTTAATCATTTGTTACATATGCTTTGCCATCTGTTGCATTTGTGGACTTGTTCCTTTGCAGTACATTCATAGAAAGATGGCCTGGGAATTTTACAGTATAAAATGTAGAAGTATCAGAAGAGAGATGTATAGATGTATTACTTAGGCTTCATATCTGATAGCTCCTGCATAAGGGGAAAGGTTAGAGGGGGTTTCTGAACAATACAGGCATGAGTAGCTGGAGTAGTTTGTACACTTCCATGATGTAGCTGTATCGTGTTCCAGTTCTATTTTTTTTACTAGATTTGGGATCTATATGCAGCATAGACTTGTCCTAGAACCTGAAGGAGAATTTGAATTTGATAGGGTAGGTCTGGTTTTCATGATCTTGTACTGATGCAGTGCTGGGATGGAAAGAGTATTTAATCTCAATCTGGGTGTGAGGTTTCTGATTGTGGTAGGAGGCAATGCAGAAGCAGGGAAGAGTTGGGGTTTTTTTGTGGTTTTTTTTGTTTGTTTGTTTGTTTTAAGGGAAAGCTGTGACTGAGGTAGGAATAGAGCTTATTGGAGGATGATTTCTGCAGCCATGGAGCAAAGATGGAGTGGGAGAGAATGTGTGTGGAGGTGAAGAAATGGCGAAGTAAGAAAACTATAATTTGTTGAACTGGCAATAATTTGTAGAATGTTAATTGCAAAAAGGTTAGGGGAAGGAGGATAGACCAGAGTATAGAAATTTTTTTCAAGATTTTATCTTTCAGTGCAGGTTCAGTTAGGAGAAAAAAGTCAAATAAAAGTGAATCTAATTTGAGTAGACAGCAAAGAATGGAGACTTAGATGAAGAGAGGATGGCGACAAGTGGTTTGTGTTTTTTTTTTATTTTTTTTTTTTTTTTTTTTTTAAAGTGTAGTAAGGGTGCCTTTATGTGTCTTGGAAGTAAGGTGGCTGGATGATAAAAATAGACTATGGATAGATGACCTCAGAGTCTGGGAAGCAAAAAAAAAAAAAAAGGTGAAAGGAGTTGATGCTGTTAATGAATGAGGCCCGCAGAATGGAGGCATTTGCTATGGATTTCCCAGTGTTTTCTCTTCATTTTTAGCAGATGAGGTAGATGTGTTTCCTGGAATAAAAGAAGCAGGATTAAAGAAAACAGTGGAATTAAGTGAACTGAGGTATGGGTCAGGTATGAGAAGGGTGCTTGAGCCCACAACTCATTCTGAGGAAGTTAGCATTCTGCATGTCAGTGAATAGCTGTGAAGAGGAAATTATTAGCTAAAGGAAATGAGGAACTTAAATAGTACCTTTTGTTCATGGGTATATTCAGCTCTGTATCTTATTAATTTTCTTTTTACAGAGTAGGAGAAGTAGATGGCTGGGGAGAATTTTGAAAAAAATTCCAGTTTACCAAGAAGATAACACATGGCAAAAGCTTCATGTCCAGATCTGTTTTTTCCTCTCCTTTGGCTTTGTTCAGATTTGGATATGCTTTTTTTTTTAAACCAGAATCTGAGCTGCAGCTCTTTGGTTTTGGCAGCTGTTGTAACTTGTAACTGATTGTGTGGAGTGTGTGCTCCATTCCCCAGTTATGAGGCAGAAGGAACCCCGATGCTTCTGCTCCTGTGGTTTAATTGCCAGCAAAGTACTGGGCAGAGAGGGGTCCAAATGATGTTAAAAATTCCTTAATGAATGTTATTCATCAAGATGGTTTTGGTATCTCTTTCATAGTTTATGTTTAAGCAGGTTGTGTAACAACTGCATGCCCGAAAGGGGACATTGTGTGACTGTTGATTTGCTCCCTAGCAGTACTACTGGCAAAGCTGTAAGTAGAGCTGTGGTTAGAGCTATCTCTGTCTCCTTGCACATTTCACTCGAATGACTTTGTGGCTAATTCTGCTGGAGCCTTAAGGAACTTACCAAATGCACGTCATAGATGAGGAGTTGACTTACAGCTAAGATGGTAACTAAGAATATAGCAAGTATTTAGATGAGAAGCAAGACTCAGACCTAGCCGAAATTCATGATGCTTGAAAAAGCATAGGCAAGAAACAGGGAAGAGTGGTTGTAAGAAGCGAGACTACCTGGAAGTTACCCTGTAGATTTCATAGGCAGGCAGCTGTTTGTATGATCTTTGGATAACCAAAAGCTAAATCTATGTGCTTCTTGATAAATGCTCCACTGAAAACCTCTGACTGGAAATGTAACAGTCCTGATGCGTCTCTCTCCCAAGACAGATTTTTTTTTTTTTTTTTTTTTTTTCTTGTCTAATCACAAGATGAAAGAAACTAGAGCAGTAGTAGAGGTCAAAACAGTTGTTTGAGGATTAGGTGCTTGCTCACTTAAATTGCTCCCTTTGAAACACTGTGAGATTTGAGCCCTTGAAGTGCTCCCAATAGCTTATTATTCAGAATGCAACAGCTCTGGAGAAGAAGGTGGGAGATCAGCCTAGAACAGCTGCTACTTTAGGTAAAGACCTTTGCAATATAGGGGATAGTGGATTTGGGATTTGAACCTGAATTTTGTAAACTTGAATGAGGTAGGTGTTCCCCCCTTCCACACCCCACACCCCTGGCCTTTTTGAAGTTTAGGCTGTGAAATATGAAGAAATAACTGACATCTAAGAGTGTTTGCTACCTACAAATCACTTAATTTCTTAGTCATTTTATATGTCTGGGCATCTACCATCACCAACTCCCAGAAGATTCACAAAGGTGAGAAAATGTAATTTTCCCCATTTTACTGCTAGGGAAGGAGTGAAGCAGTTTATTAAAGGTTGCAAATGAGTCAGTGACAGAGCTCTGGTTAGAACTTGCCTACTTCTTTGAGCCTTGGCTTTTGGTCTCCTTGGGCACTGTGTTATATGTGTGTGTGTGTACATGCACGTGGGAAAGGAGAGGCACAGGCTGTTTAGGGTAGGAGATGGAAAGAAACCCATGTAGTAATGCAAGGATGGAAGAGATAACTGAAGTGTGGGCTGGATAACTGACTAATTTGGGATAGGGAGTAGCCTGGAAGACTTAGGATAAACTAATGTAGCATTACAACTTAATAATTTATAGCATTAAGCCAAGATATGTTTTTCTCCAATCCTAAACTGGCATAATAGAATGTAATAAGCTTATAGCTACTCACAGGGGGCTGTCTGGGCTCGACTTAGAATCTTCATGCTAGAGCCTCGTGGTGTGGGCAGGTGTAGGTCCACATACCATGGCTGAACAGAATGACTTATGTAACATAAGTCATGGTACCTTACTTCTATTTTATATAGTAATTTTTGTTTCTTCCTTATCTGATAGTTCATAGATTTCAAGTTTTTGTAGCACCTGGCACTAAACTAGAGAGCGGGCCTGCTACCCTGCATTTCTGCAATGACATTCTCGTCCTTGTCAAAGACCTTCCTCCTAGTGTCATGGGGCAATGGAAGCTCTCAGATCTGCGTCGGTATGGAGCTGTCCCAAATGGATTCATCTTTGAAGGGGGTACCAGGTGCGGCTTCTGTAAGTACAAATGGAACCTGTCTTCTAAAAGTCATTTGAAACCTTTTGTAGAAATGTAAATGCTAGCCTCATTCAAAGTGGAGGTTGCAGAACTGGCTGTGCTGCTTTGTCATACAGGCAGCCTCATATCAGAGGGTCTGTTCTACTGAGTAGATTTCTGCAGGCTTCAACCCTGGTGTTCAGTAAGAATGTGACTATGTGGAGTCCTGACTGAACATTGCCCTGTGGCTCTCCAGAAGATATTTACTCAACTGTTGCTATAGGACACAGAGCAAAAAATAAAGGAATGAAATTTTATGGCTTGTGTCATGCAAGAGATAAGTCAAAATGGTTTAATATTCAGATTATTAAATTATGATTAATTATTTTGTTGTTTGCGGAGGGGAAAATGATATGGAGCTCTGAAGTTACAGGCGACATCAAGGCTCTCATAGTGTAAATGCTAATGTCTAAATCCCATACAGGACTTCTAGCTCCTAAAAGTTAGGAACTTCTGTCTGTTCCTTTCCCTGTTAGTAGATTTGTCACTTTCTGGGACCATGAGATGTATAGAGTCACAATGAAAGCAAGCAAGCTGAAGCTAGTTGCTGTAGCCTAGTAGCTAAGATACACCTTTAGATGGGGAGAAATCTCTTGTTCCACTGTCCAGTTTAGGACTTCTCACATTCTCACTTCAGATAAAATGCAAAGCTCCTATGCAAGAGCTGAAAAGGAAAGATAATTAATGCACTGGTATAGTATCATATACATCATTAGAAAACATAAGGTTTTAACTTCACAAGCAGCGTTTGAAGCCATGCTGAATTGATGACCTGTGAGTGCAAGTGGGTATGCAGATTGCCAGTTTGGATGTGAAGTTGTTTGACTTGCATACTGAAATGTGAAAATAATGGATTTCTTCAATTACCAAACTGAAAAAACCAGAAGGTTTCCCAGCTGATCCAAATTCAAAGATGATATTCCTTGGGACTTGTGGCAAAATTTGGGGAGGAAGGGGAAAGAGATTATTTTGACTGTTTAGTGAGGGATTTTTGTTTTGTCTATTGAAAATTACAAAGCTGAGTTACAAAGCTGGTAAGTATGGACTCAACCGTTATATTCTGATTCCTGATTTAAGACACTTGTTTTCAATGTGGAAGATTCTGGTTAAAATCTTTCTCTTCCTAATTCAGTGGTTGGGGTTAAAGAAGGGTTTTCGCCATCTGAAGGAATGGGTTATAGGTACAGCCTGTGTGGAAACAAATCCATTTTCTTTTAAGGTTATTCTGTTTTAGTTAAAAACTAGTATGTGAACACAAGTGTTTTGTTTCCTATTGGTGTGGTTTAGACTGTGAGCTAGGTAACTGGTTATAGAGTATAAGACGGAGTCAGCACAGTCACCTTTTTCCCCTCTCTTGTAAATAGTGCAATTGACGCAGGCTAAGCTTGAATCTGCAGCTTAGTGTAGGTCTGCCAACACCTGCAGTTTTGGTTTGAACAGCTTTTTTTTCCATGCAGGATAAAGCAATCGTTCATTCCTGTCTCTGTGTGCTACTACCACTTTAAATGCAAGCTGGACTTCTAATAAATGTGTACTACTAAGCTGACATAATTTGGGTCTGCTTTTTGAATTATTAACTGAAAATAGAAAACTTAATTTTCAACTATACGCTTCAGAATGCATACAGGGAGAGAATTTCCCAAAGTTGAACCACAGTGTGTTTTTTCCCTTTTAAAAAGCTGCTGTTCTTTCTGGAAAGCTTGTGTAGAGTACTAGTCTTTGAACTAATGAAATCTGAAATAATTTAACTATGGAAAACTTATATTTAAAAAAAAAATATAGGGAGAAATCTAAATATAGCATCTCCACAGGCACTCTTTTGAGGTCACGTAACTTCCAAGTATTCAGCAACAAGGCACTTAAGATATAAGCATAGAGAATGAAGGTATGTTTCAGTAGGATCTAGCTAACATACTCCGTCCTAAATTGTGTTTAATAAAACTTGTCTGCTTCATTTTGTTTTGAAATGAAATGTATCTATATTATTGACTATATACTGTTATGATCTGTATTTACGACTGGAATGGAATATATTAGACTACCAGTATATCACCCTACAGTTCTATGTATTCCTCATGTTATGTTGTTAGATATATACTTCCCCAAATAAAATCAGACCAGTAAGTAATATGAACTGTTTTTATGGGATATAAAAAATGTTCAGTAGCCCACATGGTGAATATAGACCACCTCATTTTGTGCATTACACTTTCATTACAGTGTCTAGGGAATAACAGTTTCAGTCTTTTTATTCTTAATTAGGTTTCATACTAATTGCTAATGTATGTTATAACATTACTAATATACTAGGAACTTTCATTTACTGTTAATTGATTTGAAAGAAAATGTTATGCTTTAATATATGGAATATCAGCAGTTCACACTAATGCTCAAATTTTGAAAGCTAGCAAGAAAATGAACAAAAATATTAATCTGAAATGACTTTGTCAATTTTTCCTTAGTAGTTTGGTAGTACAAATGAATGGTTTAATTTATTTCGAAAGACTAGGGTGCTTTAGTATAGAGAATTTGCTGTAGCAGTTGTGTTATTAAAGTGTTGATGAGACACTGCTGATCTGGTTATGCAGCAGCGTTATAGAATGCTAATTATTAAGTTTCTACAATATAGTAAGAAGCTAATTTTTTCAGACTGATATCAGAAAGAAACTTCGAGTTTGGATGTCACAAATGCCTAAATATCACAGAATGCTTGAGGTTGGGAGGGATTTCTGGAGGTTACCTTGTCCAACTCCCGTGTTCAAAGTAGGGTCAGCTACAGCAGTTTTCCCAGGACCATATCCAGTCAGGTTTTGAATATTCCCAAGAATGGCACTCCACAACCTCTGTGAGCAGCTTCTTCCCATATTCTGGTGTATCAGCTGCTCCTCACGATTTTGTATCTTCTGCAAGCTTGCTGAGGGTACACTCTGTCCAGTCATCCAGGTCATTAATGAAGATTTTAAACAGCATTAGCCCCAGTGTTGACCACTTGTGTACACCAGTAGTGACTGGCCTCCAGCTGGACTTTGTGCTGCCGATCATAACCCTTTCAGCCTGGCAGTTCAGCCAGTTTTCAGTCTACCTCACTGTTCACTAATCTAGTCTGTACTTGATCAGTTTGTCAATGAATATATTATAGGAGCTGGTGCTGAAATCCTTGCTAAAGTCAAAGCAAACAGTATCTACTGCTTCATCTACCAAGCCAGTCATTTTATCAAAGACTATCAGGTTGTTTAGGCATTATTTCCTTTCTGTAAATCTACACTGACTACTCTCAGTCAGCACCTTGGAAATGGCTTCTAGGATTATTTGTGGTGTCACCTTCCCTGGTCTGTGGTTCCCAGAATCCTCCTTCTTGTCCTTCTTGAAGATAAAAGTGACGACTGCTTCCCCCTGTCCCTGTTCCTCCCCCTCCTCCCACAACCTCAGGCATGCTGTTCCACCACCCAGTCTCCATGACCTTTCAAAGATAATAACGAGTGTCCTTGCAATGACACTAACCAACTCCCTCAGCACCTGTGAATGCATCCCATAAGGCCCCATGGGCTTGAGTGTGTTCAATTTATTTAAATGTTCCTTAACCTGGTCCTCTTCCAGCACGGGAAAGTTGTTGTTTTTCTAGATTTTTTTCCCACAAGTCTCAAGGGCCTGGGATTCCTGATGAGGAAATTGAATCTTGTCAGTAAAGACCAAGGTGAAGAAAATCTTGACTACCTCAGCCTTTTTCATGTCCTTTGTCAACAGGTCCACCATTTCATTCAGCAGTAGGCTGAAGTTTTCCCTAGTTTTCCTTTTGCTACTGATATACTTGCAGAAGCCCTTCTTATTGCCTTTCACATCCCTCCCCAGATTCAAGTTCAGGTAGAGTTAGGCTTTCCTAACCCTATTCCTGTGTGCTTTTACAGTGTGTCTGTATTCCTCCTGTGTCATCTTGGTCACCCTACTTCTACCCAATGTATGCTTTCTTTTTATGTTTGAATTTTGTATGCAGTCCCATGTTCATCCATGCAGGCTTTCCTGCCACATTTGCTTGACTGAAACTTGCAGGAGGTGATCCTTGAAAATCAGCCAGCTCTCCTGGATCCTAGGACTCACCAAGACTGTATCACATGGGATTCTTCCAAGTAAATTCATGAACAGGCCAAAATCTGCTCCTGCAGACTGATTCTAGGAAGTGGGAGTGAAGATCTTATAGGTCCCTAGGTAAGCAGTTAAAAAAAACAAAACAGGAATCTTTTTCCAAGTGTGTTGCCGAACTGGAGAGGACACTCTAAAACACTACCAGAAAAGATGAAATGGTGGTAGTGTTACTCTTCGTGTCTTTTCTGGTTGCCATACTTCTATGGAGTGGGAAACTTGGGTTCCTGGCCTCCTTCAGCTTGCAGGGCTTCAAATCTTTACTTTCCTCCTGAGGAGTGGTTGGTGCCCACAGAAAAACAGCCCACTACAAGGCCTGAAAGTTGCCTCACTGTGTAACCAGGCATGCAAATACCACTGTGATCAGAAGAGAAAAACGGATTATGTGTCTGTAGCCTTGAGACTTAGAGCACAACTGCCGGGACAGACCCTAGATGCTGGCCACTGCTCCTAAGCTTAAATATTTAGTTCCCAAACTTAGACCTTAGTTGTCTAAGAAAGCCCAGAAATAATGAGGTGTATAAATAGTCCTTCATTTATGTTCTTTAGTTAGATTGTGATGTTTCTTCTGTAACTTGTTCCAGATTTGATGCAATTGCTGTGCTCCAAGAATTTAAACTGACTTGGGCTTAATGAGTGTTGCTGTACCTTATCTCCGCATTGCAGAAAACCTAAATGGTTGAATCCATAGGCTAGGGTGTCGGATGCATAAGGAATGTGTAGTATGAGATATGGATGGATGACACAAATGTGAAACTGTAGGTGATGGAGCTTCAAGCATCTGAATTACTTATGTTATGCTTCCCCCCCACCCCCTTAAATTTACACTAATTTCTGGTGCAAAATGATACAGGTGTAAAAAGGAACAAATATGATCCCTTATCTTTCAAGGGCAACTTTTCTGGTTCCAGGAAGATATTCTGCATTTCTTGATATACCATTAATTAAAATGGCCTTTGAAGTTGTGGTGAGGCATACACAAATAAAGAATCTGACTTCTGAATGACTGTCAACTGTTTCTGAAGGTCCAGCACTGTTTTGAACACTGTTGTTGTCATGACTCTAATCCTTTAAAAAGAATCAAAGTGTGATTAGGCTTAAACTGTGGTCGTGAGTTTTGTAGATCCTTTTATATCTATGACCTTTTTAATCTTTTTAAGATTTCCAACCTAAATTTATGTGTTCTTTTATCCTAGATTGTTGTTGTACCAACATTGTTTTTTAGTGTAATATTCTCTCTCTCTCTCCATGATGCTTACCTCCATAAATATTTATAGACCATTTATTTATGCTCTCTGTCATTTTTGCTATGTTAAACTCAGCTGTTTATCTTCCGGTAAGATACAGGAGGTCATCAGTAGCTATCCTGTATACCTGTTTTTTAAGTATGAATTGATTTTTGGTTTTTTTTCTGTTGTTATAGGCAACCAGAATTAATAACAGGTACTTTGGAAAGGGTCCCACTACATTGTTGAGCGTTATATTAATGTTGTGGGCTTTTTCTAAAAGTAAGTCTTGATAGCTGAGAACCTTCAGTTGCCATGAAAGGGTGTTTTTGCTTCTTCCCCACATGTGTTCATTCAAAGGGAAGAACAGCATATTCATTTTGGTACAAAATAGCGTGCCATGGTTGGAAACTCTTTACATACTGAGTTCAAGCTTATCTTGTTAAAGGAGCTGTTGCCCTTAACTGAGCACTTAGACATATGTGCAAGCACAAAAACATTTAAGTATGTTTAAACATTTAATACGGCCACTAGAAGAAAATGCTTTTGTAAATGGGACCTAAATAAAAATATAAGTCTGGTTATTCTTAATAGAAAAGTGTTGGTAAAGGGAAAGACCGTCTTTCTTCAGCTATCTGATTCTTTTACCTCATTCCTCTGAAATTCTTGAGGAACAGGACAAACAAGTAGTGTTCAGGAAAAAAAACCCTGATATGTTATTACATAAAGTGATTTAATCCCTAAATGAAAGCACTCTCCATTACCCTGTTGTAGAAACATCAAATAATATTATGCAGACTCTATTATTAATGTTACTTTTCTATAGGTTAAACCATATCTTTGCTCACATTTTTCCTGTGAAGCTCTGAATGCAGACGATTAGTGAGTTTAAGTTTTAAATACCACTGTAATAAATACCTTACTAACAGGAACTGATGAGCTTGTGGTTAGATTACCTTTCCTCTCCGTTAAAAAAAACCATGAAGGCCCAAACACAAGGAGAGCTTACTTTTTCATATTTCTCTGGTAGAACTGAGGTCTAAAAGGATGTGACTGTTACAGCTTTCTGTTCCTTGCTTCCTCATAAAATTTTTTGTAAATATAAAATAATTAAATTATGTTTTTGAATTAGTTGTGCAGTACAGGTTTTGTTCAACTCTGAAGGCTTTTGTGCTCAATCCAATTAGAGGGAAACCATCTGAGATAATGCTGAGATTTCGAACATTAAATCTAGGTGCATTTTTCAAGACAGTTAATACTAATTTATTCTTAAATAGGAACAATCATTTACATCTGAACTTCTCTTGCTCTTAAGATCACAATTGTACTGCTAGAGATAAGAAAATTATTTCTTCTGCTTTTGACAACTGCAAATAAGTTAATCTCTGGGGCAAAATTTGGCTCCCCTGCCCCAGCGTCTCTGTACTGAAGCTCAATCACACAAATCATTTGCAAAAAAAACCCCAGGCATTGGGGCCTAGGACTCAATTGAGAGGTTTACTTACAGGAACAGGCTGGAAAAGAGGAGCCTCTTGCTTTCTGAAGTTGCTAGCTCAATTAGCGTGCACTGATTAAAATGATCAGTTGCCAGGAGAATCTGGACTTGGAGGTCAGTGTGAAAAAATTCAAGTAGGGTAATAAAAGGGCATGTTAAGGCTGTGAGAATTCAGGCTCTCCAATGTTCAAGTACTTCAGGATTAGCTTCCAGAGCCTGGTTTGAATCTGCCTCATGTTTTCTTACAGCATCTCCTGGAAGAGAGCAGCTTGTAGGATGCTTGAAGCCCTTTGAAAGAACAAATGATACTGCTGCTGCTAATTGCAGGATAAGCAGGAGTATTTCTGTGATCGTTTTGATGCAATTAGGTGCTTCTTTCTGTATGTCTCTTCTGCAAGTGGTTTTTAAAAATCGTTATGAAATAGTGGAAATGGCTACCAGCATATCTGGAAGGGCCAAAGGAGGAGAGGATGAGCCCTATTATAAATGGGTATTTATTTGAAAATTAGAAGTAGTAGAGGTAGTAGAACTGGGACAATGCTGGGAATTTCTTGGAAGATTCTGGATTGCATAGGTTAAAACTTCTGTTTATGTACAGATACTGTTCTTTTGCTGCCTCCTGCTTAGGCCTGCTGCAGACTACATTCTGACCTTCTTTTTAGTAGTCATGCCAATGTCTTAGTTGCCAATAATAGGAGCACCAGATGTCATTTTACCAGGGAGAAGAGCAGCCTGAGCCATGCAGCCTGAGGTACCTTATAAAGGGGGTTGCTCAAGGCCAGGATTGAGACATATTGGTTGGACAACATGATGATTGCCATGAACTGAACTGCCGTGGTTTGTACCTGTCCTGTAGCTAAAAGACTTCAGGCTCTAGCATTGTCTATTACTACCTGTTAGGAATAATAATTGATGGGAAGGGACTGACTCTTCCTCCCTGCTTTCACACACGGTGCAGAGATTTAAGTAATTTTTGGTTGTTGTGCATTTTGAAGATGTGTTTGCCCATGGGTTTACTTTTTTTATGATGAATTAAAATAAAACATTAGCAAGATTTAATAATACTTGGAAGTTCTATGAAATTGGCAACTTCTCTTGAACATTTGGGAGACTGTACAATGCTTTACTGCTAACTGCCACAGAGGACTGGCTTAGTGTTTCAGCCTTGTGCAAGTGGTTGCAGGCTGCTTTTCACCAAGTCTCTTACCCTGTGGAGAGAGTGAGTGAGTGAGCGAGCTCTTCAGTCTAGTAAACAGCTGCATGGTATTACAGTGATGCATACCACATATTCCTCGGCTTCCAAATGCTTGTGCACCGAATCTGTTCCAACACATGACTGAGAAGTGTAATTTCTAGTAGTGAATTTCTCAGCTTTCTCAAGAAAGCAGAAAAGAAATGTAATTGCTGGCTCTTATGTATGCTTTTAAAACATAACTTAGTTAAGCCTTACCTATTCATTCATCTCACCCGATGTCTTTTGCTAGGACCCCTAGACTTCTTCCTTCCCTTGCAATCTAGTTCTTCCTAGCAAAAGAAGAAAGAAAACATTTCCTGTGAGAGTCGATCAGTGATTACAGTGATCATGTAAACAGTAGAATCTACAAAGAAATGTTTTACACATATGTGTATATTGGATTCATATCTACGTGCGCATGTGTGTACACTGTTTGCATTAGTTATATAAGGGCCGTCACATTTGGTTTTGGGATTTACAAGTGTGTGATAGTTCTTTGCAGAAATCATCCTTTGAGTTAAGCAACCAGCTTGCATGCACACATTTACTTTTTTGTTTCCATTAAAATCAAAGGCTTGTAGAGCCTCTTAGGAGTTTAACACTCTTGACAATAGCGATAAAAGAACAAAGTGGTCCAGATGTACTCTTTATGTACAGAAATATTTGAGGAATCTTCTTTCCCTGAATGGCAACATGGGTGTGTATGATTCTGCTGAATTATCAAGCCACATAATATATCACTGTGCTTGAGATATCAATGTCCTCTGTTATGTTGTCTCTGTATCATGCTTGCTTATTGTGCACGGGATGGGAATGTCATGTGCTCAGAGTCCAGCAAAGCCTTGTGCTGCCCTGCTCCCTCAAGAAAGGCATGGCTTCTGACATTGGTGTGATTCATGGGGGAAGAGTCATATCATCTAAGATTAGGCAAACTGATTTCCCTAGACTCCCTCTACTCTATGGGGGGAAGGAGAAGGCAGCTCAAAGGAAGAGCTGAATTTCAAATCATTCCTGAATACATACTTTGCACCCAGCTTTTTCTAATACAGCATTCTCTGACTCTTTGAAATCTCTTGGGGAGGGGAAATGGGACAAGACTGTGAGTGAGTCACCACCAGAAACTTTCATACCTGTCAGACTGCGTGATTAGTGTTGTAATCTCCTAGATGGTCTTTGATTCTGAAGCCAGGGTGTGTATATGTGCCATGAGGAAACATGTCACAAACATCTTTTTAAAAAACAGTAATACAAAACAGCACCACAGAAGTGTGGAGTTAAGTAGGCTTTACTCTGGTTTGTGTTTCATGAGCTAGTGTGTGTCCATCTTCTCTGTTGCTTAAACATAGCTTAGTGTTTTAATATTTCTCTATCCTATGTCTCAAGTAATATATTTGAGGCCTTGTACTCTAGAAATGATTGGCAAGCCAGCCCTTAAGTATAAATTTAACTTCTACCAGTAAGTGAATTCTAATTCCAGTTGAATTTATAGCAGTTCACCAAATGAAATAAACTGTACCAAAAACAGGATTTCTGTTACTGTGGTTGAAGAAGTTTTGATCAGTGAGATCTGAAGAGGAACAAATGTGGTGGAGTGACAAATCAAGTTACAAAGATGCTGCTAACAATGTTGTCTTGAATAGATTTAAGCAGAGCAGGCAGAGACTTAGATGTGATGTAAATTGAGAATGACAAAAGTGTGTGGACCAGAATATGCTTTTCCTAGAGTGATCAGTTTACTGCTTGCTGGCTATATCTAATTTACTAAAATAGTTAATTTGGTTTGCGGTCCACCCTTTATTATCCCCTTTGTTTGAATCCCATAGCCCTTTGTCAAGCAGTCAAAAGTGGATCCATTGCGTGAAACATGAATGTCCGGTTGGATATGACAGGGCATATGTGTGGAAAGTGGTGGTGATGCAGGCATTCTGGTCAAGATCAGCTCTGCTGCTTTAAGTAAAATTGGCAAAAATACACATCCAACTCAGAATTGGCTAGAGACATGCAGAAGTCAAACTTATGTCCAGATTAGGGTCCCATGTTCCTAGGAAAGTAATATGCAGCCCCCTACTGCAGGTCTAAGATTTGTTATTGTGGTTTATCTAATGTGCATGGCTCTGGTGAACTGGCAGCACTTCTTCAAGGCCTATATATTAATTTAATCTCCTTTTATGTCTGGTTACTCTATTTTTTTTTTTTTTTTCCTGAAGTCACTGGTTACTGGGGTGGTCTTTTTGCCTGATGTTTTAAGATCATAGTTTTGTTTTTTTTTTTTTTTCCTGATGTGAGTAATATTTGGACTGATAATTCTCAAATAAAATGTTCTGTGGAGTACTTCTGGTCTTGTGTGTTGTCCATGCAGCCATATATCATACAGCTTAGAAGTTGTTTGTTTATTTAGTGATTCTCATTCTAATTTTGCTTGGGGCTATTCTTAATGAATGGAAAGCAAAATATCAGAATAGAGCAAAGGGTAAAGATCTAATGACAACCTATGGAGTTGTGTTACGTTCTGTTAATAATAGACACATAGGACTTAGTCTAGGAAAATTTATACTATAATCTAGCAATATAACCAAATCCTAATTCATTGGGATATAAAAAGCTGCTCTTGGTTAAAATTGGGTAGAAGTAGAATTAACTTGGTTCATTTTGATGAAGACATTTTCAGCATCCCTGCCACTTGCATAGCTAAGATTTGATCTACAAAATTTTAGGGGTAAATAAGAATAAAAGACCCAGACAGCTGTTGAGAATATGGCTTGTATTTGGGCATTGTTCTAAGTGCCTGAATCTCAGGGAATTAGCATAAATGATGAGGCAGCTATTGAATTTATGTGTATGTTTGTGATATAGTGTGTGTGTGCTGACCTGAATTTTTTCTTTTTATTTTTCTCTGGAGAACATGTCTTGTTGATTTCTTTTTGTGGCTTGCTAGTACTCCTTTGATTGCTATGTTATAAATAGCTTCAGCTAAATATATTTCTGATGTATCCAGGTGAAAAACTCATATTTATGTTGTGCTTTCTTGCAGGGGCTGGTGTTTTTTTCCTTTCTTGTGCTGAAGGAGAGCAGATCAGCTTTCTGTTTGACTGTATCGTCCGTGGCATCTCCCCGACGAAAGGCCCTTTTGGTTTGCGTCCAGTCCTACCAGGTTAATATAGGAAGTATAGAGTAACTGAGCAAAGTAGGAACTTGTCATGTCTAGCACTTATTGCTGTGACTGTAAGAACAGCTTGCAGACACTAAGGGTGTAGAAAGTGCAAAGTGGTTTTCATTCTGAAATGTCACAGTACAGATTTATCAGTTGAATGTACCCAGTTTCCCTCTGCTGCTCTGGCTCATTCATATTTCTGGTGATATTGCTAACTTTAGCCTTCTCTTATTTAACAGTACTAAAATGTGGTAATTTGAATTGAAAGGAACCCTAACCTTTAGTTTTAAACTTACACAGTTCAACTTGGATCCATGTCTGCATTACTATTTTGGTAGTTTAATGGAAAACTAACTTCTGGGGCATTTTGAGTTCATCCAAAACACTTAGAACTAAGTCTTGCCAAACAGCAAGCTTTGTTAGACCTCCACACTATACTTCAGTTTTGCAGCTTGAGCTTCTTTTCTGGTGTGCAAGGATTAAATTCCTTTTCCTATTTCATGGTAAATGCTGCATGCACTGTAATGTTCAGAGATGAAATTAGGTGCCATCATAGTAAGCCCTGTTGCCTTTTGACTTTAGCAGATGAAGAAATACAATATTGAGTTGAAAGGACTGTGTGAAACAGGGCAAGAGTGTGGAAATGAGATTGCAGGAAAATATCTGTGAATTGTCAGTGGGATATAGTGGGAATAGGTTGCAAGAATGATGAAGAATGAGGCGGGATTTGTGGGAAATACAGATCAGTTTCTGTTTAAGTGTTATGTAGTTAATAGGCGTTTGACAGGGTTTTATTGCCATTATAAGATTAAGATAATTGCAGGAAGGAAATGTGATAGAAAAGATTAGAACTGAATGCGAAACTAGTGAAAATAAATTATGAAAAGTTAGTTAAGGTAAATGCAGTAGACACAAGGCTCAGTTTATCTCTTCTTTTCTGTAACACTGAAGTAAATAAAATAATCAAGCAGACTAGTGGGCACTAAAACCTCATTCTTCTTATAAGATGATCTGTATTTGCATTCAACTAAGTGGAGTGTTAAAAAAAATCCCAAACAACAAAAAACCAAGAGAAACTCAAAAACCAGTACCAATACTTAAAGCTTTTCTATTGAACGCATATTTTCTGCATAACTAAAACTGTATTACACATACACAACTCCTAAATCTTTCATTTAACAAAAATTTCTGTCCAGAAAAATTAAGTCTACAAGTAACTATTCTGTTGTCTTTTTGAAAAATAATTGTTTTGGTGTTTTTTTTTTTTTTTTTTTTTAGTTGTAATTTTAAAT
>JAVJGG010000054.1:37783653-37794038 GCA_035590195.1 Aviceda cuculoides | reverse complement strand
GGTGCTTAGGTGCTGGCTGGGTTTAAACCATGACAAACTCTTACAGATATTTGGTATAATCCCTGCAAGTCTTGGACGCTTAGAATTATAACTTATTATGTAGCATTTCTCCAGGATGTGCTTGAAGGCAGATTGTCCCATACATTTTCTGATCAGCTTTTTCCCTTCCTGTAGTAGAAGATAAAACATAAGAACATAAGAATATCTAACGTTCTTATCTAACATAAGAATATGTCTTCTTTTTCTTTCCTTGTTCTTATGTATTTTCCATGTTTCTTTTTTTTTGTTTATTTACTGTCTGTTTCTTTTTAAAGATCCAAGTACAAATCCAGCCTATTCAGAAGAAAGATTGGCTCATGAAGCTTTGCAATTAGAAAAGCGCTTGAGCTTGCTGTCCCATACAAGTCGCCAGGGCAGTGGAGGTAAGAAATATCTGTAAGTAAATAAAAATAAGTGGTATTCCTTCCTTCGCAGGCTTTAGAAATGAGCATATGTGTATAATTATAAGATGCTGAGCTTAAAAGAAAAATAATAGAGAAACGGTCAAGATATTTGATTTGGCTGCTGTTGCTTGTGGGGCAGCTCTTCAACAGCATTGTCTAAAGCCCATTAACAGATTGCAGTTTTTCAACTGAGCAGGGTGAGTTTGGGATCAAACACTATTAACATAGGAAAATCCTTTAGTATGCTGAATCCTACTGAATTTGTGCATGTGCAACTTCAAAAGAACTGTCTGTGTCAAGTTTGATATCTCCTTAAATACTTGGCTCACTCCAGCCTGTGAGATGGACTGACTTATACAGTTCACAAACCAGGCTTACAGCAGATTTTTGTAGTAAAACCTAGGACTCTGGTGCTTTGGTTGTAAGTGTTATTATTCTTGCTCTTTGTGGTGCTATCTGTACATGTCCCGTCTGGAGTTCTCTATGTATCAAAGTAGAATTGGTGTCTAGCACTGGATTTGTAAAAGGGCCTATGCCCTGAACTGACGTTTGAATTATTTAATAACAGAAGTTAGATACTCAAAACATCTGCTTTGCTCTTGGCTCTAAAGCCTAGGAGCCTAAAAATGGCCCTTTGAAGATCCTCAGGTGCTTAATTATGTACTTCTATACATGTCAATGGCTGCTTTAGTCTTGACACTGCTGAGTAATGTGGTCTGTGACTAAATTCCACCAAGACTTCCTGAGGTTTTTCTTGGCTGGCATATAACTACTAGACTTGACTAGATTGGTGGAAAACAAATGCAACTTGATGGAGAAGCATACCTTTTTTTTTTTTTTTTATCCAGTCAGCCTGGTTAGAAAACGTGGTCCAACTTCGTATACATTCTCTGCTTGAGATTACTTAAATTTATGACCTTATTCTCCTGATTCTCCTAAGAATGTTATAATCCTCAGAGAATGAGGAATCCTAGGGTAAGATTTTCATATTCTGTTATTTTTAAGTTTTGTATAGGAAAATTAAATATTTGTGTTTATGGGAAATATAACACCAAGACTGTCCCTGTAGGTTTGATGGGAGAATTTGTTTGCCTGAATCTAGAGATCTAGGTTCTGCCACTGCCTTGGAGAACGTGTAGCTCTACACAGTTAGAGCATTTTCTTCAAGACTGTGGGAGGGCTTCCCTTCCAGAGTTCTAAAGTGCCTAAAATATTTGTCTAAGAGAAGTGATTTCAAATAAATTCAACAATCTTATTTTTAAAATAAAAATAGATGTTTTTGTAAGCAGAATAACTTTTATTTAACAAGTATATTTCTTCTTCTGGGCTTGTTGCTGAGAAATACACTAATGTTTTTGTAATTTGTGCCTTCTATCTAGACAGCTGTATAATTTAATCTCAGTAGTTACACTTACGCAGGGGTCACAAGACAGTGTCATGCTATGGGCACTGGGGAAAAGAAAGAATTAGATTTCATGGGATAAACATTACTATTTTGTGATAGTATATATCAAGAATTACTCCAAGAAGAGCAGAATTGTTTTAAACTTTTCCCTCAACAACTGAGAATAGAAATACCTTAGTAACACCGGAAGCTCAGGTCAGAATTTGCAGTGGACCCTCCCCCTTTCTACCCTATCTGGCAACTTATGCCCAAGGTTTAAAATTAATAAAATTAATAACTACAAAATGATCCAGCTGTCAGCTGGTGTTTTCACATTGGTTTTATTAAGAAGAAAGAAAATAACGTTGTGGACTGTGTGTGTCACTACAAGAAAGTGGTTTGGTTTTTTGATTGGTTGGTTTTGTGTATGTGTTTATGTGATGTTTGTGTTTTGTCCTTATGCCCTTATGGCCCTTTCATGCCAATGTTTAGTTTTTTTTCTTCCGTATTCTGTCTTGGATAACAGTAGTTACCTGTAAAAGTGTCCTTCTTGCAAGTATCAGTGAGGAAAAAAAAATTCTTGCAAAATGTGCATAAATGAATCGTGGAAGATCTTTTTGCATCTAGATATGTAAACATTTTTGTAATAGTAGTATTATCACTTTTTTTGTTACAGTGAGGTGTGGTTGTGTTTTGGTATGGATATGATGGAGAAGTACAGTGTGGGAGAGCTCAGAGGAGAGAACAGGACAGTCAACTTCGATTTTATTTTTGTGGTCTCTTTAACATTCACTTTGATGTCATTCAGATAAGATTTAAATCAAGAAAAAAGTACAAATAAGATAATCATTTGGTTGATTCAGATCAAATAGAAACATGGAAATGTCTTATAGGGCTTTGGGTTACAGTAACAAGATTTTCTTCAGAGCATCCTGAGCTATTCTGAGCATGGAACTTTGTGATTATTCCCTGTGATATAAGATAGGAGTATCTAAAATAAAACCAATTAACTGTACAAAAGTAAAATATGGTTGAAAAGGGTAGAACTTGGTGCATAAACTCTAAAAATTTAGCCCTGAATGCATTATGTTCCACAATGTGGTAGGGTTATAGCAAGGTAACATACTATTTGCATTTTGTTTTTCCCATGGGGTTAGGAATTATTGCAGGAATTCTGGCTTTCTGATAGAAGTTCCCTTTACAAAAAGCACATGGAATCTCAGGGTCCTTTCTGTTTGTACATACTTGCCATGTTTCAGTCTGTTGATTGTGTTTTAAACACAGGTTGATGTGTTTTCTTCTTTTCTAGGAGATGACAGAAGTCTTTCAAGCTCATCTTCGGATACCAGCCACTCAGATGTTAGTGTTGGGAGCAGATTGACAATTTGGCCTGAACAGTCTTCAGCCAGCACTTCTCAAGAGAGTCATGGACTGGCAGCTGCAAAGGGCATTTATCTTGGGGAAGAAAAGACCCTTCCAGAAGGGGCACGTAGCACCACTCAACTGCCTCCAAAGCCCCTCCGATCCAGACAGCTACAGGAAATAGGTCGTCAGAGTTCTTCTGACAGTGGAATAGCTACTGGTAGTCACTCTTCTTACTCGGGAAGCTTCTCTTCCTATGCTGGCAGCTTGGACATTTGCCATGGTGATGAGTTTGGATCATTGCTAAGCTTGCCATTGAACTTTCCATCGGATCAGAATTTATGTACTTGTCCTCACAGTGAGCCCCAGAGAGGTGCAGGATCAGAGTATCAAGTTCCCAGCTCTCTCAGACACATTTATGATATACCCAGGAGTTTGTTACAGGCAGCTTCTAAAGATGTGCAACTGAAGAGTGCAGATTCCACGCTATCCAAGGACCAGGCCCTGTCACCTCAAGGTGCTAGTGACCCAAAACTGCTACTACCACGGAGAGTACCTGAGCACAGCCAGGACAGAGGGAGGCCTTCATCCTTACTTGTAGAAAGCAGCAAGGACTCGAGTGATGAGACGTATGTGGATTTTGTTTCGAGGTGGTCAGACACAAAACCACAAGGACAGGTGTCAGACTCCAAAAGTAGTGAGTTGTCACCACCTAGTGGGGCCTCAGCTGACCCCTATGACACCACATGTAGCCCCCACCTTGGGATGACAAGAGCTCTTTTTTCAGCTTGTCCAATCTGTGGTGGACTAAAGGTAAATACCTAACACTGAGCAGATGCTAACAAGCCTTGCTTAATATAGCATGATTAATTTAAAATGACTTAAGTTGCAGGTCATAAATACTATTGTTTCCTTTATAATTTGAACAAGTAATAACTTTTGTGTAGTTTATGCTGAAGTTGAGAGGCTTAGCACATGGTTTGCTCAAAATCTGTGCCTGATCAAGAAAACACTGAACAATATAGGCCATCAATCATTACTTTTAAATTGGTCAATTTTGGCTTTGGATATGAGTGGCTTACACTGACAGAGACAGAAGCTTTACAGGCACTGAGAGGACTGAATTTGTCATATAACAGTAATCTAGCATGAAGGACATTGATCTCTTTTGCTACTGGTATTTCAAAAGAAGAAAGAAGGGAGGTCAAATAGTATGTGCTGCTCTTAAGGTGACCACAGTGTATCTTTTTATTTTATTGATGTTTTTGTATTCTTTATCATTGTAGTTCGAGCACGTCTTGCACAAGAAGCCAGATTTGTAAAACTTCTTACTGGGGAAAGAGAAGATAGTCAAGTCAGCATGGCAATCCATAGCAGATCAAATAATCCAGTACTATAACTGGCCAGTGACTGATACTTTAGAGGAGGTATATAAAAACTCATTAGTGATCTACTACCAGGACATTGTATTTGCAGAAAAAAATATTTTTGATCACCAGTCACATAAAGACTTAAAACCTAAAGTATGGAGATTCATAGGCCTTTCTAAATGGATTTGCCAGTATCCGTAACTATGACTGATATTGTTATAAATTCTTTTTGAACTCTGCTAAATTCTTGGCTTTTTATGTCAGTAAGCTTTGTACATTAATTGTACATTGCATGAAGAAAATGCAACTGTTTTTACCCATTCTGGAGAAGACTTTTTTTGTGAATGTGTTTGCTAAACTAGAAAAAGGTAAAGCTGCTTGTGTTGGTGAGCTGTTGAAAAGCTGAGAAGGTTAGAGGGAGTGCTCAAATTAGGGAATGTGTGAAGTAGGGATTCAGCAAGAGAGACTTTTGTTTGAGGATATAAATACTGCCACTGAAGTGTGTACATTTTAGTTGAGCATGTGAGATTACATAATTCACTGCTATGATAAGGGTTTTAGCATATAGTAAGTTATGAAAGAAAAATTAAAAGATTATAAACTTGAGGCATTATTTTCTTCTCATGAAGTGTTTCATGCATTTGCATCATTGACTACCTTCACATATCTGAAAACTAGAAAATGTTGTCTGCCTGAGGCACTTGTATAGCCTCCATAACAGCACCTTGGATGTTACTTTGTCATGTACTTGCACCTTTTGGGAGGTAGGGAGACACTGATGTGACAGGCCTTATAAGGTTGTGTCTTCCAAGACTGTCCTGCCAGCCGTCTGCACCAAAGGCCTTCCTAGCCCTCTAGCCTAATTCTGAAAGCTTGGCTGGATGCAAGGGCGTGAGATTCAGCCTCCCACTTCTGTTCTTTCTGCAGTGCAGGCAGCGGCTTCCTGCGTCTGCTGCCTGTAGTTAGAGAGAAGTTGGGAAAAATGCACAGAACTGATTCCTAGAAAGGCTCTGCTTTGGGATCAGAAAGCTCCGAGATGGATTTGTTGTAGGCAGTGAGGAAAGAGTTTAGGATACATTTAGCTCACATGGTCCAAATGTTGCTGGGTGATCTGAATTGTCAGTTTAGAGATTAATTTATCAAAGTTTTTCCTGGATATCTGTGGCAGACAAGAAGCTGAAAATGAGTATTCCATTGTATATCTTCAAAGCTGTTAAAGACTAAATTATGTCAATACTTCTTTAATTGCCTGTTGAGCCCAACAATATACACACCCACATCTTTTATTGCAAAGTGCTGTCACGTTTCATGGTGTTTCTGGTTGCCCTGATAATATCAGATGGCAAGAATGTCAGGGATTGTCAATATTTAAACAAATTTAGCAAGAGAGACACTGGTGCAACCCTCTTACTAACTCTTGTTTTAGCATGCGATACATACGGTTTTTTATTTTGTTTTGTTTTGTTTTTTTTTTCCCCTACCCATTTGTAAGCAGTCAGGAAAGAAGTCTCATTAAATGGAATGATTCATGGGTTTCTTTTTACTTTTGAAAGAAAAATTAACCTTTTGATACATTGTCCCAAACTGTCAAGATGAGTTATTTTAGCAGTATTTAATGTACACCGTCTTCGTCTTTTCTCATGATGAATACAGTGAAAGCACAAATCCATATGCTGTAACTAAAAAATAATTCTTATCTTTGTGCTCTAAACAGAATATGCTTAAGATGCAGTTAGTGCCAGGAGGAGTTGATTTATGGATTAATGAAGACACCAGGTTTTCACATTTATTCAAATTCATGTTCAAAAGTAACTTTAGTGTGCCAGTGTTTGGAGTTCCTTTGCAATTTCAAGTTAAGCTGTTAATTAAATTGTGTTGAGGGTTTTTAAATGCCTACTATTGAAAGTGAGTGACCTAAGTAGAAGAGAGTCTACAGCAGTAATAAAGGATATAAGCATTGGTTTTTCTGCCCTGTATGTAAACTTTGGCAAATCGAGGTTAGATTTGGACATCTTGTCTGTGTATATTGGGAGTTCAGCATATGAAGAGTTGGAGACAGTTTGCAGGATGAAGACATGCATATGTGGAAGGCATGGTGGTGTTCATGATTGGGATTGACTTGGTTAAGAACCAGCTGCTCCACTAATGACAAAGATGATGATGAACGTAGGGAGAACATGCACTGGGAAAGTGCCAAGTTTCAAACAGAAAATAGGGCAAGGAAGCCTTTCTGCTTCACTCTGGATGAAGAATAGAACCAGCATGAAGAAAGTCACTAAATATTGCTTCTATTTTTCCTGTATTGTATTTCGTATTAGACATTGGGGATTAATAAGCAAGCATGCAGGGTGTTTTGCTTTCTGTTGTATGTTATTATAGTGTGCTCAAGATGTCCTTCTCTACAAACTTCACAAGGTGTGCCTTTGCTATGTAATTTTTGCCTAGGTGATTTCAGTGCTGTAGATGATTGCAGAGATGAATTCTTTGTGTATTGTAAGTATATTTTAAGCTTGGAATGCTGGATTGTTATGGGATTTCTGAATAAGCAGTAGAGATTTATTATTAGACTTTACTACATTTTCAGCTACTTAGCTAATACTAATTTGATGAATAGAATTTCACTGTACGCTTGTTGCTCTGTAACTTCATTTGATGCTATAGTTCGAGAAATGATGTCAACCTTTTTTATAGGGTTTTTTTTACACCACCATTGTTTGTAAATTTTATTAGAAGTTTGAAAAATAAAATTATTTTCCAACTGTTTTTGTCCTTTTCCATCTGACAAGTACTGGTTTTAGTTTTGCTTTGCTTTTTGTCCCCTGACCACCTTATTCTTGCAAGTTGAATTAATATGGAATGATTATGGCTGTCTCTTCACACTACTTAGTTTTCTACTCAAATCGCTGTTGAAAGCTTGAAATATGCGTATTAGTAGGAATGACTTTTATGTATGTCTAGCTCAGCCTAATCTCATATTTATGTCAGTGGGAGTTCTTATGTATGTAGAAATATAGTTTTGATTATTTCTTTGGTAGTTAACTTGCCACTACAGAGGAAAAAAGAAAGTGTCAGTTTGTGTGTGGCTGTTATCATCAATTCTGTATTGGTGTTCAGCCATCTACTTTAGTTGCTCATTTAACAATACCAAAACTTCCTTGGTGACAATGGTCTCAAATTAGGAACCGGTCTACCCAAGTCCTCTGCGAGGTATTTGTACAGTTCCTGCAACCACAGTAACTGTATGCTTCAAACTTTGAGTCTCCCAGCATATCTGTAGTAAATGGAAAGACGGGAGTGCTGTGGTCACGATGCACAAAAGAGGTGAGGGGTTTTGTCAGGTAGCAGGATCCACAGCGCTGAGTGGCTAAGAACCCCTCCCTACACGGTATAGGGAGATCTGGTACCTGCCTTGCGGGGTTGTGGATCTCTGTTTAAGTGGAGAGTTGCTTTGATAAGCTAATGGGAAATTTACCTCTTTTAGTCTGTTCTGTAGAAACTGCTTTATTTTGCATTACAACTGTAAAGGAAGTCATGTGCATGTCTGTACTGTGATCCTTGAGCAGGCACTTTACTCAGTATATTTAATCATGCAGCACCATGTCCCTGCAGGGCTTATTAATCACATGCAGGCTTTTGTGAATGGAGAGTTTCTGGGTAGATCTAGAGCTACTACGAATATCTGTGTTTCCATTGTGGATTGTAGTCTAGGGAGAGACTAAGCCTAGAGAAAAGCAAGGCTAATGTGTCCTCAGACAGAGAAGGGGCTTGAACTCTGAAGAACATCTTGCAATGAAGTCTGTTTTGTGGTCTTGCCTGGACTGGTTTAACCAAGGTCATGAACAGCCTGTAACTAGGTTGGGAATATAGCCTTTGTCTTCCATATCCTGTACAAACCCCTTAACCCTGGATTTAGCTGGTGTGTCTCCTTTCATTGTAGACACTGCTTTTGAAAGTGGTAAAAGAGACGGTCTATATGGTATAAACTTGTGTAGTGAGATTCAAGAAATAGCAGCCGCAGACTACATTGTCACATCCATGTAACTGAGAATGTTTTCAATTTTTTGTCTTTTAATCAGGTACTTTTCTAACGTAGTATTAAAATAGATATTAAAGAAATCACAGTATATTGTTATATACAGGTTTAATGTAGCTATTTTTTTGCTGTTGGAGCCATTACCTTTTTCCCCATGAGACTGAACACCTTACGTGTTTATCCTGTAGTGTGTTTATTTCCCACCTTTCTCTGAAAGTATGGGAACATGATTATTTGTAATTACACGCCTTTTACATCTCATTTCAAAGATTTTTTTTTTTTTTTTTACAGTATTGATGTGTGATGCTGTAACATTTTATGCTTCCTCCCACCTTCAAAAAAGCTACAGGCTGTCTAAATTCTCAGTTGAGAAGGATGCATTTGTAAGCTTCTGCGGCATTGTTTCTACTTATATTTCTGCTCTAATCTCAGAGCTCTGGGCAGTTAGGCAACACACACACCTTCAAAACTTTAACAGGAACAGTTTGCACCTCAGAGGAATCTGGAAGTCAGCCATCAGTATTATTGACCTGAGTGACAGTGTGTTTGTGAGAGTCTTGTATGCTTTGATGACCATTGATTCTGGGTATTATTGGCTTTTGGCATGAATTAGAAAACTTGCATTTGTGCTCTCTTCTTTTAAGATTTAATTCCAATTGTTTTTCTTTAAGTCCTAACTGTGATACATTAACCTGCAGTGAGGTGCATCTTCCATAACATTTATCACCACTAAATGAAGTGACTGGACTGGACCATAATTTGGCAATCTGACACTTTACATACGTTACTGTTGAGATGTTGCTTATCAGCAGTTCACAGGGGAGGGAAGATTTTTTTTTTTTTCTCTCAGTTTACCGCTGTTATTTTGTACAATATAATGTTTCTTGGCAGTAGGCTTCACTCCCAAGTAATCAAGAAGAGACCCAACTTCCTTTTACTTTGTTGTTGCTGGTAAGGGCTCATATAAGTGACATGGTTCTTCCAAAGCTTTGCTTGGAGGAGGTCACTTGGTAGGTATGACTCTGGATTTGAGACAGCACAGTAAAATACAAGACATGCCACCCCTACCAGAACTGTGCGGATCTGACTTGCATTTGGCCCCGTAGTAGGCTGCCTTACCTCTTATCTAAAAAATAATACAGAAGATGCTCTCCATCTATCATGACAGAATCCCCACAGCATTTGTGCTAAGAATAAAGGTTCTAATCTGAATTCCAAATAATAAGAATTAAGCTCTTGGTACTTCCTGGGATCAGGCAGTAGGTGGAATAGATAGCCTGTGGTCTGTAATTGGAAAAACAGTGCCTGCCACAGAAGCACTGGTAAGTGAGTTGACTTTAATAATGTCAAGAGAAGAGAGCATCTTTCCTACATGAGGGAATGTAGACAATGTAGCTCAGTGGTATTCATTCTTCTGTACTAAATAGAAGTGTTGCTGGATTGCTGTTCTGTCAGAGATCCAGTGAAGATATTGATAAACCATGGTATTGACCTTTTATACCCATCAGAATGAACAAATGGGAAAATCTACTTCCTCTCCTAAATACAATCAAGCTGGATAATAGCTTTTATTATTACTACAACTGATAGCTACTTCTTCTTCTGTTGGGAGCAATAGCTTTTCTGAAGACAGAGAAAATGTTTTGAAGGAGGAGGAGTCTGACAAAAGCTGGAAAAAATTACTCTCTTTAGAATGTAGGGTTTGTGGGGGTTGGTTTTTGTTTTTTTTTTTTTTTTTAATCCAGTTGTAAAGAGATTCATCAGATTGCTTGGAATGTGGCCACAATGGGAAA
>JAVJGG010000054.1:37745998-37783553 GCA_035590195.1 Aviceda cuculoides | reverse complement strand
TGAGATTGCTTGGAATGTGGCCACAATGGGAAAATGGAAAGCTTTTTTTCTGTCTTCCTTTTTTTTTTTTTTTATTAAATAGAATCAATTTCTTCCTGGAGAAATTCTACAGAATCCCATGAAGTGTTAGCAGACACTTTCTGTCTTCATTTTCTAAAAGGGAGAAAGTAGAATTCACCTGCAGAGGAAGAAACCACAAAAAGAGGTTAGGAAAGCATGGCTTACATTGAGCCGAACTCAGAGGGAAGCAAATAACTCCAGTGGCAGCCTTGGATTAAGATTCCTAGGTTTGGTTCCCATGTGGTTCATCTCTTTCTGCAAGAGCATAAACAAAGTTGCTTCAAAAAAGCCCTCAGTTCCTTGACTTGCATTTCTGCAAAATGTTTGTAATGTCTACTAACATTATATTTTTAAGATAATGGATTAAAGAATGCTATGCAGAAAATACTCTGTTTTGATTAACAGTCTCTGATAGTGAAGTAATTGCGTGGTTCAGAAGGAATTGGCGAGTATCAGTAGGAGAGCAATCATTTGGACAGGATGTCTGGAGGGTTGACAGCAGCTCACTCTGAGTAGATGAGATGACTGAAAATAGATGCTCAGTGGGGGTGTGACCTTTCCTACCAACCATTTTTGACAGAGCCGCTTAAAGCTGGAAGTATGCAAATTAGAAGGATGAAATGTGTTCCAACAAAATTACACAAACTGTGCTTAAACTTGTCCACAACCTATGACAAGACATGTGAGTGGAATTAGTTTTGGTAATTCAAGATGCCCAATATACTTATTACTTCAAGATATCTATGGAAATACTTTCAGTGTGGCTGGTAATATCCCATATGGACTTGTAATCAGATTAGAGCCTTAAGGTATCAGTTGTGTAGAGGTTGAGATGTAGGCAAATTCTTACTGTTTCTAATATAATTGCACAACCCTATGCCAAGCTGTATTACTTCGTTCAAAAAGAGCAAATTTTTTTTTCTAATATTGGCTTAGTAAAGTTTAATAATACGGTAACAACACCTTCATATGGGTAAAAGGATTTTGGCATTTGTTAGCAAGAAAATGGCAAGTGTGGCAACAAATCCACTGAATAGAAAAATGTTTATTACCTGCTCCACAAAAAACCCACACTGAAACCAATTTGAGGAATGAATCACCGAAGAATATTTATATATTCAGAACAGAATGAATACTTCCCATAGGCAGAAGAGTTAGAAAATGTGGGTAATCCATTCTGGTATAGAAATGCCTGCCAAACAGTATTCAGGATGGACTGTTTTAGATGCCTTGTGATTTTATGTATTGCTTTATTATGCACAGTTGTGAATGCTTCTGCTGAAATGCTAGGGTACTTGTCTACAGAAGAAAAGAAAGGGAATTCCTTGAAAGTCCACGTAGTAGGTGGGACTGCCAAATTTACCTCTCATGCAATTGTACAGTCCTGATGAAAATGTCCTACTGAGGTCAGCAGAAGCCTTTTTGCAGACTTCGGGGGGCTTTCCTCTGACATTCTTAAAAGAAGGGCCACTGAAATCCGTGTAATTAAAACATTTGCTTCATAAGAGAATTGGGCTGCGTGTGAGTTAAAAGAAATAAGATGGATCTTTGATATCTAAGAGAGACAGATCTCAATCCCTGTCCCATAAGTAGAAGAGTGGGGTTGATTGCTCTGGACCTCAGGAAATACAGAAAGGATCCATACTAAACTTTGGTGTTCTTGCCTTGCCTGGCTTAGTCTTGGATGTGTTTTATAAACCTGCATGCTATGCTATAAAGCTAGTTGTCTACTGTAGACTCCTGGCAGGAATTTGTGATGGCAACGTGCAGACGATGGTGTTTTGGGCACCGTTTCACTTTAAACAGGAGAGGAATTGCCCACCCCAGGGTGTGCAAGAGACGTAAGAAGTTTGAGATTTGGACTGATCTAGGAATTTTGTGTTATGGTTTTATTATTGTGTCTCTGACCAGCTTACCCCGGTCCATCTAGTTGTGTAATATCTGTATCTGGATAATGTTTACTTCCCAAGTCTATTGTCAGGACTGATGGGATGGCTTTCCTGCAATACTTTGGATGTGGACAATTCCATCCAAGTGCTAAAGATTGTATTAAATGTGGTTTGGTAAAGATTGTATTAAAATGATGTTTTTCAGGCTGTAGTGAGAGAGACAGAAAGTTGTTTGCCTTTCATGTGAACTGTGGACAGAAAAGGAACTCATTAATAAGAGTTACTAAAGAAGAAATCCACCTGCCAGGATGGAGCAGCTGCTCTACAGTTTTGGTTTTTTTTAAATGCTGGGAAGTCTATCACTAGTTTTTATAACTTCAACAAATAGTTCAAAGCCATTTTCTATTTAATGAAAGATCACAGAGCAGTGGCACTGAATACGTTATTTCAACAGATTTTTTTTTTTTTTTTTTTTTTTAAATTGAGCCCGAAGAATGGTGTCTTTCAAGAACTGTAGAGTTACTGGAAAGAAGTTATTAATGCAGGAACCTTTACACTCAGTGGATTCAGAAAGTCTACAACTGACAGCATGGCAGTTGAAAATCAGTTCTTTCTAAGAATGGGATTAGCCTGAGGGTTGAGCAGTCTTAGCGTTTAGAAAGGAGCAAGATATCAAGAACATGCTTGAGGATATGGCTGAAATTCAAGCCAAGTTGTAACAACAGAGGAAGAAAAGAAAAGCATAATTGTGTTACGTTTTCTTCATACATTCTTTTCTTAAATCCTTATGAAGAGGCATATTGCATCAAATCTAATTTTGCAAATTTTTTTGATGCAATGATTTTTTTTAAATTTTTTTTTTTTAGGTCAAAAGCCATTTTGCCTGAATAGGGATTAGGTAAAACTCTGAGCAATTTCCCAGTAAGAGGTGTGAGAGCAGATGACCACAGGGAATTTCTGGAGCAGTTCAAGCCATCTAAGGATATGCATTTAAATATTTCAGCTAGTCAATTGTCCTGTCTTAAGTAAGTAGATACTTAGTGTTGAGTTTCCTTGGTGCTGGCTAAACTCAGCTTGAAGTGTAGGAACTCTGGGTCAGAACCAAGGTGACAAAATGATACCTTAAAGTTACTGCACCTGACCAACTGAGCAAATCTTTTTACAGTGTAAAAAATGCTCTTTAACCCACTATTTACCAGTTGTACACAATCTTTTCTGTTTTGTTCCTAAATGAGAGTGTGGAGGGAAGGACTTGCTTGAATTCTGGCCATCCTTGCTAGTGCAGTAACATTTTGAATCTTAAAGGGTTACTTGAAAAACTGATTTGCTTCAGGGAGTAATTTTACCCATGGGTGTAGGACAGATGTGTGGGGGAAAATGTTATGTGGAGCCACTGTTGTTTTACCATCCCCTCTCCTTCAGCTCCAGTGAAGTCTGATGCATCAATAGGTTTGTAACAACACATAAGTTTTGTGTGTGTGTAAAAGTTGGGTGGCATGGGGATGTTAAGATCAAAATGATCAAAACAAGTTACTGTTAATGTGATCCATGTGATAAATGACAGCCAGGATGGGGTGAGTGAATACCAGTCTTACGTACAGATTCTAGGCTGGTTAGACTCGATGATCCTGTAGGTCCTTTCCAACCTAAATGGTTCTATGATTCTAAAGTCCCTTCACTGCATACAAGCGCTACTTTTATGTCTTCCTTGGCATTATCTTTTATGTATTTCCATGTTTCCTTTCCTAAAGCAGGGTAGGTGAAAGAAAGCAGTCCTCAAGACTTTCTCTGAAGCAGTTCAGTCCCACACAAGTCCAAAGGGTAGATGGACAAGGGGCTTTAAAGTTCACTTTGTGCTCCTAAGTCTTGTCACATGAGGATTTTGGGCTATTATTCGCAGTATAAACTGCAGCAGCCAGCTGTCAATCAACTGAAATGACTGTTTCAACAGCTGGGAATCAGTGGGACATGAACTCTGGCTGTGTTCCCTCTCCTCTAGCCACATCCTCTGCAGTAGTCTGGATTCTGTGGAATCCTCTGCTAATTCAATGCTGATTGGAAGCAATTTTGAATGTACAAGAAATTTGAGCC
Source organism: Aviceda cuculoides (assembly GCA_035590195.1). Classification (NCBI taxonomy): domain Eukaryota; kingdom Metazoa; phylum Chordata; class Aves; order Accipitriformes; family Accipitridae; genus Aviceda; species Aviceda cuculoides. The sequence continues at coordinate 37,779,513 of JAVJGG010000054.1, read as the reverse complement.
TGGAAAATAGTAAGGAAATATAAACCTTTTCCAGATCTGGTTTATTACAAGGACAGAGAAGTGCTAAGTGGGCTATATCAGGGAGAGTAACTGTATACTTGAATTCTCTGTAGCACGAGGAAAACATTTCCAGATTAAGTTTGCCAATTCTTCTCATTCCTTGAAACACAAAGTCAAGCAGAACACACGTGCTATGGAGATAACCGCTGCAGAAAGCTTTGAAAAACTACAGAAATAATTATACCTAATAATTTGTAGCAATGCTCTCCAATATAGGAGAAGCTTGTGAGCAGCCCCCATGCATAGTTAAGTATCTGTATTCTTTGAAGCTGTGCAGTTTAATTATAGTTTCATTGCCTTTGACAAACCATAATTTCAGTGATGGGCTGGGGATAAAGGAAAACACTTGTCTTAATTTTGCTATTTTGAGCTTTCTCTCCCTTATTTGTCCTTCTAGTTCTGTCCATTTCTTTCTAATAATGATCACTGATAAATAATTTTTTTCTGGGAGAAGTTGAGTAACCTTAGCTGTAAACGTGAGGTTGATAAAGAAGGAAAATGAATGCGAAGATCATATTGCAAGGCTTTCATTTTTATTCTTCATAGGCTCATAATTAAGCCTACTCTAGTTCTCTCTCTGTGTGGAGCAGGATGCACAGGTTATAACAAGGATTCTTTTCTTCGTGTCTTTATGTGGAATGGGCTGGAAGGAAGGAATCAAATAACTAGTCTAATGTAAATTGGCATAGCTCCATCGGCTACAAAACAGGCCCAAGTGTATTTTTAGTGCATGCACAAGCTAAGCTAACACTGTGGAACAACACTCTTTGGGGGAAGTAGAAGGAGGAAAAGACTTTTCTTAGGGCAGTCCCTGGGTGAATGTTTCAAAATGGTAATTACAGCTTAACATAAACTTTCTCCATCTCTAAGAATCTGTAGAGGTAGGTTTAATTTGTCTCTAACATCTGAGATTTTACTTTGCCAGCTTTTGAAATATTTTCACAGTTAAGCCCTTCTTTATTTACTATTTGTCACTGTAACTGTAGAGTTGTAGTTAAACTCATTTGCAAAAAAGAATCCCTTTTCTTCATGGATAGATGACTGGGATTTTAAATCTTGCTGCAAGCAGAAAACTTGAGTAAAAGGGATACTTATGCATTCTTGTGTACTTGGTGGAATTAATTTTCCGTTAATCAGAAACTTTTTGACAAGAACAGTTGTGATAAGTTAGGATAATTCTCAGTGCAGTGGCATAAGATCTATTGTTCACTGAAAAGTGTAAAATGTCTCTTATGCATGTTGGTTGAAGCTCATCCCCTTTCCTCATCAGAGAAGGAATGTCTCAGTGTCAAGAAATGAATGAATTATTGGACCTTTTGTCTTACATGTCACTTCTGGTGTAAATTTGCCATAAATTGCTCCTTTGCTAATCGAGAGAGCAAGGCTATTTGAATCCCTTTGTGAGTAAGTGTGTGCATATGTGTATATGTTAATGATTGTTCTTTTAATTTGAGTCTCTCCAAGCTTCTGGCTAAACAGTGCATTTGTATTGACTTTTAAAATCTTGAAATGGTCTAACGCTCCTACTGCAGCAGAACTCTGTTGTTTCTACTGGGATGTGCTATTCTAAGAAAATGTAGGACACCACCTCCCATTTGTCAAGCCCTGCTGATTTCACAGGTATTTCTGCAGTACTGAGACGCACAGTTAGTCTTGTGAACTTCAAAATATAACCGAAATGGATCATGTGAGGTGTTGGATCCAGTCTACGTGCACTTTGCCTCTCCTGTTTCTTTTACATGCTGAGCAAGAAGGAGATGAGAACACCACACTGCTTATTATCTGCACAGTAGAGTCAAGTCTGTTGTTATTCATACCTGTTTGGGTCCCATCTGAGCCTTATTTTCAGTGGTATGGTAGTTTTGCTGGAGTCTCTGCCTTCCTGGTGCAGAATGAGTGGAGATTAACAGATCTATTGTACAAGGAAGCTCAGACTAGCAAATGTGGGGAAACTGAGTGTATTTTAAATATCAAATATTCTTGTAGTAGTGTAATGCTACCCCCTGTTGGAAATTTGAATGCATGGAATGTAAACCAGAATACATGGAACTGAAGCCTCTTTGACTTCGTGTACATTACTTTGTTTCCATTGGACTTGGCAGGACTTTAGAAGTGCCATTCTCCATTTAAAAAAAAAAAAAAAAAAAAAAAAAGAAAAAGATTTTTTGGTATAAATAGGAAAGATGTTTTCTCCCCAGTTACCAGAACTGAATTAAGTTCAAAATAATCTTCTTTTATGTTAAAATACAGCTGTAGGCACAGATGCCTGCAATTTTACTGTCTTTCTATAAGAATACAAATGTGTAACCTATGTTGATTTTTATTGTTCATAAACATCTATCTATTCATAAAGGCCTTACCACTTCTAAAAGAGAAACCCATCCTGTCTTTTTGCATAACTAAAGCTACTGTATACGCTGTTACTCAGCTGTATCCTGATTAACAGCACTTGTGTTCACCTGTGAAAATGTGAATGGTTAAAGCAATACTGTGCGTGCACTGCTGAACCTTCACCAGCCAGGACAAATGCATGTTTGAACTCTTTTGCTTAAGCATTACACTAGGAGTTTCTGTATGTACCTTAGGAGAGAGGTGGTTTAACTAACCGGAGGCTAGCTGAACAAAGTTCTGAAAAGGGGAAAAAGGGAATGTAATGTTGCTATGAAATCATCTCTAAAAAGTTGACAGCACTATCTTGAATTGGAAAATCTGCTGGGTGTCTTACGCCTAAACTAAAATTTTTTCCTTTTCATAAAACTCCAGAACAGGTCTTCTGCTGCTGCGAACCATGACAGCTCAAATTAGGAGTCAGGGGGAACAATGTAGCTGATTATTATTACCTGGAGGAATTGGCCGTCTTTATTTTGACCCTAAGAATATATGACATGCTGAACTTTCGATTGTATCAGGGGTATCTGCCTTGGATCTTAGACCTCATGGTTGGAGAAAAAGAAGTTATAATTTCTGAGCTGAGTGTATTTGATGGTTTATTTTAATGGCAACTGTGTCAGGAGTCTTTCATGTCCTGAGTGGCAGAATGATTGTTATGAGATACATTTGGTGAAAGATGAGGCAGTGAAGGCTCATGTTAATACATTTTATTATGTATCTAGCATCAATTCGCAGATGTGTTTGTTCAGGCTTCTGTGCTCTGAAATCAGGAGATACTGTGCCCCAGTTGTCAAGTTTGATGAATATACCCTATGATATTTGCATATGGTGTTTTTATTTTGCATGAAGAATTGTTTTTTGTTCCTGCCTTCTAACTCCTGCACCAATGCATGTCTGTCCATGTTTATCAAATACATTGAATTAAAATTGGTCTCAGAGGCAACTTGCTATGTCTGGTCTAGCCATTTCTTCTGGCTGGCTGAATTCCTCAGCCTAGTCCTGGCTCCTGCTATGACAGTCCTCCTGTATCACGAACTGGGAGTGAGATGTGTTCTGATCATGCTCCAGTGTCTTTGTGCTGTGAGGTCTGTCAGGAAGTTTAGATGAGATCATCTGTTCAGCAGTATTCATAATCATTAGTGTCCACCTTTTCATTTGAGTTGCTTATAGAGATCTACAGTATCTCTCTCTGCAGCTTGTCACTGTATCTGTCCTTACAAAACTTCCATGAAATAATGCATTGCTACTACCTGTATAGAAACCAGTGCTTCTGATTTTTACCTGTGGTTAAGTAGGAGAGACTCTCAAATTTATGGAAGTATTTAGTAATCTTGTTTGATCTGGAACGATCATACCAATTTTTTTGAAGAACCATGAGAAACTCAAACCTTATGAAATTAGTTTAAAAAATTGTAAGGCAAACCCAAAATCTGTGTTTGAGGGAGGTGGCAGAGTATCTTTATTTTATTTATGTTTCTTAAGTTGTTGTGGTTTCGAGCATTTCTCTAACCACAGGCTGTCTAGCTGATATTGGGGCAGTTTATGCTGGTTTGGTGTGGTGTGCCTTCAGACTTTGCTATCTACTTGGAGTGAGTGTTATTGCTTTGGGTCAGCTGTACCTGCTCTTGGCTTTGTTTTCTGTCTAGCGTGTATGCAGGCTTGACTTGTAGTAGTGCCTGGAAACAGACACAAACTTCACTGGTGTGTTTGCACCAGGTATTTTGTATGCATTGGATGGTATTGCATAGCTGTTTCCTCTAGAATTCTGTCTGGATACTTTTGTACATAATGAGATATGTATGTGATGTTAAAAGGATGTTATTTAGGTTGAAAAGTTAAACCCCTACTGTTGAGGAATTGACAGATTTACAGTTGCTCATGCCATCTTGATTTTACCCACACATGTGTCCCTCTCGTGCAGTGAATGAGGTAGATGTCCCCTGGAAAAAATGGTATGTGACCACGTAATTGCATTACAGTCCAGTTGTTCAGCACACTCCTAGTGTGACTTTTCGGTATGTAGTAAATCTAGGTCTGTTTTTGAAAAGCAAAAGACAAGAGCAAATCATGTGCCTTGCTGTGTCAGCTTCCCCATGCCCATATATTATCAGTAGCAGAGCTTGAAATTTGACCGTTCAGCATTGCAACCAAGTCTCCTACCATCTGAATTTCAGGGCTGTTGCTGCTAGCTGGCAGCTGGAGATAGCTTTTGTCTCAGGGTGGAGACTGGGCAGCTGGATCCAGGTACTGGCTTTTGTGGTAGCTGTGGCAGAGGACTCAGCCCAGCTTTTCTTTCTTTCCCTTGAGTGGACAGTTTCAGAGCATGCTAAAGGCAAGGTGTGCCATTTTCAGAGCTAATGGTCATATTCTGATGCTGATGGTCATATTCTGGATTGGGTGACAAATGGCTTGTGGCTGTGGGTGTCTGGGAAGCCCACAGCAAGAGGCAGAATGTCCCTCTCAACAGAAGCATATTAAAATCACAACTGAAGAGTTCCTCTGTAAAAACACGAGAGAGAGAGAGAGGGAGGATGGGTACACAAATCTGGACCAGAACTGAACAATACTTTTCATTCTTTCTCATGTCTTGTTGTTTAAACACCACCTGTAACTTGTAGATGAGTTGAGCTGTGATTATCCCACAGGCTTTAGGAGGTGTATTTTAATGTGACGTAGCACGGCTTGCCAGTGACACTGAAATCGCCAGCTTCATGCTTCAGAAAATAGCTGATGTTTAGGCTTGGCCGAGCAAACCGAGATGTTTCTGAACTGACTTCAGCAATCTTTCTGTAAGCCGACAGTTGGCTTGCGACAGATGAAGCTGAGTAATCAAAGTTTATGGCTGAAATTGGAACCCTGCACCTGAAGCATGCCATGGGCGGGAGTTTCTGTTTAATTTGTAGTTGCTATGAAGGATCGTAGAGTTTAATAATTTTGTATCTTTTGTTCAGAACCTGATCAACTGCTGGGCACTGTGAAACAGCCCATCAAAGCAGATGACCTTTAAAGGTTGCTCCATGTGTCTATTTATTGACCTTTCCTGCAAACTGTTATTCTCCTGTGGCAGTCTAAGCATTCCAGCTTTAAACTTTTCTGGTTATTTGCTCCAGGAATAAGTCACAGTCTTTAATCCTCATGAGGAAAGTACCTTAACTGTCAGTTTCATTAGGGACTGGTTTCTTTTTGCTGGAATACCTGAGCTTTGCAGAACTTCGGACATGTTCAAGGGTTTTTCTTTTCCATTTTCTAAAAGCAATTGACACGTTTCTATTTTTGTGATTCTGATTTCAAAATCTTCATTCAGGATTTCTCATTGAGTCCTTTGAACCTTTGTGAAGTTGCTGACAGTTCAAGATACTGTTGTCATAAACTATATAATGTAACTGTAATCTGCTGCCTCCCTCTACACACAAACTACATGAAGCAGTCAGAGGGATTGTGATGAAGGGCCACCAGCTATATACAGCAGGAATGAGAGTCTTTGTTCGTTGTCAGAGAAGTCTGTTTCACAGTTTCTGCTTTTCAGGGACCATCCTCTGGATTTTGAGTTATGACTTTGATGGTTTTCTCTTGAAAAACTGGATGCTTTGCATGGCCTTGATACTGCATAATAGCTTTAAAATAAAGGAAGGGAGAGGAGAAAAAAATCTAGATCATATTTTCCATGAAAATTAAGCAGCTGACCAATGTTGCATTCTCTCTGAGTGCCTTTTGGGTATGTGCTGAATAAAAATCTCACAGTGCAAATAGTTGCTTCTATTACTATTGAGTATGAATTCCTCTTTCCTAACAAGAAGCATCTGGGAGCCTCTCAATTATGTTGAGCCTTTCTTCTTCCAGTCTGAGGACCCTGACTGGGGCAAAAGTTCATACATGTGCTTAGACTAAAGCAAATGACACCTAAAAATCATAGAATCATAGAATAGTTTGGGTTGGAAGGGACCTTTAAAGATCATCTAGTCCAACCCCCATGCAATGAGCAGGGACATCTTCAACTAGACCAGGTTGCTCAAAGCCCCGTCCAACCTGACCTTGAATGTTTCCAGGGCTGGGGCATCTACCACCTCTCTGGGCAACCTGTTCCAGTGTTTCCCCACCCTCATTGTAAAAAATTTCTTTCTTACATCTACCTTCTTTTAGTTTAAAGCCATTACCTCTTGTTCTATTGCAACAGAGCCTGCTAAAAAGTCTGTCCCCATCTTTCTTATAAGCTCCCTTTAGGTATTAAAATAAGGTCTTCCTGGAGCCTTCTCTTCTCCAGGCCGAATGACCCCAACTCTCTCAGCCTGCCCTCATAGGGTTGGTGCTCCAGCCCCCTGATCATCTTCGTGGCCCTCCTCTGGACCCGCTCCAACAGGTCCATGTCTTTCCTGTGCCGAGAACTCTCTCACTAGGTTCAGAATTATGGAGCTATAATAAACTGCCAAACTTAGATGAGCTGAAAGAAAAGCTTTATTTCTAAAGATACACAAAGGGGATTACATAAGCTGTGACTGATGAGGTGTGTCTGAAATGTTGACAGTTATCAGGCAAATGGCATTTCATTCCTCTTGCCAGTGATGATGGAGCCCAGCTCAGCATTACAATCTACAGAAGCTGATCTACTTTTTCTTGGAAGTGTGGTTTCCTCCTTTTTAGGAGGAAAAAATATGAAACAAAAATGTTTTGGTTCTTTGAAAATACATGCTTTATATGCAACAGCTATCTACCAGTTCCTACCCTTAGAGCCAGTAATGGGAAGGATTAGCCTTAAGACAATATTTTCCTTCTTTCTTTTCTGTCCATCTGACTCTCAGACTCCCGGCTCCTTTTTACACTGCAGAGATGAGCTTACAAAGCAGTTGTGATGCCTTTTGTCACTATGAATCTGGCAAAACTTCTTCCAGAAATAGGAAATTGTGCAGTACAGTATCTTTGTTCCTTGCTGTGGAGCTTATACTGGAAGATCTGGACTTTGGGACTGATCTTGTGTCCAAAGACTAAAACTCCCATTAGCAGAAGCGGAGCAGGATTGCCTATGTAGTCCATGGAAAGTGGTTTGAGAATAAAGAGAAAAGTAGGCATACTGCTCTTTATATGGGACAGTATTTGTGTCTGCTAATTTTTTTAAATGAGAACTGATCTGGTAAATCATATATTTCATGAAATTTAAAGTGAATGAAACTTTGAATGAAATAAAATGAAACTTAAAAAAAAAAGAGGGAGAAAAAGACAAAGATATACCAAATATAGAGAGAGGAGAAAAAAGTAATCTCATTTTGATTGTAGAAAGGTTTATGTACTACGATGGTTATTTGCACACACAGAAATAAATGCCAAGGCTTAGGTTCTGTTTAGCTGTTTAGGGCAACAGAGCTAATCTATGAATAATGATCCAGCATATCAAACTAGTGGGTTCTCCTAACATCTATCATTGAACCCTACTCAAGATATTTGGAAGCAGAACATCAAAAATGAATGTCATCTGGCAGCAGCCAGATCACTACCAGAGTTAAAATAGCCCTGGACATGTAGTCCATGATGTGTGACATATAAGTGGTACATATCCGTTTACTGCGGGTGTTGTAGTGATGAGGTTGTTTGAACTAACAACCATGCATCACATACTTCAGCACTCGGCTCTTGGGTCACAGATAAAAGAATCTACATTAGAAAGGTTATTTAACTTATATTTATGAGTAATATTATGAGATATGCAAGATTATATACTTGCTTTGTTGGTTATTGTCTGAATATTTTAGCAGGCATAACAAAAGCATATTATTTGAGTGAGGTCACTTACCTCTTTTTTTCTTTAGTGTAATCATATGGTAGGTTAAGACATGTATTATACTTTGCATTTGAAAACCAGCATTTACATTTGTACGTTATGCCATAATAATTTAAAAAGTTTCTTCTACAGACAAAAGCATGCTTTGTCTGAGTTTTGTAGAATTAAAAAAAGATAGATTTTAAGTCTCTGATGCCATTCTTTCTACTGAGTTGCCTTAGCGGTAGCTGTTGTAAGTTAGTGAAGTCTCAGCCTTACAGAGGATTGCAGCAGGAGTCCTCAGAGTTGCAGAAATAATAGAATATGATGTACTGAAATGGAAATGAAGACAACAATCCTATAGACTGGAAAAATCACTTGATAACAAAAGGCTGGTTTTATTTTTGTTATTATCTCAGACTCATTTTTTTATCTAATCACATCTGATTCTTTTAGTTACTTGGTGCCTTTCATCTACTCCCTAAAATTTCAATGGTATTTTATCAGTGTCCCACATTTGATGTAATTTCACACATTTAACTTGTGTGCCTTTTTGCATCTTTCTTTGTCAAGTATAATCCAATCTTCTAATAATGACTTTAAGAGTATATTTATTTGATGTTATCTGTCTAGCCTTTATCAGTTTTCTTATCTTACCTAATTTGTACATTTTTATGACAAAATTTTTAGAATTTATTTTATAAGAGTGACTAGGAGTTCCAGGCATGAAATAAGACTCCACTGTTGATCAAACTGTACCTATGTTAACAAATGGTCTCTCTTTAATTTTCAGTTATTTCCATGTCAAATATTATGTGCAGAATAAAAGGCAAATGATGGTTTGAATTATCACTCACATTCGGAGGTCAGAAAGCCCCAATGATTGATTTGAACTTGCATTAAGCAGCACATCACCAAACCAAAAAAGTTTCTGCAACTGTTTAACAGTTCAGCATTGCCAACTTTTTAATCCTCGTTCTTGCGGAAGTGCTATACTTGTGAAACACTGAGAGGAGGGAAAAATGGTAAATTTTAATTTGCAAGTAAATCAAGTAGTTATAACTTGAATTTACAGGGGGAGCAGAGCTGTTTAGCAAGTAGGACTGTATGCTATTTTGCAGATAACAACTTTGCTATAAGGTGAGAAGAAAACCAGTCATTATAAAATATTCAGTTTATTCTTTGTTTCTATGCATTACTGTTACTTGTAACATCTGCAATGAGGAAAGAGGACTCCTCTCTGGGAGATTATGTATAAACAAAGAACCAAAATGCCATTACTTCTTCAATGAGCTTTCAATCTCATTTCAGGTTTTCTGCTTTCTATACTTTATTTCTAACCATGTTTTGGCCATAATTTAGAGTAATATGATGCTTAATGCTTTTACGGAAAGAGAGTTAAAAATATTTTTCTGACTTGCTATCTAGTTTAATGCATCAAGCCCATGTCCTGAATGACAGCAAGGCTGTGCAGATTAATGAATCTAGAGGCAAAGGCGAGGAAAGTAAAATTTTTTTCCCTTCCCAAAACAATTTTTGATTGACTTTGTGAACTAAGTAATGTCCAGTTCCTGCCCCCCCATACCCCCCAAGTTACCAGAAAAAAAGCTTTGTTTTTAAAAGCAAGAAAGTTGTCAGAAAGTTGAGAGATCCTTTCTTATTAGCAAGATTTGCTTTTCATGCATCTCAACACTGTAGCCTGCCACTTTCTATTTCATTAAGTAAGCTAGCAGATGCTACCTTCAGAGGTAGCATAATCTGCTTTACATCCACAGATATAACCAAAGTCAGGGAAATTATTTTTTGGTATTCTGTATTAGTGAACCATTAATAAGTTACTGGGGGCAGGAAAAAAGCATTTTCAAATCTGCTTTTAATAATAGTGACAAAAAAATCATAGAAATTCTACTGTAATGGAAAAAAAATGTTACCTAAATATACAGAATTCTGCTTGTAATGGACTCCAAAGTCCTCTGCCCTTTATCTGTGCAGATACTTCTGCATATTTCCCAGATGAAAGCAGCAAATTCTGTGGTGGCACACAGTAACTATAGAAACAAATAACATCCACTGTGGTTAAATTAATAAAATGCTCTTTTTCTGAAATGCTGTGGGATGGTTTTTCTCTGTCAGAAGTGAAATCTTGGTCATGTTTCTGATTTCCTCCCGCTCCCTTCTACTCTAAAGAGTTGCTCAAATTCAGTGTCTCATATATTAAAATATACAGCTAGCATAAAAGCTCAAGTAAATACTGAAGCTGTAGATTCCATGTTTGCAATAGGATCAGGCAGAAACATCTTGCATGTAGTGTGTTGAAAGCTGTTCTGTGTTGCAGATTTCAAAACGGTATTTAAAATTTTTTTTTTAAAATCTTACCCATCCCCAGTTGATCCAAGTAAGCTCTTTTAATGTATATTTCATTGACAGAAACAGAATCAATGTAATCCTTTCTAATCTTTTTCTAGTTCATTGCAAGGTGCATCAAAACCAAAGAAAGCCTTTCCACTTAACTTTAACTGAGTTTGGATCTAGTTGCTAACTCTGACAGTTTTTTTTGTGATGGGCACAGGTAATGAGTTTTACATCTTAATATGTTTGCCTTAAGAAAATGTTGTGCAGGAATTAGTATGACTTGAACTTCTACATAGATAATAAGTAAATAATCTATTTTGTTTTCTGTTGAGAAATTTTGGGAAGTCAACACAGTGCCTGTATAGGGGGAAGATATATGTAAAGTATATGTAAAGTCCTAAGTGCGTCTAAAAAGCCACCACTTTGTAAGAAAGTGTAGGAAATGGACAGTTATTACAGGTCACAAGTCTGTGTATTTAGGTGAAGGAAATTACTGTCAGGTGTCAATATAAAATGGAATGCTTTGTAATTGAGCAGTGTTATCGCCCAGCTCCAATAGGTATATAATGTTTTTCCACTTCAAAGTCCAGAAGACACACTCATTTATCGAAAAGAATGGATCATGATGACAAATTCTTCTCACCAAGATGACAGAAATAAGAGATCTCTTTGACAGAGTGGTGGTCAGTAGCACAGACTGGACTGACTTCACAGCCTACCTTGATGATGTGCAGGAGCAGCCTGGGTACCATCCGGAGACAGAAGTGCCAGAGCATCCTCCAGACCAGCTTTGAGTGACAGAGATAGTACAGCTGGGGAGAAACCTGGCCTGCAAGCGTGTTTTGGGACATGCTTACTCTTAAGTGTGAATGGGCACTGGTTTCTTTGCCGGACTGCTTTGATGTGCCCCAGCTGCCATTATACCGGCATGGTACAAACAATGTGAAACATCTGAGATGGCCAAAAGCTTTTCTAGAAAGACCCTGATGTCACAGGTGGGATTTGTAGGCAGTCCGAAGTCAGTTTAAGCTCTGGGTTGGTTTTATGGAGCTGAGTCAGAAGCACACCAGGCTTCAGTCTGCTCGCAGCACCTACCATTTTAAGTGAATATAGGCATGACCTTAGCTTACATCTGTTAAGCCTGTTACTCCAACTTGATATCATCTTCCTCTAAATATAAAATTTTCTTGTTTTTTGCTGTTTAATTCAGGACTGATTCAATAGTGGTAAGCTTCACTGTGCCTGCTACAGTTGTTGTGAAGGATCCAAAGCCAAGTTAGTTAGTTAGCCTTCACTAACGTACATGAAGGTTTTGCAACTTACACGTTTTGAATGCCTTCAGGTCTGGGCACCTTTGTGTCTGTTCTGGATTTTAAAACCACTTGTTAAACTTTTGTGATGGTGAAGTGATTTCTCTGCCATTCTTCCTATATTTTGTTTCTATTTCTTGTTAGAAGAAGAAATAGAAGTTTCTATTTCTTGTAAAGATTTTTCATTCTAAAATTTTTTGTTTTCTTTAGGGAACAGCAATATTACAGTCTGGAGTCTTACCAGCTATACCAGGTAGGAGCCATTTAGTTATTTCTTTTGTTGAAGAATAATGTTTACGTCTCAAATTGTGATTTATGGAAGCAGAACTAAAGACTATATTGAGAGGTATCCTGTTTGTGGTTGGTTTTGCTGCTGCAGTTCATGACTGACAATTATGAAATACATTGTAATCTGTAGTATCTTTGTTTGCAAGGATTAATATATTTGTTTTTCCCTTCCTTTTTAATCTAAAGAGGTTTAAAGTCAGTTTCTATATGAAGTTGTTTAGTGCTTTTTTTACTTACGTAGGCAGAGAACGTCAAGAAAGTGTTCTTTTTAGGATATATTAACACCAAGGGGAAACTTAATTTATATGTTCAGTGTGTATACCCAGTTTTCTAAATAACACAAAACCACAAGAATGGATCCTTATCAGAGACAACCTGAAGATGCTTCTCTCATGTCAGTGGAACTACTGATCGACCAACAAAATGAGTAAAGGGAGGAAGCTGAGTATCCGGCCTGGAAAGATTATTTAGGCAAAGGTAACACACTGACCATCTTTGCATTGTAAATCTGCCTATCAGTAGGATGTGTTAGTTATCTGGAGTTCTCTAATGTAGCCAAACTGATCTGGCACCTTTTCTACCATCATTTTATTTCAAAGACAACATTTCATAAGCACTTGGTTTTGTGTACTGTTTCCATCTTAGTCCTTGGAAAGATCTGTGCAAAGAAGTTGTTTAGTATCTTAAACATCTTCATCTTCCTTAAATTCTTTACCTGATAATTCAGCAGTTCCGTTAAATTTCTCAGGTTGCCTGCTTCCAATAGATATAGAACAGCTCTTTGTGCTTGGTTTTCTTTATTACTTTTAAAAACCTTGGCAAATACATAAAGAAGTATAGCTGATTGATACTTGTGTGAACAAATCCAGTAAGATACCCAGGATCAGCAGGTGTCTCTGGAGAAGGTTGTAAGTAACTATTCTTTTGTCTGTCTTAGCAGGAGACAATCTAGAAGCATTTAGCAGATCTTGTTCCTAGTTATTCCACTCGAGTCAGTGGAATTACTCTTGATTTATAGAGGTGTAAGTAGAAACACAAATTGGATCATTAATTTTATCTTTCCTCCTGGTACTCAGGTTTCTAGTCATCTAATCAACCCAAGGAAACCAGAGCACTTATGATTAAAGTGTGTGTAAATACAGGGGAACTTGGGTCTACAGCTGCATGTGGTGGGCACAATATTATTTCTGCATTCAGTGGCAAATCAATTGTGGATGCAAACAGTATCTGACAAAAACTTAATCTCAGACTATTCATGCAGATGAAGGAGTTAGCTGTTTTGATAACACCTATCATTAAGCAAATTGGAAATGTAGAAACACAGGGCAGATTTTTAGATCAACAGAAAGGGAAGATACAAGACTGAAGAAATTTGAGTGGGTGGGTTTTCATGTCTGGTACACTGGAAAAATATTGTTTAAGAAAAGAACCGAATACCTCCCAGAATAAGTATAAATTTTTTAGACAAATGCAGCATCTAAAGCCAGTGACCGAAGTTTTTAGCTGTCTTTGCGGGATTTCATCTCTCAAATGATCTCATTATATAAATATACAACTTTATTCTTCAATACTTTTCAGAATAGAAAAGAAACCCATGTTGTCTGTCTCGTCACATTTTTATTGTCCTCAGATATTTCATTTTAAAGTATTGTTTTTATATATGTGAACATTTCAAGTATAATTGAACTTGGCATTTCAAAGCTTTCAAAATAACACTGTAGCCCTTGAATGTTTTGTTTCCACCATCTTTAATCCAAGCCACTAACTGAAGGTCCCTGGGTGTGAAGCAGTCATTCAAACAGTTCTGCTGAACTAAAGGAACACCATTAGAACTTTTCTGTGTTTCTCTATTATGATCTTTTAATCCATTGTTGAGGATAACATAAGGGCACACTAATTTGAGGTAAGTACTTTCAAAACCTGTCTTGCACATGTACATGGCAAGATACCTCTACTAGCATGAATGATTGTAAGCTGACCCAATACACAGTTATAATGTTTGCTAGTGTAGCAGTCCACCATAGTCAGTTTATTGGTAGTGAATGTGGGTGAAGATATTCTCTTTCTACTGTTAGTTACATATGCTGAGCAACAGACTCAGCAACTTCAGAGAAATGTGTCTAATTCTAATGGCAAGTTCATAAATGCGGCAACAATTCTGAATTGTATTACTAGATGGAAAAAAACAAGTTGGGGTGAATCATTTAATTCTGGTTTAAATGATCTGGTTGCCTTTGTTATAAATAACTTTGTAAAGATTGATTAGAAAGAGACCGAATTAGATTGCTTGCATTTGTAGGAGGAAAGTGTTCCCATTGTTATCATAGCTTTGTACTACAGATCAAGGTAAGGGATTCTCTGGAGTTGTGTGATGTGGGAATGCCTGCTCTTAAGTATAATAGACTGCATTTCTGGTTATTATGGACCTTAAAATACCATGACAAGATACAGGTTCAAAAATGTGATTCAGATTTCCTGATTTCTGAGACTGCTGGATTCTGGAGGCACCTGGATTTAGTACATTTGGTCTAAGAAGTTCTCATGGGACCTATACAGACCTATACAGAGTTTCTCATGAATGCTTATGAAATTCTGTAGCATGAGCTAGTGGATGCAGTTTCAGAGATATGTATGTAGGTACTTTTCTCAGGAGCTGCTTATGTGTTTTGAATTAAGGGGTCATGAATGAGATGCACATTTAGTGTTGAGAGGTGGAACCAAAAGACAGCACTTTCCTTCACGGAATGGTGAGCTGAAAAGCTTGTCATTATCTTGATTATCCTTCTGGTACTATAAATCAAAGTACTGTAGGAAAAACAGGGCTGAAGGAGTTGTCTAGCTCAAGCCTTTGCCCTGAGGTTAGGATGTGCTTCTCTGTGTATGTCTGACAAGTGTTTGTTTAGCATGTTCTGCAGTGAGAATCCTTAATCCACCTTAAATCATCTGAAGTATAATCTTTGCTATTCTAACATTTAGAATGCATTTCCTAGCAGTTGTGGTGTTTCTTGCTGTTATTTAGGCCTGTTATTTAAACCTTGTGCTTCTTTCTAGTTCATTGCAGCAGCTTAGATAGGAACCTCCAGCTCTTATAATGTCTTCATGCTCTCTTTCAAAATATTTGGATTTTCTCAGTTGGGTAGAACTCCATCACAGTTCTCCTGTTTTATGGAGTTTAAACCATGAGGTTTTTTTGTGGGGCGGAAAAATGCCACAATTTCTGTCCTTAGTTGCCAACCTTTCCAAGTGAACTGAGCAGTCTGAATCCCAAGACTCCTATTTAAAGAAGCTAAGCTGAGAGCTGGAATGGGTTTGCAGAAGTGCTTAGGGACCCTCTGCAATGCCTGGAGAAGGCTTTTCATGCAGGCTCTATGCACCTTATTTCAGAAACTTTTGTCCCTTTTCATTAGCTGCAGGGAATCTGATTGCATAGGCGTTCCCAGGAGCCAGACCCAACCTTGGGCATTTCAACACTCAAATTAAACATCTATAGTGGGAGGTCTGATCTCCCTGTACTTCTGTGCCATAGGCTCTGGCATTACAAAAATAAATAGCTGAATGGGAAAATAAGTTAAAAAATACCCTTCCATGGAAACAGTGTACTTTAATATCATTAAGTTTTTTGACTCTTAAATTCTCTTTTATTTTTTTTTATCTGTACAGTTCCATATTTCCCATATTCCACAGAGGCAAATTCATCAGCATTACAACAGACACTCTTGCTATCTGACAGCCTCTTTGCTTGTAATACCAAACCTACACAATACTTGGTAGGAAATGTTCTGAGAGGATGAATTAAGGAATAAACATAAAACAGTGCTGTGGACTGGAATTCAGCCGAAATGTCAGCTAAATGCTGATTATGGGCACTGTATATTTATTCAGTTGTTCTTAGGTAGATAGGGAGTCAAGGCAGGGAGATAAAAAGAAAAAATAAAATTAAGTATATAACGGGTGATGGGTGCTGAAAATGAACTCAGCTGTCTGACAGCTTAGTTTTTATGATGGAATAATAGGCTCTCTTTCATGCATTTTTAAAATTTTTATTGCGAACCTATGCAGCCTGATACTTCTATTCCAAGCTTAGGAGTAAGCTTTCAAGGAATTAATTGAGAGTAGTGAGAAAGAAGAATCTGGGCCATACCGTGTTGGTTGTTGTTGCTTAGGTTGAAAATAATTTATAATTCACAATTTTTTTTTCAAGAAATGTGTTGTCAGCTCTTCAGATGTAGGAAGACAAAGTATGCTATGATACTTCTGTTGAGCCAGTAAAGGACCCTGTGCTGAACAGTGTCCACCATAAACATGTCATACCTCATAGGGCTAAACACTGTAATAGAAGAGCATTATTATAATGGAAAATTGATTAATAAACCACTGCCATAATATGGCATGCTCTTTCTTGATTGTGCTTTATTTTATAAGTGCCGTCAAAATAATTCTTTAGGGGAAAAAAAGGAGCTCAGAAAAAGTAAGCTGATTAAAATACGTATTACATTTAAAAGCGAAACCTTGGCCTTAGCAACTATCTGAACTACTAGGGGCCTGACAGGAGGTGAAAAAAAAAAAGTCACCGTGGTGAAACCATATGCTAGTGAATGATCCAAATGCTGCTACTTCATCCTGTGGGCTAAGCAGATCCAGCAGGTTCCTGTACCCTGTTTTGGGGATGAAGGAACGTGGTAGGACCATGCTGCAGTGACCCTCTAGTCCTGCCTTTTCTGTATTCCTGATTTGCTTCCCCATGCCTTCTCTAACACTGAAATCTGGGGAAATTACATATTCCAGCCTTCTAGAACACAAAGGTGAAGAGCCTTATTTGCAAACACAGTGATTATTTCAGCTTTTTAAAATTTTTCTATGAAGGTCACGTTATGTGACCTTCATTCTTGACCAATATAGATCCTGAACTTGAGATTCATCAAGATTTTTTGGAGTATATGTATGTAAAGCACCAAAAACCAGACACTGGGTTTCCTGGTACAGGAAAATGGTAATGATTCTAGCTTAACACTTCTGAGTTTTTAAGGATGGGAGGCTGGGCTGGAGTGGCCATACAGCACAGGAAGATGAAAAATAGCTAGAGGTAGTTAGATCCTCTGGGATTCTTTTGGACACACTAAACAGGCATCTTTGGGCAGCAATATTTGAACAGTCAATGTGCTTGAATGCATTTCTAATTTTGAGTGATTCTACTACTTCTGAAGTTGACTGTTAGAGAGACAAGAGGCATTTCTGAATATAGTGAAATCTGTAGAGCAAGTAAGCATTTTTAAGCATCCCCTTCAGCTTTTATGTATTGCAGATAGTGCCATTTGTGTAGCAGAAAATATAGGAAATCCCTTTGAAAACTGAAGAGTAACAAACTGAAGGAAGTTTTATAGGGCAATTACACAGCACCAGGAACTCTTTTATTACATTTACATGAAAAAACCTCCTGGTGTACTTACAGTGTTTCTCCTGTCAGTCAGTACCTCTGTAGCCTTTGGATCCTCTTTTAAGCAAGATATCTGTTTTCAAAGGAGGAGATGGAAATGTTGCTTGGCTGAGTGGATCAAAGCACTTCATAATAAAGGTAGTTTTAATTCAACAAGAAGCAAGAATTTCTCATAGAGCATAGTGTTTTCTTCTGTCCTGACTCCTTGTCAGCAGATATAATAGCCCAGACCTGCGGAATCTGTGACCTGCTCCGTGAAGGCAGAGTAGAGGCCAGTCAGTAAGAAATGATCACTTGGTCAATGCAGTGTAGTGTTGCATGCGTCTACTCACTGGCCATGTAATGATAGGTGACAGGATTTGAAAATGTAAACTGTCTGGGCTCAGTTTGTAGCATGTATTCCAGCTTCCCTCTTGTCTGCTAATTTTTTTTTCATGGCTCTTTCTAGTAGCACATGTGCTGCAAACTGTGCTTATTTTTGAAGAGTGGGCATAAAGAAATGACTATAAAGTTAGAAAAATGTTTCAAATAGTTGTCTTCATTGAGCTACAACACACGTTTGAGTCTAATCATATGTAGGAATGCAAAATATTCTGCAGCTTATTTTCATTTTATCACATTTTGAATATCTTCTTCCTCTTACACATCGAGGAAAGCAGAACAGAAATAACTTTCTTGATGAGTTACTCAGTTTTAACAAAGACTTGAGCGAGTCAGCCACACGGAACTGGATGGCAGGGAAAACTGAAAAAATTATTCTTAACTTTGATTTGTAAGTCGAAAAGAATGATGGAAGGGAGTGTCTGTCTCCTGCTGGATGCTTTATATGTTCAGAAATTTATCTTGCTAACTTGCTTTTTCCATTCCTGCAAGTGTTATCCTAGGATTCATAAATGAGAAACAAACCAGTTTATATGGTAGCCGTAAAGAAGAAGGAAGAAAATATCTAGGTCGATCTCTCTTGACAGGTGTTTATACAACACAGTTCAAAGCTCCAAAAAAATTCCATGAGAGATTTGACTATGTAAATATTTGTTAGTTGCCAGATTTTAAAATGAGGAAAATGCAACAGGTCAAATCCTGAAGCATTAACAGCGTTCTTTTAAACGAGCTCCAAATGGGAAAACTTCAACTTGACCATAAATGGATTGGAATACCTTATTGTTTTAAATCTCCTTTCCTGTCCTGTCTGCTTTTCACAAATGCTAAGTGTTGTTTAAAAATCCATGTTTCCTCTGGAATGATTTCTGCTGAATTACATTAAGTTTTTGAGAGAGAGAGAAAAAAAAACCAACCCACACTAGTTTGTGATGAAGCTGCAATTAGCATGAAGCTGTAGTCTTTCTTCAAAGTAAGGTAAGGCTTTCAGCTGCATAAAGCATGTTCTGATGTTCTTAGTAATGCAGAGACAGGATGCTCTGAGGTGAGAAACATGAAAATCAGTTACAGTAAAAATATAAGTAAATCAGCTAGGCCAGGGCTGTCCTATTTTTGCATTTATTTTTATCAGCAGTCTTGTAAAAAACCAAAATTTCAAATAATGTTTTTAGTGGTTAAGTCTTCACCAGAGTATGTGAAGGTTCTAAAATCTGATCTCATTTGTTAAAATACAAAATCAGTTTCTCAGTATGGTATGCTTGAAAATTGTTTTTGTAGCCTTTGATTACCCTATACATGCTTTTGTGTACACAAAACCTGCAAAACTAAAGGTTTTAGTTCAGTTGTGCGCTTCTGAAATAGGTGTTTATTATTTTTTTTAATCCATTGTCCTCATTAAATGACATAATCTGTGGGTTTTATTTAGATTTATTTTATAAAAGTGTAGCAATAATTTTATAAGCTTGGAAATTATTAGATTTAGAAAAAAATTGTATGAGTGTATAGTTTATGCAGGGGAAAAAATTAAGATTTTGCCATTTTCTTTAGGTTCCTAGGTCATGCAGTTTTCTTTGGTATTCGAGACTGCTATTTATCTTAGAGAGTTTCTCCATGTTGCATAAAAATTGTGGTAATTTTTGGACGCCATTTTAAAAACAATTTGCAGAGAAGTGTCTCACCTGCTCAGAGACCATTCAACAGCTTAGAAGAGAGTGTTAATTTTATACCTGATCCCCAACACACAGCTGCCCTGTCACCAGTGACAGGGTTACTCAAAAGCACAGCCTCCTACCTTATTTCCGTTAAATACCATTTACTTGCACAAGTTCCCTCGAAAATTATTCGTGTGAGGAAGTAGATGCCACTCATCTTGATTAAGGTGCTCACAGTGACAACAGCAGAGACAAGACATCCACAGCTGGATAGGAATACCGCTAACCAAGCAAGTGGGTATCGTGCCGATTAGTTTGCTGGTTAAATAAAGGAGGGATGTGTGTATGCAGATGAACCACGCTACATGTGTACCACTCCGTGGGTTTCCGAGTTGCTAGCTCTTGTTTCCTCAAACTTCCATACCTAATACTGTACCCGGGACACCTTCCTGCTGGTCTGAATTGGGCTGGGGAAGGGAGACTGACCCTGCCATCTGCCATGCCCTCGGCAAAGCTTTCCTGGCTGTAACACTTGGAACGGTATTTCACAAGAACCGGCCGTGACCTGGATTCAAACCCCACGGAGGTTAGATCCTTTGCCTACCCTTCACGCTGCCCGTTCGTGCATGTCTAAAACTGGATGGTGGACTAGCGAAGCGCGTGATACAGTTCTTCCCACGGACTCCAGTAGGTGTTGGATCCAGTCGGACGAGATTTTAGTGAACACTTTAGACTTTGTGGTTGCCAAAGGAGTGTTATGGATTGCAAATGCGACTCCGCACTCAGTTTCTGTTGCCATTTTACTTCTTAGTTCAAGACTGTCTCTGTGAGTGAGGTAGTACTCACCACAACTAGGGAGGCCAGTATCCTGAAGTTTTGTAGAAGGCACCCTTTCTTTCTAAAGAAAGAAAACAACAAAATTAGATTATAGTGCCACAATCTCAGGATAAAGAATTTACGGAAACGAAAAGCAATGTTGCTTAAATGAAGAACAAAGACTTGTAACTCTTATTGAAATTTTTCTTGATGTTTCAGAATCACCTACTAAAAATGCTGATGCACAGCAGATATCTAATAATAGCAACAGGTAATTAGATTTAATGTTAATATCTCTCTTTGAAAACAGGTGGTACTTCTGTCATGGCAGCTTCTGGGTCTTTGAAAGTGCATAGAGGGCACAGCCTCCAAGCTGGTAAGTGTAAGTGGTTACGAGGTGTGTGTGTGCATGTAAATTTAAATTAATCTAAACAATTTATTTTAAACTTCAGAAAATGTTAAAGATAATATATGACTTGATACCCTATTGTAAGACTTACGTATTTCTTCGGTTTTTGTTTTGTTGTTTTTTTTTTTTTTTTTTTGCTTTTCAGGGTTTTTTTTAGAAATGCATTGACACATTGGATAAGTTTAGAAGAGGCAGTGACAGATGAGATAAGTGTCAGAGCATAGGCAGTAATCTTATTCACAGCAGTAAAATGCTGCCAGCACTTTAACAAAGGGCACCCATCAAAAAAACCCCACCTCGGGCCATGAGAAATCCTGTACCTTAGCAATGACATGGTGGGGAAAACCCCCCACTACATTTAAAGATAATTCTTCATGATAATGGAGAAAGAAACAACACCAGCAGATAAAATTATGAGTGTTTGTCATTCAAAATTAATCCCAATATGTTCATTCTATGGGCATAGCTTTTTAGCTTGCCTTGTTTGAACTGGGGTGGAGTCTGAGATCATAGGGCAACCTGGGCAGCTTTTTTCAGCTTAGTGGTCTGGAAGCACTGGTGATGTTGTGCAACCTGGCTTCTTGCAAAGATGGTGATTTGCACTTGGGAAGCAAAGTTATATTTGGAAGGGCTAGTTTAAGCATTTTTTACAGAGCTTTGTCAGAAATCAAGAAGTTATCCATCATGCTGGAGGTGGAATTTTAACAAGAGTCTTCCAGATGCTCCCCAGATCACCCACGCACTTCTCCCTGATTCATGTTTTCAAGACAGCTTTGCTCCCTCATTGATGTACAGCAAAACATGCCGTTGACTTCAGTGGCCTTCAATGTGAATACCTGTAAAAATGTCTAACGTTTATTTCCTTGCTGTTGCACTCATTAGAAAGTGCTGGCATCATCACCACAGAAAAGTCAACACTAGCCACTGTTTACACTTTATGAGATTTTTTTTCAGTGTGATTATTCAAATTAGAAGGTTACAAGTCAAAATCAGAAAATCGTATGTTTTTTTTTCATTGTGCAAGTTCCTAAACCCAAAGCTGTTGATGATGTTCCTGTATTCTAGGTCCTAAAGGTGGTTATGAGATGCTGACACTTCCTGCAGAACCTGGAACTCCTACTAGTCCCGAGGAACCTGGTGAGTACAGGTCTTTGCAGCCAGTTGCTTCAGAAGACACTAAGATCTCTTGTTTCTTTTTCCTTTTAATTTTTTGTTGTGATGTCTACTAAATGTTTATTTTTGAGATGTTGCCCTTTGAACATGTCAGCTTTACATGTATGCTCACACATGTGCGCATGCACACACTTATCTCGGGGCTGTGTTTATGGTGTTGGTTTTCTTTCTGTGTTATTTATCGCATATTTCTAAGAATGGTGCCTACATAGGGTAGAAAATATGAATAACTAACATTTGCTGAAAGAAAGGCTAAACCAGCAGTTTCAAATATAATTTTCTTCTTCTCTCCCCATTTATGCTATCTTTTTCTGTCTTTTCCCCATCATTTCAGTGCCACTGCATTTTGTCTTTTACTCTTCTCCTGTTACTTGCTCATCTATCTTTTTTTCTTCCTCCATTTTCCTCCTTTCTCTTCAAGCAATCATGATATTCTACCAATTCTTTTAGAATGTTGTAACCAAGCATTTTGGTCTGTTTTTCTCTCAAATTCTCCTTCCATAGTGATCTCAAATACTGGTCCTCTGACCCCTCTTGTAATCATCTTCTACCTTTGTCCACCCAGAACGGACTGCTGAAACCACTGTCTTTGTCCACAGCTCTCTGTGTGTGCCTTGTTTTCTTAGTAGGAGCTTTTGGCTGTCTTGTGCTTTTCAAATAAACCCTTCTCTTCAAACATATATAAGTCAGTTTGTAGTGTCTAATGAGGTGTTTTGTTGGTTTTTTATTTGAAAGAAAAATGAAAAGCCAAGTATTTCTATGTTTACAAAGAAAAGCACAGTTTCTATTAAGGCAGCACTGACTAAACAACAGAAGACTTTTCCTTTCCTTCCATTCCAGTTTGCCCACTTTGTTCTTGGTTTGTTTTTTTTTTCCTTTGAAAAGAATATTTGACTGTTGCCAGGGGTTTCATTGTTCTGTGTGTTTCTTTTGTTTTTCTTGCACAAAGCCCTCCCAATTAATATATTATTCTCCATGTGTGTTTTTTTAGTTCTCAGGAAAATTACTTGGCTTGTCTGCATCAGGTATGACATTCAGCTTCCTGAAACCTTTCAACTATTTAGCTCTATAGAGAAGTTTGCTGATTTTCATGCTAGCCAGCTTTGAGGACACTTCACTTAAACTCCTGCTATGTCACTTTAACAGCATATAGAAAGACTTCAGAAATTATCTTTTCCTTCATGACTGTTCATGACTGTATCAGTCCTTAAGGTTGGCATTTGCTTACAACTTTTAACTATTTGGGATGCAGGTTTTCAATGCTATGGTTCTGCTGAATCCCTTTTGGCACAGTCAGGCCAAATTCCTTTGAAATACTTTAGACAGAATAATTGAGAATAATTTCTGAGAATTATGTTTGATGAAGATGTAGGAATTTATTTGATTTTTTTTCTTTTTTCTTTCTTTTTTTTTTTTTTTTTTCCTTTTAATTTGTTCCTAAAAAATGGCTTTTGGACAAAAACTTTAAGTCTGACCATCAGAAAAATGTTTGGTTATTTTGTGAATGTTCCTGTGTTTTCTTTATGAAAATGTGTCAGAAAATTGGCCAACTTTCCAGGCTTTTAAAATTTTGGACTGCATGGTAGACTCCTTTGATTTAAATAGCTTAAGCCTGGAGAGATTCCATTATCCTCGAAGCTGCTGTAGCCTCTGACAACTCTTACTGTTGCCCAACTTTGTATGAGCTCTCTCTGCTATTTATAATACACTCCAAGAAGAAGAAAAAGTTCCCCTTAATGGTTATTCACAGCTGCTGTTGGTCGGATATAAGTTGTTCTTTCCTGTGCTCTAAAGAGCCTTGACCACCTACAGCCTCTCCATTCACATCTCAACAGTGTCTGAATGGGCAGAAAAGAAAAGCAGTGGTTTGGACAAATAAAGTTTTGATACCAGTTTTATGTGGGGACAAGGAAGGACTTAATGGGAGAACTTCAGGGAAAGGGAAAACCTGAAAGTGATACCATTTTTCCTCTGCACTCCTCTGTCCCAGATTGACTTAACAGCAGAAGGTGTTTAAGGGTAAAAACTTCAACTGGACTAGACAGGCAGGTCATTACTGTCCTGCTTTGTAGCATTGTAATGAGAATGTGACTCTGAGCTTTGCCCAAGCACAGAGGGAATACAGATTTGTATTTGGGTCTCCTGTAGCCGAGGTAATTCTGGGAAGTCCCTCGGTGTTCATGGATTGAAAAACTAGAGGTAGGTGCCTGATATCAGGAAGGGATTGAAAGCTGCAATGCCTGGTTGGCCAGTGAATGGAACATTAACCTTCTACCTTCTCTCTTAGTTTAACTTCTGGCAAGATTAGAATAATTGAAAGTAGGACTAGAAAAGGTCTTGAGAATTCATCCAGTAGAAAAAAAAAGTTGTCTTTAAGTCAGAATTGCTTCACAGAGAATTGTTTCCTGGTAGGTGTTAGTCTACCTCTTTTTTAGAAATTTCTAGGTGCAGAAATTCTTCAGTCTCTGTGGGATTTCCTCTAGTGTTCTTGTGATATTTACTGTTAGAAAGGTTTTCCTACTGTCTAATCTTCTTTTTTCTCCCCAATTAAAGTATTTTATTACTTGCTCTGTCCCCATTTGGTATCATTCCTATCTTTTTCAACTCAGTATGGGGAAGCTGTCGACGTTGCCTTCTCAAGCTTGCTTGAAACAGTTCTTCACTCCCTGTTTTCTGGACATATTTTCTGAACTTCTAGTGATTTTGGTTGCTCTCTTGCAGATGATATAATAGTTCCCATCTTCCTAGAACAGATTGCATCATATAAGGCTTTACTAACCTGAATTAGAGCTGAAAGCCTTGTGAGGTAGTGTTGCATACATTTCTTCTGTTTGAGAATTTCTGCATAGCGTTTGCTTTCTGTCACAACAGAGTGATATCACTGGCTGAGGTCTGTGGTCTTCTGCATAGATCCTGACTTGATCAGCCTCTGAGGATCTTTTCTGCAGAAACCTTAGTCTTCTCATGTCCCATCTATGACTGAGGAATGTACTGTTTGGCAAGCTGAGTTGTTGCTGCTGGACGTTTGCTTTCAGAACATTTGATGGAACAGTGCATTTTTATTAAATGCGTCATTGGTCATTGCAAACTGTCTATAATAAAATATTACTTATTTTAGAAGGGGCAGTAGGTTATTCAGCTGATGTCTCTGCATCAGATCGACCCCACAGTGAGACAGCCACCTATGTTAATATTCCTGTCAGCCCTACTTCCAAAAAACAGCTTCATTACATGGAATTGGAACTTCAAGAACATAGCACGAGCATAAGAGGTAAGGAAGTCTACAATACTATTTAAACAGCAAAGGATGCAGTAATGCAGAATGTGTGGCATATACGGAATCTTAAATTGTCATCTACCCAGAGGGTCTTGCTAACAGAGGTGTTGAACCCTGGCATGTTTGTGAGGCAGTTCTTGTAATTGCCAACTCTTTTGGAAAAGATTTTGAAGTAATGAGGTTCTATAAGATGTCGCATCCTTCTGACAGGTGCTTGGTATATGCATTCCTTGTAAAGTGAACATTTTTATGTCTGTGGAGTTTGACAGACAGTAATTTGCTTCGTGTTCTCAAGATTTTCATTGCACATATTAGGACTACTCTTACTTAATTTTTCTTGCTTGGCTTCAGAAACAGGGCTGTGGGTGTAGATGTACAGGGCTTGCTCCTGAAGATACTGACTTTAGAGCCATGCAGTAAATGCTTAAGAATAGAACATAGTGTTCTTCTATCTGCTGACCATGAGGATGTGTAAAAGTGCTACAGAGAGAAAGTCAGCCCAAGTATTTGCTTTTTAAATTATTTTTTTTTTTAATTCTTTTGTCTGGGTCTGGGTATTTTACTTCTAATGCTTAACTTGGACAATTAGCACATAAATATGAACTATAACTGCCATGTATTGTCATTTAGAGATGCATTCCTCCTTACAGAAAGCCCCTAATCAGGATCTGGCTCATTTTGGTATTGATGGGTTTTCCATATATAGTTTTCAACTATTCAGATTTTAATTTTTATACTTTTGATTTCAGCTATTTTATTAACTTTGAAATGCAAGCACTTTCCCCATTGTTTTTTTGTGGATGGCTCTAGTTAAGTAATTCAAAGCTTCTCCCAGACTTTAACGTAGTTCTCTGTACAACATCCTATTGAGATGGAAAACTGATGTGTTATCTTAATTTT
The DNA here is from genome assembly GCA_035590195.1 of Aviceda cuculoides. Lineage (NCBI taxonomy): Eukaryota > Metazoa > Chordata > Aves > Accipitriformes > Accipitridae > Aviceda > Aviceda cuculoides. The sequence continues at coordinate 37,753,324 of JAVJGG010000054.1, read as the reverse complement.
AAAGACAGTGAACCAAGGCATTAAGAATAAAGAGCTGAATTACATAAACTGACATAAACTTTCCTAAATGTCAACTACCCTCCCAAGCTCAACTTGTATAAAATTGAAGGTGCCTTTAATGACCATAAATATTTTATTTTTTCATACTAAAGTTTTCCCAGCCTTTAGAGTTGTATGTCTGCACCTATACAGAACTATTTTACTCCTGAACAGACTGAGCAGCTTTTATCTTCCTTATTGCCAATTATTGGACTAAGTTGTCATTCTCTCTGAGGCAGAGGGTGGTGGATCTGGTAAACATTCACAGAATGCCTAATCCAGAGAAAGAAGAATCCCTGCCAACCGCCCTACCAAAGGTGTTCTATTTTCAAATACCAGATGTTGTTCATGTACTGACTAGTAGCCTGCTGATGAAGCCTCACAGAAGTGGGAGAACTGAGTTCAATTTTGTCTTCTACTGGCAGGAGTAGGGTTGGAGATTCAAACCTGGGGCAGAAATACAAGTGGTTCATTTGCTTATTTGAAGAAAACCGGGTAGCTAAAATAGGTAGATAACAAAGCTTTTGAGGGTTTTTTTTTTAGTTATGGTTATCATCTTACTCCCTTTATAGAGCTTGCTTTAAGACCAGATCAAGATAATCTAGGAAATCTGTGGAAGTGTCTCAATAGCTTAACCCTGGGTCAGCTTTACCCATGAATATATGAGGGGTGTAGTCTTTTACAGGATTTCATTTGGTATTTCAGGGAGTGGATCATCCCGGTATGCACAGATTGACATTGCAGCCACCGAGACGGCCCACAAAGTGGGAACGCAGCATGCTCAGTGCCGGGAGGAACGCTTGCAGGAGCTAGAGCAGAAGAAGAAAGGGGCTCAACAGTGACCTGTCTAGGAAAGAACTTTTTGCTCACCATAAATTGGTACTAATTTATCTTCCAAAAGATTCGCATTTATTGTAAAAAATAATCATACAAAATGCTACCATTGCTTATTGCATTTATACCAGATTCATTCCAATGTCTTGATTCCAAATTGGAAAACTGGTAGCATGAGGGGTGTGTGTGGTTTTTCTTTTTATTTTAATGTAGTTGTAAAGTTCAGATTTTTTTTTCATATGCAACAACAGATGTAAGTTACCTTTTTCTATAACTCTAAAATCCTGGAAAACCTGGAATCAATTCCCCTGTTTGGCATTTTCTTTAAAAATAAAAAACTTGAATGTGTGCAGATAAGGGAATGTGAGTGTGTGAGTCATAAGTGTACACATATGTTTGCATGTGTGCATATGTATGTGTTTAAGCACACATTACTGATGAAATATATGTATATATCTGAGTATATAAAATATGTAAAACCTCTATTAATGTATTAATGGACTCTTACAAAAGCAAGAAAATTCAGTGCCTGATTTTTTGCAGGCACAGTTTTGTTCACTTTATATGCTTATTTATGGACATGCTTAACTTTACCTATGGGTAGTTCAGTTTTATACCTTACCCAGAGTTCTGCAGCTTTGGCTAAAGTTGCTCAGATTTTAAAAGCTGCAGTGTCAGGGATGCATATGTATATGCATACAGACAAGAGCACACACAAACAAGTTATTTAGTTTAATTATGTCTATAAACCAAAATAATGTGAAGGGACATTTTGAGTGCTTCTATTCTTAAAAACCCTGTGTCACACCATAGGCTTTGATTTCATAGTTGCTGAGTACCTGTAATTCTTAGCAATTTTGCTGGAGTTGAACGTATGTGTTGCTTAGAAAATCAGGTCTCAGGTTTCTCATACAGAATATCTTAAAATCAAGGTACTCAAAAGAAACATTCTCTTTTGAAAATGGAGTCCTTTATTTGTATCTCCCAAACTATCCCTAACGTAAACCAGCATCAAAAGCAGATCATCCACCCTGAATCCAAAACTTTCATTGACTAATTCTCTGCTGTCCCTAAATAGCATAAAACCAGTTCTGTGTAAGAGGATGATGTCTTCAGAGATGCTACAGAATTGAGGCACAACAGGATGTTATGTTGTAATATAGGTTTATCCACAAGTCTGTGACATCTTGCTTTTGTGCAGTGAGATTGTACGATTCAGAACTTAGTTTCTCGTGTTGCATTGTCTATGTAAATCTTGTGTTCTATGTATTTGTCCTGATACAAAATGTTATTTAAATAAAATGTTATGGCAGTGACACTAGACTAACAAGGCAATGTACTTATGAAGAAAACAAAATTTTGGCCTGAGATAACATATCAGCTTTGGCTTCCAGAAGTTATCCGGAGTGATAGCTTGGGTATTATGATTTTTTGACTGTGTCCTCTCAAGATACAATATCACAGCCCAATTTTGTTTTTAAGTTATGCATTATAATTTATACTGGTGAGTGGAAGTTTTGTCCCAGTGAGGATTTCACTAAGTGACGTAGAATGAGAGGTGGGTGTTTGTTTTTTGAGGCAGAATTTAACCTATAAATTTGTTTGAATGTAGCCTTAATAGTAGCGTAGAATAACAGAAATCTCTCAAATCAAAATGTGTTTGAGAGTTGACAATTGCCATTGTCATCTGTCCTGTGCTAAGATGTACATTTCTGTTTATCAGCCTAGCGTATTTCTGAAGGGAAAGGAAAAATTTCTTATGAGATTCCCAGTTTAAAAGATTTTTCTTATTTGACAAATGGACAGTGGTGATCTGCTTTGTAAACATGTATTCAGTACAACTGGAATGGCCTGGACTTAGAGCTCCTTGGCACCGGGTTTATCTAACTGAATGGCTATTCAATTAAGGATCCTTTACTGGAGGACTCGCAGGGTTAAATCTCTTGCTATGTGTCTGTTGATATTTAGTATTTAAAATGAGCATAGCTTGCCTAATGCACTGAAAGGCAGTGTTTTCCATCATGATATATAATGAAGCTGCCATATTTCTACTGTAAAAATACATTTACCAGGAAAATATATTACCCAGGTTCTCGACAAAGGCTGCCTTTTGGTATGTTGCTCAAAATTGCTTGCGTTGAATCCTGGACTTGCAGCACAGGTAAAGATTTGACACAATAGTAAAGGTCATCATGTTGCTGCTGACCTTACAGGAGGAGTCACAATTTAAAAAATATGTTTTTCATGTTGAACAGAGCTGTGAATCTGTGCATGCACATGGTTCTCTGTGCACACGTATTTGTGTATGACATAGTAACTTCAGCTGGGATTAACTAGATGGCTGGATATAAATTTGTACTTAAGCCTTTGTTAATGTCAACATAATTATCCTATAAGGCTTCCCACAAATGAAATATTTTACTTTTTAGGCTTCTGTTTCTCTTTTTTTGCTTCACTGGAATAGACAAAGAGGACAGATGACTTTAGCTTATTTTTTAAATTCTCTTCATATTCCCATGCACTAAATTTTGTTTAGGATGGTGAAGCAGAAGGCCAAACCTTACTGTTGCATCTATTAAAAACTGGTTGGTTGTTGTTTTTGTAGTACCTTGCAAACCTTCCTGTCAAGCTATGGGCTTGACATTTCTGTTGAAGAAACTAAAGTTTTCTCATTTGAACAACAGGAGCTCACAGAAATGAAAAACTTTTTCCTAAATAAATAAAATAGCATGCCTTCAACTTCCAGTAGTGAACTGGGGAAAATGGAAGTCAAACCATAATTCTATGAGCAGGCTTGTGCTCACCACGTAGCTTCCATGAGTTAACTCTAGTATTGCTGTTAATGTACAAATAGTTAGGGGTTTATTCAGACACCCTGCATAAAACTTGTGCATAAGTGATATAAAATACAGTTTGTGATTGCTATAGGATGATTCCAGATTCAGAGCTCTTTACAAAAAACCAAAAGAGATAAATGTGACTTGTAACTTCTGCTGGTAAAAATGAAGACTTTGCTCACTTTTAATATAGGTTTCTCCCAGAGTCAGATCTCCTCCTGCCCTTACCAGGAGTATGAGGAATCATTTACCAAAAGAACAGAACAATGTGATGTGGCTGATACTTCTGTAAGATGTTCTTGAAGTACTTCGACATGGCAGAAGTGCCAGTTTGGGGGCAGGGCTCTCAGTGATAAGAAAACACGCTGTCAGCAAGTGCAGTGTTTGGGCGTAACCGTTAGCGTGTTGTGTACATACCTCTTTCTTTCTGGCCCTACTCAGTAGGTTACTGCCAAATGTAACTACTACTTCAGTGGGTTTTATGGCGTTGTTCATAAGCCGTTACGGAACATTTTTATATGCAAGTATTTGGGTGATGGAATTTCTCCAAGTTGACATGTGTTGCAGGATGGAGGGCTGGGGTTTGGGGCCATTTAATTGCCCAACAGTGCAAATAGTTGTCTGGGTTTTAATAGCACTCGGGCCCCTAATTGTGGAAAATGCCAGTAGGTGTCTTTAGGCATCTAAATGTGTGCGAAAATCTGCCCCAAGAGTTGTTTTTAGCAAATAGCTTGGAAAAATTCCTCATTTTCCTCTCTGCTGTAAACAAAACAGTTTTAATTAGAGTAGCTTGGAAAACTATACTCGACTTTGAATCATTAGTGATTACATTTTTTTATGAGATGCTGAAACGTGCACCCTTTGGTAAGTACCTTTTCTAGTTTGTCTGGGATAACACACATGCTGTTGCTAAAATGACCACAGGAAGAAGACACAGAATTTTATGGGTTACTAGCTGCTCATTTCTGTTAAAATAGTGCATTTTTTATAGATGACAGTGCTGTTGTATTTTTATGTCACCTTTTATCTGTCAAGATCCTCAGCTCTTGTTTGGCTAGTCATACAAACATTATTTTGCAATCTAGGTTGAAAGGAAATGTTAATTTAACATCATACAGCAGTAAGAACAAACAAAACAGAGTAAGGATGGAAGAATTAGAAGTTATTAAAGGGAAATTCATAAGGAGTAGCTCTGCAAACATGTCTTTTTCAGTATAGGTGAGTGGAATTAAGGAAAAGTGCCATTTTTAAAAAATTTGGGCAGGTTCTGATGAGTTCAGTTTTATGCTTTCCCTGGCCAGGTGTATCAACTGAATGTTCACGCGTCCATGGGATCTGATGGGATTCACCCCAGAGTACTGAAGGAGCTAGCGGGTGTTATGACAGGACCCCTCTTGATCATCTGCCAAAGGTCTTGGGAGTCTGGGGAGGTCCCCGCTGACTGGAAGCTTGCCAGTGTTGTTATTCCAAACTCAAAAAGGGCATGAGGGAAGGCCCGGGGAACTACAGACCTGTTAGTCTAACCTCAGTTCCTGGAAAAATTATGGAGAAGATCATACTGGGTGCTACTGAAAGGCATTTAAAGAACAAGGCAATCATCAGGCACAGTCAACACAGGTTCACATAATTTGATATCGTTCTATGATAAGGTCACTCGCCTCATGGATGAAGGGCAGGGAAGGCAGTGGATGTAGTTTCCTGGATTTTAGTAAGGCTTTTGATACCACCCCTCACAGCATCCTTCTGGACAAGTTGTCCAGCTGTGGGATGAGCAAGTTCATGGTGCTCTGGGTGAAGAACTGGCTGAAGGGCAGAGCACAAAGGGTTGTAGTGAATGGGGCTACATCTGGCTGGTGACCGGTCACCAGTGGTGTTCCTCGGGGCTCAACCCTAGGGTCGGTTCTGGTAAATATATTTATCGATGCTGCAGGTGCAGGAGTTGAACGCACCATTAGCAAGTTTGCTGATGACACCAAACTGGGAGGTGCTGTTGACCCTCTTGAGGGACAAGAGGCCTTGGAGAGGAATCTACTTAGATTGGAGCACTGGGCTGTGATTAGTGGGATGAAATTCAACAAGTCAAAATGCTGGATTGTGCACCTAGGATGGAGTAACGCCAAGGGGCACCAGTACAAATGGGGAGAGGAGTGGCTGGAGAGCAGCCCTGCAGAAAGGGATCTGGGGGTGCTGGCCACCAGCAGTGTGCCCCAGCAGCCGAGAGGGCGAACCCCATCCTGGGGTGCATCAAACACCGTACATATAACCAGCCTCCTAAAAGAGGCGATTGTCCCGCTGTATTCAGCGTTGGTGCGGCCTCAGCTCGAGTACCGCGTGCTGTTGTGGGCTCCACGACTTACGAAGGATGTGAAGGTCCTTGAATGCGTCCCGAGAAGAACAACGAAGCTGGTGAAAGGGCTGGAAGGAACATGCTGTGAGGAGTGTCCGAGGACACTGAGTTTGTCCAGTTTGGAGAAAAGGAGGCTGAGGGGTGACCTCCTCGCTCTCTGCAGCTTCCTGAGGAGGGGACGTGGAGAGGGAGGTGCTGAGCTCTTCTCCCTGGGGTCCAGGGACAGGACGCCTGGGAATGGCTCAAAGCTGCACGAGGGCAGGTTGAGACCGGACATTAGGCAGCATTTCTTTACCGAGAGGGTGGTCAAACCCTGGAAAAGGCTGCCTGGAGAGGTGGTCGAAGTTCCGAGCCTGTCAGCTTTTAAAAGGCATTTGGACAATGCCCTTCACAACATGCTTTAACTTTTGGTCAGTCCTGAAGTGGCCAGGCAGATGGACTACATGATCATTGTAGGTTCCTTCCAACTGAAAATATTCTAAAATTTAAGTCGACGTGACCCTTTTTTTTTTTTTGACTTAGACTACCTATTATGTGCCAGGCTCAACACAGAACCCCCTCCCTGAACCCCCAGTATGAACCTTACCAATCAGGTTTGATGAGTTTTAAGATTGCTACATGACAGGGAGTGTTTAAAAAAGATCACCTACATTTGCCTGTGTAGTTACTCAAGAGGTTTTCTCACAAATGTGAGCAAATTGCCTTATGTTCTCACCTGGGATGTAGAAGACAAAGGCTCAGAGTTTGCTCCCTACCAGAGAACGCTGGGAACTGACTTCCAGTCTCCTGCTTCCTCAGCCAGGACTCGCCTAGGCAACCGCTTCTGTAACATTCCGTGTCCAGGTAACGTGTGTTCTCTTTGCACACTCATTCCAAGAACTACTGCAAAATAGAATCATAGAATCATTTAGGTTGGAAAAGACTTTCAAGATCATCGAGTCCAACCATCATCCATACCCACTAAACCATGTTATGGAGTACCCCGTCTACGCGCTTTTTGAATATCTCCAGGGATGGTGACTCAACCACTTCCCTGGGCAGCCTGTTCCAATGTGTGACAGCCCCCTCAGTAAAGAACATTTTCTAATATCTAACCTAAATCTCCCTTGCCACAACTTGAAGCCATTTCCTCTCGTCCTATCTCCAGCCACCCGACAGAAGAGACCAACACCCACCTCGCTACAACCTCCTCTCAGGTAGCTGTAGAGAGCGATAAGGTCTCCCCTCAGCCTCCTCTTCTCCAGACTAAACAGCCCCAGCTCCCTCAGC
>JAVJGG010000054.1:37717735-37736784 GCA_035590195.1 Aviceda cuculoides | reverse complement strand
TAATGTACTACTCTTGCCTGAAAAAATTGCAATAGTGCATTCCTCCATTGTATCCATAAAAACCTGCAATTAGTGGCGTGTTAAATCTGTAAGTGAAGTTCAAATAAATCGTTTGCTTGAACCTTGCAGTTAAGTCTGCAAGTGAAGTTCAAGTCGTTTGCTTGAACCTTACAGTTAAATCCTTTTCCGTCACAAGCTGCTCCTCTCAGATGATGTACCAGCAGAGCAGCACTTGTGTCCTTCATTATGAAACCCTTATGAAGGTTGGTACTGTGGCCAGTCAGGAGAAGACAAAACTTCAGCTGCTCAAACAAGGCTGAATGGAGTCTTTAATTCTGCTTTCATGGACTTTTTAAAATAGCAGATGTTTCACCGTGATTCTTACTGTCTTACTTTTGTTAGGATGTGCCAACACTCACAGTAACAATACAGGTTTGGTCTTGTGAAGAGGGTTTGCAGGAATGAAGATTTCTACTAAAACAGTAAAATTAATAAGCAGATATGTGTTCTTGCTTATGGAATTGGGTTCTCCTTTTTCACCAGGGCAGATATGAAGGCCAAATTTACCTCTCATGCAATTGTACAGTCCCGATGAAAAAGTCCCCCTGAGGTCAGGAGAGGCCTTGTTGCAGACTTCAGGGGGCTTTCCTCTGACACGCTTAAAAGCAGGGCCACTGAAATCAGTGTAATTAAAATGTTTTCTTTGTAAAAGAATTGGGCTGCATGCGAGTTAAAAGAAATAAGATGGATCTTTGGTATGTAAGAGAGACAGATTTCAATCCCTGCCCCAGGCAGTTAAAACTCTCTGATTACCTTATCCAGAAAAGAAGCTCAAGTTGTCCCTAGCCACGTCTTAGAGGGCAAGACAACATCGTAAGTACATGCGACTCCATGAAGAAGCCCTGAAGAGTTGTTTCTCCAGGCTATCAATCAAAATCTATTCTGACAAACGGCCAGAGTTAGATGAAAAAAACCCCAAACGAACATTTTCTCAATGTAATTTGAATTAAATAAAACCAATGCGAACGCCACAGGAATTAATTTCTGTAATATTTCCTTGAAAAGTGGTCTTTATCATGGTACTTTTGGGTCAGTTCAACACAGCTCCAACAGGGGAAGTCAGAAGTGCAAGAGGTGGGCATGAGAGGGAAATTGTTGGATATAGAGAGTACACCGCTTCCCAAAGAAGTAATTACATTAAGACGTTGGGTAAGAGAGGTAAATCTTGTGTACTGGAAACAAACAAGCAGGGCCTGATCTTTCAGAGATTTAAAATATGCAACACTTGCTTTCACAGAATTCAGAATTTTAATTTTGCTGATTATAACAGAACCATGCATATGACTAGTTACATACATGTTTACATATCTGAAATATTAAGAAAGAAACATGACTCTCTTTTATGGTGTCTGAAGAGCAATACAGAAGTGACTGCACTCAGAGTAACATCAACTGTTTCTTTATGTGGGAAAATGTCTTTCCATAAGAGCTCTAACTGGAATTCCACTTACCCGAAAAGATTCAAGTTCTTTCTCAGTGAAATTAGCAGATTTGGCCATGTCCCACAGATCAATCACTCTTGGTTCTTCAAATTCTAAACAAACAAATACCACTAAATGAAAATATGGACACAATACTTTTAGGCCCAGCTGCTATGAAAGATGAGCATGCTTTCTCACATACATACACACAGATATATTAAGCACTGCATTACTAATAGGTCTATTTAGATGAAAATGGAGAGAAAAATCCAAGTACTTAACTTAAAACTATAGTATTGCTGTAGCAAGTATTTTTTAAAAAGCAAATAACCCCCTAGGAACTGAATAATGGCATTGCTTGCCTTGCATGTTGTCTCACTTACCTGCCCTCCATCCCTTCTCATGTGGGCATGGAAGACAGAACTATCCTCTTTACAGGTTGTCCCTATCCTTTCACTAGGCTTCTAGTGTTGGCTTCTAAACAGAACAGCCTGGCTGTATCTCTTCAGCCCACTGGTCACACCATATACTGTGATACTGTGACTACAACTTATTACTTGCCCACTGATTCTTAATTTTTTTAAAATGAAATTAATCCCAAATAAGCATAAAACCCACTGTATCATACCACTGGTCGTGTCATATCCCTGGTGACTGACTTTACGCAAACGTTCAAACCCCTGATTGATGCTTCTAAGCTTGTCTTTGAGTTCTCTGTGTTTGTTGTGCAAGATTTCCTCTTTCACCAGGTTCTCCTCAGATGGGTTGATAACATTTTTGTGGATATCTGTTGAAGAAGAAAAGTGTTACTGACTGTGGGCCAAATCCTGATAGGTCAAAAGCTCCAGAAATCCCCCAAATCCAAGGTGAATAAAAGATGATAAGTTCTTAGCATTTGAGCTGAGTGTAAATAAAGCATCAACACCATACTTTAAGAAGCAGTAATTCTGTTTGCAGGTCAATATTAAGGTCAATGCCATTCAGTGCTCTGGAGGGTGATATTACAGAAATGCCTTTTAACTCCTACTGGCCACCAGCTGAGATTTTAGTAAGGAAATGTTCTGATTTTCCTAGGTTAGCAATATCCCAAGGAAATGGGATAGGGATGGTTGATGAGTCCTGTGCCCTCTTCCCTGGGCATTTCATGAACCAATCAGGACATCTCATTCTGAAATGACTTCCAGCAGCTTCCAGCTTGGACTTTACAATGCAAACATCAAACTGCTTATAAGCTTTAGAATACTTTGGCTCTAGCAATTTTAGCTAGGATTTTAGCTAGTACAGCAAGCTGGATTCAGATCCTCAATGCTTCAATACACCCCGGGCTCATTGCCTGAGATATTCAAGTATATCCTCTTGGGCTCCCAGCTGGTGAGATAAAACATGCATGTTCTGCAGACTTTAGGACCACATTTTGCAGCAGTGGATCTATGCTTGCTGCATAATTTCCAGTAAACTACTATGGCCATCATTGCTAATCTGATGGTATCTTCCCTGCTTGAAATGCAGGCAGAATCAGAAAACTGAAATGGCAACACATTCATTAGCTGGCAAGAATTTTGGCAGCTAATGCAGAACTAAACCCAGCAAGTATCTGAAAATGTCAGCATCTGCAAGCAGTTCTGACAGAAATGTCAGACTTCAGGAGTTTCAAAGAAACTTGGAAACAATGGAGGCAATGGGCAGAGAAAAGTGTTGTACTGATCTCTAAACATCAGAGAAATGTTCAGGCACCTTCTGTTCTGCTCACGGTCTCCAGCAGAATATTGTATTCACGAATCTTTTCTTTGTGATGCTTAAATTCTCGCCAAAGCTTATCCAACTCCTCATCAGAGAACTTCCCAGAGGTCTTGGCCTGAAAGAAACATGAGCTCATTATGCTTTCCAGGCCAAGTGCTTTTAAGTGCACTCAACTGCCGAATCTTCTCCCCACTTCCCACTGCATTTAGAAAGTTATTAAGTCCAACTTTTCCTTAAGATCTTTTGTTTTAAGTCCCTTTATATTAGTGTGAGGACAGGATTCAGCCACCATCGATGGATATGGTGGCTTTAATCATGTCGAAAGGAAGTTTGCTTCAGACTTAAAAAGCTAGACTTGCTACGGACTACCCAGTGAAAAGCATCTGTCATTTCTATTCTATGGGAAACAATTTAATACAGAAATAAGGGCCATGGAGTTCCACATGCAACTGTAAGGGGACTGTTTGCATGAAGAATGCAGCCTGATACTAAGCACAGTCTTTACTTAATCTCACTCTACTGGCAAGTGAAGATTTTATCACTACTGTGCATTTGCTCTGCAGTGATTTGCTCCTCACTGGACTACTTTTTAGCAATTAGGGAAGCACCGGTCAGACAGCTGGAGCACTACCCACAAATCTGGTGACTTATTTGCTGCAATGCATGATCGAAAGTGAATGTTTTTGGTACCTATTCAGCCCACACCCTTTTTTTGCTTAGGGAATATTTCTGTCTAATGCACTTTACTGTTCCTGAAAGCACATGACATCATGTCCCTTACCAGAGCTGTATCTAATTACAGTAACATTTTAAAACCCAGCAAATCTTTTTCTCTGCTTTACTACCACTGCTCTAGATTGGTGTAAGACTTCTCTGGTTTACCTGAGTACTTGTTTCTTAAAACTTGAGTTATTTAATTTTTGAAGATTATGACTTCACCAGCTTTAACTGCCCAGACTGACAGTACACCTTCTATTTTTTATGCATTAAATACAAATCTTGGAAATATTCACTTGAATACCACGTTGGGAAAGTCCTTATTTAGCACTCCCCATTATACATTTCACTTTTAAACAGTCTATGAAATGGTTCTATTTTAAATGCATCTTTTTAAAAAAGCCCAGAAACAACAATAAGAAAACCAGGAAGAACACCATAGGTATACTACCACACAGTGTAACAGTCACACAAAGGGGAAATCTGTTTCTGCTCAGTGGACCCAGGATCTTACCCAACATGCAGACTGATGTGGGGGTCATCTTTGGCAAAGAGAACCTGCCACACCTGGTGACCAGGATACAGGTGGGATGCCCTCAGGGCACAAAGATGTGAGCTACAGAGCACAGCAGCTTGGCCACTACTTAGAAACAGAGTAATAAAGCTATTCAGTTCCAAGTCTGGGGCCTCTCATAAGATACAGACAATAGTTCAATGAAGAAACACTGATTTCCTTCTCCGGTTCCTGGAAGGAAACCTTACACACCTTGCTCCATAATTTTTCCAGTCTTGGATCATCTAGTGTATCACTTTCTGTACCATCTTTAATGTAGTTGGTATCAACTAGTTGAGAGTCCTTCTTTCCATTCATTCCATATTTAGTCATAATGACTGCAAGGGAATAGAAGATAGAGAAACATTAGAACTAACTATGGGTGTGTGGAAGATGAGAGACTGGCTACATCCTTGACTTGCAGAGCTGGATTTTGCAGCTCACAGTGGAAAAGCTAAGTTTAAGACACAGACCTCCCACGTTTAATGACCTCTTCTGAAAACATCAAGAACAAAGGAATCTGTTAGTCTCCTGCAGCTCCCTACTGACCTCCAAAGATCTCTTGTGTGCTCAGTGTCTGGAAAGACAACCTGTTATTTAATGGTTCAAACACAAACACAGGTGTCTAACCATGCATGTGTCTGATGCAAAGTTTAAACTTCTGCAAAGATATACCTTACCATTTAAGTTACATCTAAGTTTGGCTTCTTTGAAAGATATACCTTACCATTTAAGTTGCGTCTCAGTTTGGCTTCTTTCTCTCCATCTTCATCTAGCCCTTCAGCCTTCAGTTTTTTCCAGCTTAGCTCATCCTTTTCTTGTATTTTTAGATCACTGTGCAACTCTGCCAGTTTCACAGCAGAGAGCTGAAGCTAACAAGAACAAAGAAAGGTTTGTACTCAGTTATGTGGAGTCATCTCGTGCTGCAGTGTTACCTCAGAAGCCAGTATAGATGCGTAGCCAATATAGCACAGCATTTTTTTCTTTTACTGTAATGCTATGTATCCATCTGAATTTAAAGGCCTTATGGTATAAGCCACTGCACATATAACATCTCTTGCCTATGTACACAGCTGTGCCCCCCAGCATACTAGTGTTAACAGGGAGTGATCATGTAGCCTTCTCAGCTTTTCAGCTACTTGGACAACAGTGAAATTATGTAAGGGCTAAAAATTTGTGTCTTTCTTTCGTGTTCCTTCAAGTAATATTTAAGTATTTGGTAAATAAATAAGTAATATTTAAGTAAATGGGATTTTCCCCCCACTTTTAATGGGGCCGCCTTCTAAAAATTATTGTACCTTAAAAATGTCCAGTACACATAACAAAGAATTGATTAAATCAATTCAGTTTTACTAATTCACAAAAGGCAGTGATGGCCAAATCTCTCAAACAACATGTCATTGCCACCACATGTGCTTTCTTGTAGACCACCTTCCACTAGTTATATTGAGTCAGTAAATTTTATTTGTCAGTATAGTTTTGCACACTACCAGGACACTGAGGATGGCCTTGCAGGTCAGAGCCACCTCATCAGCAATTTTAACTATGATCAAAATTTTCTAAGATTACTTCTTAGCATGGTTTATGTGCATTAAAAACATACAAAACCTAGAGCTATTCCTGCCCACGTAACAGAACAAAAAGATAAGATATTGAGGCTGAAGCTATGAAAAAAAAAATTAACATTTAAATGAATGATAGGTCAGCTTGAAACTTTGTGAAATACGGAGAAATCAGGAACAGAGACAATGACTAATATGCAGTTGGCTAAGCAGCACTGCTCTAAGTTGAGCCTGAACTTCTGAACTTCCAGATTTTAGACACTTCAGTTTAAAACAAAGAAATGTAACAAATCATATTAATGCTTCTGAACTTCTTTTGTGTGTGTGTATGTGCATGTAAATAACAAGAAGGTGAGGTAAGGAAAAGCCCAGAGAAGAGAGGAGATCAAAAAACATGAGCAGTGTGACTTCCAATACAGTTCTGCCTGAGCTGTCCCAGTCCTACCTCCCACCCCTGAGCAGCCAGCTCCTGGGAGCTCAGATCCAGCTCTGAACCACCTGGGCTTTTATGTTCTGGGACAAGCTTATTTGCTGAAAGGGGGGGAGTGAAGGCTGTCATTAAAATCAGACTAAAATCAGAGATTATAAAAATTCTTATTTTCAGTGAGGAAGCAGTATGTTTAATAAACACAGACTCAGAACTATTATTTTTAAACATCAGAATGATACTGAAAAGATTAAGCCATTCGTTTGAGTGTCAGCAGGTTATTTGGAAGTAACTAGGAAAAATGTCATTACTTTGAGCTAATGCACTAAATTCCTATTGACAGGAATTCAGGAACCTATGCACGTTATTGTTTCTGTTTTCAGCTTAGGCTGTGCTATTAATTAGTCTTGTGCTACTGAATATAATTATTTTAATTTTTAAACTAAGTTTTTTCCTGTATCTTGCACTTGGCTTACTGAAATAATTTGCTAAAATCTAGAGTAGTTAGAATCACAGGTAAATACAAAATTTATAGAACACATTAAAACTTCTGATCCCTCTAATATTAAAGCAAAGGAGCATCCCTATTGTCTTCTTTACTATCTACTTTTGGGGAACCGCTTGATAAAAGCTAAGCACTTAGAAGGAACCACTTTATTTATGATTTTTAGTATGTGCTAAAGTCAAAAAACCTTAATCATGTACTTATTCGCTTTTCTGGAGCAGGATGACCTGGACAGCCAGAGTGTCACTGCAGCAGTGGTTCCAAGTAACAATGTGTTGCTCAGCAAGAATTACACCCTGGTGCTTCAGGAGGAAGACTGAGTGAAAAGTTTGCTATAAATTGTGAAGGAAATGATGATTAATTATCTCAGTAGTTCTGTACTCTTATGTTAGCATTCAAGTAGCATGAACTTAATACGTAGTTAGGCTGAACAAATCCAGGAAAAAAATCACCAGCAATAACTTAGATAACAATTAATTCAGCTCCTAACTACTGCAAAACCAGGAAAATACAATCTTTTAAATGTATGACTTTATCATCAGAGACATGCTATTGTATAAAAGATTACACAATGCATTTATGTTAGATACTCTCTGCAGTTAGTGCAATCTCATAAACACATACGGTTTTGTGTTTTCTAAAAGTTCCAGAGAAGAATATCAGAAGTTCTAAACATAAAATTTGGAGACATCTCATAATCAATCAAACATTTTAAACTCTTAATAAAAACTAAGGAACTACATTAAGCCCATTGTTCCTTAAGGGAAAAAAAGAAAGATTCTATTCAAACTTCTCCCAATTCCAATAATATTTTTCTGATTCTCATTATAATTTAGTATAAACCTCAAGTAACTGTCCTTTTAAACATTATAAATCCTTTGAAACCTGTTGGAAGCCACTTGCCTGTCCCATTTATATAACACAGAAGTGAATACATAGGCTAATTTAAAGTATATAGTTCAAGAACTGCTTCCTTCAAATTGATCTCATGTAGGACACTGAATGACATCAGGTAAAAAATATGAACATGTAAGACTCCACATCACTTTACTAACATCAGTCATATGCTGCAATAACTAACTAGAAGCAGAACTGAAAAGCTAAGTTTAATGATTAAATAACAAAGCCCCAAGTGCCTTACGCTCATTCCTTATTCCTCATTCCTTATGCTGCCTGGACATTAACATCCAAGATAGGTACCTGGCAATTCTGGGAACGAGTGCTGGAAATCTGTGAAACATTACAACAATTAAGTAACTTGCTGTTCGCCTGGTTACAATCATTACCTGCAATATCATTACCTACACCCTGAGAGGAAAGGGTTCTTGACTACGCATTTTTTACGTGTAACATGCCCTAGATTCTGGAGCCCACTGCTGCTTTGGGATGGCCAGGAAGCCCCGATAACAAGCGATGCTAGAACTACACCAATGGCAACAACCACAGCACAGTGGATTGTTAGAGACTAGCAGGCCAAACCACGTACCTTGTGAAAACTACGTAATATTTGTCATTGGTTCAAATAACTATAGAATTAGAGTTTGACTAAGAAGAACTCTTGTATTAAAATAACTTTTTAAAGTTTTTATATAAAACACGTACCTATGAAAAGAGATGCTGGAGAAAGATCAAACCCTCCTTCCCTCCCTCCATTCCTCAGGGAAACAGGAAGGAATTCTGGCTTGCCAGCTCCTGGTTCACACTAAGAAACATTTTGGGGCTTTCTGAAGGGCTGCTCATCCAGCTGTGTGTTGCAATGCTGAACTGCAGTATCTATCTTTTATGTCAAAACAAAGGAGTTCCTTACTTTTGGTACTATCTATCTCCACCACTACCATAATGAAGGAAAGAGAGTCCAGCATTGGCCCACACAAATATTTCAAAGCAGGTCTAACACACCGGCATAGTTTCCCTCTTATTTCAGACTTTGCCCAGACATACTGAAAAAACACTTTCTAGAACACAGGCTGGGTGTCAATTGTACTCAAAAGTGAAATTTAGACAGTGGCAAATTTAGTTCAAGTAGTTGTTGCCTCTTTAATATCTGGCTCACACATATAGAATTTACTAAAGCTTAGTTCTTTACTCTGACAGTCAACTTCATTTTACATTGTAGCACCTTCATTCAGATGATGTAAAGTATCTCAAATTCGAATTCCAGAGGATCCAGGTATGAAAATGAAAAAAGACTGTATTTGGAAAAATAAGAGGAAACTGAAAATACTACAGTTATAGTTTATTTCTAGTCTCTGTGTTGTTTCTTTTTCAGCTGTCAGTTCACAGCTGGAGTTTCATCATCACACACTGCCCTATCCCCCATCCCATCCTTCTCCCATTGAAGGAAGGAGTATTTTTGATACCTTCTTTTGGCACGCTGGCAAGGCAGCACTATGGCAGGGGTTCTATTTTTTTACTAAACCCAGGGATGTCCTGCCTCTAATTCGATAGTTTAGGCTGGGGAACATCTACCCCGGATACAGGAAATCCAGAATTAATATTAACTACATTCTTTTGCCTTAAAGAACTGAACCTTTACCAGCCACCATCCTAACTTCCATGCTCCACAATATTTAGGGAATGAATATGGGTGTGGAGTGCGCTCCTCCCCTCCTGTTGGAGCTGTTCTGCTTAGCTGTAATTTAATATTTCCACTGTAATTAAATATTTTGATAGTTTTTCACTTTAATTAAGTATTTTTTTTTTTCAGAGTGAGAGGAAATCAAGTATCACTGTCAAAATTAAGGCTCTCATCTGGGAATGGTGCTACCCACTTGCTGGTCCTCCTGCATGTGACTACATCACTTGGTGTAAATGAAGGTGACATAACCACCAATGTGGAGGGTTTCTTACTCCTCTGTGCAGTGAGCTCCTGCCCTGTGCAAAGTAGGAACTAAGGCCACTGCCTTCAGACGGATGAGAGCATCACACCCCTTAACAAAAAGGCTACAGCATTCAACCAGCAAGTGCAGGAGCCAGTCTCAGATCCTCCATGGTACCAGAGGGACTTCACTCTCTCTTCCACTTCCCGGGCATGTGGTTTAACTGCTGGATTTAAACATGGGAAGAGTAACACTTCCCATGACACAGGTACATAAGGCAGAGGAGGGGAAGGAGACACCACGTGAGAGAAGACCTTACACGGCACCGCTGTTCCCTGCCGCCTGGGACACCCCCAGGGAGCGGGGCTGTGCGAGTCCAGCTCTGAGCTGCCAGTCAGGGGCTGCCAGGCCCTGAAAACCAAACAAAAGCCACCACAGCCCAGAGGCCCAACACCAAGCCGGGGCCTGTGGAGGCGACGACGGGCCGGACAGCCTCCGTTTCTCCGCACACACAAGTCCCCCGCTCCAGCCGCCGCCCGCGCCGCTTCTCCCGCCGCACCCCATCCTCTGAGGCGGCTGACAGGGAAGAAGTGTCCGAAGCGGCCAAGCCCGACCCGGGGTCCCCCTCAGAGCGCCGCCATCGTCCCCGCTCCTCCCGCGCCGCCTCACTCACCCGCTGCGCCTTCTCCCAGACCTGGTTCAGCCTCACCACCCGGAACTCCCCGCTCTCCCGCCGCTTGCCGCCGGCGGCCGCCAAGCCCTCATTAGCCTCCCGGGAGTACTTGCTGGCCTGGACGCCAGCGGCAAGGAGGAGGGCTGCACCGAGAGCCGCCAGAGCCCGCGCCGCCGCCATGTCGCGCTGGACGGGGAACTACAAGTCCCGAGATGCCGTGCGGCCTCCTGCCCTCAGGTCCCCGGGCGGGCGGTCGCTGGGGTGGGGGCTCTGCGCCCTCCTCGGCGAAGGGAGGGGGTGTTTGTGTGGGAAAACAGGCTGAAATACGGTTTAGGTCGAAAATCTAGTGTCTAGTTTGGGTAGCGTGAGAAGAATTAGGTTTGGGCTTTTCAAGCGGCTTGGTGTCGTTCTCCTGAGTGTTTGCTTCACAAAATGTGGAAATATGCTGAATGTGGCAGTTTTTGTGAGTGTTTGTTTTTTCACGGCCTGTAGTAACTACAGTGAATGCTCTCCTGCACACTGTCTGTTCTTCAGCAAGGTATTGCTATCAGCTGTGTGAGGAGGAGGGGACACGATAGGTTTAAACACCACCCCTTTGATCAAAGTTTTCAGATATTAGCACGGTGTTCGAGAATATACAGAAAGAGAAAAGGCAGCTCGGGAAGGGGTGGAAGGCAGGAATGGGGACCAGTTCCCTGGTACTCCCTAGTAGGGCAAGAAGGACTCTGTCCTTTGGAGGTGGTGGTGCAGGACACCTCTGCCCAGGACAGCATATAGGGTTTGATGGTGTGGGGAGAAGGAGGATTGTGAGAAATGTAATCACGAGTAGATTGGGTTGTTACTGAGGGGTGGACCATGGGAATAGCCCTGAGGTCGGTAGCGTGTGCTGAGAGTGCAGCTCTTGGGCAGGAGCGCCCGGTTCTGCATGGTACCAACCTCCCTTCGCAGTGCTTCCTCCTCAAGTAGGCAGCCAAGAAGTGCAGTAGGCAATGGGAAATCTTTGGAGGGGATTAAGTCAAACAGTATTAAGAAAAAAAACCCATGATGCTGTGAAAATGCCCAGTGTTTAATCCAGGGTTGGTATATATCCTCCACAGTTTAAAAAAAAGATATGCTAACATTGAATGCTGCTATGAAAGAAGTGCAGGAGATACAGAGCACACTCCATGTGGGTGTTTCTGAGGGGAAGGCAGTGAAGAAAACTGTTCCATCTCTTGTGTTCTTGTTGAATCCCCTTCTGCACACCGCACAGCTTGTGTAGTACAGGGTCTTTGGCATAGCTGGGCATTTCTATGTTGAGTTTCTTTAGCAAGGTAGTGGTGCAGTTACTTTCCTGAGCCTAACTGGCGGTGGAGGCAAAAGTTCACTTAATAAATTCCTTTCGGATCTCACGTGTGACCTTGAGCAAATTGAAGCATAGCTCTGTAGTACTGTCAACACCAAGCCTTCATGCATTATAAATCAGTCCTATGAAAACAAATAAATTGCCTAAACTATAAATTTCTGAAAACTATGCCCTGGAGAGGATTTTTACTAGACTCTCATTTTTGCCTTGTGAGCAATATAAATGTCTTGTCTTTTCTCTTCCACATTTTCCTAAGTCAATGCAGAGATTCTCAGTCATATAAAACTAGAAGCTGTGGTTATAAGACTAAATTACAGAAGCAGGCAAAGGTATTGCAGTATACATTGCATTGAAGAGCAATTGAAGTGAGTGTTGAAGTACACATTGAAGTGTAGCAAAATGATGATGAGAAAAGAAGCCCATTAGCCTTAACCAAATCTTGCAGAGCTCTCCACATCAATTTTAGGATTTAGAACTTGTTTTAGTCTCATTATTACAGTGTATATATGTATTGTTGAGTCACTTTGGAACACTCTGGTGTTCCAAAATGGTTTCATCTTGTCTGTCATTTGAAGTATTGGTTGAGTTTTCAGGCTCTCTGCAAATAAATTCAACCTCCATGCTATATAAACTGTTGCAGGTTCCCACTATTTTTCTTGTATTGAGTGTGGTTGTGCATAGCTTTATGCATTTGTTTGCTTGAGTTTTTGAGCTACACAGAAGATTTTTAGAAATAAGTAAGGGATGTAACACCATTAGTTTGTTTATGCTGGTTTGTTGGATCTCATTCTCCAGTACCCTTACATCTGTGTCAAGTGACCAGTGCTTGTTACTGGTCTGTATGTCCTGGCTCAAGTGCTCCACTCCCACAAGTAAAAACCCAAAATAACTCTATGGACTTCTGTGTAGAGACTTTAGATTTACGTTGGTGTTGATGAGGCCAAACTCATCATAAAACACACCTTAGTGTAATAAGAAACATGCAGTGGGAGGTAATGGGAAATCAACTCCATTGTTTCCCTTTCCTGTGCACTTCAGATCAAATTCTCCCGTCATTTTTCCCTAGCACAGTTGAAAAGTGCTTAGCCGAATCCTTGGGACTGTGCCAAAACTGATATAAGCAGTGGAAGTGTTAAGCTATTGCAGACTCTATTGTTTGCATTGTTCCAGAGGGCTGTAGCTGAGTTGATGGACCATGGCTTTTTCTGTATTCATTCTTTATTATGCTTATTAAAAAAAGAAACTTTAACAAAACATGAGGTAAATCACATTGAGAAGTCTGTCTTCTGCCCTCTGCTCACTTGAAAAACAAAATTAGAGAAATTTGGAATGAAGATGACATTGCAAAGCAGTAAAAAGATCAGAGAAAGTCTTAGTTAAAAGAAAGACAGAAGAAAATCTAATGGCACTTATGGAACAATGCAGGTTTCCTGGTAGAATAAAAGAGAGGAGGACTTTGAAGCTTATGTTCAGAGGCTTGAATGTGATTTAAATTACATTCTTCTGACTGCAGTGTCAGGAGATCTTTAAGAGTCAGTGTGAGAGCTGGACTAACTGCTTCTGGCTTCTTCACTTTTACCAAAACCAATTTACCATTGAATTTGCGCCTTCACATATTCTATATACACATAAATTTTTTGAGAGTGCTAGAAACTGCCCAGCATTTCAAATACTCTGTTGCAGAGCTCTGGAAAAGAGAGCAGTTGCGGCCTTTCTCATCTCCATCTTCTGTCCTAGCAATACAGTGTTGTGGTTTAACCCCAGCTGGCAACTAAGCACCACGCAGCTGCTCGCTCACTCCTCCCCAGCGGGATGGGGGAGAGAATCAGAAGGGTAAAAGTGAGAAAACTCATGGATTGAGGTAAAGACAGTTTAATAGGCGAAGCAAAAGCCGCGCACGCGAGCAAAGCAAAGACAGGAATTCATTCCCCACTTCCCATGGCAGGCAGGTGTCCGGCCATCTCTAGGACAGCAGGGCTCCATCACACCTAATGGTGACTTGGGTGACAAACACCATCACTCTGAATGTCCCCACCTTCCTTCTTCCCCCAGCTTTATATGCTGAGCATGACGTCCTACGGTCTGGAATATCCCTTTGGTCAGATGGGATCAGCTGTCCCAGCTGTGCCCCCTCCCAACTTCTCGTGCACCCCTCCAGCCTCCTCGCTGGTGGGGAGGTGTGAGGAGCAGAAAAGGCCTTGACTGTGTAAGGACTGCTCAGCAGTAACAAAAACGTCTTGGCATTATCAATGCTGTTTTCAGCCCAAATCTAAAACACATCCTCATACGAGCTACTATGAAGAAAATTAACTATTCCAGCCAAAGCCAGCGCATATGGTCTGCAGGCTGAGCCTAGCCAGCCAAAATGCAGGGCAGGTAGGATAAGCGTGGTGGGTTTGCAAGGGTGCTGCTGGCTTTGTCCAAATATGCCCTCACTCGGCCTCCCCAGGACCATACTGAGGGTGTACTGGAGTGATGTCTGCTAACCTTTTGCAAACAATAACCTTAGCCAAAAGTCTGCCCCAGCTGGAAAGTGATGTGTTAGATGTTTCCCAGGGTGCCTTTCCCTTCCCTCTGGGAAAACACAGATATGTCCATGTAGTAACATAGGCTCTACAAGTTTTAGGATTTTTCCAATGCCCTGCTCCTAGCCAAACTAAATTTTAGCAAAGAACAGCACAGTTGCCTATTTTTTATTCCATCCATGTAAGACTGACAAGGTGAAATATAAAATCTTCTTTTTATGACCTTCAGTCCTCTTTGTAATGAATGATTTTCTTAATACTCGAGCGTTGGTAAAATTCCAGCCAAAACCATCCCCTCTTCCCAACCACAACCCTCATCCCATGTATGAAAAAACAGTTCTACAGACAGTGGGCTAACCTTTCTACCTTTCATTTTTCAAATCCTGGTCCTTATTCTAGCTGTGCCAAGAACAGCATGCAGGTGAATCAAATCTGTATCAAAGTTTTAGGAGAGCTGCTTGCTCTTCCCGTCCAGTTCTTTCACATTTCCTCTATATGGCTCACTATCCTATAACAAATGCACTTCAACCTTTCATTCTCCAAAATCTAGCCCAAATCTTAACTTTGATAGTATCCAGGTCACTGGGAGACATACCTCACCCAAAGTACTTCTGCATCTTTTTCCCACTGCATTTCATCTTTCAAAGCCCAATTTGATCCATAATAAACTGACCTACCTAAGCCTTTGCGGAAAGTTCTCCTTCTCCAAACCCTAATCCCAATTGTCCTCCCAGCCAGAATATAACCTCAGACAGGTTTATCTATATTAAAACAAAAACCATATTGTTTCCAACTAGCTCCCTCATCTACTTGTCTGTGCAGCTTGCAGTAAACATTATTTAGGTCTCTTCTTCCAGAAGTGTAAACCTAACCATAACAATAACACTGTACAGAAACAGACTGTAGTTTTATTTTGCAAAAATAAAAAACCCCAACAACCTAATTTCTCTTCTAAGCCATGTTTCTCACTCTATTTCTCCAAAGCCAACAGTTAAGAGTTTCTAAGTTGTAATGTACATTGAGTCATAGAATTCTACAATCCTAGAATGGTTTGTCTTGGAAGGGACCTCCAAGTGAAGGAGCTGGCTGGGCGTGGGGATGTTGGTTTGGTTGAAGGCTGTCCTGATCCTCCAGTGTTTGAGGCAAACATGTCACTGAGCTGATGGCAGATGCCCAGCGGGGCTGCCCAGTCTGTGGGTTTGTGACTCAGCTCAGCACGTGCTGTGCAGGGAGGGCCCCAAGAAATGGGCAACCCTCGGGTGAGATGCTGGCGTCACCCCACAGGGACGTCTGGGTCATGCTGGGGAGCAGGAGCTGAGCCCGGCCTGGGGAGGGGGAAGTACCATGGGAGCTGCTGTGGGGCCAAGGCTGCCCTGCCCAGGGGGAAGCAGTGAAACCAGGGCATGGGGAGGGCAAGGGGGTCCCCGTTGGTCCCTTCTCTCCTGTCAGGGTTCCAGCAGGGACTTCAGAGACACCCAAAGGGTTTGATAATCCATGCACTTTATTTAGGCATCAAAAAACCAGACTCCTCATTAACAGGCATGTTGATACCTTTTAAATGATTTTTGTATTTTCACTTTCTTAGCAAAAGAAATTTAGTTTAACAAATGCATGTCAATTAGAATAAATTTTCCCGTTGAAGAAGGATGCAGCTCAAGCAGTCTGTTGTGCGTCTGGTGCCAGGGGCCGAGCCCACTGCACTGGAGCGGCAGCGGTCAGGACTGCTGCATCTGGAGGTACTCCAGGTACTCCTGCACCCATTTCGCCTGGGGGTCTGCGCACACCGTCTTCCCCTTCTTGGTGACCAGGCTGCCGGGAGAAAACCAACATTGGGGTGCTTGGCCCCAGGGAGCGGGGCGCCAGCGCTGGGTCCTGCTGGCAGCACTCCAGGTGTCCCTGACTGTGCCCCCTTACCCCTCCTGGCCACCCTCGAACACGCTTGGTGCACTGCCCTGGCTGTCGCACCCTGGCAGTGTTGGGTACTCACATCACCGCGGGCTGGCTGCACATGCTGCTGGTCGTGTAGGCGGAGGTGACGAAGCTGCGTGGGATGGGGCGTTGCTGGTAGCTGAAGCAGCAGGTGAGGAAGTAACTGCCTGTGGGGGCAGAGACAGCCCCAGTGAGACCCCACACTGCAGCACAGGCTCTGCCTGGGGCTCCCAGGGGATTTGCCGTCACCTGTGCTGTATCCCCCGGGGACACTCCCTGGAAGCCTCCATCCCCAAGGCTGAGTCCCAGCACTGGTAATGACCACCCGCTCCCAGCCCTCCCCATGGACACAAGGGTCCCATCAGTGGGGATGGGGGCTTTCTCCCAGGGAGGGACGGCAAACCTGGTGTCTTGGAGGATCCAGCAACGCTGGAGTCACTGAGATGGGCCTCAGCTGGGGAGCAGTTGGCCATGAGGAGCAGAGTGGCCAGGGCGGCTGCAGGGACCTTCATGGTGCTGCGGGGGCCGAGGGAACCACGAGCAGGGCTGGAGCTGGGGTGGCTACAGGGCTCTCCTCTGCATGAAGCTCGGCCCCTGCTGCTGCTTGCCCTCCTTTTATCCTCCAGCTGCTGGGTGCACACAGGGTTTCAAGGAAAGAAAATGAGTGCATCATACTGAGGAAATTATGTTGGGATCACCCAGTTTTGCTGATCTGGAGAAAGCAAGGAAACTGCAGAAGGGGAAGCGCTGGCCATGGGGCTGTGACTTTCAGATTCAAGAGAGAATAAGCCTTATGAGGAGCAGCGGAGGGAACTGGGATTGTTTAGTCTGGAGAAAAGGAGGCAGAGGGGAGACCTTGTTGCTCTCTACAACCACCTGAAAGGAGGTTGTAGCGAGTTGGGTGTTGGTCTCTTTCCCCAGGTAACAAGTGACAGCATGAGAGGAAATGGCCTCAAGTTGCACTGTTTAGGGGAGGTTTAGATTGGATATTAGGAAAAATTTCTTGACTGAAAGGGTTGTCGAGCATTGGAACAGGCTGCCCAGGGAAACGGTTGAGTCACCATCCCTGGAGGTATTTAGAAGACGTGGTGCTTTGGGACATGGTTTAGTGGTGGACTTGGTAGTGTTAGGTTAACAGTTGGACTCGATGATCTTAAGGGTCTTTTCCAATTTAAATGATTGTATGATTTTATTCTATGACCTTTATGGTGCTGTGGGAGCTGAGGGAATCACGAGCAGGGCTGGAGCTGGGGTGGCTACAGGGCTCTCCCCTGCATGATGCTCGGCCCTGGCTGCTGCTGCCCTCCTTTTAACGCCCCAGAGTTTCAAGGAGACAAAAAGAGTGCATCATACCAAGAAAATTATGTCAGGATTACCCAGTTTTGCTGAGCTGGAGAAGGCAAAGAAACCGCAGAAGGGGAAGCGCTGGCCACGGGGCTGCGACTTTCAGATTCCATTTGGGTGCCCAGCAGGGACTGGCCAGAGCCTGAACCCCTGTGACACCAAGCCTGCCACTGCTGCAATGACCCCATCAGCCAAGAGCCAGGCTGGGGCACAAAGTTCCTTAACCAGAGCCCTGAGGAAAATCAGGGCAAGGCCAGAAAAAGGAAGAAAAAGGAGGAAGCAGCAAGTTTTGCAACTTTCTTTCGAAGTGTGCACTGTTGGGGGTGTTTAGGAATTACCCTCTGGGATTGCAAATGCTACCCCTTTTCAGTCATGCTACGATCTCCTCAAGGTTTCATCTGCAAGGCTGCAGTGAGCTCAGCTCTCAGTGGGCGCCAGCAGAATCCTCTTCTCCCTCCAGCTCCTAATCTTAATGCCCTATCTCCTCCCTAACACCAGTGTATTTGCTTCTTTTGGGCTAAGGCAGTAGAGAGTGCCTAAATTGGATGAAGTTATCCTGCTTGGGAAGAAGTAGGCAAGCAGTAATTGGAACAACTTGACTGTCAAGAGGCTGCAGACCACAGCCAAAACTAAAATCCTTAGACAGAGGTGTAAATCTGTTCACCCTGGGGATGGGGAGGGTGGCAGGCCAGGCTGCAGCCTGAGACAATGGCTTCAGCACTGGAGCAGGACAACAGAGTCCAGTCATAGAGTTGTAGAATCCTAGAATGGTTTGGCTTGGAAGGGACCTTAAAGATCATCTAGTCCAACCCCCTGCCATGGGCAGGAACACCTTCCACAAGACTGGGTTGCTCAAAGCCCCATCCAACCTGGCCTTGAACACTTCCAGGGAGGGGGCAGTCACAACTTCTCTGGGCAACCTGTGCCAGTGTCTCACCACCCTCCCAGTAAAGAATTTCTTCCTAATATCTACTTTAGTTCTACCCTCTTTCAGTTTAAAACCATTAGCCCTGATCCTGTCACTACATTCCCTTATCAAGAGTTCCTCCCTGTCTTTTCTGTAGGCCCCCTTTAGGTACTGGAAGGCTTCTAGAAGGTCTCCCCAGAGCTTTCTCTTCTCTAGGCTGAACAACCCCAACTCTCTCAGCCTGTCCTCAAAGGGGAGGTGCTCCAGCCCCCAATCATCTTTGTAGCCCTCCTCTGGACTCTCTCTAACAGGTCCATGTCTTTCTCCTGCTGGGGGCCTGTGGTGGGTTGACCCTGGCTGGACGCCAGGTGCCCACCAAAGCCGTTCTATCAGCTCCCTGCCTCAGCTGGACAGGGGAGAGAAAATATAACAAAGGGCTCGTGGGTCAAGATAAGGACAGGGAGAGATCACTCAACCAATTACCATCATGGGCAAAACAGACTCAACTTGGGGAAAATTAAC
>JAVJGG010000054.1:37705249-37716155 GCA_035590195.1 Aviceda cuculoides | reverse complement strand
CATCCCACTGGGTGGGGATGGGAGTGAGTGAGCAGCTGCATGGTGCTTAGTTGCTGGCTGGGGTTAAACCACAAGAAGTTGCAATTCAGTTTGTAGCTGAAAACTGAAAAACAATTATATCTGCCCAATTCCGTCACCTGTTCAGGTTTTTGAGGTATGCAGCATCCATCAATTTAAGTTCATAAAGTTTTTATTTCCCTCTTTGCTCCTAGCCCAAGCCTGAATTACATGATTTATACTTTTATCAGTTTAATATAATTATCAGCTCTTTTCATCACTCCTTCCCTCTCTTTGCTTGTGAGGGTTAGAAGATCCACAGATAATGCGAGTTATACTTTTCCAGTTCTCTTTGTTCTTACTCCTCTCCTTAAACTTAACCCCAGCTGTAGCCTTAAATACAAACTAAACGTATCCATTATCCCTACTCATTGATCTTTAGTGTTGCAGATATGCATAATCCACCAGTGAATGAAATTACTGATGATTAATTTCCCAATGTATAGTACATACTATAAGAAATTCCTAACTTGTATTATGGCAAACCACCTGGACCTATTTGAAAAGATATTCCATTATATAATTTACGGTCAACGTTCCACTCTGTGCTGTTGTGGTCTGAGTAACTTGAGTTCTGCTAACTTTCTGCCTACTTCTCTATATTTAAAAACAAGCAAAAGTCTTACAGATATTGAACAGAACCTTAGACATAATCTTGGGACCACTATAAAGACCAAAAAAATGAAAATAACTATTAGTATCTGCAGACCCTGATTTTATCCTTGGTTTTGTAAGTCTGCAGTATCCCAACAATATATCCAAATCATAAACTCATATTTTCCTAAATTATTGACTAAACAGCACAAACCGAAGCCTGATCTAGGTGACCTGTAACTGTTCCAAAACTGATTTAATTACTTTGATATAATATATCCTTGTCTCTGGTGAGAAAATCCAACAGCATATTGGGAAACAAATTATACCCTACTACCCTTCTTTAACCTAATACTAATTGTAAATCACCACTAACCATCTCCTTAAACACTCCCCTTCCTGTCTGTCCTGGTAAAAAGTACATGTACACTTGTCTTTCAGTGTAATTTAAATAAATGTGGACGCGACAAATAATTTTGAAACTACATTATCTGGGGTTTTTTTGTTTGTTTGTAGGCTTCTTTTGAGGTCATGCTCCCTTTTAGTTAAGATAGAACCTGCCCTTTGACTGACGTTTTATCTTCATTGAGATAATATAATAAACAGATCATTTGTGCTTATCTAAATTGGACAAGTATGTCCAAACTATAAAAGCAATAATAATTGGCTCTTGGCTATAATATATATGTATAGTTATAGTCCCATTCAGAAAGATACACTACAAAACTCAATGAAAATTTTGAGAATGAAAAGCAATAACGAATCCTAAATTTCTTGATTAAGCTTAGTTATCAGGCACCTATTTTATCTCTACTGCTATAACTATACTTTTCCTCATTTAGAAGATTAATCTAGATCCCAGCACTATTTAGTGCTTTAGTAAATTAACCACATCATAGCAGGTATCTCGGACAGGTTCTCAAAGACTAGCTTTTCCTTCCCTATCCATTTTGGAAGGGAAGAGAAGCAATAATATACTGCCTTTGTAAAGAATGTAGCAGCAAACAAGAAAAATAAGCTCAGGTACTATTTAATTCAAAAGTTCCCCCAGTTACAGATTTCTGTACAGTTCTGCTCTCATCTTTGAAGACTAGCATTTTCTGCTTTCTGGATTTTGGGGAGGTTTTTTTTAGCAGTCAGCCTTATATCTATAACAACCTCACATTTTTGTGATTTTTAAATATTACAGAATAAAAATAGAAGACTGTATAAATTGGTCTCCAACTAGTCAAGGTTTGCCTGTAGTTTCGTCTGAAATACCACAGTACCTTTGCACACAAATGTCAGTTCTGGTACATTGCCTATTTTTGACACCGGGTAAATAACACTATTTGGTGCTAACCACTCTAGATTTCACTCTCCTGAACATCTTGACTTTTTCTCTTGGTTTTGTGTGTTAAATAATAGAGTTTAGCCAAGGTTGATCTAAGATAACTGGAGATCCTCCATCCATGGGTTAAAATCAGCTGTCAGTCTGCAAGAGAGTATACAGGCTCCCTAAATGACAAGATTTGGTCCCAAAGAAGTGTAAGAAATGTAATGGGAAGACAAAACTGGCTTGAAAGCATCTGGCTACCCCATGTGAATGATGGTTGCAAACCAAAGCTTCTCGTGATACATATCACAGCAGTTATCTACAGCCTGATCTTGTGAAGAGCCACAAATGTACTTTAATGCTGTGTATAATGCCACTGGCTCTACTTGCATCTGCAGGATTGTATTTATATTTTGGATTAGATCTTAAAAGTTTAAAATCTTTTTTGCCCTATAAAAATCCGGGTCCATGCTGGTAAAACAGTCTTGGGTTAATGTTAGGAGTTGACAGCACAGGAACCTTCCAAATCAAGGTGGCTTTGGAGATGCCTGATTGTGCTCGGTTGGTGACACAAAACATTCTCTGTGTCTGGTGTCTGCCTCTCAGTATGGTTTTGTAAACATGGAGGGATCCTTTTTCTTCTGGTACTTTCTTTTAGTAACAGAAGAGAAAGCATCGTTCTGGATCTTATACATTCATTTTCACAGAGATATGTAGTTCCTTATACTCTAATTCACCTTAAAATAAGGAGAATTTATTCATGTGTGCTTTAGGTTTTCCTGGACAAAACAGTCAGAGATATGTATCTGGACTAACTGAGCTGAAATCTCTCATCAAAGACACAATCCTGTTTGTCAAGGGATCAAGCCTGTTCCTTCAGCGCGTGCTGTTCTGTAAATCTCAGACTGTCAGAGTCAGCTTTTAGACATCAATTTTGACTACTTCAGCAGGGCTAAAAGGACCTGGATTCCTCTGATATTCCCTTAAGGAGTCTGTGATAGCTCACTGTGATGGAAAGGCACAGTTGTCTTAAAAGCACTTTACACACTCATTCCTCAAATGGCCCAGAGGCTTACAGCTGTACCCAAGACATCATTGAAACCTTCCTTCTCTGTGCAAACTCCGTTTTCAGCTCAGAGAAGCAGTCTTCATCTGTGCAAACTCCGTTTTCAGCTCAGAGAAGCAGTCTTCATGACAGCATCTGTCTCCGTGATTCTCTGCCTGGGTGACTCGCAGTTCCCTGTCCAGGCAAACCCAGATAATATGTCCTTTTCTAGCATCGGAAGTTTTAGGTCTCCTTTGTTCCAAGTCTGAATCACAGGAAAACTACTCTGTTGTAGTGTGGGTGAAACCGTGGTCTTTTTTTAGTTGGTGGGGTTTTTTTATAATTTTGTCCATTTAAATTAAGATATGTAACTGTTTTCTTTTTCTGAAATAGCATCTTTATTTTCCTTGGATTTAATTCCGTGCATTCAAGCAGAAAGTTAAACAATGTCAAACTGAAGAAAATGAATTGTGTAACATGTGTGAACTGGGGAAATGTTTGTTATTACATTAACTTCTTACCTGTGTCCTTAATGTGTCCTTAATTACTGGAACATCAAAGAGAACTATGTTGGAATTTATTTTTAAATATGTATTCTCATAAAGTGGATCCTTTCTTCTATGCACTTAACTTTAGCGAAAGAAAAAAGCAAGTGTTGGTATAATATTACTGCAAAACTTCTCTCTAGAGTAGTTAATTCTCATAAGTGGGAACAACTTTCTATTGCCATTATCTTACTGAAGTTGCTTCCTTAGCTAAACTGTTTAGGGCCGATGCTAAAGATATATGTATGGAAACAAGCTTATGAATTCTGCCCTTCTAGAAATGATCTTTGCAGCTGATTAAAGTGAATCTTGACTTGTTTTGGGAAGAAATGAAGGACTCGCTGGCATTCTTGGCTGTTTGTTTTAGTGCTCCTGACTACAGATCTAGATGACTTCTGGCTGGTGTGGTGAATCCAGCTTTCCTTCTTATCCAATTCCCAACACATGTTTCTGTAGGCTTGTTCTTTCTTCATAAGTGTGGAGGGGATAATAAGGATTTTGTAGGTGGAATCTTGACTTGTTTCAGTGAGACAGAGTTTAGGTACTGAATAAGCTCAAGATTTGAAATGAGAGGTGGCTTCTCAAGCACTCAGAATCCCAGAAATCATCTTTGTTTTGCAATTATGGTAGCAGCATGGACTTTACTGTCGTGAGACTACTTGCGTTTTTAATATTAAGTATACAGGTAATTTTTAAAATAGAATTTGAGCTGTAAATTTTTATTATAAAATAAACAATGAATGTAAACCAAAAAACCAAATTGCTAACATTTCACCTGCCAGCGAAATGCAACTCCTCTCTGAGATGAAGCCCATCAGTGCAACTCATGTTTGGGTCTATTTCAGTAAAAAATGCAAGAGCAGTTTAATGAAACAGAACATGAAATAACAAAAGGATTCTGAAAAGTGCCAAGTGCCATGTGCTTGAATACCACAATTTAAGTGCTGTATTTTTCTCTCATAAAACAATTACAAATAATTAATTGTAACTCTGTTCCTCCAGAATGATCCTTTCTGGAATTCAGTAGTGCAGTGTAGAAACAAACCTGCCAGATGTGCTCCTTTACATCAGTTTTCTGTCAGAGTAACTGTGTCCTTTTTTGTCAGGAATTTAGTTAAGGAGTCTTTAAAAGTATTGTTGTAGTTTAACTTGATCCCTGTTTCTCTCACAAAAATGTAGTACAGCAATCCTGATGGCTCCTAGAGTGCTGACTGTCACTGTGAGATGTGACAGGTCTTCAGTACTGAGCAAGTGTACGTGTGTTCATGTTGGCTGTGCTGCCACCTTGAATCGTTTCTGCCTTTTGCTTCTTTGCCTTTCTTGCTTCTTCTTCCTCTTCCCATCTAACTTTGGGTATGTCATTCCTTGTTTACATACCTTCATGAGCTTCCTTAATTTTTTCTGTTAGTGCTCACATCACAGCCTTCTAAGTATACATGTTTGCTTCCCTTTATTTTCCTCCCATTCCTCCTCCATTGCATATATAGCTTTCAAATTTTACCAAGCAGTACCTATACCTTTCAGAACTTATTTGAACTTCTGGCAATCTTTTCCTAGATGCACAAGGAAGAGTTGCATGTCACAGTTCTGCATTATTCAGATGTGGCTCAGTATCTTTTTTATATCTTTTGAGACATAGAGAAAACATTTTATTTTCTGGCATATTTGTTATCAGAACTCTTGAAGAGAAGCAGCTATATTTTTCAAGTTACTGTTATATGGGGGATTGAATTTTTGGCGAGCAGCCTTCAGGGGTGGCTTGGTGTTTTAGAGTATTACAAGCTCTGGCAAGATCACTCGAGAGTATAAAAGGAATAGTTCTCATTCTCATTCCTGTTCCTGAAGTTTCAGCTGTTTAGACAGAAGAAGGGTCATGGGAGCTGTAGAAAACTGAGCCAAATAAACAGATGGGATCTTTTAGTCCAGCTGAAAGAACTACTCTTTCTGTGGAAAGTTCAAAGAGAGGATTTCAGAGCTAGAAAAAATCTACATCACCTGCTATGTCTGAAATCTTAGTGCTTCCCAGTGGGTGTCACAGAGAAATTCCTCAAGGAGGGAGAGGCTGCAGTTGGGTTAGAAGGACTTCACCAGCCAAACACTGATTTCAGGGTATTTTGTTATTCTTATTGGCTATGAGGCATTCACATGTAAAAAGTCTAAGTAGCTGTAGCTGAACATCTGCTCAGGAGGAATGAACCTAAAAGGACAATAACTGTAGAGGGAGATAAGGTCACACCAGTCTCAAGAATGAGAGCAATTGTCATTGTTTTGTTAGCTTGCAGTGTTATGACAGCCTGAAAAATAACTTATGAGCCAGAAGGCAAGACTTGCTCCTTGCCTGAAATACACACTATCTGAATAGAGACATACTGTGAAGAAGTGCAGGCAGGGTTTTACAACAGAGCAAGAAGTACTGAGCTTACAAATATAAGATAAATGGTGAGCGTGAGTTATGGGAGGGATGATCAAGTGACTTTCTTTGCTATAGTCTGGGTCAAAAAGCAAGAAGAGAGGCAGGCAAACCTGCACTAGCTGGTGCCATGCTGCTGTTGTACCCAGTTGTTTCGTGTTGCCTCTGCAAGATGGACTACCAACAAAAAAGAAATCAGTGTAATTGTCAAGAAAATTGTTTTCTGGGGAAAAGTGGTTAAATGAAAGGAATGGTTCTGGATAGTGTTAAATGTAGCATAACTAATATTGAGCCCTACAGCTGACAAATCTACCAGCCAAAAATATAAATGAATAGAAATCTAAATGTGAGCCACTTAATCATTTCTGTTTGTTTTTCCTAGATAGCATCCAAAATAAAAACTGATCTGGAAAGATGGAAAAATAAAGTGAACAATCAAAAATCTGCTGCACTTGGGAGCGAGTAGCAAGATCCAAATGTGGCCGTTCACTGCCACAGGGTTAGGTAGAGGGTACACAAAAGGAAATGGAGGATGTCTTCAGGGTTCCCAGAATAAATCTGAATGTCTGCCTATCTTCACCTGTGCTAAAGGACTTGCTGCTGAAAGATGTGGCCAGTAAACTTCCTTACTGTGACACAGCAATGGAGCTTGAGCTGGAAAAATGCTGTGGTTTTTATACCTTCATTCAAAAGACACTGGCCTCCCTCTGCATATGTACCAGCTGCGTATGTAGTCCTCGTGTTCCATCATCTTTTGTAGACCTTTCTGGATGCTCAGCAGATGCTGTTTCTCTTGAGATGTTCATTAAAATTCATTGATCAGAAATAAATTTTAATCAGCAAGAAAAATTTGCAGTCAATACTTACCTGAAAGAAAAGTTCATTTTATTTTAATTGGAACAAAATTGTGTACAGAGTGTGCGTTGTTAAGTGGATTCAGTGCACTCTGGCTATGGCCGAGTAAGTTAGTTGTGGCCCAGGATTCCTATTCATCCTCTATTTTGGGCTGTAGGTTTTCCAGAAACAACTTAAAATATTTTTGTGTATTTTGAGCATAGATGTATTCCTTAACTTTCTCTGTCTGTATGGATTGTTTGCGAGTGGGTTCTCCAACTTGAATGGAGAACACAAAAATCCCAGTGTAGGAAATACTGAAACATATGTATAAATTGAAGTCAGACTTGATTAAAGCCACACATGTTGTCTAGGAGTTGATTCTGACCTATTAAAGTTCATAGGGGGCTTCCTCCCTATCACTGCACCCTGCAGATGACATAAATCAGTTCTAGAAAATGGGCCACATTTTTTTAAATTAAAGTTAGTGATAAGATTTGACTCTTCTTTTGCTGTATCAGGGATATTGATCACATGGGGTTATTGCTGTTCCATGCCTCAGAAGAGCCATGAGGGTCAGACATGTGTAGTCATGGTAAAAAGTTTAAAAATCAATCACCATAATTACTTTTAATATTCTGTTTAAATTTGTTGCCGCACTGACAGTGTCTGTCAGAAAAAGACCATCTGTGAGAAGGAAAAGGTAAGTCATTCTTGCACTGCATAGCTGGCAATCATAAAAGAAAGATAGAGATGCTTATCCTTATTTCTCCAGCCTTGACAGCTGGACAGAAAATCTGAGTCATATTAACTGACTATTGGCAGGTAAAATAGCTCAGGTCAAGCACATTCCATGGAATATGTCAAGTGCAATTAATCTTCACAGAAACCATAACTTGATTTTCAACAGCACTTTGACATAATGGTGAGGAATTTAGACTACTTTAAGACACATTCATCCTGTCATTTATACATATAAATCCTTTATTGCAACAGTTTTCTCTCAGGTGTGTGGCTGATGCAATATTTGAGAAGTTTTTATTATCTCCAAGTTTTTTACCCATGAAAAAGTTCTAATTGTGTTGGTTAAGCTATGCTGTTTGGCTAAGTTATGGGGATTTTAGAGAGTACTTTTTGTATTTACGGGTGGAATGATCTCTTCTGCTCTGCACGTCAATTATGTAGCCTGGGGGACCTTGGTTTTGCCATGGGGAGCTTCGTGTCAATCCCTGACCTACACTGCAGTCTCTGTTATTGCTATGTGTGTCTGCAAACTCTTACATTATGTCTAAGTCACTAAGGACCTGATCCAAAAGACATTTAAGGCAGAGAGAATCTGTTTACTTACATGGGTTTTGGGTAAGGTCTGGAAGGCCCATGCCTGCTCCCAGTGAAGGGATAGAGGATTGTCTCTACTCTAAAAGTGGGCAGGATATGGTTCTACTTTTGGATTAATAAAAAAGCAGTAAATCTAAGGTAGAAGAGGATCGATTAATTGATGGTGCACAGAAAGAAATGCTGTGACTATTAAACATGACCACTGAAGATGAATGCAGATAATAATAATTTCTGCTGTGAATAACATCATCAGGAGAAATGTAAGGAGCCAGAGGGACTGGCATCATGTCTACCACTTACTCTTTCTGTTCAGCTACTATGCCATAACATGCCAAAGTCAGCTTTGGATCTAGGTTTTGGAGCCATTTGGAGGTGAGTCTCCCCGTTCTGGGTTCCTTTCAGAAAGATTGCCCAGTGTATGAGGTTGTGCACAAGAAACAAACAAGTAAGTGAATAAAAGGAAACCCTCCCAAGATTCGTTTCTTCGGAATAGTCTTCGGCCACAGGAGGGCAATACTGTTCTACAATAAATTTGACATGCTTTATTCGCTAAAAGTGTGGTTTGCAAACCTGAGGGGGGAATGAGATTGATCATTTTTAACAGTCATCAAAGTCATATTGATCAGAAAGTGGATTTATGCCTTTAGCTATGTTTGCAAGTATTGATCAGCTAGTCCTCCCAACAGTGCTGTGAATATCATCCTCCTTTTCAGAAGAGCAAATTGCAGCACAGAAACTGAGAGCTGTGATGAGATCTAAGGAACTACTGCTTCTCCATCCTTGGTTTAGACTGATACAGGTTTATGCCCTCCTTCCTTCCACATTCTGAACAAGAGGCCAGAACCAAGAGGTGGCACAAGCAGTACGATAGCGAATATGGCAGCCCCTCATGGTGCTGGTGGAAGGTTCTTAATCCCTTGTCCTGCAGCTGTTTCAGCCTGAAGTATGGAGATGTTTAACTGAAAACGGTGAGAGTCTGAGAATGTGTGACTCCCACTGATACTGGTAGGAGTATTTAGCTGGGAAGGGTGGATCTTACTTTTCTTCCTTAAGAAAGTTTCTGTGTTTTCCCTGGTGGATGAGGGCATGTTCTTCTTTACTAGGACCCAGGCATAGGAGCAGAACTCCTAACTTATAAGAACATTGATTCATGCCCTCCATCTTAGCTGGTCAAATAAAATTTTCCTGTAAAGCCCTCTAGGCTTATTAGTTAGAAGATTCTCCAGAGAAGCAAGTGGCGTGGGTTTTAAATCCCCAAAGCAGATGAGAGAGCCTTCTGTGGCTCTTAGATGAATAGGAGATACCACTGTTGGGTTGTATGAAAGAAAATGGAAACTTTCCTGTGTTCTTTATGAAGATTAATCTGCTAGGAGTGCTTTGAGAGTAGTGGATTTAACCTTTAAAGGGAGGGGAATACTTGGTTTACACAGACTTGAAAGTTTAGTGTGAGAATGGTGTTTGGCACAGTTAGTAATATGAATACATTTGAATACTTAATACATCACTTAACATACTTCAAGTACTTAAACATTAATATGAAAGTAAATTGTGGAGTCTGGGTATCTCCTGAGCTTGAAGGCAGCTAAACTTCCCAAACGAATAGAAAAGAACAAGAAGCTTTCTAAGGGCTAGCTCTCTCATCTGTGTTATTATTATGCCAGGAATGGCCTTCAAGAAAAGTTGAAATCGTATCGAAAGTTAGAAAGGCATACATATATGAAGGATAGATTGCTAGCTTCCAAGCTAACCTTTTAGGTCAACTGGAAATGAAAATGTTTCAGAGACTGAATGCTACTGAGCTGCTGCCCTTTTAGCTTCTATTTCCAAATAAAGGCTCAGAGGTCCCCTTCTGAAAGACAATTCTTCTGACTGGTGTTTTTCAATCTGTAGTTTGCACGCTGCTTTTGAGGGGCCTGCAAATGCCTGAGATGGGCCTGAACATGCTGAGACCCTTGTCTTTAGCTTCTCTTTAGAAGTTGCTATACTTCCACTGCATGTATTTGAGGGAAGAAAGAGCATTCATGTCAGGTATGTCTTAAATGTAAATTTATTTATTTTGTCCTTTACTTTTTAAAGTGTGTTTTCAGTTTCATAATTCAGAACATAGTCTTTTGTTTTGCAAGAATAAGTTTTATTACTTTTATTTTTAAACTTGTCTAAGGGGAAATGAAAAAAAACCTGACAGTTTCAAGGTGCTTGCTTTGGCAAGGAGATAAAGAACCCAAGGAAGATGGCAAGTCCTTTGCAGTGCTTGTAACCCAAGCTGGCAATTAGCACCTTCCAAACTATTGGAGTAATTTTGGGAGCTGGTATCCTCAAGTGCTCAGAAAAGGAGAGGAATTCTTCTGGTGAGTGACAGCCAATGTCTCTTTGGCAAAGGGTGGGCAGTAATGATACAAAGCATGAAGTTTTCTCAGCTGGGTAAGTTTTTTTAGGGAGGGAAATCTACATTTTGAAATTATATATTTAGGTAAGACTCCTTTTATTTTACTTGCACATCACTTAATTTGTATGTATGGTGAAGATAAAACAAGTGGAGCCAGTCACCCAAGACTGTTGTGCACTTTTGTATGTACTTAGGTAAATCCCTTTCTCAATTTACTCCATAGTCACTTTTCCTACTTGAACCACTACTTTAAAAGTCCCATACTTGACTTTGATATCTTATCCTTAAATACTGAAGATGAATTAGATTAGTGCTTCTTTTAGTCTTTGAGTGTCAGTTTTCTAACGCTTAAAATGTGTGAAAATGCTCATGTTAAAGGTGA
>JAVJGG010000054.1:37668950-37705239 GCA_035590195.1 Aviceda cuculoides | reverse complement strand
TCAAAAGAAGTTGCTCAGCAGAAGTCACGAGCAGTCAAATGTCAACTGAATGTCAGAGAATAAAAGACACAGAAAATAATGCCCTGCATGAGGATGAAGGAGATGGCCAAGCTTTGGTAGGCCTTTTATGCTTTATTGATGTTTATAATTTTCTTCTGCTTTTTAAATAATTCACAATGATTATCACTTTCAAATGCTTATTTCTGTCCCACTTCTGAATGTTAGTAGGCAAACCCAACTTTTTTCATTTTTCTTATTCTTCAGTGTAAACAAGGTATTTTTCTGGCTAATCATGAAAATATTTGCTATTTCTTTATTCACTGGTTTAGAGGCTAGAAGAGGCCATTAGGATTGGCTCATCTGACCTGTTGTACAAACCAGACCAGAGAACTGAACTCCATAAACCCAGCATAAATTCTTCTTCTTGAGATGGGAAACATGGCTTTTAGAAAGACAATACATTTTGTTTCAAGACTTCCAGTGACAACAAACTCACTATATTATTTGGTAAGTCTTTGAAATGCCTAATTACCTTCACTTAAAAATTGCATATTCTGTCTAGCCTGGCTGTAATTGGCATCAGCTGGCTGCTATGGGATATGGATATGTCTGGTTAGTTGCTCATGAGAGAGTACTTGAGAAGAATAACAGAGTAACTTGTCTTGCTGCTCCTGGACCCTGATGCCTTTGGCAGTCTATCTGAACTACCCACAAATATTTTTGGTCTAAGCTTGGAAAAACCACACCTAACTATCTTCAGTAGGGTTTTGAAACTCTATGTTTTGTAGGTAGGTGGGACAGAAGAATTAGCATTCACAAGGCTAACTTTTGCCAAAAGAGTCCAAGTGTTCCTCTGGCAGCAACGAAAATAGAATGGTACTTCCAAGCATCCAAGTTCGAATATTTAAAGTTAGGCTTCAGGCTTCTGATTACCCAGGGCCCTGGAGGACCCTCTATAAATATCCCGTAGGGTCCACATTGTACACTTCTTTTCTAAGAGGTATAATTTTGTTCCCTCTTTCTTTAGTAGCCCTTTGGCTACATGTGGGGGACTGTTTGAAAGAAATATACTTCCAGAAGGAATGGATTGACTTTTGTTGAAGAACCTGTCAAAAAAAAAAAAAAAATTTAAACCTGAATTAAGGGTAGTTTTCTTGCCTCTACCAGATTATTTCCTAGCTGGAGAGTGGTAGGCAATTGTTTACTGTTGTAGGTGAGAGTATTGATATAGGTCAAGGACTTTTAAGGTCTGTAATAATCAATTACATAAACTAAAATCCCCTCTGACCTCAATCTGGAGAGATGCTGTGTACCCTTTGTTAAGGTTATTGTTCTCAGTGAATAATTTTATGTTTTCTTCAGAGTTTCGTTGTCATGTTTGTTATTGTTTTATGCTTTCATCTCATTTGGTGGTGAAAAAATACACTGTGTGTGGGACTGAGCTCTAGAAACCAGATAACACTTTGTCACTTTTCACTCACACAAGCCACAGTGACATTTGATCTGGAGAAAAATAGTGTTCCTAAACACCGGGACACATGAATTACAGATTTTTATTGTTACAAAGAAGAGTGTACTTTAGTCAGTCAGCTGTTCAACACAAAGCATCAACTTAAGAGACCAGAGAGGTTTTCAACAACATAGCCAGCACATACTGCAGGGGCATAAGTTTTCTTTTTCTCTCAGCCTTCCCAGAACTGCTGATATTTTACAGTAAAAACTTCTTATCTCTTCTATTCAGTCTTTAACAGCATGCTTATTAAATTTCATGTAGTAGCTAAAAGTTCCTGAGCAGTGATGTCTTTGGCTATCTAATGTTTTGCTCCTAATTCAATTCTCCTTTTGGCTCATGCACAGAATTATACTGGCTGACAACTGCTGTCACCACAGATGGACAAAAAGAACCCCTGTAATCTGACATGGAGGAAAATTGTGCTGATGGTAAAATCTTCTTGGCTGTTTTATGGCCTTTCGGGATGTCATGAGAGTCTTAGAATAATAGATGCTTCAAGCAGAGTCAGAATTAAGGAGAAATAAATAGAATTGACCCTTTGAATTGGCATCATAGAAATTAAAAGATGCATGTGGTGTTGCCAGCTCTGTTACTGACCTGCTCTTTAGCTTTGGCAAGGCCTTTCATCATTTTTCTCTTGCCTACAGCTGTTGGTTTAAAGGCTAAGCCCTTTGGGATTGCAGCCCTCTCATGTTATGTGATTTGATCAGGCCCACTCTTTTTTTGTGACTTCTAGGTGCTTCTATAAAAAAATGCTAACAGGAAGCTCCAAGGATGTAGGGGCACATAACTCTGTAGTCTTTTGCCATTGATTTTTTTTTCAGGTGTTATTATCATCACAAGATGTAGCTAACAGATCCAATGCCATGTCAAAGACTGCACCTTGGTGATATACTGCAATAAGGAGTGCTTATTTCTATTTGTTAGTTAGTTATTCCAGGAAGAAAAAAAAAAAAAAGCTGCTTAAGTTTTTAAACCTATTATGCAGTATTCCAAAAGGTCAAGTTGCTGTTGTTTTTAAATGCAATTTAATTGAAAATGGACAGTAGCCTGGATCTTCTTCAGGCGTAATGAAGCAGGCTATTGATATGCACCATATGTCCCTGATTAAAATCAGAAAGCTAGGAATGTTCAGCCAATTAGGCAATTTGTGAGACATTCGCCCAATTAGTTTGGGACCATGGAGAAGCACGTACACAGAAGGATACTTTGTGTCTTCCCTGTAAACAAAAAAAGAAACTACAAGGTGCTGAATGATGTCCAGGCTAATAAAGACAATTAATTGGCCGAACTCTCTTGTTGCACTTTATTTGTCAGCTAGAAAGATTTGTCTGTAGAAGAAATTTACAGTGTGGTTAAATATAACAGTAGGGAAACACAGTATTTGTTCCATGAAGCGAAACGAATTTTCAGCTGACATTACAATTTTGCAAAGAACAACATGCACTGAAAATGAAGACCCAAAGACATTGGTGAAGTTCCTTGTGAAAGATTATGAGTAAAATTTACTTACTTATAGATGTGCTATGGTATAGAGAAGAAATTCCTATTCTTCCTCTCTGTTGTTTGCTTTCTGGCTGTGCTGCATATGGCGTATCTGCAGACAAAGAGTAGAAGTTACTCATTTTAGCTTACTGAAAATAAGCAAAAAGGGCAAAAATATATAAATATATAT
Organism: Aviceda cuculoides; assembly: GCA_035590195.1. NCBI lineage: Eukaryota > Metazoa > Chordata > Aves > Accipitriformes > Accipitridae > Aviceda > Aviceda cuculoides. Next base: position 37,702,051 of record JAVJGG010000054.1, on the reverse strand, counting down.
TTCAACGGTTAAACATGCCACAGGTTCTCTGAGAACATTAGGGCTTTTCTCTCTGGAGACAAGCAGAAATTTTAGAAGTGTGAGGGTTGTGTATTGTGGGGAAAACAGGAAGTCCTCCCAGCACAAACAGTTTAAGAAGGGGTCTACATCATCTCCAATCGTCATGTTTGGCTTTATTGACACCTGAATTATTGCTTTGAGATATTAATGCAAAGACCAGAAACCAAGAGTATAGTTTAACATCTGGAAAAAAACAAGAGCATAGTTTCACATCTGGAAAAATCCTCTGATTCTGTATTGCAAATGTAGCAGTTTCTGAACACCCCATTTTACAAATCCATATAAGAGCAGGTGTCATCTCCTAATTCTCTAGTTAAAAGAATGACTTATTTAAAGAAGTACAGATGTGGTTTACATGATAAATGGACTTTTGGATCATTTTAAGCAGGAAACATTCACTGTGGAAGATGTTTACAGCCATAGATAAATAACTCTGTATTTTTAAAGTTCCAGTTTTGTCTTTCTGGTTTATCAGAAATTACAGCTTGTACAGACCCTTATGAAGTACAAAGACACTTCTAATGAAATAGTATTATTTTGCAAGAATATACCCGATCCTGAATCTACCCAAAGTACAGAAAAATCTCTCAGTAGGTTTGAAACATCAGAATTATCTTTTTTAATAGATGTATTTTATTAGACAAAAAGGAAATGCTTAATTAGCTTTCGTCTAGGAGACACACGCAGGATGTTCATCAGATTTGCCAAATTTGTTAGCGCTGCAGTTGTTTCTAAACCGAAGAAAATATTGACACTGGCAAGTAAAGATGGGATAGCTAGCAATTCAGTCTCCCCCACGATAAAAGAAACACCACATTGAAGAGGCTTTAACCGAAAATTAAACCTTCACATAGTTTGCTTAGCTGGTGTTACAAAATGTGCTTCACAGCTCCTGAGCATTTGAAGAACAGGTTGATTTAATCATGGACTCAGGGGCTTTATTCACATGAGCAGGGGAATTAAAGTTCAGCTACTTTATTGTGGGCTAAATGTTAATCCCAAGGTGACTGGTACTGAGGTGCCTAGGAGATAGTACTCAATTACTGAAGGTGATGAAGGTTTTTTGGCAGCCTGGTGCCTATTCATTGCATTTGTGCAGAACAAGGAAGCAGCTGGAACAAAAAAAAAAAAAAAACAACCATGAATCCTTCAGGGAATGTATCAAGTCAGAATTAAGGAGTCTACTTCTTTCACCAGCCAAAAATTTTTGGTGGAAAGTGTGATTCTTATAACGAATGCAGCTGCACAGTGGAGTCTGTGGGGAAGTTTACTTTAAGCTGTAGTACATGAGAAAAGGCAGTTCATGAGGAGAGCAGAAGCCCTCACTTTGCAAGAGCTGCCCTGACCTGAATACGGGGCATAGCTCTCAATTCCTCCTGTTGCACTTCCATTGTATTTAAAATAATGAAGTGCTTACTAGACCATGGCAAATAAGTGTGATTATGATTTTATAGCCTAGTAGCTATGGTGTTTCCCTGAGAGAGGTCAGTGCTAGACTCCAATTGCTGAGTACCTAATAGAAAATACTGTGAACGTGTGCTGGGTAAGGGTCTCCTTTTTCCAAAAGAATTCTAAATTATTCCTTGAAAAGTGTCGATGCAGTAAGAATGTCTGAAGAAGCCGTTATTTTCTAAATAAATTGTGAGCTGTGTGTTAAATATATCTTCATACAGAAGTGGGGAAGGAAGACCAATTCCTTCCTATAGCTTAGGTGAATACTCCGACAGTCAGACCAGTGAGTTAACAGAGCTTGCATCCTTCTCTGGCTTAGTTTTTTTATTTGACCTGTTTTATTTGCGAATATCAGCCATACTGCAAGTGAGACAGGAAGGGGGCTCTGCTATGTTGTGAGTTGAATGGGGCTAAGAGCTGGGATAGGTACTTACCTTCATGCATCCATCAAGACATAGACAGTCCTGGCCATTTTAAGCATCCTCAGGATTAGATGGAAGCTGAGGAGGAGTTTTGAGGGGCTGAATTTTGCAAGAAGGCATGTCAGCCTTTTCATAGATGCAGTCCCAAAGCAAGCATTGGGAATCTGTCACAAATTTATGAATTGCTCCACAGGTTCCTCAGTTCAGCCTTGTGCTGTAACCATTGCACCACCTTCCTTTCATAGCATTGAAATACAAATCACAGTATTTTGTCTCACTACCTGTAGTAGTGCTGGTGATGAGATCTTAACCGCTCTTCTTAAGTATTCCACAGTGTGTTAATCTTATTTTTGACTGTGTCACTATTATAAACATGCATTTTCTCTTGGTTCATGTCCATGTGTTATGCTGCTTTATATGGTCTGAATCAGCCTTTCTAAATAGATTCTTCCTCAGACCCCTGGAAATACTGATCTCTACCCTAGTCTTTGCAGTGCGGCAAGAAACACACACGGATTCTTAAGTGACTAAATATGCTTTTCCAGACCACCACCATCACCAAGACATTACTTAGTTTTCTTGCCCCAAAGGGGGATGTGTTGTAACTTCATTAGCTTTACATGGACATTCATTCAAGACCCAGCAGGTATAAGGAAGAAAAGATGAGTGCCATGGAAAGACTGTGGGAAGAAAAGAAGAGCAACTTCTTTCAGTGATTTAGGAGAGAGAAGCATGCAAAGCAGGTAAATACACAAAATACAAATAGACACAGCAGTGAACATGTTGATATATGATATGCATTGTTCAGTTTGCTGTTACTGTTGATGTTTCTCCAGGACCACAGTCTTAGGTCCTTTGGTAGCAAGAGCTACATAAAACTTTTCCTACAGATGGAGAATTTATGAGGTCTTTCTGCCTTGCAGATTTTCTGTGAGAGATCATGGTTCATACTTCAAGAATCTGTTCTCCTGGCCACCTATTTTTTGTGATGACAGTAAGAGCATAATCCTCTTTGAAATGTCAACTTTTCTTTCATCTTGAACAGAAAAATGACCAATAGTGTCACAGTTTATTAGGGAAGACACTCAGACGATATTATCACATAGGTCTTATTTTCAGAGGAAATCAGTCAAAAAATAGACATGAAGTGTGATTAAGAATGTTCAAGTTATAATTTACAAAACTAGATAAAAACACTAAGCAATGCATGTGTGAAGCTCTGTTACTGGTTCACAGCATAAAATTATTAGATTATATAATAATAATTACTAGAGCATTAAAAAATAGTTTTACTTCCACAAGTACACATCCTAACTAGTTTCAAACTGTCAATTTCCTTTTATATTGTCTGCAGCCCAGAAAATTTTGGAATTTTTTGTCACTGTCCACAAAATCTTAGTCTGGAATTAAATTTGTATTTTGTCTGAAATTTGTATTTTGCTTATTTCCTCAAGATCATGCTATTTTTTACATATCATGTACTCATGTATTGTGTCTAAATTTTGTGTCACCAGAAAACTTCATTGGCATACTTTTCTTTTGGTTGATGTAATTTGTGAAAACATTAGCTAACATCAGTTCCAAGACTGATTCTTTAAAAACTCCAAAAAGTAGAATCCTGCCATCCCTGTCAACACTTAGGCTTTCTCCAATTCCTTACTTATCTTAGAATTTTTGCCTCAATTTCTAAGTTTCAATTTTAAGACAGTATTATGGGCTTTGCACCATATTCAGTGCTTTACTGAAAGATTAGATCTATTTTATATCTTATTGTGAAATTCTTCAGTTTTAGCTCTCAACTCCAGATCATCTTTATTCTTTAAAAGACACCTGCCACTTACCAAGTGCTTTGTTCTTTACCTTGATTGTAGGCATAAGCTGAAAAAGTGTGCCTATGATTATTTACCAAAGCTAAAATGTTATTCAAAGGAGAAACTGCAGCTTTCTCTTCTAGAAACTGTAAGTTCAATCTACCAGATAATCATGTGTTTAGGGTTATGATAACAGATGCATAGTGTCTATGAGTCACCCATATTTTTTTATCAGACCCAAAATTATAGCTCTCTTTTGATAATTTGTACTCCACAGTCTTGCCTCCAGAGGAAAAAGGTGAAGGAACAGCATCTGAAAATTAAATACCATGTGGAGAACATGACAATTCATCTTTCCTGTCTTGGAATTAGAGTTTAATTACAATCAAAGAACCCTTGAACCTAAATTGCAATTGCAGATTTTACAGCCACATCTGATGGTTCATGTCTTGCAAATAGTTTCATAGAATGATTCGCATCAGTTTATACTCAGTTTGGTAATACTTCTCTAAGAAAGGGCTCCAACTGAGATGACGGGCAATGTTTTTGCAGTCCTCAGGGCTTCACTAGTTTGAATTTGTTTCTCCTTCAGTTTTCAGATATGATATTGTCCCACAGCTGTGCAAGCCTGGTAGCAAAAGTCTGTTTTTTACTTTTCTTGATCAACCCCAGTTGGAAAAATCTGAAACTGTGGTTTTAATGAATTGTCATAGTAAATGGTGCAGTTTATCTAGTCAAGCAGGTCACAAAATATGCACACTTTGTCCATCAGAAACATGCGTGATTCTTCTTTGGACAAAATGATAGTGGGCTAAACAAATAATTGTAGTACACTGATATCAGTCTTGCCCTACATCGATATCATATAGTTTTAGTTTTTTGTGATAAGCAAGTTAGCTAGGAAACATTATTGAATTTTAACTACTTGGCCAGCTGGAACTGTTTCAGCTCTGGATTTGAGGTCTTACTAAATTGGGTACAGCTGGAAGTGTCTCCTCTTTTCTAAAAGCCAAGCTCCTTTCTGTATAATAAAGAAAAGAATCTAAGCCAGAGAAGGCTAGAGAACAGGAGAAAAAGCATAAGCAGGCTCAGATAGAATTAAAAATAAAAAAGCAAGGATAGTGACTAGCGGGTTGGTTTCATGTAGCAATTAAAATAAAGATGAATCCGGATTTTTCAGCCTCATATACAAAGGTAAAGCAAATTTTTGCTTGCATGTATTACAAAATGAATTGTAACTGATTTCACCCAGCTAATTTGAGGATCGTTTCTGAAATTGGGGGAGAGAAATCCAGGCCTAAATGTTTCATTGTTTCCACTGTGCTCTTGATTTTGTCTGAATGTGTACTTGCATAACAACATCAATAGAGAGCTATCCTGGCTATCTGAAGGGCATTGTATTCCTATTAAACTCATTATACACTGGTGTTGGTGAAATATAAACCAAGCCTAACCTTTGTCTTTTCCTCATCTTGAGAACTGGCCTAATACTTAATTCTTTTCATAAGGGTTGATGAGTAATAACTCACTGGTACTTACGTAACACTTCTGGATCCTCACAAAGAAAGCATGAAAGAAGGATAGCCCCTGAGCTGCATTTAAATTTCTGCTGTTGTTTAACAGTCTCAAAGCTTTTTATAAATATTAGCAGTTGAATGCTCAGAACATGTTTGTCTGTTTGTCTGAAGACGATTCCAAGGGAGAGCTCACGTGCCCAGTGTCTCATCTCATTCTCTCCAAGCTGGGAAGACACTGAGATACCCAAAATCCTAACTCTGTGCTGTCCACCTGGTGCTTAGTGGTCCACCTGGTCAATTCTGAAGTCGAAATGAATATGTTTGCTTGGTCTCTTCTTTCAATAAACACCTCCACAAGGATTAGTATCGTCAAGATCACCCTAAATGACTCCAAGCTGATGAACACAAACATAATATGATTTGGAGCCTCTAATTTTAAGATTGCTTTAATAGCTTCAAGCTGATCACATCCTTTCACAACTACTTGTTGTGTACCAGTACACAACAAATCTAAGTGCTGTCCTATTTCTTCTCCCACCTGTTTATGTGAATGCCTCTTTACAGCAATCATCATTTATGCAAAAGCAACACATTTCAATGCCCTTACTTCGAAGTGAATGCTGCTAGAAAAACACACCAGTATGAATACTTAGATTGTTATGGGAAATACTGGAATAAAGAGTTTAACTTAAACCCATCAAACAATTCTAATTTTTGAGAAATTATTTTTTTTATTTCCTTGCAGACTATGTGTTCACTTCAATTTACATCAGAGCAGGCTATTTATTAGTAAATGGCATTACGTCAGAGTGTTCAGCACACAAAAGTGATTGTTCTCTGTGTGCCACAGAATTTTGAGAATACCTTTCGAAGGTTTGAAGGGCAGCAGCAGCAGCAGTTTTGAGAGAAGAAGGGTGGTTTCTTAATCAAACACAGCAAATCCAACCAAAAGCTCCCTTCTGTCTAGGTAAGTGACCTGCCTGAATTTGGTGGGGAGGACCAGAAGACATACTGATGTCATGAAACTGTATAGGGAAGCTTCCTTAAAGAAGGAAGAAATGCCATAAAGACAGCTTTTAGAACACTATATTGACTTTTTAAAGAGGATTCAACTGGGTCGAAAATGAGATATGTGAATGTATTGCTTTTCCTGTGATGCTTCAAAAAAACAATTTTCAGCCTCTTGACTGGAACAAGCCTGCAATCATTTTACTTCTTGTCAGGTCTATGTTTCTGTCAGATGTTCTTTAAAAAGGCTATTTGGAAGATATGTGAAACAACACGTATAAAAAATCTTAAAGGTTTCAGGATACTGTCAGATAGCTATGTAAGCTACGGATCAAATGGGCAATTTCAAAAATTTGTGGCACATTGTGCTATCTTCTGTTGTATCAACCCTGCCTTTCTATGTCTAAAACTAGACCCTTAAGGAAAGATTCAGGTGTATGTGTTAATATCCCCTGCTCTTACAAAAGAAGTTTCAGCAGCAAGACTGAACCCACTTCCATAGCGGGTTTCAGAGCAAAAATGTGTGGCAAAAATAGGTTACTGGCACTTCGTATGCATTAAGAGATATTAACTTTACAGAAATATTAAGCGTGTCCATTAATCTGTTATGAGCAATTGCCTTCCTGGTAAGTCATCCGTTTTACCATTTATTGTATTCTGTCCCAGCCAAATTATTACCATTTCAGAGCAACATGCCAAAAATCAGCTCAGGCAGAAGTTTACAACTCACAGAATTGGGGCCTATTAAATTCATGAGAGCTTTGGAAACCAGCATATACAAGTCTCAGCACATTACAATTTCAGAAAGCCAACAATCATTACAATTTATTTTATTACTATTTAACCAGCCAATAAATGAGGTCTCTGGTATATTTGAACTCTTCATAAGGCTTTAGACTCTACTTTCTTGTAGATAATAGGTTTTACTGAAGATCAACATAAAACTAAAAGTATTCATGATTTACAGCAAAGAATTTGACCTCTGGGAATGTTTGGAGGTTTCAGAAGAGAAGAGTCACAATGATAGCACATTAGATCACAATAGCTGTTCTGCATTGAGTAAAAGGTCTTTTTATGGTTGAAGTGTTAAATGTAATTTGCAGGAATATGCTTTAATGCTTAAAATGTGTACATTGTTTTATAGTTGCTTTTAACCAATTAAAAAAATGCAGAGTGCTTATGTATGTCCATTAATAACTATGCAGATATGACAGTTTAGAAAAATGTAATTTATTTCTTCTAACTTGGTATCACAAAGATCAAAATTGTATTTGGAGTTCTAAATAAATATCTTCTTTGTCATTAGGTAGAATGGGAAAGTCAAATGTGTAAGGTTCAAAGCAACACAGACGTTTCATGAGATAATGCTGTCTAGTAATTTAATTTTTGTCAGTTCTGCCAGGCCGAGTTAACAAATTAGAAAATATCTGTGCGATATAAAATTCTTCACTGCTGTCAATAGTTATTAAGGTGATTCTGTTTACTCTTTTTCCTAGGCTTTTAAGCCTCTAACTTTGGTATGCTGTTTTTGCCATCTGGAGATTCAGTCAATAAATTCCCAGTAAGCATTGCTATATTGTTAATGTGTTTAATTATCTGATATTTGTTATTTCCTTATCTAAAAAGGATGGCTTACAACAGTACGTTTCTTCTCTGAGACAAGTGTATAGATTTTGGATTTTAGTGGATTACACAATGCTTTCAGAGGAAGTATTCATACAAGTTAGAGCAGTTAAAAAGTTTACACTGTTTTGGCACATGTTCCTCTATTAAGTGCAGGCATGTATTTTGACTCTCATATAGTCAGTTCTTTAGTTCCTCTGCCTATATAGCAAGCAAAGAAAGTCTATGTAGGTGTGAAAACCAATTCTCATCACATGAGACCTCTGCACTCCTGGCAGCGTATGCTGGGTTCTGGCACTAGGAGAAGGCAAAGTGAAGGATTTTTTCTGTAATGTGACTGGCCTCTCAGGAAGCAACATGCTATAGCTCCACAGCATAGGATTTATTCACTCCCATTTTAGTTTGTCTGGCAGAAGGCAGGAAGAGTGCAACAGACTCCTGTTCTGAAAGTCAGAGAGGCTGCTGGGCACTACCTCGTTCTTATTCTCTATCACTTACCTCGTACTTATTTGATCACTTCTGCTCAAACACCATTGACTGCAGCCAGGACCCATCTGTCAAGCAGGCAAATAATGCTGCCAGACTAGAAGCCTGGAGGTTTGAATGTAAATCCACTTAGGCTAGATATGAGGATCATTGCTGTATTTTGAGTAAGTGTTTTTTACTAAAGTTTTTTAGTAAAACAAATGAGCACAACTAGTTAATAGAGCAATTTATGAAGTGTTTGATGGAGTCTCCATCACTGGCAATTGTAAGCTGAGAATGCAGATTTTCTAAAGGGTATGCTCTGCTTCAGTCCTGATTAAAATCAAGGAAGTTTGTTAGTCTGCCTTATGCAGAAAGTTAGAAGTTGATTTTGTGAAGGTCCTTCCTGGTGTTTCAGAGTAGGAGCACCTTCTCATTATCATTAAAAGCAAAACCATTTCTGCATCAGTAACAAAGTGATTATTTATAATGTCAATTGCTTTGGCTTAGTGTCTAATAAACTCTGCCACTTTCAAACTTATAACTGATTTTCCTTTTGTAACAGTTTGTAACAATGAGTAATAACATCATCCAGGATTCTTCTTTTTTTTGGCTCTCTCCTGCAAACATCATTATGTGCTGGTGACTCCATTAACCATGATTTGAATGTTTTCAATCAGTTCGATAAAGACAACTTTAATTTTCAGGTAGTGCCAAATTTTAAAAGTCAGACTGTTATATAGCATTAAGTGAAATGCTTTGCAGAGATCTGAACATATTATATCAACACAATTACATTTATCAGAGAGATTGAAATCTTGTCAGGGACCCTGTCTTCTATCAGATTCACAGCTTCCAGCTTTAGTGAAGAGAAAAAAAATTCATGATAGCTTTTCAGTTTAACGCTTGAAGGCAGCAGAAGGATTAACCTGTCCTTCCCAAAAGGTAGGCATTCATTTGCATACCTGTATCCATGGCATGTTGATTTTCAGGAGCTTAGACCTTTTTAACGCTGCTTCAGTAACGGACAGATGAACTGGAAGTTAGGTTTCATTTCACATGCTTTAATTGTATCACAGTTCTAGGGCCATCCAGCTTGCTAGCTGAGGCAAAGGAATGTTGCAGACTGTCATTAATATGTGTCAGAAGCTTCATTTTACCAAAGGAGTTGTAGAGCATGCACTTGTCCAAAATATTCCCAAAGCTGAGGGAAGTGTGTCTGTTTCAGAGCTAAATAATTTTCTGACTCTGTGAGCAATTTCTGCTTTGATAAAGGGAGACAGCACAATACAAAAGATTTATGTTCAGACAATGTTCTAGAGCAGCCGTATGGCTTTTGCAAGTTGTCAGAGCTTGATTGACTTCAGCGGCATTGTTCCAGTTTGCACTGTCTGGATATTTGGCTCTGCTGCTCATTGCACTTCTTTTTTTTTTTTTTTTTTTTTCCCCCTCATCTAAACCCCTCATCTAAAGGATTTCCCTCCACCCCTGAAACTGCAGGTGTTCAAGTACAGGTATTACAAACATTCAACCATTTGATTCTTTGCATTGAATCCTAATCTCTGAGAGGGACTCACTGCATCTTGTGGTATCCTATGTGTAATGCAGAGATATGCATTGTTTATGGCAATGTCTAAAATCTACAGGTATTTTTTTACTCATCATTATCACATAAACATCCAGATATCCAGGTTGAGTGTCTGCCTTTGTCTGGGATATTCAGAACTGAAGTAATTGTATTTTCCTGTCTTTGTACTGACAAGTGCTTGAGAGCTACAGAGATTTTCAGTCCTTGTTTAGTTAGCATTCAGCACAATCTCCATGTTTTCCATTTATCATTATTTATGTAACACACCCACAAAGGCAGATATATCCTTGCTGTCTGCTTCCCCACACCACAAAAGCTACTGATTAATAAAAGAGAAGTCTACCTTCTCTTCTTAAGGGACTTTATGATCTAGATTTCAAACAGGATGAAAACAGCAAGAGAAACATCTCTACAAAACGAGAGAGATACAAGACTCACCACAACCCCTTCTGTCTCAGGAGCTAAACCATGGAAAACACTCTTTTTTCCCTAACCCCCCACACCACATCAGCCAAAGGTTGAAATATTCCTGTGTCCTCATCTCACAGGTAAAATGAATTGCCTCTTCGAACATTGTTAGAGAAGAAATAATGAATTCCAGTGTAGCTGAAGGTAGAATCAGGTTTAGGTAGCCCTCAAAGCAGGAGAACATGTCCAGATTGTCAAAGACTGTGAATACCTACATGTTGTTTATAAGCTAGTGAAAGCTGAAGGAGTTCAGCCCTTCTGGAAACCAGATCATGTTTGCAGAAGGCCTAAATACTTCTGTTAACCAAGGAAATTTGCCATATTTCTTCACTAGGAAGATAATGAGTTCAGACAAGCCTGCTTGTTTAACCCCATTCCATCCACGGCCCCAAGCTGAGATGAAAAATACAGCCACACCGTTTCCCAGCAAATACTTGTCTAAGCTTTTTTTAAGAACCTCCAGTGTTGTCAAGTCCAGTTTTCCAGGCACTCTTTTCCAGTTTTTAATTATCCTGAATGATAAAGCATTTTCTCCTTTGCAGGAATTTAAGTTCATTACTCCCTGTCCTAAGTGAACATGAGTAACAGTTTGCTGTCTTCATTTTTGTTGCAGTCTTTAACAAGCTAGAAGACCATTAAGTTTTCTCACTCCTGCCTTCTCTATGTACAACCAGCCCAATCCATCCAGGTTTCCTTTTTTATATCTTATATACAACACTCCTTTTTATACAATATGACATTTTCACAATGTCATGTTTGCCTATATGGTGGCAGTAGGCAAACAAAGTCAAGTGCATGGAATTACTAGGAGAAATCTTGCCAGTTGCCTTTTGATGTTCACAGTATATTAAAACCCATAGCCAAACCAAACTTCATCCTTTGTGCATTCCCACCAGATTGCTACTGGGGATTCTTATTCTTGTCACTTGGAAAAGGACATGAACAATATGGTCAACAAAGTTTGCAGAGGTAGTAAGTTACTCATGGTACTAAAAGTGACAGCTGACTGTGAGGAATAGCAGAAAGGACAGGTCTGAATGACCAGTCAACAGAATGTCAGATGGAATTCAGTGTAGATAAATTGATGAATGTAGGAAAAAGTTGTGTGAACTTCACCTAGTGGGCTCCAAATTGGCTTTAGCACTTGGTGGGAAGGTCAGGGCTTGGCATGATCAAGTTCAGGGAAGGCAAACAAGAATCTAAGGTGTGAAATGGCTTCTGTACAAGGAACAGTTGCATAAATTGGGAATCTTCTGGCTGGAAAAGAGGCAGTTGAAGGGAGAGCCACAAAATCACAGCAAGCCTGGAGAAATAGATGGGGGGACTTTTCTTTGTCTCTATATAAAAGAAGTAGGAGTATTGAACAAAAATAATGGGAACCATATTCTAATCAGACAGAAGGAAGCAGTTCATTGAGTGGTTGGTTGTAGACTTGTGAACGCCCTTGTCCAGGTTATTGTGGCTGCTGTATTCAAAGGAATATACCATGGGCTCAGAGAAAGCCTGGCCAATTTAATGGAAGAGAGCTTCACTGAGGGTAACAGAAAAGCACATATAGCCCAGGAGTGCCCGGAAGAGGAGATAGATAGAAGGTGGGAAGTTAGGGTAAAGTATCCTTGTACTGAATTTTGGTGCCAGTGGTTTGTGGAGACAGAATATTAGGCCACATGGACCTTTGATGTCACCCAATACTACCTTTCTTCCTAAAGTCAGACCAGTGCACTGCATTTTTGCCAGGTGCAACCAATATTTCTTCTTCAGAGGAGATAAGTATGAAATCCTGTGCTTGTTAAAGACAATGGCAACTTTCTCATTGATGTCAATAGATGGGTACTTAATTCCCGGAGCTTCAGCAGCAATAAATTGTCCTGGAAGCAAACACTGGAACAGAGAAACCTGCCAGGATGTTGAAATTTCTGAGAAGATAATGCAAACTTCAAGGTACAGCACAATGCTAATCAGATTATCCCAAATGCACAGAACAAACGTACAGAATGACAACTGTCACAGAGAAGGACTTAACTAATGTAATATTTTGATTTATAATATTTGGACTTTGAGGTTTTATGCTTTCTCCCAAGAGCCCAGAAACATTATTCTAGAAATAACAGTGTTCTGAAAAGAAAATTGCTGTGACCATACCATGGTAATATTGCCTCATTCCTGTTTTGAATTAGAGCAATTGGAAGAGATTCACAATACTAGTCAAAAGTGAAAGCTTTAAGGCAGAGAATGGCAGTTGATTCTGGAAATGATTTTCAGAGACTTGACACTGCTGCCCTGTTAATAGTTTTTTTGTAGGATGTTGGAGAATGAAGACATATGGAGAAACTTAATTAGAAGTTTAACTTTATTTTGCTGTAAAAGCCCTTTCTCTCTTCCTGAGGTGTGACAACCTCATATGTTTGCTCTGATTCTGACATTGATCACTGCAGTTTCAGCTACAATCCCCTGCAGAGCTGTAACCAAGTTTCCCTCTAAGGAAGATTTGTGTATAACCCTATGGCACAAACACTGCCTCTCCCATCCTGTGGGTATACTACTGGGGACCAAATACTCTATGAAGTGTCACAAATGGTGCTAAATACAAGAAGTGCTGGCTCACTTAATGGCAATTTAGATGCTTTGTGAAAATATAAAGCTTTATGGAACCATAATAAGATCACATCAGTTCCCAGACAGGGCTTGGACACCAAAAGAAAATAAATGAGTATTTCAGTGCCCAGAGTAGGACTTTAATTTTCCAGTTAATCCTCTACACAGAGCCATAAAGCCATGATTTGTATAGTTAAGTATGTAAAGTGAAAACATGTACAAAGATATGTGAAGTAAGCTGCTGCTGTTATTTATTGCTTCTATGACAGTGCTTAGTAATCCAGCCAAGGGGCAGAGCCTGGTGTGTGAGAAGCACTGTATACGCAAATATCAGGAAAGTTGACTAGTTGAAAAACAGTAAGTATATTCCAATAAATATTTCAGAATAAATTATTCTCTATTTGTGTCTGGAAATTTAGTTGTCCTTTTAAAATAAGATGGAAGCATCAGTTGAAAAAAAAAAAAAAAGGTTCATTTATTTCTAGCTGAACAGTTTTGAAGGGAATGGAAATACTGCTAAAAAGAAAAGCCATCTTTAAATGGCTTAGCAATATTTTTTGTTATGAGGCTTCAGAATTCTGCTTCCCAGTATAGACAGCCATCTGCTTTCCTTTACATTTGGTATGGCTTTCAGTTCCTCACAGAGATTCTCATTCTAGGTTTTAGTTTTTGACAAAGTGACAAAGTGTAATGTTGGCTTGTGTGAATATGCATTCAAATGAATGTAACTCCAGGTCACAGTGCACAAAATGGAATACTTTTATGAGATCTATCAAACCTAAAACACCGTTTCTGTTGACTTCAGTGGGAGATGAATCAGGGTCTAATACGGCATATTGATGTATATTTTCAATACAGGTGTGTTTTGTATATAAGCTTGAAGAAGCGGTGTGATGCATGGTTCTGTGACCACTAAGCAACCATGAGGATGCTCCTTTCCTGTGGTGTGTTTTATACACAGGGGTGACACAGGCTGCTATTTCTTGGGCATTTTTTCCAATACTGCAGATACTTCTGTACATTGGATTAATGTGCTTGACATGTCCGGTAGGATTTTATCACACATTTGTCAAGCAAGGACTTTGCTATAGTGGTGTGTCAGCAGTTTATGGGGAGAGAAAGGGCCCATCAGCCACAGTTGGGAAATAGGTTAGAGCCAGCTTTAGTGGGAATGGGGCAGAAAAGAGCTATGCAGCCATGGCCACATCAGTGAACTGGGACTGTGTATGTTACACCACTGCAGGATTAATGATGAAAGGAACAAAGTAGCAACCCCTGTTTCTTTATCGAACCTCTCATTAATGATCTTCAGAAATCACCTTTCACTCATCTTCTTTTACAACTTCACCTTATCCCTCCACAATATATCAGTTCACAACAGCTGACTGTGAAAGGATCCAGAAGTTCAGTCTACTCAGTTTATCTAGAAGGTGGCTAAAGCCTTTATTAGTGTGAGAAGCAGTCTGACTGTAGGTAGTTCTTCAATCTAGAAGAGAAAGGTATAAAAAGATCCAAGATTTGCAGGCTGAAACTAGAGGATTTCAGGCAAGAAATAAAGTATGGGTTTTATTTGTTTACTTATTTACTTTAACCAGTGAGCAAAGTAGCTCCCAGAACAATTTATGTAAGTAAAAGTATTTCTTTTAGCCTTAAAATTGCTAGCCTTGATCCTTAAGTCAGGTAAGTACACAGAATAAGTCATTCTTGTCTTCTCCTTAACTGTAGATTGTTTTTTTGTATATTTAAAATATATTATAACAAAATTTAAAGTCTCTCCTATCAGTTCTAAATTCTTCATATTTTATCTTGTCAGCATATTCTCCTGCCTCAGCTGTTTGTTTTTTGATATTAATTTTAAAAATGTACACACAGCTGCCAAGTAGAAGTACTGGTAGGCACGCTCTGGGGTATGGATAAATAAGACAGAGGCAATAGAACACAGTTCTTTGAGTAGATACATATTTCAGATTGTGAAGTGGCTTTAATTAGAAAACTGATCAGAGGACACTGGAAGAGACGTGGCATTACATAAGTAAAGACAAAGAGGCAATGAGGGGTAATGCCACAAAGCCTTGGTTGCTGGTAGGTGTCCTGAGATCATGTAGTCAATGTGGAGAAGTGTAGTGTGGAAGAGCTAGAACAGGGGCTCACCCTACAGCCATGGCTACCAAAGCAATGCAAGTGCCTCAGATAGTTCTGATAATGCTTCCATTCACCTTTTCCAGCGGCAGAGCACATCGCCGCCCCTCCATCAGCCATAGGACTATCGTGCTTTCTGCACGACGCGGCTTCTGCCAGATTCGTGCTCACGTACACTACCCTGACAAAAATCTTGAGCCTTGGCACTGTGCTGGCTGGCTGCTAATTAGAATGATGCGTCTTCCTTCCTTCTTTCTTGTTTTCCTTGTGCAAAATTTAACTCCTGTTGGGAGTTTGTAGTGGAGCATCCCACAGTAGGAGGTTTTACAGATGTTTGGAAGGAGATAATCCCATGGAGCTGATTGTCTACTCACTGTACATAGATATCTACCTGCTGGCCACGCTTCAGTGTATCACGTTATATCTAGATATCTAAGTATATCATGGTATAACTATATCATTCATGTATATCAACTAGGTATATCGTCATGGTATAGCATCTAGGTATACCACGCTGTAGTTATATTTTAGTCTTTAATCTGAAGGCTTTGAAACGAGCTCCTTTCAGAGCAGTGCTGTTGGAAAAGATTGACTAATGGTCTGGCAATTCCTAAATTATTTTTAAAATTCTTTTGCAATAAATGTTTTCTACCAGACATTCACCAATATTATTTTTTTATCCTATTAAAATGGGCGTTCAAGTGTCCCGTTATCTAGTAGGTTTGCTAATCTTCTAGGAAAATCATGTTAGAATGCAATATATTTTCTGTTTCGTAGCTGTGAACAGATGCACATTCTTTACTCATTTGTAGCATAGCAGTGTCTTACAGCCTGCCGCCCCCAGAAATAAGTGATGAGACTCACAAGATTCCCATTTCTCCAAAGTCATTTATCCAACCTGACATGTAGGCTTTAAAAGAAATGTTATAGCTGGTAGGGTTAAAATTGTATGAGCTTCATATAATTCACTTTTCATAAGAGGCACAAAGCTCTTTGTTATGCAGATCTATGTCTGTGCCAGTGATGTACTGCATATCTCATGTGCCACTGTTCTTTCCTACCTTCATTCCTACATACATACACGCTGTTTTATGTGAGAATAGAAATCTCCAGGTGGCACCTCTAGTGTCTTTTAAGGTGGGAACAAGCAACTGAAGACATACTGAGGGTATAAACTGATGGCTACTGAATTTAGAGCCATGTTTGTACTCACCCTGAGGCAGCAAACAGAAAATAATAGCAATGACACCTATATTTTATCCAGTGCTTTTTGAGTGCAAAGCACTTTACAAAGGTGGTTAGAAAAGCTGTAATAGAAACTGCAGCCACTCTTCTCCTCAGTGACTTGTCCACCCAGGAAAGTACTAATGGTGCAGTTCTGTGCCATGAGCTAATCCTGTCATTGAGGTCACTCCCTGTAGGGGACTTGCTGCATTTCATCTGGAAGAAAATTTCACCTGTAGGTGGGAGAAAAGAGTAAGTCATGAAAGATAGAACAGTAGTCAATCGTAACTGGTTCATGAAGATTTTTAAGGGCAGCCTGGCTGAGTAGTACCACTTATATGATGGTTTGAGCAAGTACCAAAAGTAGATACCAAGGTGAAATTATGCAGGTGATGGGAAAGGTGTTACTCTGCTGTGGAAAGTTGGATGCATGGTTGGGGCATTTCAGAAGGAGCTGCTTTTCCCAGAGCACAGTAGATGTTGGCTTTGTGTAGTTACCAGGTGCCTGGTTACTTGGGAAATTCAGATATGGTTGGAGTAGACGTGGGACCCAATTTACCAGACCTTCCTGGGAAGACAATGTACCAGCTTTACCAAAGCCTCCACTTCTGCCTGGACAACTCGGGACATCTAATTTGTTATTTTGGTCTGGTGACCTTTGATTGTCCTGACAAATAACTGCAGGCATGGGATTAGCATCCCACTGCAGCCCCAAGACAGGCAAGCAATTGTTAATGAATAATGCATAGGTAAATGTAATATGCATTTCCAAACCAGTGAAATTTTTCCTTCTTTCTTTTTTTTCAAATGTCACAAGTTTCAACTCCTAACACTGCAGTCACTTAAAATAGGCACACTCGATGCTGTGGAATCTTTTCACCAGGAGAAAGCTTTCATACCAAAGTGAAAGAGAAAACATTTCAGGAGTTAAATTTTTTCTGGTTGGCTTTTTTATTATAATTATTTTTCTGGTCTTATTTTGTAGATAAGAATCCTCACTGCTTTTCTCCTAGATAAAAAAATCACAAGATTAATATATATTTGCATACATACGCTGTGATATCTTTTCATTCCTATTTGAGTTGACGTAAGATTTCTTCCTGCATGTTTTGCACTGTCATTCATTGCTTCCAGCAGTCTGAGAGGTAGTGCAGAGTCACTGACTCTTCATGTCTTTTCTGAGACTTCCAATGATGACAAAATTTCATTAAGTGTGGTGATTTTATTTTCTTAACAGCTTGTGCTTCCAAATGTTTACTTTCTCTCCTATTTCATGTTTTTCTCTTCATTACTTCAAGGTGCGTGTGAACAAGAGTAATCTTCCCTTTCACCCTGGTGTGCAACGGGACGCAGTCAGCAGTGTCTGTAGGGTAGGTTGAGGGAGGAAGGGCTCGTGCGCAATACTCAGCATCCTTCCCCATGGTCTGGAAAATCCTCTTCCAATGCACATTTCGCTGTGGGGATTATTGGAGAAAGTCTGGAGAAAGTTTCTTTTCAGGTGCCTTCACTGATGCACAAAGGTTTCCACAAAGCAGCAGCTTATTTTATGAGACAGGACCAGAGGGAGCAAAGTTGAGGGGAAGGGGCTTTCTGGGCCTTTATTCCTCTTCTGCAGAATAGGAAGCTGCTGCTGTGAGTGCTTAAGACAATGAAGCATTGAATTTGCTGTCTCCCTGGGCTCGGCTCACTAGCTGTGGTGCTGTTATAGGTGTGCAGGTTAATCTAGGCCTGTTCCAGTTCTCTGGGGATTTGAAAAATGTGAGAAAAGCCCCATCCCTCAATGACCTCTTCCTTTAGTGGTTACCTTCCACTGGAGTACCAGGATCTGTTTTCCCTACTGCATGTTATTGTGCTGTTAACAAGAGGACAAAGAGTCTCAATCATCCAAATAAGGAGACCTTCACACAGCAGAGATTTTGGAAGGTGCTGAGCAGAGCTTGCTGGCTTGTAAAATTATGCACTGTTTTGTTTATAAACTTGCTACTGAGCATGATTGATTATTTTTCTTTTTAATGATAGCATCCAGGATGAAAATGATGGCTGGAGGGCATGGGTGTGGTGATAAAGATAACTCAGATCTGAAGGAGGATCACAGTTCAGGGAAAAAAGATCTGCAGAAGAGGAAAGCTGCAAAACCAAAGAACAGCAAAGTGTGTATCTGTATCAGGCATAATTTCCTGGGAAGGGGAAAGTGAGGGGTAGGTACAGCAAACAGGAGGGCAGAAATCATTCCTAATGACAGCAGCAAAGTGCTGTAGTCCTGATTCTCCGTAGTTGTAAATAGATAGAGCTCCAGCAGATAAGCAAACAAAAGCCTCTTGAAGCTATAGTAGTTTATACCATGCAGAACATGTTTTCTCAGTATTTCAGGACACCCTGAAAGTGAAGCTTGCATTTTATTAGCAATAATAACCTTTCCTAAGTAAGGTTTCTAGCTAGAAAACTGCTTCAAATGATATGTTTCAAGAATAGGCTTGTTATATCCAACATGGTCATGTGTCATTTGCAGGGGGCATGTTGTACATTATGATCTAAATCTATAGTGAATGACTTAAAACACTACTAGATGCAAGTGCTTTTTGAAAAAACACTCTGAGTGCTTGATGGGGACTGGCTGTCTTTCCGATCATAAGCAGCAGTCAAGCCAATAAAAGCAATCTTGAAACACAGAAATTGGCTACTTGAAACAGCAGGGATGAGTCTGCTGTCACCTGATTGTTGGATTGACCACTACTGAAATAAAACAGTGTTTGTTTTTCATAGGTCAGTTCTGAAACAATTAATAAACATATGTAGAAAATGGTAATAAGTATAGAAAGTCATAAAACTTAGAAGGCCAATATATTCTTAGCAAGAGAACTGGCAGATGTAACAGAGAGCATCAAGGCTGTCAGAACAGGGGAAGGCTGAGAGATTCTAGTACTGATAATATAGGATACTTCACACACTATAGTAAAAAAGTTGTTAGGTGAGATTATTAGACTAGATTATGGTATTATTTACACTACATTCAGTGTAATATTATTTACAGCTGGTTTATTTTGCTCTGATTTATGTTGATATAAGCTAGGACAAGAGTTGGCATAGAACCTCTTAGAACAAGTCTTTAAATTAAACCACATGGTCTTGTCTTTGTTTCTTTTTCCCAGTGTTGATTGGGAATTCTCTGTATGCTCATCTAACATGGACCCTCATCTTCTTCATGAATCTTGTGTTCTTACCAATGCACTCATGGCAAAATTATTTCCAGGACAGTAGAGGATGATGTATTATTTCCAGAATAGATAGCAAAAATAACCTCCAGATAAGTGAGTTCTGATGTTGCAAGTAAGGTATTAAGACACACTAAAATAACTTAGTGGCTAGAGAGTGGTGCTGAAGCATTTGCAAGGTGTTTAAGATACGTTGTTTTATATGTACAACTGTTCCACAATCTATGGGCCATTTGACTTATGTAATGATACATATATTCCTTTTGCTATAGGAATGAGCTAGGCTGCAGACTCAAATACGGATCATACCTTCATCCATTAACCAGGCAATAAAACTAGAGTAGAAATCTTAGCCTGCTTTTTTGTACCAGCTGAGAAAATTGCTGTTTGCCTTTGGGAACGTATTTCCCACAGGGACAAACACTATTGCTATTCTGGAAGGCAGAGATGCATCTACTGGCTGTGCATTAACGCAGGAGCTTGTGAAGCCCTACAGCCAGTGGAAGCACATGTGACACTCAGCATGACCTTCCACCACCATGCGTATTGGTCAGAGAAAAGCTATTAAATATCAGATTCCAGAACCTCTTCATTTTTCCTATAAAATGTATATTCTCTTCAATCTCTCCTTTTCACAAGGGGATATCATGACATATGTTTTTCTTCAGGGTCATAATCAGGTGGTGTGGTAAACGCTTTGTTTTTCATCTGCAGAAATTCCTTCAGCGAGAAGCTCTTAAAATGGATATGTGTGATTTGGTGGGCCAGAAGTGTCAATGTCAACACGTGAACTTGCTCTAACCGTGGAAATTTAATGTGAGTCATAGCGGACAAACTAAAATTCCAGGGACATAAGTCCGTGAACTGGCCAGGTCAAATCATTATGTAAAGAAGGAGAGTAGGTCAGAGTAAGCAGGAACTAATTTTCAGTTTATGGATTGTATATGAACATATCATTAGCCTCAATTTCAATACAAAATGATTTGCTGAATATTGGGCTCTACCCAGAGGCAGCTAATAACTGGTTTTTGATTTTCTTAGTGCATGTTTTAGATTACCAGTGGTATCTCAAACTTCTTCTCCCCAGTCCCTAATTAAAAGAAATACAGTTTTTAGTATAGAAGTCTAGTACCTTTGGAACCTATATTATCATAGACTCAAAGTTCATTTTACTTGAATATTAACTTACTCCATTTTTCATTCCTAGAATAGCTAGAATATTTGTAGCAGATAAACACAGAAACAGGCACTCAGAGCAAATTAATTTGGTGCCTCATGGCATGGCTACTAAAGGAAATGGCAGTCTTTCATATCCACCTTGGTGGGCTTTTATTAGGCCCTTCAGAAACTTATTTCTGGAGGATGCATTCAGTTCTATAATTTCTATTTCAGATTAATAAACAGATCCGCAGGGACAGAATTCACATATCACCAACAAAACATCTCATTCAGCTGTTTCTAGAAGTTGCTGCATAGCTTTTGCTTTCAGCTTCACTGTTGAATTCGAAGTGTTTTAAAATGTCATTACATTCTGTGGCACTAGGAATTTTGCAGTAAGCAAAATGTCAGAGAGTAGGTTTCTTGCTTTCAGGCCACTGATGTAGGTGAGTTCACTCTGTGTCAACCATAGTTTTTCTTTCAATTAGCAAGACGGTTAAGTATCAGAGCGTATAATCCCCAAATTTAATTTTTTTTCATGTGGCTCATTGCCTCTCTTATCTGCTAACTAAAAAGGTTAACAAGGTTTTTGCTGATGAAATGCAGCCACTGCATTTCCTCCTGTCATTTCAGAGAAGTGTCCCCCGAATTCATTTATGCTTTCTATTCGTTTGCATTAGCATAGCCTACAAACTCATTTCTCACCAGCAAACCAAACCCTATGATCCTTCCTGGAGCTTGGAAAACGGTCTGTGGTAGAGAGTTCTGTGGCAACAGCTTGCTTTGCTCTGTCCATCCCCCTATGCAGGTTTTAATATTAGCTACTCACAGCTGTATTTGCAGAAACCTGGACTTTTTTCACAAAGGCTTTCCTTACCCATGTCATGATTTTTGCAAATGATTGTCATGCATTTGCCAGCCCAGTAGTTTCCTTAGCTGTGTTTCTAACACGCTGTTCAGAATTCATCACTTGCACTGAGTTGCTGATGAGTTAAGTAATTTGAACTGCCCCTAATTAAGTGATTCCTAGGGACCTTTCATGAACACATCTGAAGTCTTTATTCCTGAAGCCCATTGATGTTTGGGCCACTTGCAGACCGAGGCTGCCATCTCTCCTGCTGACTCTGTTGTTTCCATCCATCTGTACCAGGAGTGTTTGTGCCTCTCATTCCTTATCTAACACTTTGGCTTTAAATTACTGGAGCAGTGACCATCTTTCTCTTATTCATTGGAGACTTAGAAAAGAGGAGTCCCAATGCGTCACCAAGGCTACTAGGTGTAAGATGATTTCATGCAAATATTAATCCATTAAGTGCTATGTAAAAAGCATGCAAAAGGTAGTGATGTATGTATGCCAGCTCAGAAACAAAATCATTTGTGTTACATATAACAGCTTTCATCCATTTTCCAATCAATTCAGATTGCTCTACTGTTGTATTATTGGCTTATTCACTCTTAAACAGTAGACAGGTGCCCTTTGAATAACAGAAAAAAATTCTGAATGGAATCAAATAAGTTAGAAACAAAGAAATTTTCAAAATGGAACTGAATTATTTCAATTTACATCTATCTTGCTCAGACTGTTATTGGCAGAAGCAGGGCTGGGAAGTTCAAGTGTTGTTTTTCAGCAAAGCAGGATCAGTGGGATCCCTGGGCTGTTCTTGCTGGCATCCCTGTTCTCAGCCAGAGCAGGGCTTGGTCCAGAAAGTTCCAAGAAGTTTTCACTTGCTGCGCCCATAATCCTTCTCAAAGTGCCTTTTTTTAGGGGGCTTCCACTTTCTGCCCTACCACTCTCCTCTCTTTCAAAGGAACTGGAGAAACTCAGCTTTGTAACGGATGAGGGGCAACTGTACAACATCTTGGTAGCACTGAGACTGGGAATTTACTGCCCCATCTAGTGCCCCATCCTAGCTGCAAAGCTCTGGTTGTTGCGTGGCCAGGTACCAGCTCATGTACCATTTGCAGTCAGGGTTTCGGAGCAACTCTGTGTGTGTGCAGCACACAGTACAATGGCCCCGGAGTCCTGGCTGACAACACATTGTAAAAATAACCTAATAATTCACCTATTAGGCCTTACTTTGTGGTATATTTTACCATTTACTTTGGGGTATATTTACCGTATGGTCTCATAATATACAGTTCATTTTACTTGATTGCATTGATTTTTGTTGTAAATACCTTTATATTAGAGTGGAGTGTATGTTAGATATACTTAATTTTTTTTCCACTGTGGTATTTCACTCTGACTTTAAAGTTCTTGGCAAGAAACCAAATGACAACACAAAACTCATAGGCAATATAATCCCAGCAAGAAAGACAAAGCTCTCTTCTTAGGAAATCTCTATTAAGGAGCTACTTTGGCCATATGGAGAAATTGTTACTCCCTCAGCACAGAAATAACAAGGCATAATAGCTAACTGAAATTACAGATGCTTAATATTTAGTATCAGAGAGATATTCTGCATTGACAGTATCTCCCTGACTGTGCCATTAAAACAGAGCAGGAAATAAGAAAATCAGAGTAATAAAGAACAGTAGTGCTCATAATGGAGAGCTGCGAATGTTTTGCAGAAATAAGTGTCACTCCACTTGACTTCAGAGAGGACTGCATTGTATTGGTTGGTGGAAGGATGCCAGTGCACTGTATTACCAAGTTTATAAAGAAGCCTGTGACCTTTTTAAATCACTACAAAACTGCAGCAGATTAACAAAATGCCTTAACACTTAGAGTGGAAAAACTTTTTTAATAATTTATGTGCCCTGACTTACAGCAGAAAATAAATCATTATTTCATCCTGTAATAAACTTTAACTTTGTTTTGTAGAAGCAACCTGCATCCAGGAAACTTTACTCTTAATGGAAATATTGAGCAAAAACTAGAGAAAGTTATTAAAGCTTCATGTGAACAGCCAAACAGAGCATTGCTGACTTCCTTTCTATTTGTCTTCCTGCAAAGATGATACTGTAGCAATAATAGATGTAAGGCAATAATGGATATAAGCCAAATAGAAATATGCAGAGAACCAAGGAGACCATAAATCTAATAATACTGAGGAAATTATGAGTCTGATTCTGACGTTTTCTTATATTGGTGCACAAAACTCAGGAGTGTCTCCTTAGCTACCAGTGGAGTCACCTGGGAGCAAGTCTTAGAAAAAGCAGTCCTTGTATCTTGTAGGAAAAATAAGACTGTAAAATATCGCACATGTTAGTTCAAATGTGAATAGAATAATGAATTATAATGCAAAATGAAGAAGGGTGTTAATCAAAATGAGCACATTTTATAAGCGAGGGTTAAGCCATATTTGAAGTATGTGGGGGGGCTGCACAAGGTGGGGAGAGTTTACCGAGGTAATTTATTGTTTCTCATTTCTCATTTCTCTAGTTGTCACTGTGATGGGTAGAGAACTATTGTTCTTAGAAATGAATTTCACAAATGTTCTTCATTTGACTGAACTGGAAAACTCATTTGTGAAACAACAGAAGACGAGATCTTCAAGGCTAATGCAAACAAATCAGATGTTTTCTGAATAGGTGTTCTCCAGCATGAATACTGCATATGCCTGACAGCTTATTAGAGGGAAAATACACACAGGGTCCTGGCCTTTTGGCCCTGCTGAATCTTTTAAAATATAATGGCGTGTCGCCAACCAAAGATTATCTTTGTTGCTTTGTAATTCTAATAAACAGCTTTAGTGACTGGTTAAATTACTTGGGCCATTTCAATCAAATCACAGCTGCTGTTTAATTTACAAAGCAGTTAGGATCATCCTCTAAACCCGTGGGCTTTTGAGCAAAATGAGCCAGCATGAACCTTTTCCCTCTTGCAGGTATCATTCAGTAAATGTTGCTGTATTGCAGCTTTCAGACTTTAGATCAGTGACGTTCATTTAACTCTGTCTGTTGATAGAGTTGTATATGTAAGAATATCTGTCCGACTTTCCCAAGGCACAAACCTTTTTCTCTCGCGACATTAAGACTAAAATGAGTGCAGTGCAGCTTTGCAGGTGCACTGTGTTCTGATAAGGCAATGACATTCGCGATTGCCTGCTTTGTGTCGTTACCTTGATGAGTCCGTTCACAGACAGTGCTGTAAGGTGTAACAGAGGCCAGCTGAGACTGCTTTTACATTGGAGTCTTCGAACGCTGGATTGGTGGATAAAGATCATATTTATTTCTTTCAAATACAGTTACTGTAGGGTTGTACCATCCACAGCTGTAATCCCTGTTGGCATACTGTACTGGAGAACTGAGCAAGTGCAGCCCTGGCCCAGTCTTTCAGCCAAACAAGTGTCTGTCCTGTTGTGTAGCCATCAGCTGGGGAAGCGCTAGAAATGTATGGACTGAGCCTGAAGAGTAACCAGTTCCTGAGAACTGGTCCCGTGTCTGAAACCCACTGGACACCAAACTGTTGCTACTGATTCCACTCAGTTTGGCTGTTTATTTGAGGTGAGTATGTGAGGGCTGCATTTCCAAACTGTCTGGGTACCCACAGTGTCAGGAGCACTGAGGGGGTCGTGTGGGATCTGAGCGCTGCCTAAAACCAGGGCTTGCTGTCCCTTGTCGCGTAGAGGTGAGTTTCAAAATGTTATCTTACTGTTTGTATCTGCTTGCATCTTTGAATGTTCAAGTTTTTATGATTGAATTGCCAGAACAATTGGTATGTTGAGGTACAACTATTGCTTCATATGAAGAAATCAGTTATTAATATGCTAACATTAATTAGTGTTTGTGAAGTCAGAAAGGACTGAAAATGAAATTATTTTCCAATGAGGACTGCAAAAGATTATACAGTCCCAGTTTCCTCTGAGGCAAGGAGACCTTCCCCCTGATGAGGAACAGAATATTATTACCATAACACTGGTGTTCACCTTATGTTGTAGACAGTGAACCATGAATAAGTGACCAAACCATCTATTTGGCGTTGACTTCCAGGACTTTTGGTGACTCTGACATGCAAGTATTACATAACCCACCATGCATAGCCATGATAAATTACTTCAGCAAGTATTTTGGTAGCTTGGTTTTGGGAATTACTGTTCAGAAATACAAAGCTATAGTTTTCACAGAATTGGGCAATAACATTCTTTCACTGGAGGATCATTCCTGATGGTCAGATGTGACTTATATGCAGAAAAAGGTTATGGTAGGCAGCAGTGATGTTGCTAATTATCTGATGTACCACAAGGCAAAGTTGCCATCTACAAGTCATCTATATCTTCTCCTATAACTTTGTTTCTAGGAGACTCAGATATGCTTGTTTAAAGGCACACTTAGTTAAATTTTTCATTTAAAATTGATGTTACTGATTTCATACCTGACCAAAAACTGAAAAACTAAAAGATAATTTAATTATGTGATCTCCTTCCGTTCTTGTGTCCATGGAGATTTAACATTTTAATTAATTTTTTTTCTGGACCTTTAGGTTGAATATGTTCTGAGAACAGCTGCATTCCCTCCTTCAGAAAGAATTTTGCTACTGTATAACACATGAGCATCCTGGCAAGCCTCATGAACCAGTGTGAAGATGGATGTGGAAGCTATTTTTTTTCAGGATGTCCTTTCCCCTATGTTGCTGTAAGTCTCGGAAGCTACGCATCTTTCATAGGCAGTGCCCACTCAGCAGGGACTTGCGGTCTACCTGTGTTTTTACATTCAATGGTTTCAGTTTTTTCTATCATGACTAATATGAAAGAAATTTGTTTTTATTTTTTATGTTAATTCTTGATTTTTAAATCTACAATTAAAAAAAAAAAATTCTAACCCCAAAAGACATGCAATGTTCTCCAATCTTGGTCCATTTGCACTGCCCCATTCAATTCAGAAAGGTCACAGATATCCCAGAACTCTGCAAATTAGGACTTCAGTGCCTTAGACTGGCAGTTTCTGGTGATATTTGTAATCAATCTATTTTTTCTAAAGTCAGTGATACTGAGGTCTTTTGTGTATATGGAGGTCATTCAGAAAATAGCCTTAATTGTCTGATAGATATCTGTAAAGGAGAGTATTTTTTTGTAAATAAAGATATTAAAAGAATTTCAAGATGGCAAAAAAAAACCCCAAACCCAAAACATATGACATTCCAGAATTAAAACCACTCATGAAAGCTTAATTTGGCTAATGTGTACATATTTATTGTAATACTGTTTTAATTATCATAATCATACTACTTTTCCCAAGACATCTGACAGTTTCAACATCTACTTGGCAAGTTCTATCATCTTCATCTTACTTTGAGAAGATTCCAGCTTCTGTGCTTAGGGGATGTATTGGTCAGGCTTTTTAGGTGGTTGTGGCCAGTGGTTTGGAAGATGCAGAGTAAGGCTGTTACATACATGAATAAGGCTGTTACATACGTAAATAAGGCTGTTACATGCAAATTCCACATATGCATTTATCTGGGTCTTTCAACCCTCTGCTCTGAACTGAGGCCAGAACTCTGACTCCCAGTGCTGAGGGATGTCTCTCTCTTTATGGGGGCTTTGGTTGGACTGGGATATCCAGTTCTGGAAAAGTCATATCTTTTTCCTGTGGGTTTTTTTCAGCTTTCCTTTCACTCGTGCCTCTCAGACCAGGCTTCATGCTGCACTCATTCCTGTAGTGCAAGATCAAAGCTCTACTGTCTAAAATCAGCGACCTCTGGGGTGCTGCTTGAAGGTGTGGCATTGCCTCCACTACCGTATAGAGCTGAACGGATGAATAGTTAGGTGGCATTAATACCTCCCAGAGGGGAGGACAGAATGGCAGGTTGCCTCAGTGATGCTCAGCTTCTGTTCAGGAACATTTTTTTTGGTATGCTTCCTTTGTTTACATCCCTGCTAACGGGGCGTTTGGTTCTGAAGTGACAAAGGCTTGTCTGATAATTTCGAGTAACATATTCTGGAGGACAGCACACTGCCACAGCTGTATACCTCCGGTGACTTCTCAGTGCTCAATTTCTCTTGATATTAAACCAAGACATTTCAGATCCTCCGTGGCATTTTAAATGGGTCTTGGTCTGGGAAGTCAGACTGTAAATGTAAGATAACTATCATGATCATTATACAAACAACCCCACAAAGTTCACATTCTGCTTGGAGCAATTTAAAATCTTTCCCAGTGTTTTCACATATGTTGGCCTTAGAGGATCTTTGGAACTCTAATTTCTAATTCCTCTATATTTAAACTAATTAATTCAGTTTTAACCTCATTCAAAATGAGGAACTTCTGATGCAGTTGTGAGATGCTGCATCAAATAGTCATTAATACAGCGCTGGGACAGCAGAGCAGCAATGTGTTCATTGCCCATTCAGTGGTTTTACTTGTGTAGTTTCCTGGTTAATGTCTCTTCCTTTATAGCTATTACAGAGCCAAGCTATATTTTTATATAGCTTCAACCTGAAATCCTCTAGTCCCAGTGTTGACAAATAGGAAAGAAGATAGCCTGCAGTAAGACACTGTGGAATGGGCTACCAGGCTTGCAAGTCAGGAGAAACAAGGACTCATTTCTCAGCCACTGACCTGCCACGTCTCTTAGTCTGTTAGTGCAATTTCTCCTTCCACTGTGTCTCATCTATTTTGTAAGCTCTTGAAGCAGGACATAATCTTGTTTAGCATTTGATCAGGGCGTAGAAAAAGAGAAGCCTCAAATAAAATATTTCCTCTCTAAGCTGCTTGGAATGGAAACAAGTATGATGGAAAAATGATGGTAACAGAAGGGCAAACACAGATAATAACTTTACTCCCGACCACTTGAGGAAGATGGACCATTATTGCTTTTTGATTTCTCAAGACAGCCTGGTCATTTGATCCCATATCCTTGGAGGCTAATAGCTGACATCTTTCAAAGCAAAATGCAGTATGGTTGTGTAACTGATGAAAATGATTGGTTGTGAACACAACAAATTTTAAATTATTTATTTATTCCAGTAGAGGCAGAATGATATTATTTCGTGGGTGAAATACATTCAATTAAAACTTGAGCTGTGGGGGCAGAACTAAGCTGTTTTTCTAGTTCAAATGCAACTTGATAAATAGTTTAGGCCACAAAAAGTGGAGGAAAATATTCAAGTATCCAAGTATTGCAGCTCAATGAACTTGAAGTTAACTTTGCCTTTGTTTCAAAATGGCATTTTTCTATTTAAAAATTAACCCTAAATTAAAAGTATAAATCTACCTCCATATTCTCGTCATCTTTTGATGAAACAAAACAATCCAAGCTCCCCACCTACTGTGCTGCAGCTGGACAGAAAAACATAATTATTTTTCAAGAGGGAAGCCACTTTTGCCCACACTAATGTTACCAATATTCATTCATTTTTCAATCAGCCTAAGTGGCCATACTCATTAAATCTCCATAGTTTGTTTACTTCTAAAACATGTCCGTATCTCTTTTCATTAAAGTGAAATATGACCACTGTAGCAGTCCAGTGTATTCCCGTTTCAGATTTACTTTTAAGGGAATTAAGCAATTATCTTCAAGGCATTTATAATTTAGAAAATGCATGTCAAAAACTGTACTAAGTAAATGGCTTCATAATTACAGCTATGCTGAGATGTTTGACAGAGAATCTCATGCTGACAAAACCCCAAGTCCCTGCAGAGTTACTACGAAGTCAAAAGAAACCTGACATGGAGGTGCTGAAGCACCAGCACTTTCAAAGCTGCTCCCTGTATGTGAACTGATGTCCTTTCTGAGACTGGAAGGTAAATATGGAATGAATTAATGCACTGTGATCTTGCTCAGAATATAATTATGTTTAAGATGCAAATGAACCAAGATGTGAATGACGGTGAGAGACTGAGCGATTGGGATGTGTATGGGGAACCAAACCTCAATAGATCTCTCAAGTGTTTTTTCACTTTGGCAGAGTATGTGATTGGAATTAGTGTTGAACACCTTTCTCACTCAGACATTGTTAAATGTAATTTGGCGTATACTGGAACAGGTGAGCTTTCGAGACCAACAGCAAATTTGAGGTACAGACACCATCCCCTGGAAGCAAGAACTGGTTACCCTCCCGCTGCTGATGCACTGTGCTCTGCAGACCACAGCAACGGGGGGGCAGCAACAAGACCAACAGCAGATCTTCTCTGTTCCTGCTCTGGACGTCTGTCTGGAGCTGATGAGCCAGCACGGGGTTAACATTGAGGTGGAAGTCAAACCCCTTAATTTGCCATCCCTGAGGAATAGGCAATGACATGTTATCTGTCCTGGGAAGCAATTCCGGGCTGTTTAACACAGGAGACACAGCAAATGTCCACTCAGATAATTGTTCAGGAATGTCTCATCTTGCAAAGTCTTACGATTATTACAGGGAATGAGAGTGCTGGGGTGTGTGCTCACCAGAGACTTGGAGGTACCATTCTGAAAGAGCCGAGAATAACTGCATTATAGAAGCTATTCTAGGAATAGCTTTGAAGCAAGGAATGTGAGATAATCCTGTTTATTTTGATGGAGTCAGGGGTACAAACTGTTATAGTCCAGCTCTGAGTATATATTTTTAGCTTCATTTTGTAAGACGGAAAGTAGATAAGAGAATTTGCCTTCCTGTTCTGGGAAAGATCTTCCTTATAGGCCTTCTTTTTAAGTTTTCATAGGGGAATTTATCAATGATAGCTGTTAGGGACCTTTCAAACCCATTAGGTTGAACAATGAATCAGTAACAATTTTGCTGTTTTCTTCTAGGAATTGAACCTCAGTCCTATAGAGCTAATAATATATTTTAGTGCAGCGAGTAATTTACCTATCTGGTAGCTATATGGTGTTTATACCTTCATTTACTGGCTTCTAGAGCAGTATGTAGAGTGGATATCAAATTATGAAGGGGTATCTGCAGACTTTCTCTTACAGGTTACCTTCTTTGGACTAGATGGTTGTTGTAGGTCCCTTCCAACTGAAATTATTCTATTCTGTTCTGTTCTATTCTATTCTATTCTGTTCTATTCTATTCTATTCTGTTCTATTCTATTCTATTCTATTCTATTCTGTTCATCCTTCTCTCTGGCTGTTCGTCTCTCTGCCCCCCACCCCTATTTCGGGAGCGTGCCCTCCAACCAGCTGGCTATGCCTCTGGTGCTGAGTGTCCCCCTTGCAGAGGTGAGCTGCTAACAGCAAATATCTCATTGTCTACTGGATGCTTCTGGCTTCTATGTCTCTACAGAATATAGCAATTCAGACAACTTACTTGTCAAGGCTAAGCTAAGTCCTGCATCCTGTTTAAACATTTTATTAAACTCTTTGTAGGTCCTGTACTTTCCATGTAAGAAAATCGGCTTTAAGCTTTAGCCCTTCAAAGTTCTTGCACTATAGGTACAAACTGTACAGCTTGCACAGGGGTACATGGGTCTCTGTTGCTGTCACAGCAGATCTATTGTGTGATGTACCATAGTTATTAAGCCATTACATCACCTATGTGTAGACTACAGGAACAGGATTCAGAGTGAAAGCACAAAATATCCTTGCAAAAATGAGGTCACTTGCTCTTAATTAATCCACATGATTAATTGTTAAAAAAATAAAAAGGAAAAAAAGATACGATACTTCCCTAAGAACAAATGCCTCATTAATTTTGAGCACTGTACAAGCCTGGATGAACTATTAAAGTCTAATAATGATCATATTATGAGGAATACTACTCGTCACATACTCACCAAATAAGATGTATTTATTAACCCAATATGCACCTGATTATTTGTATTTTCTGCCTGCTTAGGCTGGAGAGACATGTAGTTGTCCAGTGTGCAGATTGTTCCTCTCTATATTACCCAGCACTCCTGATAGAGGGGTTTTTTCCAGCCTCTTGTGTTCTGGTTTGCATCTGGGTGGCCATTTGGGCAAAACCAATATTTTGATATATGGCTTCCCAGTGCTCAGCGTTGTGAGGGGTAGAGGCAAGGCATATAAAGTAGTTAACCTGTAAACTGGATTTAAAGAAGCTGTGAAAAAGACAAGAAAGAGGAAGGAGAATATAAAAGGAAGGCCAGCAGGAATAACAAGCATGAACCAGCATTCATTCCACTGATTTTCACTTCACAGCTTTTGCTGAGGATTTTGACTTCATTCTACACAGATTCAGCAGAAGAGCTCTATATAGGCAACGTTAAGAAAATGCTGTCATCTTTTTCATATGCTAGTGTGGTTTATGTGTTCATGTTTGTCATGGTTAGCAGAAATGGGAAGAAATGCAATCCCAAACTTTCAGTAAAAGGGGGAAACCATTGAAAGAAGCTTACTGGCTGCCACTAGACTGCAGAAGTTATTTTCTTAACCAAAATGAAGATCTTTAATGAAAGCTCATTATCAGCCTACTAAAGTCTTTTATGCCAGTGAAGAGTCTGACAGTTTGTCTAAAACTAGCTGCAGAGACAGAAGCTCTTACAAAAGAATAAAACTTGAAATCTACTTATTTGCAACTCTTACATTTAATTAATATCATTACAGAGCCCAGAATCCTCAGCCCAGCTTCTTCTCCTTCATGCACGCACCCCTCTAACCTCATAGTACCGTCACTCCTCTTCGTGCAGAGTCAGAATCAGATGCCTTCTTCCTGCCCCCATTTGGGTAAACTGCCTTTCTTGGTTCAGCAATGAGCACTTCTTTTTCGTGTTTTTTTGCTATTCCAAACGCTGGCTGCAACCACTGGTTATTTGGACTCTAGTAGTTGTTTATGGTAAGGTTATTAGGGTAGCCAAGTGGTATATTTAACCAATGATTTTTTAAACTTGTGTAAAATGCAGTATTTCCAGTTGCTTCCTGTTTGCTGTCATTTGCATGGACTTTACAGTTTGTGCATTATTTGATTACTGATATGGACTTCTCTGTGCTTAAGCCCCTCTTGGTTAACTCTTTGAAAACTATGACCTGATAAATGTAATGTTATGCGTTTTCCAGTCTCAGGTGAATAACTTGGGTGGATGTGTAAGAGACACACTTGCCTTATCATGTCATTAAATCATTTATAGAATCTTATTTGGTGATATTCCCTGAGAGGCAGCTGGCTTGGAATAATCAAAATTTGACTTGATGTTAAGGAAATACATATTCAGAACTGTTACTAATCAAGGAAAATACACATGTAGTGAAATTCTTCAAGTCGTCTTCACAGAACATGGTAACTAGGCTCTGTAAATAATGAAAAGGCCAGCTCGCATGCAGGCAGATTAGTTCAAAATGGTAGTCACCTGTGCAAGGAACTGTGCATTTCTCCCTCTGGGCATTTCCCCATCTTCCCTTCTGCTATGTGCTGTTCTTTGGATCCTGAAGGCCTTCCTGGGAACAGTATATTCCAGCATCATGTCACCAGTATCTCAACATGGAAGTGTTTCAGTATTCTGTTGCAGTTGCAACAGTTTCTGGCCTTTTTTTTCCTTTTTTTAAA
>JAVJGG010000054.1:37618299-37668850 GCA_035590195.1 Aviceda cuculoides | reverse complement strand
TTTTTTAAAAAGAATATATATATATATATATATTCCCCCCCCCCTCCCCTGCAGTTAGAATTTTCCTGGAATTTCTCCATCTAGAGGTACAGAGACTCTTGAATAACCTGTCCCTGTGAGGACAGCCTGTTATTTTCTGCTTTGTATTAGTTCATTTGTGCTGGAACCTTTTCCGTAATCTCACAGTCAAGGTGCCCACGAGTCTCTGTAGCCGTTTCAGTGTTAAGGGCAGCCTGCCTTCAGCACTTTCATTTCACTTCTCAAAAATAATTTCTGAAGGCATTTGTACATTATGAGGTTGATGGTGTCCTAGGGCTCCACCTTTGAGTGAAAGTATTGCACTGGTGGGCACTGCTTAAAAACAGGTGGTTGTTTTCTGATACCAGATTTGCAAGTTCAACAAATGCAAACAGGTTATTGCATTCAGCTGGTGCTTCTCTGCATCTGGAGGCTGACCCACAGCCACGTCTGTCCAGGCAAAAAGTCCCAAACATTTTTTCCACCAGGTATGAAGGTCCTCTCCTCCAGTTTGGGCTCTTTTCAAAGCTAGGCAACATTTTAGTTTTACCTTACAAGCTACTCTCTCCTAAGCTCCCCTTGTCTCTCCTACACTGGGCAACCTTTTAGATCCCAGGCTTTTAAACAGCTGACTCTCATTCCCTGCACCTATTTATCTTGCCCATTAGGGCCAGTTGCCTTTGGGAGTCTTTAATGGAGTGAGATAACCTGGGAAAGGGATACTGCAAAATACTACTTCTGCTCCAAGAAAAGGAAATGTGCAACTCCCCTTATCTGGTGAATTCAGGGATTTGGGGAGTGGTTAGAGGGCAACGAGGTGAGGTTGGGGTCCCCCTTTTTCATGTGAAATTATGCAAACATGGTAAAAGCATTGCGTGTTCTGGCAAGTACATTTGTCTTCAACGTCTCTTGACAAAAAGAGTAAATTACAAGCTGTTGTGATACTTTGTGGTTTGAGTCTCCTAGCAACAGCGCTTCCTCCAAAGATGACCCTTGTCATTTCAGAGTGCCTGAATCTGGAAGTTTTAAATAGCCTTTTATGGTTATAATAAACTTTAAATAAGCCTTTTCTTTATGAAAGCCTCATTTCCCATTAAGCAGATTTTATTTCCAAATCTCGTGATAGCTTAATGATAAGATGTGATAATAATTGTGCTTATTGTGAATAGAATCACAAAGGAGGTAAGTGGTTCCTTTTTCAGAAATGCACCTGAGTTAATGTTTAATAAGCCAGCTGTTTTTTAAAAACTTGTCTTCTCTGAGGTTGAGAAAAACAGCTCTTCTTTACTGAATGAAGGGTTTAGGGCTTTACAACTGATCTCTATTATTAATAGTATACTATTAATAAATATGTAATACTCTATATAATAGTAATGAGATCCTACTCTGTAAGTGACTGGTAAGTAATTTTACTTATCTTTCTTTTTTTTTGAATTTCAAATTTTATTCAGAATCCATTTTTTTCAAAACTCAGGCTTTTTCTTCTCTTTGTGAAGTAGAGAATTATAATGGAAAGACCTCTAAGGGTTGCAAAACTAGCTGAAGACTCCAAAGGAGTAGATACAAGTTGTGCACTGACCAGTGCACAGCTGTGTCTTGAGGGACCTTCAGAGATCTGTCCTGGCTGTGATGCCTTTTAGTACTTTTATAAATGGGCTGAATGATGGTACGGAAGTGATGCTTACTCACTTTCCAGATTCTCTGGATGGCTGAATGAGTGTTTAAGCTGATCTTGACATCGTAAGGAACAGGACGCCGCAGTCTGATGACAACAAAGCCCTGAACTCATTCAGGTATAGTCCCTTGTAGTTATATAGCTAGCGAAAATGTCCTCAGGAAAAGGATTCATCATACAGAATGGCTCACACATCAGGCATGAATCAATAATACAACTGTTTTGGGAAAAAAACCTGGACATTTTTCCTGATAAAATGTCATGTGAAACAAGTAAGTCCTTCTGCTTTATTGGGCTCCAGTGAGAATGCTGTATTCAGTTTGGGGCAGCACAGCTTAGGAAGGATACCAAGAGCAGTGATAAAGATTGTGAAGCTAGAAAACATGGTCTCTGAAAAAAACTGGGAAAAAAATAGGATTTGCTTACCTTCAGAAAACCAGAGAAGCAACATAATACAAATCTTTTAATGTGTAACTGTAATGCAATCGAAAGTGGCAGTTATAAGTTGCTCTTCCTCTCCAGAGAACCTCTCTCTCATTTGTGAAAGTAAGAACAAAGGAAGTCAGTAAAGGATTAGGAGGTGAGGCTCTGTTTTGAATCTTACGTGCAAGGCACAGATTTAGAGTGTTCTTTTCTTAATGCATTAAAAAATAAGATGCTATTTTAGAGAACAGTATTAAGTAAACAACACATGTGGATAAACTGGTCACAGTTCTGTCATTCAGGTTTCAGATACCTAGATTATGAGAGATATAAGCATATATTTAGCATTTAACAATATATAGCTTTATTTCCCCATATATAAAACTAGAGATGCAGCTGGGTCCAGTGGCTGATAACCTGGATAATGAATCTAGTGTGCTTCTTTATTGTATATGCAGTCTGCACTGCAGTTATCAGTAGTACTGTATTGGCTGCATACATTGCCAGAAAATACATCCAGGAATCCTCTTCCACCTGCCATGTCAATAAATTCACATTATTTCCCTCAACATTTAGCAGTATGCTGGACAAGTCTTAAAGAAATTTGTAAATTGATATCAGGTATGATGTTAAGGGATGAGGTTGAGGCAGAGAAAGGATAGGGGAAGGTTTTATTCATGTAATACAGTTTTATGGTTACAAGCACAAGAATACAATGTTGGCACCTAGGAAAGGAAAGTGATTGACTAGAAAAGGGCCTAAATTATATACATTTTCTAACCAGCTGTTGTCAAAGTATTTAAAGCAGTTCAGTTTGGTCTATTGGAGGGTATCACAAGATTCCTTTTGAATAAATGTAGTTCTAGATAGGGTGAACTTGCATAGAAATGATTACCTCAGTATCTCACATGTATAAATGCAAGGAAAAAACCTAACCCTTTGTGACTCTATTAAACAGCTGTTGTTTGCCTTCTATTTAGGATTCCTGTGCCTGAGATATAGCGAAAGAAATTGCTTGCTTTAGCTGTAGCAGCATACATAGTGTTTGCCAGCTGAAGTTTCCTTAGCTCCCTTTAAGACCAGTGGTGATCTGGAAGCCCTTCAAAGTTTGTCTGAAGACCTAACTCACTGCTGTGGTGCTCCTCGTAACCATTTGGACTTCCACAGGGTGGGTGGAAAAAAGTGCTGTTCTGAGCTGTAGGCAGCTGTACCTGCCCAAAAGGCTACAAGAGGAGCCAAGCCCTGGTAGACTGAGGCAGGCGACAGTGGACTGGGTGTCCAGGGAAGTTTTCCTTTGGGACAATGCAGATCACCAGCAAAGAATAACCAAAGGTGAACCAATGCCTATTTAAGTGGAGTGGGCATGGTAGGGAGGAAACCTCCCTGTTGTTGTCATCTATTTGAACACATCTGAAATTGAACAGCAACACTAACAGTAAAATATAGCTAGGTGAGAACCACATACTCATCTGCTATGTTTTTTGTTAAAACAAAAATCATGGGCATGCAGCACATTTCTCTTACACTGATGACATTCCTCCTACCCACTGTAGTAGCAGGTTCC
The DNA here is from genome assembly GCA_035590195.1 of Aviceda cuculoides. Lineage (NCBI taxonomy): Eukaryota > Metazoa > Chordata > Aves > Accipitriformes > Accipitridae > Aviceda > Aviceda cuculoides. The sequence goes on along the minus strand of JAVJGG010000054.1, from coordinate 37,665,170 downwards.
TCTGTATTTTCATCAGAGCTATTTGCATGCATCAGTGGCAATGGCAGAGCACACAGAAGCAAATTAATAGAAACATTTTCATTCACTGCTGGTAAATGCAAAGAAGTTGATCAGTTACCTTCCATTATAATTAAATAGCCATTGTAACACTTGTCTCACCAAGTGAAAAATCACAGACTTGATAGGGAAATACATATTATTTTGAAGCATCTCAGAGTGTACTAAACTGTTAAGAAACAACAATATTCTATGGAGGGTACAAAAGGCATACAAAAGTTGTTTAAGTGTAACAGGATAAATCCATTCCAAACACGAAGACAGACAGATAAAAGCACTTTGTATCATGTACAGGTTACACAAGGCAAGACAAATGAATATTAAGATACAAGTCTGGTCTGTACTCCTTTTTGCTCCATCTCTTGACTGCAGAAATTATGCATAGTAGACCTCTCTTGAAACAAGTGAATCAGTGTCTAACTCTCACTGTCTTTAGCAGTGTAAGTAAAAGGCCACTGATACACATTTATGCACCCATGTGTGAAATATGACAACTAAGATAAACTTAAATGGTGTCACTTAAATTTTTCAGGAATACAGGATGTCACAAGGAGTCAGACTGGAAGGGACCTCCACTTCCAAACGGGGTCAGCTGGGAGATCAGACCAGGATGCTCAGGAATTTGTCCGGTCAGGTTTGGAAAACCTCCACAGGACAGGGACTGCACCCCTGGGCAACCTGTCTCACTGTTTGACTGTTGTCCCAGTGAAGAAGTTTCTCCCTGTACCCAGTCTGACCCTCTCTGGTTTCAACGTATGCCTGCGTCAGGCCCTATGCCCACGACTGGTCTCACCTGGGAGCCCCAGCCACACTCCTGTCCGTGGGTCCGAGATCCCCACTTAAGCTCAGACCTTGGCACCCAGTCCTTGCCACCTGGAACGTGTGTGTAGCCTTGTCTCTAGCCCTGTCTCTGGCTCCGTCTTCTTTTGTGCCTGGCTGGACTCCACAGAGGGATCTGGTTCATCACTCGCTCTGGCTGTCAGTGGACCCTCTGGGGAGCACCCGACTCTGCTGGCTGTGTCCAGCACCCGTGGGGCTGTGCCCCACCGGGGAGGGCATTGCCTGCGCGGGGGCCACCCTCACCTCCCAGCTTACCTTCCCTTTGGGAGGAGGCAACCCGCTGTGTCTCATCGCCCCACCATGCCCCGCTGTGAGGAGCCTCCAGGCAGGCGGCTCCTGGGTCCCCAGAGGCTCTCTCTTCGGGGGCTGAACAAGCCCCGGTCCCCCAGCCTCTTCTCCTGGGGCTGGTGCTTCAGCTCCACTTCCATCTTGGCGATCCTCTGCTGAACTCACTGCAGCTGATGTCCTCTTAGATGAGTATTTTCAAAAAAACCATCTTCTGTAATGGACCAAGGACCATAGCTCTTCTTTTGTTTGAGTTGTGAAAACCTGTCTCCTGTTTCAGATTCTTTACTTCCATTCCCAGATGGTGTTTTCACTGCTAGATACCACTGATACCATCCACAGCCTGAGGATGCTTTATTATCGCAACATTTTCATTCATAGCAGTCTAACAATTTAGCAGCTAGCACACATTTGGCAATTGGAGCTAAACAATGGAAGAACAAGGCAGTTTCTTAATGAAATTGTCCAGAACATCTGTAATGGGAGCAAAGTAACTAAGTACACTACTAAGTAATAAGTTGCAGCTGAAATATTTGTGTGATCATATAGCATTTCACCACTTCATAGTTTTTGGTTAGTAACATTTTACGTATCAGTGAATCTTTAAGTCTAATTTTCTTAGCCTCTCTTTTCTAGATACCTCAATAAAACCCAAGCACAAAAGAAACCAATGAATATGACACTAATAAACTAAAATTCACCTATAGACTTTTGAATTAAAACTAGTAAAGGAGATATGGCTGGACAAGTCTGTAAAATCAGGACAGGGTTGTTATAGCTGCTGTTATTTAAAGATAAATACTACTTTCTTCTTGAGTCTGAATTTTGAATCAACAAAGAATTTGGCACTTGCAGGAGAAAGGAAATGTAGGTACTTGTGGAAAACACAAGTAAATGTTTCTACATCTGGAATCGCTGTTGCAGATTTTTTTATTCTGGACAGGTATTGAGTGTCTGTGCATGATCTGCAGGCAGAACCTCTGCTTAAAACCAGCACATGAATGCAAAAAAAACCTGGCAGAACAGCAAGACAGTTGAGAAAAACTACAAGCCCTTGCTATCAAAGTATCACTCATGCAGTGAAACTTGATGACATCACACTTCTGGCTGATCGTTGTATAACTTTTAGTATTGTACGGCCTTTGGGAGAATCTGCGCTCAGTACACAGGTAGGTGGTTGTGACCCAGTGACTTTTCCTTCTTATCCTTTGCTGCTATTCCTCCTTGGACTACGTGGCTGATCATGATAATCACCCTCAGCCAGATGTCTTATTCTCTCTCTCGCTTGGAAATATCCCCCTTAACGCCTTTCAGGAAACCCTCAGAGCCTGTAGAATTGCAAAATCCTCTCACTCTCTTGAATCCCTGTTTGGGACCCGTATGAAGCAAAGGCAGTTCTCCTCCAGCCTTTGCTGCTTTCACATTGCTTTCAATTCAAATCCTGCTCGAAGAAAGCTCTGTTTTAAGTTCCTCATGAACAACACTTACATTTTCATGAGAGACTTTTCACGGGGGTTTCTATAGCCTCTTTATTTCCAGGTAGACTAAAGCCATTGTCTAATCCCAGGTGTGTTTATGGTTAATCTCCAGATTAAACTATGAACAGCTAGGATAGCTCAGGACATTATGCATCTCCTAACAGATGAATATGTGGGTTTCCTGCCAAAAGACTGGCTCAGATGATGCAGCCCCGATAGAAGAAGTAAATAAGTTAGGAACTTAATTACTGCCTCACACGATATGTATTCAGAAGTTTCTGTGCATAGCAAAACAAGTTCAGGGAATTGCAGTAATTTCCTTTGCACTTTATTTGATTGTGCAGTGATAGAGAGGGAATGAGGTAACTTCATTTGCATTATAATTATTATGATTTCTGTTTTTCAAATCACAAATATTCACTGAGATCAGGAATAAGAATAAAACATCCCATTTAGGTGTTTTATTTGTAGTGTTGTTTTGCATCAGTGATAAATGCAAGCTAGATCACATTCCATCAACACTATATTAAAATGCCTTGTAATAAGCAGATGTTAAAGAAACACTCCTAAAAATATTGTACAGGCCAGTTTTATAGTGGATTTAGCCAAAAGTTGTAGACCAGAAAAACCTTAAGATGAGGAGAACTGTGGCCAAACCCCTGCTAAAAGTCAGTATGGGAAGAAAAGTATTTACAGCCCCATGCTTACAAAAGTAATTAAGTCAGAGGCCAAAGATGGTACCAGAACAGGTTATAAATCATGCCATTTTAAAGCAGATCACCTCTGAGATTTTTTTTTTTTTTTTTTTTTTTCTGGTGTGGAAGGTTTTAGGCTGTACATTTTCCACTTATCTTTCAAAGCCGCAGGAACTTGGAAACCTATGTTTTGTTCCCCAGACAAAAGCTGAGATTATTATGTACAGACATGAGTTAGGAGCTTGGACTCCAGAAAGAACACCAAATGCATTGCAAATATTAAGAGTTTAAAAAACAGCTTGCTTTTGAGTGGCTGTTGGACTGATTTCTTCTATGAGCCTCCATGTGTGTGGAGATACATATTGCAACACTGTAGGAAACAGAGGAACATCATCTTGGACAAGCAACTGCAAGAAGACCTTTTCTGGTCCAAATAAATAGAATTCACGTGGACTGAGAATGAAATTTTAGCTTCTCAGGGCATCCCCAGTCTGCGCACACCGACTGAGCAGGACTTGTGAAAACGGGGACTGTCCCATCAGAGCAGGAATATTGTCCTCCCACTTTGGGCTGTCCAGAACCCTCCTCTGAAAATGTATCTGCTCCCATCTTCCTTTATTCGATGAGACTGAGTTAGAGCACTCTTTCAGATTACTCCTACTATGGAAACCCAAGACATAGAAGGATTTTGGATACTTTCCCACACCCCAGCCTTTTTTTTGGTCTTTTTTTTTTTTTTTTTTCTCTGATAATCAATATATAACACAGTACACATTTTAAAGACTGTTTTGAAATTTTTCTCCCTAACTTACTCCTCCGGATACTAAAATGTTGGAGCATGGCCTGATGGCTGCCACAACAACTCGGCAAGAGTTTCGGCTTCAAAGGAAAATAGTGACTGAATCATGGCAGGAGGAAGAGCTGAAACAGGGAAAAAAACCCTCTGGTGTATATGGGCTGAAGCTTAAATCAGACTCTGTGTGAGGGAGAGCTGGGTTGGCAAAGACAGGGAATGGGCTTTTGGGAGACCACGTTCCACTCAGGCACTGATCCTTATGGCTTCTTGAGCCGCTCATTTTACTTTTTTTTTTTTTTAAACTTTTCTTGTTTTGCTTATGCTGTTGTGATGATTAGAAGCTAGCTCTTCTTTTGTATGTGTAACTGTTAGTGTTCTTAGGAAAAAAAGATCCATGATGTTTGCTAGGCTTCTTAGGCATTATCATAAATACATAGAGACATAAATTCCTGCATTATCTTTCAGAATAAGAACTTTTGTTCTTCCATATCACTAAAATAAACAAGGAAAAGCCTTAATCTAAGCTTTTTGGGTGGGCAAGGATTTTTTACTGTAATCCCTAGCAAATAAAGTTTTAGTGCAGAATTCTGGGTTTTTATACCATTGTAAATCTGGAATTACTGCTGTGAAGAAAAATAGACTTATGTTAGCAAACTGAGAGCAGAATGTGGCCCTCCAAATTTTGGAAGAATTCATAAAATGCTTGAAATGAAAAATAAGATTATAGGTGACATTTCAAATCAGACTGCCTTTAGTGTGCCTGCATGCATGAAAAAATAGAAACCTTGCTGACAAGCAGAGAACGGTGAGCTGAAATAAAAGAAAGGTTAGAATGGGGAAGAGCATGAAGTGAAACAGAAAGGGGAAAACTACGTGGAGCATTATGTGGATGAAAAAAGAAGGAGGGATAAGCACAGCCCCCTGAAGAGAGCAAAGGGCAAAATGCTAATTACACCTGGATCAAATGCTTACAAGATGCAAAATGCTAGTTGAGATAAGGGAAAAAAAAATTCAAAGCGCTTTCTGTAGGTAGTATGCTAGCTCCAGATGTTGGGAAAATTTTTGAGCAGGGAAGGAGGGGGGATGGAGAGAGTATCCCAGCTGTAAATAAAGCCATTGCTTTCTTGAAGTATGTCACCCCTGGGGGGAAGCCAGAGTGGGAGTGTAAAGTGGGACTGATACTGCTCCTTTTTGGTAGTGGGCTGAGGGGGAATTTCATTAAAGTGTGGTACCACCCAGGCATCTAGGACATTGCTTCCAAATCTAGAAGAATCTTTTAAGGCACCTAAATCTGTATTTAAGGATCTGAATAAATAGGTTATCTCAAGGACTTAGCCCTACCATTCTCTTTTCTCAGACAACTAGCAGCTGTATATATTTAGTTGTGGACAGAGAAAAGGCAAATGACCAATGTTTGTCATAATGAAATGTCTTTACTCTACATGCAAATAAAATATCATGAGTCTCACTGGGCTAAATGTTATCTGTTTGGCTGCTTTTGATAAGACCTCTACTACTCAGCATTTGGCTTAGACCACTGTAGTTTTCTAATACAGAAGGAAACATTTCAGTGACAATATCTCACAGTTTCTTTGGAGAAAAATATTTTTGTAGAATTCTTTCTTTTCCAGTGGTATTACTGCATGGCAACTAAATAAAATTGCTAGAAAAAAATCTATTCCTTGTATTTATCCATGTATCCATGTCATTCCTTGATAATGAAAATGAAATTTAGGCCAAAGAGAATAGCAGGAACATAATTTGGTTCACAAAATTTTGGGGAAATTCTTCAACCCACCCCCCCAAACAACTGAAGTTAAATATGTCAGGAAGGATTTGCAGGGCTGGGGCTACAGACACTAATATCTGCAAAGATCTGAAGTGATCGTCATCTACTGCGGTACGATGCTGGAGCCATACTTTCTAAGCTGCAGGTTGTTTACTTAAAAATATACTACAAAATAAACCTTGAGTTCTAGCAGGTTATTTCTTTATGTCACTGTAGTTGCAGTTTAGACATCCTAGAAAACAAAATGGAGGTAAGAGGTGGATGAATTGATTGTTTTAAGTAGGTTGTTTGATTGGTTACAGTCATTGCTTTCATCCTTTGGAATTTTATGTTAATGACACATGGTAGTCTCTTAATGCCAGACAACCTTTGAGAGATGCATAGCCGTAAACTGTGGTTTTAAACAATGTTTTCTTTTTATGTGATTTCAAGGAAGCTGTTAACGTAAATGCGTATAAAACTGCCAAACACGCACAGCAGTTTCTGAAGAAATACTTCTCATTACAAATACTGCATGGGGATAATGGACGGCAACAGCAATTTCTTTTTTTTTTGGAGGGGAAATAGGTTTTCAAGCACTTTGCAAGCCCCACGTTCAGGACTCCAGCTGTCAAACACAGGTGAGAAAACATAATACCATAATGTAAACCATAATACCGTAACATAATCCCAAAATGTAAACCATGGCTATCTGTTCCCCCTTCTGAAAAAACAAAGCTCCCTTCCCATGGCTTGCAAGGTTCTCCACCCCTGGGGTAAAAGAAAAAAATTAAATTTAGCTTTCATTTCATTAAATACACTGAACTGCAGTAAACTGCTGCCCAGCATTGGAGCAACATTAGACACCCCCTCAGGCACAAGCTTCCATTATTTGGGCATCCCATGGCAGAGGAATCCTTTCTGCATTTTAACAGCATTAGACCTTGTCATCTCCTTAGCAGAGAGAGAAGGAAACGGTGACATACTAAGATGGCCCCAGCAGTTGCTCGTGACAAGGCAGCCCTTTTTTGAGCTTTGTTGCACATTAAGAGCGACTCCCCTGCACAACATTTGGGGAAGAGTTGCCAGTCCAAGATCACATGAGGTGAGAGCCAGAAAATCAGAAAGTAAAGTAATTCTAGGGAAAGGGCTCTTGAAATAGTACCTTTTTTTAAAAAAAAAAAAATAGTGTATTTTCTATCTTTCCCTATTCAGGGCTGTGCTGTAACGATATTAATGAACTCCTAAGATTCCACTGATTTAGGAATCTCATCTTAGGGTAAAGTAATAGTATGAAAGCCTAAATACTAAGAAATTTAATTATTTTAATTATGCAATTGCAGTAATGGAGAGCTTGAGAGTGTTTGCTATAAGCACTCAGACACTGCATTAATGAGGAAGATGACGGAAGGCCATCAAAGGGCTAATAAGGCATACGCAAGACACCTGTGGTGTTTCCTAGAGGAGGATGTGCAGCTTGGGTAATGTCCAGCTTTGCAGCTCTGTGACCTGGGCTAGTTCATCTCCTAAGTTTACAGTATCAGAATTTCAACAGCTGAACTGGTAGCTCCAGTTTTCCTTTGTAAGAAACTTTTGAATTTTCAGGGTTCAATTCACCTGACTTAAGAATTCTGTAGGATGACAAAAATTGCACCTCTAAAGTACTCACTCTTCACCCTTAAAGTATTCATCACTGCGGTGAATAAATGGTGGCATATGCAAGGAGATGATACCCAACTGACGGTTGTTACGGTACATAAGGAGCTGATTAAGTTATAAGAAGTTATAGCTTTTATTTGTTGAACTGAAGCTGCTTAACAATTAAACACTGCCAAGTGCTGTCTGATTGCCAGTGCACAGAGGTAGGCATCCTTTAAAGTCCTGAACAACTGAACCACATGAGAAGTGTGACAGTTCAGCTGGGCCGTGTGGCTGGGAAAGCCTGGGTCAGTCTCGTCTTTGAGTAAGACTGGAAATCAAACTCTTGAAAGAGCATCTGTAGTCAATGGGTGAGCAGCTGCATTTAGAGAGCCAGTCGTGGATGGAGTCCTTAGAGCTAGGTGTATTTGGTAGGGCAAGAGCAATAGATGAGAATGTGCACCATACCAAATGCAGATAATGCTCTTCATGGCTTAAAGACTACTGCAAGGTGTTACTTTCATTTCATCATTTCTGTGCGCAAAATTATTCTTGTCTTCACATTTGTGTTGTCTTCACATTGAGCCCAATGCAATTTAGAAAGGTGAGTACTTTTCAAGAGGGGTCCTAGCACCAAGACCATTTTTTTCCATATTTCTGTTCAGAATTGCAAAACGTCATGTTGCTAAGCCCTGACAATCACACCGAGGAGTTAGCACCTGCCATGCTTGCTGCAAGGTCAGTGCTAATAGCAATACCTCAAAAAGACCATGCAGATCGTTATGATGGTTGGTTGTTGACTTATGTTTGGTGCAGAACACGAAGTGGGAATTTACTGCCATCCTTGTAAGCAAGATCTTGCCTGTGATTTTAGAAATTTACAGCTCACTTCTGTCTACCCTTAAAATAAAAAGCAACTTTAAAGCAAGCATGGACACATAATAGCACTAAGACAGGAGTACACTTCAGTGAAAGGATTAAAAAAGCTTCTCCTCTCAGAGTGTCTTTAGTCCAACAGAACCATGTTTTCTGTTTTGCTCAACATATCTTTTGTATGGGCATACAGAACATTTCACAGAGTTAAAAAAAAAAAAAAAAAGGCTTGAAGAAACTCTGCTTGCCCTTTCTTGACAATAATAAGTCCTGACAAACTGTATTGGCTCATAATAAATCAAAATTATTTGTGCCAAGTTAAGTGTGATCTCTTGGGCAGTGTCATCAAAACCACCTGGATTTTCTAAGTGGGTTAAAGAACAATGAAGCACCTTTAATCACATAGATGATATGTTTATTATTGTACAGACACTCTTCCGGGTATATTTAGGATTCTCGTCTCAAAAGAGCATAATTCTGCTTTGAAAATTCACTGTAAAGGAAAGAAAAGACCAAGGCTTTTGAAGTCTTTTCCACCTTTTGCTGATCACACCTCTCTTGCCAGGAAACCCTACCGCAGACCAGGGAGCTCTGGCTGTCAGAGTAACCAATGAAAGAGGGGAAAGACAGCTTTTTGCTTCTAGCGATCACCTCCTCCAACGCCGTAAACACGGGCTGCTTCCCGGGGAGGCGGAGGAGCCCTTCGCCCTTCGTCCATCCGCACGCGTCATCTCTGTTACGTCTTGTCTAGGGCAGGCTGGACGGCCCATTTCCCTCTCCCCTTGCATGGAGCGTGCCAGAGCTGTGCGGGAGCGTGGCTTCAGGGATCCGGCAGTGCCGGACTTTCTCCTTAGGAATCCTGAGTGTCAGAGCTGCTACTCAAAAGCTGGAGTCCCTGACTCACACATGCACGAAATGGTTCGCCGATTGAACCGCGCTGCCCTCCACGTTATCTGGCTTGTTCCCCCTCTGCGCGGGAAAGCACCCTCACTGCTCGCAAGAGGAACTAGTCAATTTGCAGCAAATTAGCTGAGGAGGAAACTTAATGAGGTTCTTGGTGTGAATGTCACTCCCCACCCCAGGTCACCTCCCACGTTCACGTCTTTCTGTTTTGTGGCCTCAGCTGAGGGTAGGCAGCATGTTTTTTGGACAATGCTTATTAAAGGAAGGACATTTCCACGTATTTCACTAGTATGACATTCAAGTCGAAAAGAAAAACAGCTTACTTTCCTGTCCTACATACTGTGCAAACAGATTAAAGGCAGCTGTCTTGCTAGAAGGTATAGTGGTGTAAATCACAGAGGTATTTGTTACTAAGGAAGACATAATACTGAAGGAGTTCTTGCTATCTATCCAGCGTGACACAGACTGGAGGGAAAGGATGAGACATGCACTTCCTATTAACTACAGCAGTTACAGATCTCCAAAGTTTTTTAACTGGTGTCAGCATTAAGGAAGTGAAATCTAATGTTGCTATGGGAGAGGACAGATATAACTGAAGTACTTGAATGTAAAGTGAGAACAGAGTTGAAAAAGGTTGATGTAGAGTGATCAAAGGGAATCCTTCATCCTTCACAGAGAATGGAAACAAGAAATGCAGCTGAGGAGAAACCTCTTTCTGTTACATTAAAAAGAGTGGAAGAGACATTTCCATACACAATTTTCTTTATGCAAATTGCAGAACTCATTATGCATTTTCAAAAGTGTTTGTAAGACTTGAATATATTTTCAAATGAACAGAACCAGTGGTATGTGAGAAACCATCACATAAAATTAAAGAAAAAGCAAAGAATCTTCATCCCAGCAACGTCAGGCTTAACAATATTTTAAAAGCTTATTTTAATTTCTTATTTCTTTCACCTGCTTAATATCTGATGGCAAAACTTTTGATTCAACTCATCTTGGAAACATGCAATTCACCTACATATTCAGGTCTCCCATCCTGAAGAGTAAAATGTTACCTGAAAGTGAATGATTGGTATCCCTATTGTATTAGAGAAATATGCCTGCTTTAAAATCTATACATTTTGTTTTCTTCAGGCTGTGAAGTGGTAGCTATTGCTATAACTCTCCACATTTTGAGATCTGAATGAAAGCGAACCTCTTTGTTCACAAAGGAATCCCATCTCTTTGAATTTATCAATAAATAAGTTATCTGCTTCTTCCAGCATGCACTAAAAATTTCAAAGTACCTTTAAATGCCTAAATACATGAAATTATTAATTTGCTAAAAATATCAACATTTGACAATTTGATGGTGACAACCTTAAAAGTGTTATGGAGACATTTGGACTGCAGTTTTCTTCTGTGTTAAAGCCAGTAATAGCAGCTAACTTCATTGTTCTTACAGAGAAATAAGACCAAGACACCTTACTCTGGTACTTTAGATCTTTCCTTTCCAGTCTCTACAGGTCTTTTCTACATCTTGTTAGCTTCCTATCTCTCGGATCTTCATTCTGGCAATAGTATTTATATTCTATTTTCTCCTCCATTTACTCTTTTCACAAAGGAGACTAATCACTTCTTCACACTGATGAGTCCTCCAAAGTCTCCATTTTTCACTAACTGCTAGTCACCTTTGTTCTTTTTCCAAATATTCTCTGCTCTACCCTATGACTTTTGCCTTTCAGAGCACAGTTTCCTCCATTTGATTGTTTTACTTGAACATTTAATTGCTTCTCATCCCTGCAGACGCTACTTCCCTGACATTTTATAACAAGACTTAATCAGGGCATTTCCGCTCATTTTTCTGGCAATAATCAGCTGAAACCAAAAGTGGCTGTAGGAGGATACCCATTCTGTGAATTTTTATAGACCATCTTCTATAATGTTTTGAAGGTATTAGAAGCACCTTTTAATTTTGAAAAGATTTCTTTTTGCCAGCTGAAAACTACTTGAAAAATAAGTTATTAATTTACAGTAATTTTAAGGTGGGATAAAATTAAATACTTAAAGTTATCAAAATATTCGCTAGCTCGTTAAAAGAACTTTGTTTTTTTCAAAACTGCTTATGTTCTCACAGGAGGGGAGACTAATTTCTAGGTCCAGCTTAAAACATATTTTTATACATTTAAAGAAGTATTCTAACATGGAACTGAATTTACAACTTATGGTGAAGATGAAAAGGGGCTTTCGCAGTGTATGCAAACCTTTGGGGGATGAATGTGCTGGCACTAGCACAGAGAGGGTTACTGACACTTGGGACGTGGCCACATTTCTCCAACTACCACCTGCTCCACCACAACAGCAAAAATAAAAAATGCAGGGGATGGATCCAGGCCTTGTTCCCCTGGGCAGTAGCATGGATCATGCAGCTTGGGAAGACCTTGCTGGACACATCCCCCTGAGGCACGAGGTACCGAAGCGTGCAGCATGGCAGCTCTGTATGTCACGTTTCTTAACGTAAGCCAAACTCTTTATTTTCTTTAAGCCAATGAAACAAACATAGAGAAAGATACTTTCCTTTTGTGTCTGCCACTTGCATGTGGCAGCATGTGTCTGCAACTCACATCAGACAGACCCCTCCTTCCTCAGTGGCTTTATTCCACTGTAGTGGGTAACTCAGCATCTGGAATAAATCAGTCATTTAAGAAACTTTATCTGAGAGCTCCAGTATCCCAGCCTGGCTGATACAGTCTGCGTAGCTTCTTGGACAAGGTATTGGCTTTTGTTCTCATGCTAGTAAAAGGATTTTGCTCCTTCTCTGTTGCTTGGGCAGGTTCCACTGGCTTTAGATGGCTACTGGTGAATAAGCCCTGGAACTGGGCTCTCCAACAGATTAAATAAGCCAGGGACTGATGAGAAATAATGTTAGAAAAAATTGATCAGAGGCATGAAACACAGGGATTCTTAAAAGTCACCATTAAAACAATTGTGTGCAAAAAGGTCCTGCAGCATTATCCAGTGTCTGCTGTTACACAGTTGGAGAGAGGAGCTGAAGGAGCAGGACCTCCTGTTCTCTTCTCAATGTCTGTTCTCAAAAGCTTCCCTAAACTTTTGTCTAACATAACCTTAAATGCAGATTGTTACTCTGGTGTTGTGCTTACTTTTTCCTTTCCCCTGCCTTAGCCAAGCAGTTTGCTGAACTTTGGATCTTGCAGATTTGCTTTTTTTCTTTAGGATGAGAAATCTATGATAAAAGCCTGTGCCTTTGGTGGTGTCCTGTGTATTTTACTGGTGCCAGAAGAAATGCAATGGGAGGCAATGAGGTCTTTGCTCCCTGTGCTTATTCCAACATCAGTGCTCAGGCCTAAGAGAGGTCTAAACAAGGCATCTGTAGACCTCTCTTGGGGTCTGAACCAAGTGGTGGTTCCAGTCCTGCTTTCCAATATTCAATTTTGCTTGTATTTCTGATGTTTCTTACTCTTAAAGTCAAAGGTTGCCACAGCTCTGGTGGGAGATGGGGAGGGAAGGAAGGGTTTTGCATGATGCCACCACATGAAATGTTAACAGAGCAGAGAGGCAGAAGAGTCAGTATGGCCACCTTAATGCTGTTCTTGCACCTCTCCTTACAAATCTGGTCTGAACAGAAATCCTCCATTCAGGTGAGTACTTCTTTTGGGTTATATGAATGTCTATTTCATCTACAAACTGTGTAGATCATATAGAGATGGCATGTGCAGTCACAAATTTCACAAAGTCATCTTAGAGGTCCTTGAAATTCATTGTGGCAAGTGAAGAACATGGTAAGAACATTTTTAGGCATTGAAAATAGCTAGTTAATAAGCTTTTAATCATTTGGTGGCTATCATCATCCATTTGGCATCATTAAAAAAAAAAAAAAGGCCCCAAAGATCCTTCTTAGTCTAAAGACAAAAAAGAAAGTTTGAGGAAAAATGCTTTCCATACTTGTAGGAGCTATAAATACTGCTGTATACTAGGAGAAGGCTTCCAGCCACCAATGATGGATAGCATTTGTTTCTAGACAAGAGGGATAGTCATATACTAGACTTAGAAACAATGCCATTTTGATTACAGTCCTGCTTCTCTTCTCTACTTGAATTATAATTTTAGTGGGTACTATTTCAAGGCCTGCTGCAGCTAGGAAAGGCCATCTCACAGCCACGTGTCCCAGCAACATGGAAGGGTATCATAAAACAGGGCCACTCTGGGACAAGAAGCATTTCTTTGCTCCATCCCTTGCAGGTTGTCCTCGTACAGCCTGACCAGATTTGCTGTAGCTCCACTCTGATGCACTCTGCTACATCGTACACCCATGGGGTGTAGAGGGGCCCTAAATAAGAGTCGTTGCTTTGAGACATATCAAGGTATTGAGCTGTTGTGGAAGGCTGTTGAAGAAGTATGGTGGAGAGAGGATGTAACAGCCAGGGTACATTTGGGTTTTGTGAGGCTATACCAAAATTTTTCCATCAAAAATCTCTGGGTAGCAGCTGTTGTTAATCAGGTTTTGGCTTACATGCCCCCTTTGGCACACAGCCTGCCTTTTGTAGGGTGATGTTGGAGAAGGGTAACACCTTTTCTGATAAAGATGCATGGATGGCATATTATTCCTTGCTGATTTGAAGGATGACTCCAGTCTTCTCCGGGGTTAGAAAGGAATTTTCCTGTGTTTTGTTTCTATTAAGGTTTTATTCCACAAGTAGTTTCCACATTTCTTAGTGCTCCTGAGATACTTGCCATCTAATTGTTTGTGACACAGCTTATTTGCTCTGGTGGTGCCTTGTAGGTGCCCTGCTGAGGAGATCTCAGTAAAGCATGATTCGGAAAGCAAGTTAGAAAAGTGGTTTATTAGTCAACACACCAAGGAGCAATATAGGAAGGGTAATCCAGTGGTGTAAAAAAAATAAAATCTGTGGTGGAGCTGGTCTTGCAATTGAACAAAGTTTTCCGTGCTAAGCTGGGATAAGACCCACCAACATTTCTAGTGCCAGAGGCTCAGCACAGGAGCATGTCACATCTGCCTGCCTCAGACCTGGCAAGAAATGCTTGCTCAAGTTGAGGCTCAATTCGATTCAATTTGTTGTTAATAAAAGATGTAGGCTATGTAGCCACATATCTGTATTTGTGAACCTGCAGCTTGTTAACACATACCAAATCAGAGTGATTATATTTATATTGGAGCACAAATCATTCAAAGAAACATGACCAGACAGTGAAACTACCAACTGGGAGTTCATGTTTTCTTAATGATGGAGGCTTGACAACACAGAGAAGCTGGGAGCTCTGTTTTAAAAAATATTGAGTATATGCAAAACTGACAGGGTGAATTTAGTTGATTTAATCCAGATGTTTGCATTTTAAGTAAGGAAGAAGAGACATCAATGAAAATTTATAAGAGTAGTGAGAACATGCATAATGAGACACTGGAGAGAAGAATGTAAACCAGAAGTGTCAGGGAGGATTTAGGGTATGAGTGTTTTGCTCTATTAGTATGTATTGGTGCAGCCAGACATGTTTGAATTTCAATTTGACATAATTTGTAACACTTGACATTGTATTGTAACACTTTGTTAGACTGTGTATGGGGGATTTCAAGAGAATTTAAAGGAATCAGACACTCCAGTGCTACTGAAATTCAGTGAGCCAGCTGTGGTACTTCATAAATTGTGGTGGTTACATGTCTTTTCCATAGGTCTTTATCGAGTACTATCCTAGTGACTTCAGTATGGGTCATACCCACTCCAACTAGGGCTGTACTTGACTTTTTCACAAACTCTCAGGAGTCAAAAGCATGACTAGGCAAAGTATTGCCCTTAATTTTCCCCGCTGTGAAACCAGTCATTAAATGCCAGTATATACCACTAATGCAGCTTTGCCTGTGTATCCACAAACGTTCACTATGTTTCCAGCTCTCCCTGCGGCACAGGCTGCATCACCATTACATCAATATCAAATTCAGACTCAGACCTGGAATTCAGAGCTTGTCATTGACCCTGTCACCACTTGAGATGGTACATTTCTTCACTAGGTCCGTATTTCTCGTAGGACCAAACACAATTCTGATGTTTTCAGGTCCTCCACAGCATCTCCCAATCCTATTTCATGCTTTTGTTATTTTATTTATGAAAATACCATCACTTACCAGATGCCACTGTTTATTATATTTTCAGGTATTTTTCAGCTTTCCCACCTGATACACTTCTGTTTGGACTGAAGTAATCCTCAAGTTTCTTTGCTTCTGCGTTCTCCCCCAGCTGCTTACAACCTTTCTGGAAGGAAGAAAGATACCTTCAGCTCAGTGCCAGCCTACTTCCCTGCAAAGGCTTTGAGGAGAATTGCTGGGGGGACAAGGGAAACACTGTCACTTTTTAGATACCAGCTGAGTACTTGGCCTACACCTTCATTCTACTTCAGGAGTAGAAATTGATCCTGTGTCAAAGAAATATATAGTTTTCTTCTGATAATTATAAGAAAATAATCCTCTCTCTTCTTTATGTTTGAAAAGTGTAACATGGCAGAGATTATTGATACACATTTGACAGGAAAACCTTGCAGGACATGCTTACAGCAGCGCTCCTAGTAGAGTATTTCGTAGTTTAAATCAGTTGTCCATGTACTTCTGAGTTTCCTATTTGACTTCCCACCATTAATTCCACTATGAACGCCAATTTGATGCTGAACATAGAGAACAACTGCTGAACTTCATATTCTGGAGAGATTCTCACCAATTTAAACGGAGTGGCAGGAACTGACCCTGGGTTATTAAGGACATTTGGCTTTGTGTGTGTGTTTGTTTTAGGCAATGAAAATATGGTTTGAGAGCATTAGTAGCAACTGCCTTAGGTAAAAGCATATGAACGATTGCCTGGAGAAGCATTGAGCTGCTCACCTGGAAAACATAGTGTTTAAAGCATTATTTTCACACCCACATTTGTCCGTTTAGCCCAAACCACTAGAGACATTCAGTCCCCAAGATCTAGAGCAGTGATTTCAGGTTTTCATTTTTCTGAGCCAGACTGTGAAGATGATTGAGCTAAAGTGTTTTTTTTACATCTCTTGTCACAATTTTCATGACATAATGCAACTTCTAGCCCTACTTTAGTTCTATCTAGCAATTATTGGGTTGTTTATTCTTTTAACACATGACACTTCTAAGTACATCAAAGAAAAGTGCAGTTATACTACAGTACATTCAGATCTTTTCATCATTCTTCAGGAAGTTAACATATTTCTGGAAGTCTTGTGAACCACTCAATATTGCAATGAAATATTACTAATTTTATGTCAGTGTGGCAGAGCCTGGTCATGGCTAGCAAGCAATTAAAAAAAGGTTGGTAATTATAGACAGAGAATGTCACAATACTAAAGATATTTCAAAGAAGGCATTTGCCTTTCTGTTTTGCATGCCCAATTTGCCTGTTTCTAAAATGAAATCCATCTGGTGTTCCTATGGTATTTAACACTATTTCCATCCCCAGTGGGAAAGCACGGGGAATCCAGAAGCCCCATTATAAATGACAAGCAGCATTGCTTCCAGTATTTGTCTTTGTTCATGTACAGGTTTTTTTCCAGTTTGAGAGCACAAAGGTTTGTTTAGTTGAGTGACTGGACGCATAAGGTTTCACAGCCCAGTTAGAAAGAGGTGAGACTCACTGTTCTTGTTGTGCAGTTTTTCTATGGTTTAAAGTGCACAGGAGGGCAGGTTTTGAAAATTTTATATTCTTGCGTCCTCATGTAAAGAGCAGAACGACTGTCCAAACCTCTGTTCAGACAGGGTTAGTGGAAATTACACAAATTTATTTGAAGGTTTACTGTGTGATCATTCTTTTAAATGGAGGGCAATTAACATTGTTCCCCTTCTGCACAAAAATCTTTTCAGTGCTATCAAAATGCTCCATTGTAGTAGTCTTAATTCAGTTTATTTACAAAACTATGTATATTTACATTTAACTATGTAGTTATGTGAACTACAGAAGGAAATACAATTTCAGAGGTCATAAATATGTAAATACTTCCCAATTTGCACACAATGCTATATTCCGTCTGGCATCATCGGTGCTTATAAGGTAGATGCTTCTGATTATGATTTTTGCTGTCTGATGAGGAAGTGAAGGGCCTAATACATCACACTTCATATAGGATCACTATGAAATGTGTGAATTAAAATTATACTGTTTTTTTTTGTTTTGTACTACAAATATTTTGCAACTGTGGGTACATGATGACAGTTTATACTACTCTGTGTGTATCTTTTTTCTAAGTATACAGATGGTCATGCTGGAGTAGACCTGTAATGATGTCTGGTTCTGTTTTTGACAGGAGACAACAGTGGGTAAATGGGAATCGGCATGGAGGAAGATATATTACAAAAGCTAAAAAAGGCTGTTTTCTTTGGCCACTGTGTTTGGAGAACACTCAGTATTTTTTAAAGCAGAGTACAAACATATGCAACATGTTTGCTAATGGTTCCAGTATTCATTTTGACGGCTAATTCTTTCTTAGCATTGCTGAGCGTTAAGTGGATGGCTGAGAAAGAAAAAAATGGCAACTTAAAAATAAATTTATGCTCAAAAATTTTCTGAGCATTTTGTGAAGGGGAAAGTTCCCTCTGCTTTGTAGCTGAAGTATGCACTTGAATGCAAAGTTGTGGCTTGAATCCCTTCTCCTCCCAAACCTATGTTGATCTCTCCTTTAGTAGCAATTTTCTATAACTGTAGGCTTACCTGCTGGGTCAGACAGAATGAGCTCACATCTCATTTTGTACGCTACTCGCTTAAGAAGGGGAGGAAAGAAATTCAAATTCTAAGTGGCAGCAAGGTTTTGAACATGCTCTACATGCCAACAAGGTACATTGCCCAGCATGCTGGTTTGGTGAGATAGCAGGTAAAAAATTATATTTCTTTCTTTATTATTCACCAGTATTTCCATCCTAGACTTGAGAAACCAGTTCCATCAAAACAGGTTTCTGAATTTCTGTTTTAGTTTTCAACCAGCAGCCATTCTCTGATGAAAAAACTGTTCCTTTAGAGAATACCAAACAAGCCTCTACTTTTGATCTTGGTGACACCTTGGGATGATGGGTTCTTTGGATTTGAGTAAATGCATTGCTGCATGTTATAACTGAATATTCTTTAGCTCTTGTATTGTCAGAAAACATAAATGCGAACTCCTGCTATTACTCACTGTTTGCTGTTATTTACATTCTCCCTTACTGAAACAGAGCAAGTAGTTTTCATAAATTTGTGTAATGTTAATCACTATGTTTTATTGTTCTGCCTTCAGTTGTTATGTGAAGTCAAACTAGGTCATCTTTAAATCCCAGTTGCCCTGAAACTTCTTTTAGAGTAGGCACAGAATTTGCCTCTTAGATGCTTCAGTAGGAGATTTCAAGGAGAGATTGAATGCATTTGCTTGCTGTTAAGCCACTTGATTCTGATGTTGGCTCCCCAGTCTCAGGTGTATACTATGTGCCCTTATGCTACATGCCCTTGGTAACTTCTTGTTCTTTAATTTCTGAATTTAAAGTGCCCAAAGCAGAAAAGATAGAACAATAACTGACATTATTCCTTGTAGGCTACAAGAGTAATCACAAAGCACTCACAACTGGAGGAAAAGAGCACGCAGATCAAAGCTCAGTGCTCAGATTCACGGAAGTATTTGGGCGTGTAGGACTAAATCCACAGAGGGACCAGGGTAAATCATTGCCATGCTAGCCACTGGTCATATGCCACTTAGATCCTCAAAGCACTTGCTCAGATCTTGCTGCCTGGCCCAAGAGATGCCAACATTTCTGCCAGCCGTCACTCAAACTACCCCCTAATTCAGATGCCACTGAGTGTCCAGGAGCCTGACTTGCAACAGGAGGTTTTCAAAGCAGACTCACAGACATTCTTGAGTGTCGGGCCTCACACAAATTAGAGCAGAGGACAGGACGTATTTACCCCAGCGGCCACAGCCTCAGGGCTTGCATGCTTTCCTTGAAGCCGTGAGATTTCTTTTTACCCCTGCAGTGGGCTCTGTCCCTAACACATCCCAGCTGTTTATCATAGGTTTTAGGAAAGTCCTGTGTAAGGCCAGATCTGGTTTAAGAGACCAGACAGACCAGCTCTTGCCAAAACACCCTAGTGTGTGAGAATCCTGCTGGAGCTTAGCTCCCGGCAGCAGCGAGGAGGGCAGTCACTGCCTGAACAACTGCACGAGCTCCGAGTACAGATGCCTCCCATTCAATATCACATCAGGCTTAAACTCCTCTGCATACATATATATTTCTTCCTTCTTCCTGACCTTGTCCAGTCTAACCCCACTGGTTACTCCTACCCTCTCACCCTTTATTCCTGCCATTCCCTATGGCTGCCATACTCTACCTGCCATGGACCTACATTTTCTAATTCAGGCCCCAGTTTTGCATGCATACATGAGATGTCCCAACAAAATCAACAAGCCAAACCCTCTAATGATGCAAATCATCACAGCACCATATTCGGCAAAAGAGCTACGACAGTCTGTATGATCTGAGGGCTTTAACTCTAGAAGTCCTGAGCTTTAGTGTCTCTGCATCAGGAGACCTGTCATGAGAATTTAGCACCGTTTGAGTTATCCCAGCACATATCATTCATTAACTCATAACTACTCATTGAGCATTGTTTGTACGATGGGCCTTAAAGCTAATATTTCTGCTCTATTGTGTATTCCAGTTAGACTCATCATTAAAGAGAGCTCTGCCTTGCTGGGTACATGGTTTGTTTTTCCATCCCCTGTCATTTTAGGTTTGTCACTTCAAAGATCTCTTTGAACCTGGATTTGTGTTAGCTAATGACACAGAACCTCTCTGCATATAACTCGGCAAGAATAAAGCATATTAGTAAGTAGACAGGTTTGTTCCCAGCAGGAGGTTTGTTTGCTGGTTCTGATTACATTGGTATAGAAAAATTTCCCTCTTTTCTCAGGGACGGTACTGTTGTTTCATTCTCCAATTCGTATTTCTGTCAAGTAAGAGTCCTTACAGATGGCATCCAGTCTGACACAACCATGTTAAAACTACCAAATTATCAAGTCCTTCAGTGTCTACGTGTGTGTGCAGTCACAGAGGTATTCTTTTAGTGAAAATACTTAAAAATGATTTTATTTTACTTTATTTTTTTCTTTTTAAGTATTTATGGATACTTGTGCCCTGGGTAGGTTTAATAAAGTGTTAATTGAGAAATTTTAAGTTTAATGGTTAAGTTAATTTTAAAATCTGCTAAGATCTTTTGCTGAGTTGCTTTTTTTCATTCTCAAGTAAGCTGTTGTATTTTCTGAGTTATTGGTTGAAATATGATTGCTGGCACACCAAATTAGCAATAGTAGGCTTGCTTTTGCCTTTTTCAGGTTTATGAAGACTAGTGTGTTAGACATGTAGACCTTTTGGAAGGCAGAATAACAGTTCTGTATCTTGACTGCTTTTTTTCTTACCTTAAGATGCAGTGGGGGGGACAAGTTGCAAAGGAGGCGGTAGAAATGTGGTGTGGTAGTTGTTGTCAGGCAGTATCACTGCAGGGGGCCAACAGGAAAGAGAAAAGAAAAATTATCTTCAGAAATTATAGGTAGGATGTATCTTAGCAATGGGATGGATGAGAATATCAGTATTAAAACCATATTGAAAAGGGAAGCGCTTGTTGGCATGTATGAAACAGATGTGAAATTCCCATCAGCCAGCATGCTAATTTAGAGAAGGTGTATAGGTGCATCTCTACAGTCATAATAATGTTATGGGCAAAAAGGTAACACATCCTACATGTAAAGCCAATGTTTTACTGTTAGCATAATTCAAGTCTTAACAGTCTCATCCAGGAATGCTTACAATCCAAATTTAATTACTACAGAAAAAAGAAAAAAAAAAAAAAGAAAAAAAAAAAAGGAAATGAATACTGCCATACAAAAAAGCCTGAGTAATAACAATACAGTTAAAATTGTGATACACACACTTTCTAGCAGCTACCCCTTTCTCTGGTGTTATGCTCACCTTTCCACAACCCTGCTGGGTCCCAAGGTCGATGGCTTCAGCCTGGTGCACATGTGGGGAAAGGTGAGGTATCAGTGTCGTGTTGCCAAGAGAACAGTGACGTCATGTTAATGATTTCTTTTCCTTTGTTCTAAGATCCACTTGGGGTAATTTTTATGTTTGCTAACATGCTTTTACACTTTGGTCTTCGTTTGTCTGCAGGTGCATGTTACATCTGACCTTTTATGTATGCTGGATACTATTTCTTTGTTTTCTATGTTAGCTGGGGTTTAGTCTAGCTCCAGGTCTGCACTTCTCTAACTGACCATCGGTGAGTCATTTATAGCCTTGGGGCCAGCCTGTGTCCCATCTTTTATCATTCCATGGACATACTCCTCTACAAGTCACCCTGTAGTCCCTACGCAGGAGATAGATGGCCTCTGCTATCAAACCAGACCTGTACTCCTCTATACTATAACATTACGTTAGAGTCATAAATAGCTCATCCTACGCAGAACAACTACTTGTTACTACCATCTATGTAAAAGCTATGGTCTTACCGTAAAAAGATAAACAAAACTAGAACAAATTATGCATAGCCACCTGGTTGGAAGAAAAATTTCAAAAGCAAGTAAAAACAAAGCTCTAGGCAGGTCAAGAAACATTCAGATAAAGCAAACATGAAAAAACCTTAGTCCCGAGGTCTTGACATCTCTGTACAAAAACTTCTATACTCAGAGTACATACATATCTGAATCAGCCTCTCCAATGTGGGTGCCCAAATTGCTCCCTCCCTGTGTGCTATTTTGATTTTATTCTACTCAGATGAGTAGTTGCTGTGCAGGAACAGCTTTGCTGCTGGATTTAAAATCAGATTCACCTATATGTGTCTCCAGGCCAGCCTGGAAATGCTGGTGGGGAACCAGGGAGAACCTTACCTTCCATTTAGGTAATCTGTGCTGGCTACTCCTCTTGGGCAGTGGGTGATGAAGCTGCAGATCCCACCCACCCCCAAACCACTGCCAGGGTGGCTGGCCTCCAGCACACACAGTGGCCCTGGATCTTCTGAGGAGGGCCTCAGTGTTCCCTGCTGTGCAGTAGATGAGACTTTCAGGTGAGTCCCGATTCATGTTTCTGAGTTATGAAAAGCAAATAAGAAGTGTAAGGGCAGGTTGGCCCAGGGAGGGGTGAAGGTGGGTCTGGAACGGTTTGTCCCAGAGGCAATTTCAGGCAGCAATAATAAGTAAGACCCTAGATTGTGCCAGTCATATGGGAGGCATTTTTATTATTTTTTTTTTTATAGATTAACTATGAAAGAGTAGCAAAATAATATATATTGCATAGGGATAGATACCTCCTCACTCCTGAGTTTGCCAGCAAGGCACTCACTCACAAGTCAAAATGGACTCCCATAGCTTGCTGGATGGTTTTTCAGATTACATTTAACACCTTGGTCGGGCAAAACACCTTTTTTATTTTTTTTTTTTTCCCAAATTCAGTGTAATGAACACCCAGTTGACTATACTTATGTGCTCTTGTTCCTGAAGAATCCAAGTGAAATTGTTTTCTGACTATTTTTAAACTTCTTTTATTGAGAAATTTGGTATCTGTGATATACTGTCTTTGCTAGTCACAATAGCACTCACACATTTGCTTCTCATCAACTCATATATACTTCTTGTGATGTCCCATCCACAATAATCAAGGGTGTGATTAAATTTACATTTCTTTGTATGGAGAGAAAATGCAGTACATGACCTCCCTTCTAAGCTGAATTGGCTCTACGTACACAAAATGGCATTACTGTGGTATATTCAGGTTTCCTGTATCATTCACTGATTGAAAAACACCTTAATATACTGACACAGGAAAAACAGACATCAGAGCTCGAATCTGAATCCTGGGAGGGAATGCTCTCTCCAGTCTTTTGCTGTTCTCCAAATCCTTATTAGACTTCTGGAAGTGAAACACACACAGTTGCTGTGAAGCTTTAAAGTGGAACCCTAGAGAATTTCATACTACATGGTACAGAATGCTCTGAAGGTGCAAAGCAGGACTTGAGGTGTCAAGAAGTCTGATTTTTTCACATATGGGCATTCACAAGGTGAAATTGTTGTTTTCCAGACATGATGTCCCCAGAAATTTTGATATTTTCTACACTAAACAATTCTTTGTAATAATAGACATGGCATTAAAATCCTTTAAAAAAAACCCAAATGACAAAACCCCCCAAAAGCCAAACCCCAAGAAAAAAATATTTTATTACTTTATTGCACTTGGAATGGTAAAAAATAGTTTTACTCCATGAATTTAGAGTTGTGTCAGTGGAAATCTCCCTCTTATGTCTACAAAAATATTACAATTAAAATTTTTACTTTTCCATCAGGCTGGGATAATATTGTTCTTTCCATTGGTTTCAAAAAACAATTCTATGCCATTTTATATGACTGCTGTGCTCCCCAAAAGGCAAAGATATATTCATTATATGTTACCTGTTTCTTTTTTCAGACTTCAAAGTGTTATATTACCTAGCTGAATGACTTAGTGATCTTTCCAGTAACGTGGTTAGTAAGAAGGGAGGAAGAGGGGAAAAGGAACTATGAGGGATTGGGCTGCAGATAGAGATGGTTTGGACTAAATTATAGTCATGCGGCGTCTGGTCCAGTATGAGACTCTGTTCTTCTTCAGTAAAAGCAGCCCATTTTATGGTAGTTGTGGACTGGTTGAAGTCATGTTTGTTTGGGGTTATGTGGACGTCTTGCATGAAAAAGACAATGAGGTGCTGCTACAATTGCTGTTTTTCCACCATTCCGGTGAGTGAACACATTTTGCCATTTGTATTCCCTTCATTTAACATGGACAGATAGAGACAGAAGAATCAAGTGAGGAAATGATCGTTATGACTCAGTGCATGTATGGTAGTAAGAAATCTCAGTAAGATCACAAAGGCACAGACTATTGAAGGAGCAAATGCGGACGGGGCAATGGTTTGCAAGCAGATTGATGACTTGTTGGTAGCTCAGAAACGAGGAGCATTGTTCCAGTGACGATGTCAAAACTGCGTGTTGTAATTAATGAAACCCTCTCCATCAGAGAACTGGATTTAAGAGCTTTAGCAAAAGGTGCGGTTAGCATGCAGAGGAACTATATTTCTTTTTCCTGGTGATGCTGGAACAAATAGCCCTGATTTGCACAGTGATTGGCGGAAATTAGAAAAGGCATATGGGATTTTAGGCTTGTTGCCTGTCATTTAGACTTCTAGCTTGTTGTTGAGCAGTGGAGTTAAGACGTGAAGTAAAAATAAAATTAAAAACATCCAGTAGAGAAATAGGCTGAAAGCATTTTAGAATTTTCTTAGGGAGATGTTGCCATCTCTTTTCTACCAGGATGTGGAGTTTTCCCATGCCAGGAGGATGCAAGACCTGTGGTTTCCACACTCTAGACAGGAACAAGAACTATTCCCAGATTGCAGTTAGAGCTATTCCAAGTGTGTTGCTTTCTTGCTGTCACACTTTGATGCCACAGCTCCAAGAAAACCCTGCCCTCCACAGCAGTGCAGGTTCTAGATAACAGATTCTGCCAGTGAAAGGTGAATTTTCACCATGGGAACCAGATATTGCCTTGATCTCCGCAGCTTCCTGTGGTCCTTTTTACTCTGTCAACATCTTGAATTTTATTAAAAACTCCACATTTCTCTTGCTCTTTAGCCATCTACTTATTTTTCAGGGATTAAGGGCTGACTTGACAAAGGACTTGGATGCTAGAAAAGGTGAAGAGAGCATCCCTCTTGGCCTGAATGCAGTGAGGTGGGGCATGGATTCATTTGCACCACATGCAACAGGAGGTAATGTCATCCCCTGAGAGGAGAGAAACTGGATTTCCAGTTAGCACCGTCCCTGATTTGGACAGGGATTTGAAACAACCTTTACAGAGACCGAGCAAATCAGAAGTGTGCTTTGGTGGGACTTTCCCAGCACGGTCTGAAGAAATCTCAGTGTAAATGATGCGAATGGTCATTAGCAGAGGAGCAAGATCCTGCTGTTCCCAGGGAAGCAAGCTAACCAAAATGCTATAGCGTTATTCTCCCTCCATTAATTTGAAGATGATGAAATTAGGAAGATACTGGTTGTTGCAGTTATGGTGAGCCTGAAAACTGCAGCCCAGCATCCTGTGGCTTTACTTCTTTGACTGCGTCCTCCGAACTTACCTGCAATTATACATAGTTTAGGAGGAACGTCTCAAGCAGAGCATAGAGGTGAGACATCTGTCTTCATACAAGGCTTATTACTCTTGTTACTGTTCTTCCCATGTGTTTGATACAAATTGACAGGAATTAAGCAGCAAGAATTAACTGACTGAAACATTTTACATAGGAGGGTGTCAGAGGATGTCTCTTCTCAGCATCATTGTAGTACACTCTGCTTAGTACAGACACTTTCTTTGATCACCAACAGGTTGAAGAAGTCCCTGCTTCGTGATTTTTTATAATAAAGTGAAGATGGAAGACAGAAATCAAGACTGCATGAAATGCTGATTGATTCAGACTCAGGCTTAAACTAGCAAGGTGGATTTCTTCCTGACATCTACCTTAGCAATGACTTGGAACCCTCTTCAAACACTAAATGAGCAAAGAGCACTGGCTTACAAAGGCAAATGTATTTGTGAAAGAAAGACCAAGAGGGCACCAGAAATGCTATGTGGTTAAGTTTCATGTTAAGTGATGCCTAACATCACTTGGATTAAAGTTAGGGATAAAAATATATACCTTCGGCTGAGTCTGTTGGCAATCCTTCCCCTGCATTAGCTCAAAGTAAGGCTTCTCTCCTAACCTTCCTGACCTTCACCCTGTCTTCAGTCTCTCCCAGTAGTACCTTTCCTTATTTCCCACTCTTCAGTTTCTTTCACTGATCTTTTTATGCTTTTCTGAAACAAAACAATTTAGCAGAACCCCAACACTTTTCATCTGCTCTTCTGCTGTATTTTCTCCGGGGTGTAATTTTCCAGGAGATATTTGATTGCCAGGTGTTCAGGGATGACTACCACTGTTTTGTTTGTTTCTTTCTCTACCAGGATCAACTCTTTCAGGATTACCATTTTCAATTTGACTATGATATAAGGTATCTGTTTTGTCATCCTCTACCCAATTATAGCTGTGTATTTTCAGTCTGAACTTTTTTAATACTTTCAATCTATCCTGTACCTCCAAATCTAAATTAGGTACTCAAAAATGCTGTATTGCATACTTCAGAGCTGTACTTAAGTCAGTTTCTGTACTAAGGAGACCTATATTCTTTATTTTTCTTCTGTAAAACTGAGGAACTTTAAATGACTCACCTTCTGGATTGTATTTTTAAAATTTTAGTAAGATGCATCATGAAAATGCAGAGACTTTGAAAATCAAATCACAATTTTTGGCATTCTTACTTTCTTAATCCAATACATACAGCCCGTTTTATCATTTCACCCTTTACCCAGGAGTGAATCTATTTACTATGGTAATAATGACACATAACACAGTATCTAAATTACCTTATAATGCAACTCATCCAGACAAAATAGGAGCTTATACCGTATGCCAGTTCTACTTCTTGTTTCCCATGCTCCTTTGGTACACACATAAAACCACACAGAAATGCCAATGCACACGCACACACGCTCTGAATGGATCGTGACACACTTTTGATTGTTCCACAACTCAGGTGTGGAACCCTGTTGGCAGCTGGGTACATATGGTTGCGGGAGCAAGTGCATGGTACTACATTCCCGTTTAAGGCCTCAGTCAAAATCTATTGTAGCCAAGAGGCATGTTTGCACTGACTTCAAATGGGACTGATTAATTAGGCACTGAAAATTTTTCCATCAGTCACTGCCATTTTTAATCTTCTACCTTTGCACAAAATACAAGTGTCTGCTACATTGGTAGTGTTCTTGATATACTTAAAACGCTTCTAGAAAATGGTAATATCAGAGATACAGCAATTAAAATATTTTTTCTGGGTGGGTGAATATATTTGTCTTCATTAAATGTTCATTTCAAAGTGTAACACAGAGGGAGTTTGTAAATTAACCCAGATATGAGCTTTTATAAAGCAAACACAAGCCTATTCTTTGAATAAAGATTACATTTCACTGAATTTATTTTCCCTCTCAGGGAGAGAAAACACATTATTGAAAGGCCAAATGAAGTGCTAGTCACACCAGGGTAGTTTGGTTTGGTAATATCAAACAATACTCAGCCTTACTCTCCCATGCTGTGTAACTCTAGTGACATCCTACTTGATTTTAGTTTCAGAAATCTGCGTAGTTTTTTCTGTGAAAAAGTGAACAGAACTATGCACAGTGTGAAGCTTTGTCTATGGAAGGTTTACCTTTAAGGAGTTTTTTTAACACTCTACTCACTGTAAAACATCTGTTTCTGTGTTATACCAAAATGCCCTAGAGTAGTTTTGGGGTTTTTTTCTGTGTTGTTAAAATGTATTTTCTAAAGAGCTGTATTCAAGGAACTTCGATACCGTATCTATAATGCTTTCACATCTAACCATGTTTTCCTCTTGATCACAGCTGGGCTATTACATCCTTTGAAGCAAAATTCGCTTCACAGCATTTCAGCTCAGTGCCTTGCCCAAGAGCACATTTGCTGCACAGCAAACTTACACAAATTGGATATTTTTTAGGCTCAGTTGTATATGAAAAAAAAGAACAACCCAAACCCAGTTGATCAAGATTTTCAGTGTTTTGTGCTTTGAATTCTGTGAGTAGGTGACTTGTCAGATTAAAATAATAACAGCTTGCAAACCCCTTCACAACTTGAAGTCTGTGAAGGACAGACTTTCCAGACAGACACGAGTTTAAGGCTGGAGATGGATAAATAAATAAAACCTGGATTCCCAAATGCCTCTTGTCCCCTCTGCTGTTCCTAGTGGTGCCCCCATGCCTGTAGCTTGCTGGTTCTCTGGGCTCTTTTCATCAACTTACTGAACATTTTAGGTTGCCTGTGGTGCAAACGCTGAGTGTGCTGATCTTTGGCTCCAAAAGAGCCTTGTCTCTAGTGAGCCAAGAATACAAAGTTTGTGTTGTATATTACACTACAAGGCAGGAGAAGCTCGTTCCTTCCCTGGCACTCAGGAATATCATCTGTCTCATGAAAATAGCTCTTTCCTGCGTGTTATAAAATGAAGAATTATTGTCATTCTCGTTCTATTCAGGCAGGCACAGTAACTAACACTGAAATATTTTCATATCTTTAGTCCTGTCAAATGCTAGAAAGCTGAAAAGAGGGCAGCACTGTTATTCCATTTAGGTTTTAATTAAACAGATTAAATACGATGTATTGTTGGATGGGTTTGGCAAGAAACTGTCCAATACCCTTATTTCATGAAGCAGTTAATCTTTTCTTAGTGGTTATATCAACAGCCCAGAGGTTGTGCTCAACTGCGTAATGTGGCCTTTGAATAGAGCTGTTCTGCTCCTGTGCATCGAAAGAAGTAACTCTTTCCTACCTAGGAGGAAGCACTTAAAGTAAATGTTTTCAGGCTCCTTTTTGCCATAAATAGCAAAGCATCCATAACCTACTGGTGTGTGGGGGTGGCTGATGGTGGTGCATATACCCATCAACAGGTGGGGGGGGCAGCCCGTAACCCCAAAGCCGCCTAGGACCTTCATCTCCAGCTGTAAAAGGATGAGGCTGCAAAAATGCCTGTCCCGGCACGCAGAGGAGCACCCCCTGCTCGCTCTTAGTGGGACGCATTCATCTTCTGCTCAAAAGAAGCTGTTGGAGTTTGTCTGCAACCCCAAGACATCCAAAGCCCAGAGGATCTCCATTTCTGCAGCAGCTGATCCGTGGGGAGCTGCAGCTGGGACTTGCAGAGCTACAAGGACTAGCTCCCTGCGGGTCCAGAGGGACAGGCTTAGCGTGTATGCTGGCTTCTCTTGCAGTTCCCGGTCCAGCCCTGTGAGTTGTTTTCCCATGGTGACACAACTTCAGCAGGAAAAATACTGAATGTTTCTCACTGAGCTCAACCCAGAGCCTTTTGGCTAGAGATGTCTCCTGGGATGAAGACAGGAGCCAGGCTGGGAAGGGACGTCTCACTTCTCAGGGCAGTGTTTTATTCCTACATAAAAGGGATCCCTTCCCTCTCCTCAGGTAATTAAAAAAAAAAAAAAAAAAAAAGAAGAAAAACAGTATTCATCACTAGAGTTTAAAGGGACACTAGTCCAGTTAGTGCATGTGAGAGGGCCTGCAGGGTTGAGGTCCACAGTGGGTTTATGGCCATATCCTAAAGTCAGGATTTGGATCTGGCTGCTGGGGAAAATAACCAATCTAACCTGGGTCCGGATGTGCAGCTGTAAGAGAAAGCCCCAAGGTTTCACCATGGTTTGTGAGTCAGGAGAGAAGTACTCATACTGAGCAAACGAAATAACTATTTAATAGTGTGTGTGGGGGGGGTTCTGGAGCCACAGCCAGTGTCTTCTCTAAAGGGTCCTTGCAGCCTAGCTATGCAAGTGGAGCGGTGCCTTCCCCCAACCCCCTGCAGCCAACATAAACCTCATTAACAGTTTCACCCTTAGGTAATGAAAACTGTAAATCTGTAATAGTCCCCTGTCCAGAAAGGAGCTGCACTGGCTGAACAAAATGAACCGGCTCACTGCACTGAGAAACAGTTTAATCCTCCTGCAGTGGGGAAGCAGGGGGAATGAACAAATATCTGCAGGGAGCAGGGCTGGCTTGTAGCTCAACAGTGAACAAAAATGGCTTTTAAAGCATTTTATTTTTCCAACTGTTGCAACAACAACAAAAAAAAACCCAACACCTCTTTAACACTCATTGTTCAATATTGTTTCTTCTATCAGTAAGAAAGCCAAGCTGTAGCCTACACAGACAGTTTTTCTGCAGCTCCTTATCCTTGTAGACCTTCTGACAGGGAAAAGCAGATATGCTATTTCTAAGACATGCCATGTTCGCTGGCAGCAGAGGCGCTCAGTACCGGCACATCTTAGCAATGAGAGTTATCAGGACTAATAACGTGGTGTTAGAGTACCCGGTCCTCATTACAAGAAAGATTAATATAGCTTCACACACACTAGAGGGTAAAGGTAATTGCAGAAAGTAATTTTTGGGTAGTTTTATTCCCATTTCAAAGCTGGGAAAGGTGGAGTACTTACAGATTTACATAATAGATCACTAAGTAGATGATCTATTTTTAATCTAAGCGATCGTTATCTGTTGTGATCTGCCATAACCCCTCTGGCCTTCCCAGCTGGCAGATGAAAAGGAAATTCAGTAAATTCAGAATTGATCCACATTCACTTGCCTGTTAAGTGCACATTTCTGTATGAACATGCACATCAACTACTTGCGTACTCCAAAGAAAGCACTGTAAGATGTAATTTTAAGCTGACAATTATTCTGAACTCAAGGAGGTTTCCTAGTTTGACTCTCTTCACTGATGCTGTTTGCAGTGCTGAAGATGAAGGAACCTTAATGACTTATAAACTTTCAACTAAAAGTAACAATAAACAGGATTAGGAAGTCATGTAGCTCACTTTCAAAAATACATTAAACTTTTCAGTAACACAAAGAAAATCTACAGGTTTCTCAGATTTTGTTCTGACAAGCCAAATATAAGATTGAAAAAGGAGATTCACTTTTAAAATATTATTTTTAAAAGGAGTCTCTGAGTTATATAAGTTGTAGAAAAGCCACCTGCAGGAGAGAAAGGAAACAGAAATTTTCAAGGGGAACAACCATTTCATTTGATAGAGATCACTTTCCATAAATGCAAGGTGGGAATAAAAAATTTCCACTAAGATCTTTGCAGCAAAGTGTATTTAAGTGGTGCTCAGACTGAGTTATTTCTTAAATGTTAGATTATACATCAAACTAGGAACTCAAGTGTTTATTAGTGATTCAAATATCAGTAATAAGAATACTATTTAATCCAATGACTGTTTAGTCTGTTTAGTTTTATATATTCTGTCCCCTCAATACTCAGTACCTAATTCCAAGTTATAATATATTTAAAGGGATTATTTAAGAAAAATGCCTTCTGGATATTTAAGAGTTACAGTAGCATCTGACAAGTTATTCCAGGGAAATAATTTGAACTTGAACCAATTTTTCAAAAAATATTCAGGAAGTGTCATACATTACTTCATCAGTGCAAGGTAGTGCACGATCAATGATAAGGAATTAGAAGGCATGTGGAATGGGGTGGTTAGTAAAAAAACTGAACCAGTGCTACCATCTTCCTCTTCCCATTGAAATAATTTAGAATGGATTTTTTTTTTTTAATTACATTGATGACTTGAATATTTATTTCATTTTTTTGGTGTATGGATCAAACTTTATTAGTACATTCTGTTTTCGAAGTGGGGGTGTGACAGTTTTCTGTGCCCTCCTCTCTTAGCAGACCTCAGGCCAGTGTTTGCCAGTAAAGTTGTCATTTGCCTGTAGCCCAAACACATTTACTCAAAACAAGATCAAGGGTGTCTCTCCTATATTTTATTCCCATGGAAGATGGACATCTTGAAGCTGTTTTGTCTTATATTTAGCAGATGCTACAGCAAAAAATGATTTTGTAGTGTAGTATTTGGACTTCCCAGATCTCCAAACTGTAGCAGTAACCTCAAACCAACATTTATTGTACCTATATGGATATATCTTACTGGGGTTTCACATTTTATTTTTATTGTGATCTTTATCTTTTCTATCAGCTTCTCCAAACCAAAGAAGGGATGATGATCCTACTATTTAAATGAATAATTTCCTTTGTAGTTCAGCTGATTCAGCCAAACTTGAGTCCCTTTCACCAGCTGAGGCCAAGATCTTTCTAGCTCAGCACTTTCTATTTCACCTCTCTTCTTGGCTTTAAGCTTCTCATTCCCCTCCGGCTACCTCACAGCCCACTCTATACGAATGATCTTTTACATCCATATCCTCATTTCCTGAGCTAGAAAGAAAGTTAAACAAGCTGTGGCATGTCCTCTGTCTGGAAACACCATGAGCCTTTATTAGTCACTAAAGATGTTTTACCCCTGAAGCTGTGGCTGTGCAAGTTTGACAAAGCATAGCTTATAAAGAATGACTTCTTTGTAGAAAAAAACCCAGAAAACCAGTGGTGGGGATTCAGAACTTTAGAAGTAGCTGAAAAAGCTGTATTTGGCCCAAATCAAACTCTCCTTCAGTTCTGCTGCATCAGGGAAACCTTGCGGATGGTTACTGGAGTTCAAAACATGAGTGTAGGAAATACGGTCACTACTGGGGTTTGGTACATGTTTTGCTGATGCGATGCTCGTCACCTCACATCCCTTCGTCTGTCCTTGGCCAAAACAAAAATCAAGATGTCTGTAAAAGTCATTAAAGTATTGTAAGACTAGTCAATAAGTTAAAAACCATAAATGTACAGACATGAACAGCTCAAATCTATAGGGCTACAAAACACAGGAATTTCTTTCAACACCACGAACACATATTTATGAATCATTCCTGTCTGAAATGTTTATCTTTAGACATCTCTCTTTGCCTTTGCTTTTCTTTATCCAATGTTAGTTAAATACCTGCTGGGCAAGAAAAGCAGGACTCTCTCATGTTTTCTTGGTACTACTGAACTGATTGTCAGAGGATTCCACCTCATAGTGTTTTTCATGATTTTCAGTGTCAGAAGTTATTTTACCATCTCTAGCAGCATTGCTGGGTTGTGTGTACATGATGACCTTACCACACAGCTCGTATTTCTTTTGTAACTGAAACAGACTCTTACTGTAAAGGAATTTGAAAACTTTGTGGCTTCTTCAGCTTGTTTATGTGACAAAAATTTGAGTCCTTCCTATCAGTTAAGGAGCTTTTGGAATGCAAGGATGTCTGGACTAAAGGCAAAGGACATTAGTGTGTGACACTATTAGGGTGTGCAGTCTACTAATACAAGATATGCACTAGTTTTTCTTAAATTTATGGTCACTTTTTTCCTCCCATAAGGCTTTAAACTGTATGATGTTTCAAATAAGGGCATTACTGTAGATTCTGCCCTGAACTCTCCCCTTATTGTTGTTGTGTTTGTATCATTTCAAAGTGAAAATAAATGGCAGAGAAAGAAAACCTCTGGTTTCCAAGAAGATGTATGTCCAGAAAGGTATCCACTTAGAATCATTTCACTACCAGTGCAGATGCTGGAGATCAAATAATTTTATTTAGTAGCAGCAGCTGTTAAACTGAGTGCAGCCTGCACAGAGCAAACAGTAACAATGCTATTTGCTGGCTATCTAGAGGAAGTGTTTTTTACAGAACTTCCTTGATGAGACAGTGGCACGGCTATTGACCTGGTACCTTTTTCTCTATACTTCCCAGACTGGCCTGTCCTGGTTCCTCTGAAATCAGCTCCCTTTCTGGAAAAAATAATTTAAAAATATTTGCATCCTCCAGCTGACCCATGTAATCTGGCTGCAAGCGTATAAAGAAAAAGTAGATGAAATAGAGCCACTCATTAACTTCAGGGCAAATCTTCATCCTAATATTGGTTCAGTATTCTCTCTATGCTTCTGTTGGGACACAGAGGATATGAAGGAGAATACTGCATATCAGTGCTTCTCTGCTGTGGGAGCCCAACCTCTGGTGCCTCTTATTCTGCATTTCTTAAACTGAAATGCATAAAGATTGTTTTTAGGACCACCTTCTCTCAAGACTATATCCAGCTCTGATATTTAAGAATTTTAGTCACCATTATACCAGGGCTTTGTAAGTACTTTTGATCCTCACAGTACAGCTGCAGGCTCTGTCTTCCAGAGATGTGTAACAGAGGTGCGCTGTAATTCTCAGGCCAAATAGTTCTGGGAAATGAGGTGTATTGTCATCCTACGCCAGTTATAGGGGTGAGATGCAGCTGATCTTGGAGCTCAAAGTTGGGGAAGCTGAGGGGCACTGGACACCAAAGAAAATTACTAAGGGAAGGAAATGAGAACACTGGTAGAAACTCATATGTTAAGAAGAATAAGAAATACTAGTTCCAACATTGGTTGGACAAAAATGGGAAAAGTAGACAGCTTAGTAACAATATAGACCACAAAGATGTAATTGATAAATATTTCTTGTCTCTGATGTATTAGAGAGTATATTTGAAGGTACTTACGATTCTCAGTTACTGCTGGAATGGAAAACAGATACTATTAAACCCAATTATTTTAAAAAGCAATCTGAAATAACTTGAATGCAAGAGTTTTTAAACAGTCAGCCAAGGAATTATCTTTAATAAGCTTTGGTCTGTAAGGAAGTTTCAGAAGGTAGGCAGAATACTAATGTTGGATCAATATTGAAAAATGATATAGAGGAGGCTTGGGTAATTTCAGGACTAAGTAATAGCTTAATAGCCTATATAAGTTAAATAATAAAGTGGCTGTTGCATTACTCAATTAGGAAAGAATTATAAGGTAAGAAATATAAGTAACAGCAATCAATATTGGTCTCTGGGAAACAGGACTGATAATTGCAATGAGATGTAGCAGATTCCTTATGACATTTGACTCTGCAATTTGACCTGGAAACTCAAAGATAGAGCTTGGCATTATGAATGATGGTGAGATTTAAAAATAAGTGACTGAGAAGTTTTCCTGTGTACAGAGGACTACACCTGGTTGCTCACATGGTTTCCAGAGGTGTCTGTACGGTACCCACCTCAAGCAACGTCCACCAAATGCTGCTGTGAATCTACTTCTGAAACCCTTGGGGGGGCAAAACGAGCTCATGGTCATCATCTTCACCCTTTAGAACATGCATTTATGTTAAAAGCAGTTTGGTGTGAACATTAGGGACCATATTTTGGTTTTCAGAGCAGGAAGAGAATAAAAGTTATTCAGAACAAAGCTATTGGAAAAAAACCCCAACAAAATAAATAAATAAAATCATATGTTTGTCAGTGGTATAATTGATCAGCCACTGTAAATAGTGGAAGTTTTGCTGATAGTAGTGCATGTAACCAATTGTGCTGTCTAAGCAACTTGGAAAAAATAGATCAAATGCGTATCTAACTTGCACTGGAGAAAGAAACAGCCCTGTCCTAACTGGTAACCTACAGGTAACCTCAGTTCTGTTAGTAGCAGAAAATGTACTGGTATGAGCAAAAATAGATGGGTGGAGACTTCTTCATTGGAGGTGGATTTTCTTTGATAGATTCACCACAATAATACTGGAACTTTTGTCTTTATTTGATGTGTAACCACCAGTTTAGATCTTTAAACCACTTAACTGTTTCACTGTTTGCAACCATTCACTTAGAAAATAATTTCAGTATACAGAGTATCTATTTATTTCAGGTACTTTTCTACATTCTTAGAGCTGCTAAGTTTGGTTGTATTTTTGGTAGACAGTCTGTTTAATTTATGTAAGAAATTAATTATAATATACAAGCAGGGAAAAATTAGCTGACCATGACTTTTGCCAACTTGCCAGCTGATGCTGCCTAATGAGTATTAGAGTAGGTACAAATAGCAAAAATGAATGGTCTCAGATCTAACTCATAAAGAAAAGCCCAAATAAAATATTTCCTGAAATACATGCCTGTGCAGAAATGAATTTCTCATGTGTTGCAAAGTCTGAATCTTGATTTGGTTTTTTTCATAGTTTATTTACAGTGAGGAAATAATAGAGAATGCTGAAGCAGGCAAAAGAGGTTATGAGAGCTGCAAAAAGGAAATATGAAATCCAAGATGGGCCGGTTTGGTAGAAGACTAGAGAGATCATACAATACAAAGGCCAAGTCACATTCTGGGCTTTTCTGAACTTGACAAATGTTTGGCCAAGAAAATAACTCAGAGAAGGGTATCATTAATTTGAAAGGCTGCAAATATATCTGCTAGCTGTCCTCTTCAAGCCCTTGGAGAAGAAAAGGTAGTCAGAAATTTTGCCCTAATGTTATATAATGTATCAAAACATTTTTTTTTTGAGTGCCATTAAAAGTGACTTGAAAGCTATCTGCCTCTTGCTGCTTCTTTGCTTGGACAGGTTACGTGGCAGTCATATCATTAAGTATCACTTCTGTGCACTTTTCAAGCTGTAGACTAGGTTTATGCAACTAGGTCACTTACACACTTGAATTTCAGCCAGCCTGCAGAAAGCTGCTGACTTGTTTCACAGAGACCTTTAGTAGGCTGTCTGGCTAAAGGAACATATCATTAAAATACTGCATTGCAGGTAGTGCAACTAGACCAACAATTAATTTGTAAACCCACCAGAGCCATTCAGAGGTTTGCTTTCTAAGTCTGATGGTGGTATTGATCATGATGCACAGTAAATCTAGGACTGAAAGTTTTTGCGCCCACAACTGGGCATTCTTCTCCTAGGTTCTCGTGGCTTCTTCTCTTGGCTGCCTTGCCTCACGTCTGTCTGTTTGGACTGCAGGATTGGAGTAGTAGCCTCTCATTCCATCTCGTACCTCCACAACATCTGCTGACACTAAGAAGCCAAGGCAGCATAGCCCAGGAGTGAGGAAAAGAAAATATGACATTTGTTAACTCTAGGATAAGGTTTTCTGAAAAATGGAATTCCAAATGGAATAGACATGAGGAAACTGTTGTTATTAAGTAATTCTACTTATTTGCTCTGGAAGAATTAACAGCACGCAGTGCTGTGCCCTAGAGAGCGCCTGACGACAGTGGTGAGAGAACAGTTGCAAGGTTTGCAGTTACTTGGTGGGCAGCCAACACTGGAATTGTTTGAACTGGATCTATCCATCAGATGACAGTATTTATCTAACTAGGGGACTTATCTGAGGTCTACAGATATAAAGAAAAGAGGTGAAGAGCCCCACAGGTAAAATCTAATCAATTTATAATTTATTTTTTTTTTCTTCCAGTACAGTTCATAGCAGCTCTGGTTCCTATCATTTGATCAGGCTTTGCCCTCGTGGTTGTTCTTTCTTCACGTAAATGTCATACAGTTCTCTCAAATGCAACAACAATTCCTCTAAGTTGTCTCTTGTCAATGCAGACAACACAACGACCCAGTCATCTATCTACTCTTTAAGGAGTGGTAGGTTAATTCTGGACTGAGCAAGATCTCTCTTCCAGGGTGTAGGCTGGGTGGATAACGACATTCCAGTGGTTGGTGCCTGAAACAAAAAATAAAGGGACAAAACCCCCATAAGCTGGGTTGGCCTGATATGTCTTTTCTAACCTGAAAAGCAACATCACTTAGTGACTTCTACATTTCATGAAAACAAGATAATTTGGAAAGAAAATATTTTGAGGTAGCCAAGATATTTCTGGCAATTTTAAAATAGAATTTTGTGAATTTCTTCTATTTGGTTTTGGTTTTTTTCAACTTGTTAAATCTTCAACCTAATTTATGAATAAACCTTTTTCCTTCCAAGACTGTATTTATTACTTAGGCAGAAAAGATTTTCCCAGTTTTCCTTTGGAAATAAACACAATAGGCGTATAAATCTGCTTGTAAGATTAAAACTAGTCCACTAAACAATCTTACAATCATGCTGTAATCTCTAAGGCAGCCACTATATCTCTGTACAGATCACCTAAACTAAGGAGGATCTGAATAGTCCTTTGCCAAGGAATCTTAGGAATTTGGTGAAATAATCAAACAACCAATTCATTCAGATACGATTTCTAGACAGGAAAGAGAATAATTTCTGGACCATGACGGCTGTTTCCTGAGGGGTATGTGTAGCCTAAAGAGTTAAAGTTATAACTTGAAATTAAGCTTTGCAGTGTTGGCTCAGTGTTTCTGAGAAATGAATGCTTTCTGCTGCCTGTGCCTGGAGGGGCCCTGCTGTGCT
Source organism: Aviceda cuculoides (assembly GCA_035590195.1). Classification (NCBI taxonomy): domain Eukaryota; kingdom Metazoa; phylum Chordata; class Aves; order Accipitriformes; family Accipitridae; genus Aviceda; species Aviceda cuculoides. Next base: position 37,627,082 of record JAVJGG010000054.1, on the reverse strand, counting down.
CGCTCGCTGTGAAGAAGAAATGTTGCCAGAATACAGCTACTTCCTCATCACTTTTTAATTTGGCCCTTTAGCCCAGAACTGTAAGCCAAAGTCTGAGCTTTAGACTTCCTAAATCAACACATGAGCATTGCCAGCTTCCAATAGACAAACAGCCGACACCCTGGGCTCCAGTTTTTTATGCCTGCTAAGATGGTTGTGGAACCTCAGCTCCCAAGAAAGTTAGTGAGGACATCATTAGGAAGCCCTCAAAAGGGTTAATGATTGGAAGAAAGGGGCTTATGAACCAGGAGTGAGTGAGTAACTTCAAGGACACCTGTTTGGTTTTGTGTATGCAGGCAGCTTAAACTGCTCTTGATATCCACATAGTGACTTGAAATGGCTTCACAATCACTTAAACTTTGGGTCTAGAGTTTGAGCTCTGGCTCTCTTGGAAGGATGCTTCAATAATCAAAAGTAAGAGTCTTTGCAGCACCCTCTCCAGATGTAAAAAAAAAAAAACCCAAACCATCTAGGATGTCAGTCCTGAGCAGGAGTGCTCACTCAGTGTTCCTAGGAAAGGCAGGAAAGAGATATGGCTGTTTATCAGCTGATGACAGGGAGCAAGCCACAGAAATTTCTTCCAATATCATCCGTATCCCTTCTTGCTCTTCTGGAGCCTAAAGCCAGTCAGAGGCTGCAAATGCTTCAGAGAACTCTGTCTTGTACCATGTGAATCCATGGTCTGCAGTAAGATTGTTGGATATACTTTTTTTTCCCAGATATTTGATCTCTTTTACTTTTAAAGGACCAGCAGAAAGGATTTTCGGCAATTTATTATGGAGGTAGAAGTGTGAGAGAAAGCAAGTTAGCACTGCAGCATCATTTGGGTGTAGCAACACACACTTTAAGTTGACCTAAGAAGGTGCTGGTTTTGTTTTGCCCTTTCTACTCTAGCCTAGACATGATTTCCCCCGTCCAGCACTAGGTTTCAGCTGATCCCAGTATGAGCTAGACTGGGGAGATGTAAAAAACAACCTGAAAAAACAGCCAACCGACCAACCAAACAGAACCAAACAAGAAAGGATAGCTTTCTGCTAGTTGTGCAGATGGACATCAGGAGCAGGTAACTGCCAGTGCCAGCACGAGGGAGGAGATCGACTGCTAGAAAGGAGCAGCATCACTGCTTCAGACTGGCTGGTGCTGGCGTGCTATGGCTGTCTTAAGGCTGGAAACTAGAGCAGTGCGCAGGACTTCATGCAGGACTTCTAGGAAGAGAGAGATTGAGCTGACCTGCTTGGAGGCAGCTGCCTGGGCGGACAAAGACATAGCGACTGTCAGAGTAAAACAAAGATTTACAAGTGTTGTGGCAAGTTCTAGGCTCAGAATTTCCTAGTTACTTGCTCCTTCCTCCTGCTGTTATAGAGCTCCCTGTAGCCTCCAGGAAAGGTATGGCAGCATTTTAATAGAGATTTTCAAAGAAATAAGTTAGCAACAGAACTATGACTGGCATTTCCACACTGAGATGCCATGAGGTCTAATCTCCTGTTAGTGAAAAATTCAGTTGAAGCCAATTTGGATTTTTTAAAATAGTTTAGAAAGCTTGTTTTCGTTTCCCGTTTACACTTACTCATGATCAGTTTAGGCTCATCTTTTTCTTCCATCATTATCCTTAAGCTTAAATAACTTATTTTCTTGCCTGGTCTTTACTTCATTGATACTTTACTTCATTGATACTTTACTTCATTGAGAGATAATATTTTACCCCTTGCAGCTATGGTTTTACAAGGTTAAACAAACTCTGCTGATTTCTTTCAGATATTAGCTGCTGGTTACTCTGATCATGTTAATACCTTTTTTCTGCCTTATATATATCACAGTTCATCTTTCTTCAACATCAGTGGCCAGGAATACAGGAATACATATAGTGTAACAAATGAAGTTTTACCAGTGCCTTGTCAAATGGCATTAATAACTCCCTATCTCTATGGAAAATACTTTGCCTGATATATTTTAGAATTGCAGTCTTTTTTTTAATGTCTGCATCACAATGATAGCTCATAGTCATCTCATGATTGACTGATACACCTACCTCTTTCCCATTCATTGTCACTTAGAGACAGGAAACCCATAGTCTGTGGCAAAAAAATTTCCTTGTTTCTGTTTCCTATGGACATGATCACGACCTTTTTAAGATTACTCTTGTTTTCAAGGTCATATAGTTCTTCTGTACATTGCTCCAGTCCTTTACCATGGTGACTATACTTCCCATCTTGTGTCCTTTGCAAAAGACACTTGTATTATCTTCTTGTTTTTTTAGGTGAAAAGATTCCTATTTAAAAAAAAAAAATCAATTTTAAGCAAGCAAGTTTTATGCCTCTGAGTGAAGAAATACCTTGAAAGCTGAACTAACCTGAAATATAAAATTGGGCATGTCTTTTTATGTGCTAGGTTTACTTATAAAGACTTAATTCTACAGTTCTGCTATCTAAATCTTAAAAATTTAATTTTTCAACTGTTTGTAGTTCATCAAAAGAGTGACATGAAAAGCTATGGGAAGGACGACTTTAACAGAAGCTTACTGTTAATTACAGCTTCACACTTATAATAAAGAACCTTATCTCTTTTAAGATTACTCAAATCTCAGTTGCGAATGACAGCATCAGATTATTGAAGACATCAATCTGAACTATTGCTTTTCACTCTGACAGAAAAAAAACCCCACACCTTAAAGTCAAGTTAACATACTAATTATTTCTAATGAGAATTAGGGAATAGGTAATTCCATGCTATATAATTGAGTGTTTTAGTTGTTTGACTAGATTGAGCTTGTAGGGAGGTAACCCTGTAATGCTAATGTTTGTATTTCATGTAGCTCAGTACTGTGCTTTATCTCTTTAGTACTTTTTGATAATAAGATACCATTTTTAGCTCTGTGATAAAATATTTTCTACAATTTACATTGAAATATGTAGTGAAAAAAGAGACTTCTTGTGCTGCATCCACATTGAGCATATGAGCATACCTCATTTCTAAGAGTTAGAAGTGATTTTAGACCACTTATGCTGAGGACAAAGTCTTCAGTGGGGGTTCCTGACTACCTGCAGACAGCACTCTAGCGTGGAGAAAGATCAGGTTTTATTTTTTTTGTTTCTCCTTCCTAGGGTTACTTAACTCATGGTTATCTTCCTTGAGTGGAAAAAGAGGTTCTACCAAATGTCCTGTTTCAACCCATTCCTAGAACTGAGCAAAAGTTGGATGCTGAGCAGACGTGTTTCAGCTGGGGTAAGAGTATTGCAAGAGGTGATGACACTGCCCCAGCGTCCTGCATCTGGAGCTTGCTCACCGCCGCACCGTCAGGCTGCGGGGCTCCTGCAGACCCTTCGGGAAACTGGATTGGAGTCAGCTATGCCAAATCCTTCACCATTTGCCGTCTAGTCCTCACCCTGATTGCTTGGTCCTAGGCCTGGACTTGCTCGTTTGTCTCCATTAGGTATACATCTTGATGGGGTTTGCTCCTTTCTGTAGAGGAAGATGTTTTGTGGGTTGTTGGTAGAAGCTTTTTTTCTTGTGGTGAGGGGCTTGTTAATGATACATGAGCTGGTGAGGAGATGTTTGATGGAGATGGGATGAGGGTCAATTTATTTGAGGAAGGAAAAAGCTTTTACTACATGGTAGTGAGAGGGGAAAAGTCATTGGGATTAAAAATGAACCTGTCATCACCCTTAGAGGAAGGCGGAATGGGCTGTTCAGGCTGGCAGCACTCTGCTGGGAAGAGGTATATACAGAATCAAGTCGTCCTTCTCCTGTCTCTTACACAATAAAAATGCTCTATATAAGGTCCAATTCAAGTACAAATCATTTTGCTTTGTGCCCTAGTGACTCTTACTGAACTCTTTGAAGCATGGTCATTACTCCTTTTACATGGGCAGTTCTGTATTCTCAACAATTGCCATTGCAAGAGGGTGAGATGAACTTTAATATTTCTTACACTGTTTTCCTAGATGCAAAGAGTTTGCTTAACTACTAGACTCACACTTTTGTTTTTTTTTAATCTAAGTGAGAAAGTGAGACCATGACAAAATACAACAATAAAAATTACACTTAGGAAGAAGGTACCACAATACTTGCGATGCAAGTAAATACCAAAAAACCCCACCCAAACAAATAAATGTGACAAATGTGCCTAAATCTGGGGACAGCACTTTCTGCTGTAGGCCTTTTTTCATAGTTACAATGATTCTGTTTGACTTCTTGTTGTTGTGTCTTTAATAGTAACCTCTGCTTTCATGGAGCTAATCATACACAATAAAGTGAACACAATAACACACTTGTTCTCTACTTTGTGGCCAAAGACATAGTGCTTCTAAAACAAGTTCATGTTGTGACTGCATGTGCAAAAGTGGCAGATTCCTGGGGTAGTAATTTTGGTGAGTATGCAGCGGCATAATAACAAAACTGGCAGCCTATGGCAGTCTTGTGGCCACCGCAGCCTCCCTGTCAAAGACAGCGGTGTAAGGGATAAGATAACATACTTTGTCAAGGGCTACAGAAGGATTTACCAGTAGGAGAAAAATACATGAGGTCTGGCATCACAGGATGTGTTCTCTGATCACTGCAGCCTCTTCTCGTCTCTTAGCCTCTGCTAAGGCTAGGTCCTGTTTTCCTCAGATATCTTGTCTTAGTCTTTTCTCCTTAGTTTTTTGGTTTTTTTTCCCCCCAATCTTTTTTCTCAGTCAGTCTTAGTTCCCCCACATGGGAAGTCTTTCTAAATACCGTACTTTCCTACTCTTACTTTGTATCAAAAGAAGCAGTCACTATTGCAGCTATTTGAATTTCTTGTGTTCCTCTTTCTAGACTCAAAGTTCATCTTTTGCTAGGCTCACTAGATGTACAGAAGACCAAACTAGAACATTTAATCATCTCTCATGGCTGGAACTCTGTGCATGAACCTCATTCTCATCACTAACTTGTCAATAAAATTTCACAGTTGATTAACAATTGCTTGTTTCACAAGGCATAAAGACAGAACTCCTCCTTTGCGCTCATGAGAAAGAAGGCACTGCCTATAAAGCAGAGTTAGCTCGTGAAGAAGCACAAAACATTTTTGGCATGCCCCCATGGCTGAGATCTGGATGACATTTAAAATTCTCTGCTGCTGAGATTAATTGGCCAATGTTCCTGGAAGGTCATCGTTGGCACCTTCTTTTTCAGTCCTGCCTCCTCATATGAGATAAGGTTGAGTAACCCATATTGCAGCATGCAAACACTCCTTTCAATTCCCCCTTGAATTAGCCAACTTTGCATACAGTTATGAACTTTGCAAGAAGGGCCTGAGCTCTTGTATATGTTTAATGATGTTCTAACATCTGTCAGTTGCTTGATATCCAAAGGGGGCACCACTTCATTTCAGGAGCGCTCTCCCCAGCTCTCAGACTCATAATCATCATTCCGCATGCTGTACTCCAAACAAAAGCACTCTGCTGTCTCGCTCTGACATCTAATGAGAATGATTGCTCTCCTACCAAGTAGAAGCATTGCTAAGCAGCACCAAGGCAGCAATTATGGAAATAAAGGCAGACATTTCCCTGCTGGTGCTGTGAGAAGGTAAGTGATGGGTCCTTGAGGAACAGGGCTCAACCCTGTGCAGGTGAGGCACAGGTTGGTCATCCTATATTTGCTGAAAACTTCCCGGAGGATTTACATTTTATCTAGTCTCCCACCCAATCATTTTCTGACCTGAATTTCCCCAAGTTTGCATTTCCTTAATTTATGGCACCTGCAGGTGAGACAGTGGGGACTGTGCTGTGTTTACATCAAAGATGATGTCTGTTGTGACAGTGGGACAGACAGACGTGACAGGCAGTGGAAGAGGCTTTCAAAATAGCTGAGGGTCAGCTAATGTCTTGTGCCCTAGCCAGCCACTGCTTAACTGAAGTATTGGAGGAGATGAACTAAAAGAAATAATTTTGGAAAACAGACTCATAAATATTAGGACTGCTCTAAGGTCATACAGAGTTTCAACTGGAATGGCTAGAGTGTACCCTGGCCCAAGGTTCAGCCAGTTCAGCTATCTGTGGCCCAAGGCCTGAGCTGGTGCAGCTGAGCCATTTGATTTTTGGCTCATTTTTACTGAGAAAGTTGTCAAGGTGTGATGAAGTTTGTGAGCTGCAGATGCACACTCTAATAAACATGAAAAACAGAGACCGAAGTGGAAGTGCTAGGAAGATAAAAATTAGCAGCTTAAGGATCCAAAGGAAAAATACCACATGAGAAGATACAAAACCCTAAGGGAGATGCAGAGACTCAGAAGATGCAAATTCAGTGGAATGTAGATGAGTGGTAGAAGGTGCAACAGAGAATGACCTTCCTCCCTGCCTGGCTGTCTGGTCAGCAGCAATTCATCGGGGGCTTCATCGGGGTGGGAAATCGAGGAATTCTTAGCCTCATAACACCTCACTCCTAGCTGTTCGTTCTGTTTATGAGGCAGCAAGTAACTGCTTTTCACCCCAAAGTTGTATTCATTTTTTCCTGCAGAATCTCTTTATATGGGAAAAAAGATGCTCCTCCTTCCCCAAATGTGAACAAGTGATGGCTGTTTAACAACAGGGTTTTCAGCAGGTGGACTAAAAAAGAAATGTAAATAATTTCCATAGACTGCCAGATTATGAATCCTGGGTTGGTTTTTTTTTTTCATTTTTTGTTAGTAATTGTGGGGCGTGATGATACAAATCCGATTCAGCCTGAAGTCAGGACACTGTCCAACCTCTGGTGCAGCTCAGAATTTAGGTGATGCTTTGCTGCTCGCAGCACATGGCTGAGCCTGGCATCCTCAGACAAAGGTGCTTCATCCACACATCAGAGGGGATTTAGCTTTGTCTCATGGTGCAGCTGGAACAGGGCGTGATATATCTGATAGTAGAGGCCTGTCTTTGTTCTGACACTAGTAACAGCCATATCCCTGGCTAATCCTAAGAAATATACTCTAATGCCTCTATTTTTCCCTCCCTGAAATCAATCTTTTCTAAGTCCATTTCTTTTTTTGCCAGTTTTGGGAGTGAGGGGAGTAAAGGAGAAGGGTCGTGATGACAAGCTTAGCAGTTTTGTAAATAAATGGAAACTCTGGTAACAGAGTTACGCTCTGCTATTTAAAAAAGAATGTACAATAGTGAGGACAGATTTGAAATCTGTAATTTTCCTGGATGTGGAAATAAATAACTGTATCCATGGTGCATAACTTCTATTAGGAAGCTGATGTTTCAACCATAAAAAGTAATAAAGCCTTGTGCTAGCAAAAGGATATGCCATGTCACATCTAACCAATTCACATACTATAACAGTTATGGTAGTGATACATCATTTCTATACCCCATTTATATGCATGTTAGCATACTTATGAGTATGTAGGCCTATGTGCTTGAATAAGGCAGGGGTTTTCTTCCCTCAAGTTTTGTTTGTTTCAAAGTAGAGTATGAACAGTAGGAAATGTAAGTTTGTTCTTCCTTGTCTGCAAGAAAGAATAAAACAGCGGTGCAGAGTTGTGGACAAGAGTACAGCATTCATGGGAAGGTTATCTTCATAAAGGTTCTTTCACTAGGATGGTCAGAAGAAGAAGACTGCTTGTTCGAGCTAATCAGCAAACGTTCTAATCATCGAGAGGAATATTTGAAGCACACAGGTCATAGCATGCTTCATGTGATAGCGAACTGTCTGCTGCATATGGATTGCATTTAATCAGAATAGTACTCACCTGTTAGACTCAAGGTTTAAAGGCCATAATAGGTGTGTTTTAATTTAAGTATGGAAAGGGCAAATAAGAGTTTAATTTGTTCTCTAAAAAAGAAAAATTGTGCTGTGTCACAGTAAGTGTTGACACTTTTATAATGTAATCTTCTTAAAGAAGATTTCCTACAATGCTGCTTCTCAGTGAAGTGACTGAAAATCTAAGTAGCTACCTGGGGCAGACAATGCTCTACAAAATCTTACATCAGAAGAAGTACTAATGTGCTCAACAGAACTGCAGGTCAGACGTGAAGGATAGGTGAAAACTGTAGGAGGAAGGATTTCTGACAGCAGTTTAGCCCAGGCCATAATTTGGAGCAAAATGATGTGTGGGCAAGTTTGTTACTTTAGCCAAGGACTTATTGTACGGTACTGGGCAAGTCCCTTAATCTCTTTGAGGTGGATTGATGGCACCTAATTTTGACTTGCCTAAGAAACCTAACATCCTAGGCTGCCTGTATGGTCAATGGAGAGAGCATGGGACCACCAAAGGGTAGTACAACTTACTTATCTCAGTAGGTGCCCCATGGAGCCGTGGCGGTTGGGTTTATAACACTGCAGTTCTTAACACGCAACTGTATGGGCTGAATCTTTCCCTCTGTCACTGCCTTGCCTATCAGTACAGATATTTTAATTCTGTATTTTTATTCTCTGTCCCTTTTCTTTAGCGCACCAGCTATCTGATGTTAGCTTCTTGCGCCTCTTCTGCTCCTAAAGCCATAAGATGCTGACACGCACTGAAGCTGCAGGCACTATGTTGATGCAAATACCTGTATGCTATAAATAAACACCTAAATACTAGCTAAAAGACAAAAATCCCAGCTTTTTGCTAGTCATAGTCATATTTTTACCACTGTTTGTTGAGTATTCTATTAATTGGAAAGGTAATGATCCTGTTCAGTGCAGCCTTGTCATTTAAACTGAAATAAAGTGAAAACTCTAGCAACTCCAAATGGTTTTTTCTATCATTTAGTTAACTCTAAGCAAGTCATTTCTGCTAAGGAGATATTAATAGTAGTGATCAA
>JAVJGG010000054.1:37604575-37618254 GCA_035590195.1 Aviceda cuculoides | reverse complement strand
ACTCTAAAAAGCTTTTTATGTAACTTTTTGCTGCATCTGCTGGAATTTATGATTCACAAAAGAGAAACCAATCATCCCGAGAAAGAAATGAAAATGCATAGGTCTTATATTTTATGCAAACAGAAGATTTGTTATGTTTGGCTTAAATATAGATTTTTAAATTTTTTTAATTAAGTAGTTTGTAAAATTAGTGGAACTAAAATAGGGCAACATTTACAGTATTCAGGAGACAAACATACAGCATCCCAGAAAGAAGTGGTGACCAGCTATTGGCTTGCCTACAAGTTGCCATGGAAACAAGATCACCTTCCTTCAAAGTGGATGGTGTTGAATATTCAATATTTTTACGATATCTTTGATATTACAAGTAATAGACTTCGAAGGTCAGAAGGGACCTTTAGTTCATCTTATCTGGGCACTGAATTTCTCCTAATATCCCCTCATTCAACCATTAACTTGTGTTTGTCTGAAGTGTATTCTCCAGAAAGGCATCTTGTATTGATCTGAAGGCAGAAAATGGACCTACCATTAAAAATGTGTGTCTGAATTTGAGTCTGGCTTCAGTTTAGCCAGTGGTTCTTGTTACACATTTCTCTCCTAGATTAGATATCCCCTAGTACCTGTGAAGTTTCCTACCTACTGTGGTCAAGAAACCTTCCAAACTTCTCTTTCTTAAACCTTATCTCCTGTAGTAAGATGTTTATTTAGCCTTCAAATAATTTCTGTGGATTGCTCCTGATATTGAAGAAAAGTAGGCTATGTGTGGGGATTAAGAAGTTAATCTTTTCCCTATCTGTTTTTGTGTGTGCAAACTGAAAGGGGGGGAAAACTGAAAGTGACCGGTCTTGTTGCACGTTGCGTTGTTGGCTTACAGAAGAGCAGTTACTGATTATAGGACAAATGCAGTAAGAAACGTTGATGTGGGATTTGGAGCCGTTTCAGATGCACGTGCTTTCAGAGGAGCTGTAATTATGACCTTCCTTTGAAGCTGCTCCCTGAGTCCCCATCACTCCAGCTCCTGGCCTGCCACCCAACACACCGCTCAGTCTCATCACCCTCCTCTTCTTTCACCCGTCGTGTGACGCAGAAATGCAAGAAGAGTAACTCTGACAGTGCCCTATAGCCGTGCACCGCGGGGCAGCCATTGCAGTGTGCGTATCTATATCTGAGCTTAAAGTACTGGGATTTATGGGTAAAAGTGAGACTACACCAAGCAAGTAGATTGGTGAAGAATTTGACTGGAGTCTCTCTAAAAGGCTCTGTGACCTGGATTTTGCCTCTGTGTCTGCTCTTGCAGCTTCAGAAGCTTATTATTAGACCCAAGTGTCTAATATGTCTAAAGCTAATATAGTAAATGTGTGTATTACTGGAAAATTTAGCCACATTAAAATATTTCACAAATCCAAGGATTTCAATATTTTAAGCAAAATGGCTGTGGTGTTGGAGATTTCTTTCTTTTTAGAAAACAAGAAGTGTTATAAAATGTTTGAAGCCAGTAAAATTTTTTTTCAGCTTTACAATATGACAAAAATGTGAAGAGAAAATTACCTGGGGTTTGCCTCCCAGAATTTTTTTTTAAATTTCCATCCAATTAAAAGTGCATTGTTCATAGAATTTTCCTTATTGCTTTTTTCTGTTGAATTTAATACCATAGCCTCATTTTTCCGCATCAGATCATAGAGAGCAAACTGGACTGGATCGCAGCCAACAACGTGTTGATTTTTTTGTGTGTGTGAGTTTTATGCCTTGAAATACAATCATACGCTTTAACTGGACTGCAATTACAGAACAGCCAATACATAGAAGAAAAAGACTACACAATAAATAATAAGAAAATTATCAGGATAACACAGAGAAACTGTTCTGAAAGTTGTATTTACCAACTTCATTTCTTCTGGTCAGTGGCAGCTTAAATGGCATCTAGAAAGCTCTGGATTATGTTTATTAAGCTTTGTCTCTATCTTGATATGCAAGCCTCCAGGCTTCTCTGCATATCAAGGGCAGCTGGAAAATTAGCAATGGGATGCTTTGGAAGACTGTCCATCCACTCATCTTGCTGAACATGGAAAAATGCTAGTGGCATCTTTTTCACCAGGAAAGGTGAAGCTTTTCCATGGGAGTACACTCATATGCTTGCCATGTACTTACAGAAATGAAACATTTTAATTGGCTTGGGAAAAAAGACCAAATTAATATGTAACTATAGCTGCTTCTGTCTCGAGAGCTCATATTTACTTTCACACAGCTTTTCTTGCTGCATTAGGGGACAAATATGCATGTAGCTCCCTTTTTCAAATATGAGAGTTTTCCAGGGACTACAAAGGGCTATGAGATTGTTAGCATATGAGCTAATTAAGATTATTTTGCATTCCTAATGTTTAGCTATGCATAAAGGAGCTATACAGGGAATTTGAAGAATCAGGTATTTTAAAGGAGATTAGGCCTTAAGAACATCAGAAATTAAAAGCTTTAAGTCTTTTTGCAAACATGCATATTTCAAGAATATTGTGAGAAGCTGTTGTCCTCAAGAGGCAGCGGTAACCACACATCCTCCTGAGGTTGTGCTGTCATTTGCTGCCTAACTGAAGAAGTTTAAAGCTGTAACTCTACCTCACTTAATGAAGAGCACTGATGGAGCTCAGAAGGGAATTTGAACTCCAGCTGGATGTAATTATCATTATTATTATTAGTTTATATTCACATGTTTTCTCAGGCAGAGATCTCACTGTTTAGCTTGAAATTTTCTTTAGTCCTGTTATAAAACAAATACCAAAGCAATTCAAACAGTCATGCACTAATTTGGGGAAATCTCATCAGCCGAGCTCTTCTTGCCCTGTTGACTTTGCTTGCCCAGTATCCACAATCATTAGAAACAAAGCTTGCAAACAACAAAAAAGAAAAGAAAGATGTGCATAATCTAAGGTAGGGGACTCCATCCCACCCCAGCAGCAAATCAAAACATGTCATGCTGTGAGGCTCAGCTGCTGTTTCTGTGAAGTTATGCTGTTTAGATTTGCCCTCACCTTAAAATGCAGTGGTATCCAAAAAAAGCAGTCTTCCATGAGCCCAGAAGCATGTTAGTGACTGCTATATTTCTGTCAATGTAAATAAATACCATTCTTTCTTCAGTAAACCCAAACTGCTTTCCTTGTTCCAGGCTCTTTGGTGCACTAGATGGATTCATTTTCTGCATTGCAAGTGTAAAAATCTCTAAGCCAGCAGCGGTATGATTGCTCTGTTAATTATGTACAATCAGTCCTACTGTCAATCCCCCACAAAAATGTAGACCTCTGCATGCTCCATAGTGGTGTAATTTAAGGGGCTGGAAAGTATTTACTGTATACATAGTGTAGATACATGTATCACAGAAAGTAGCTATATAAACACATATATAAGGGTATGTAAAACACATACTCATATATAAATAATTTCTGTTTATCTGGAACTAATGTGAAAAAACTGCAGCAAATCATACCCTGCAGATTTAAATTTCATTCATTTTGTTGTACTCCATGGTATCTGAAATAACTCTGGATTCAGAGCCAATTCATTCTTCCACTTGCAGTGTTACCAGAGAGAGACATCACTCAGAGCCAACTCATTGTCTAATAAAGTTCCCTGCTCTTAACTGTGAGCATGGACTAGTCTGGACAACCTGTAAAATGAGTATTTCCTTTGCAGTTGCCCTACAATATGAAGGACTTCTTCAGGAAATCAGGTAAGGAAAAAATTTTCCTAACATTTTCAAACAAAGAGTAATTAAAATGCTGATGTTTACCCTGTCTGAAATTGAAGTAAAAAGCTAAAATCTCACAAATAGTTTACAACAAGAAATCCAAAGGAAAAATAAATGGGTCTCATGAAAACATAAGATTTTAATGTTTAAAAACCACTGAATTGTGTACTTGGGTTTCATTTCATTTAAAAGTATTGCTTTCAAGAAGGGATTAAATTAGAAAACTTGAAATAGTGTATTTCCAAAATGTTAAAATTTGTTGAAACTGATTGTAGTCTACAAGAAGTTCCAGCTTTAAAAATTGATAAGTTGGCAGGGGAAAGAGGTCTTTTTTTCCTTTAAAGTTACTATTTTGAATAAAACTTCCTGCAAAAAGAAGAACCTAATTCACAGTCTGGGTCTATTCTGGTAGCTGAATTCAGCACCAGCATGCAACTGGGAATCACTGCCCCAAACCTGCTCCTGCATCTTCAATGTGGATGACTGGGTTCGGTTTGTGATTTTTAGCACACGTAGAGGAGAAAGAAGCCATGTTGGCAGTACCAACACCTTCAGGACAGAAAGGAAAGGAGACAGAGGTAAGCTGAGACCAGATCCACGTTTTTCAGCTCTTCCATGCACATCTTGACACGAACCGCGGGAGATGGGAAGGGAGAGGGGCTCTGTGCCTGATGCTGTGCACGGGGCAGAAAGGGAGGCGAATTCTGTGGGGTCACAGGGAGACGGTGCCTGGCTGTGTGGTAGCTTTTCATCTCAGAGGAAAGAAAAAGCAATCTCTTCTGTCTGGCCCTCTGAAATCTGCTCATCCTCCCTCCTAGCCGGTGGAGTATTTGGTGAACCGTGCATGCTCCAACCTGTGCGCTCTTTTCCTAGCCCCATAAATACTTCCTGCATTTAAGCTGTTCTCTGCTGACTGTCATAACAAATAATTATAACAATTTATAATGTGTTTCTTTAGCCCTTGAGCTGTGACTGCTTATTTCCTCTTATGCATCTATGATATAACCCAGTAGTTATTAAAAAAATGCCTTTGCCAGGCTGTGTGCACCGTGCAGCACGGTCCTGCCTGGTAAGACTCAGTCATCATCATTTTATTGCTCACATCCCAAAGCTAAATGAAGAGGAATCTTCTAATTCCCAGAGAGGTGGATTTCCATCATAACTCTGATACCCTAATGCTACACTTCAGCTAGCAGCCAGCACTTAGCAGAGCACCCCGGGGACAGCGAAGGGAGAGGTGGGGGAAGCACATGAGAAGGATTTCAGATTCCGTGACATCGCTGTAAGGCTGTTTATCACAATTACTCAGTAATTGTGTTCAGTAATGGGAATGTGCCTGAGGAAAAGCTCCAGGGGAAGCTGAAGATACAAACCTTTGAGCAGTGGGGAGGATGACGCAGACCATTCTCAGCCGTGTTTAGAAATGAGCGCTGTGTGATTGAGCTGCCCAGCTGATGGACAAAAAACGTAGGAAAAGAGGCTTGGGCAGGAAAAGGTGGAAGCAGCAACGGGCTTCCAAGTTGTGCAAGGGTTGGAAGAATGATCCGTCATTACTGAAGCATCAGGACTTCTGTTTTCTTCCTTAGTGTCTTCTCTTGTTTCCAGTGATTGTGATCAAGGACTAAACCTTGGGTAGAGCTAGAGTATAGCTTGTTTGGATTTTAAGCTGGCCTACAGTTTAAGATTGAAACAGACATATCCAAAGCACCTGACATTTTGAAAGGAACAAATCCAAACAAATAATACAAACAGACTTTGGGGGCATTTCAAGTCCAGAGCTAGAAAGTCTGAAAAATGCTCTTGCTGTGTTGCAAGTAGTTCTTTGGGGCTAGTATGGTAAATCACTATATAAGCAGAAAGCATTTCAAATAATTTTTACTCTATGTCCCTTTATAAGGGACAGGCAAAAGGGAATCAGCTAGAGAATAAACTGCCATTGATTCCAGATACAAGGAAACCACATTTAAATACTTGAGTTGATCTGACTTATATTTGAAAAAAAAATTCTTATAATGCAAGAGCTTTGTTAGGTTTTGGAGAAGTTAAGGGAGATGTTGTATATCCATAAGTTCTTTCATATAACAGTTTACTGTTTTGTATTGTCATAAAAATATTGTCATGTCTTTTCTATATTCCTACATTCCTCTTATAATTTTGAACTCACTCAAGTATATGAACACACCTCAAATAATTTCTCAGCTATTTACTTTCTGTGCCCATGTCTTTCTGTGAACAACTCCTTGGATGAAGCTCCACATGTGGTAAAAAACCTGATTTCTTCCTAACACCTACTCATTACTCATCTGAGGAGGTGCTGAATTATTGAGGTGACAACTATGACCAAATGGTCTATCTGTGCAGCCAGAAAGGTAATGTCCCATGCTCTGGGAGTTGATTACCGAGCTGAAAGGGCAAGAGATAATGTCCTTCAAACTTAGTTTAAAAAAAGAAAAAAAAGAAAACCACAAAAAAACCCAAACAAAAAAGCCCCCCAACCTCCCCTTCCAGCTATACTCTCCAGTAAGATGAGAACTGAGGAAAAAGACATAAAACTGCCCCCTGCAAAAGAAGCATGTAAAATCAGGTTATCTTTATCTAGGCACTGCAGTGCTGGCTGCTGGCAGGATTTAAACAGGATTGTTTCACAGCTGGGTGCAGGACACCAAGAGGAGGGCCGTTAGCACTGTTATTTCCTCCTCCTCTCGCCAACCCCAGGTTTTCCCTCTGCTACCCTGTTTGCCATTGTGCACTTTCAGATCAGCACATTTATTTTTCACAAACTTAAATGGCATACCTAACCAGCGAGATTAAACCCCTTCATTACTCCCGCTTTCAATTGCCCAGTTTATATTTCAGACCTGATTTATGATACTTGCCCGCCTCGCTGCCTGAGTGCCCCAAGCAATTTATTCCATAATGCCCTTCTTGTAAAGAAATTATGCTTGATTCGCTCATGGGTTAGTTCTTCTATGGCGGCACTCCATGCCCTAGTACTTTTCAGTAATTCACCATTTCAAATAGCTCAAAGGCAAACTGTGATACAGGATTTTGATTATAATGTCCAGACTTACTCAGTGCAGTTAAACTGGAGAGAGAAAAAAAGAAGACTGGAGGTCTCTTGGGTTATTAAATTAATTTCAGCTGTGCAATACTGGTGTGAAACCCACATAAGTCCAAAGAATTGCTTGGGATTTAAGCAGTGTAGAGAGTTAAATTTGATATCCAGTCTCTAAGGTAGGAGGAAAGGGAGTTGAAACGCTGCAGACCTTAAAGCACCTTATAGATGGGTTGTTTAAGGCTGCCACTGTTTGGGGGAAACTAAATCAGTAATAATTTTGTATTGATTTGTTCATCTTAGTTACTTTTTTCTAAAATAAAAGGTAGTATCCAGGGCGGGATTTTTTTTTTTTTTCCTTTACTGTTAATTAGCTCTATGTTAAGTAAGTCCTGCATTCTGATTGTCACTTTAGCATTTAACAGGAGTCAGATCGTGAGGAGACTGACTTTAGCGAAATTCCATACGGCAAATGTGAGTTTTTCACCTAAATGCCACATATTACAGGCCCATCAAGTTGCAAAGACTGGGAAGCTGTTCCTGTTGTGGAAATTTGTGATGGCCCTTGAGAAAACAGCAGGAAACCCAAATTCTCTTTCTATGGCAGACTATGTAGAAGATGATATAGGCTTCCACTTTCATTTTACCTACATGTCTTAGCCTGTATGACCCAGACAGAAATTAAAAGAAAGAACAACTGTGGCCTGGCCCAACTGAAATAGGGATATGTAAAGAAAAAGACCTTGATAACATTAGTCTTGGTTTTATCTTATTCCAAGAGTAGCCCAAATAAGTTTAATGGTATTGTTAATGACATTAAAAGCAGCATAAAAGAACATTAGGGTGTCTCCCTTACTAGAATTCAGAATTAAAACAATTGCTGCTTGAACAGTAAAGAATGAAAATAAAATCTATCAGTACAGAAAATAAAAAATAAAAAATCATACATAATTAATGCTGTCAGTTACAGCATTACTGTAGTCTTGCATATATGTGCTGCTTTTTAGCTGCATAATTATTTTCCTCTTAGTAATATTTCTGTAACAATATTTTTACAGTATTGTAAGCCTTGCTGTAAAATCAGCCCTAAAGAAAAATGCAGAGCTGTGGGCAGGTCTGACAAATAGGATGCAGAATGGGAAGTGACAGGGAACAGAGCACAAAGCACAAGTGCTTAAGTGCTGGGTTTCTCTTTCCTGACCTGGGAATTTGTGCACAGTAATACTGATACCCTGAGAACCCAGAAATCCTGGGCAGGACTTGAAATCTGCTCTTCACCATGACAAACCAGGCAGGAAACACAGCATAGCTGATGCCCGGTGTCCATCTCCATCCAAGCCTTATTCCAGCAAAACTCAAACTGGAATGATGAAATCCTTGTGTTGCAGCCTGGAGGCTTTGCTGATGTGAGGGATGTCAAAGTGTCCATGCACGGAGATGGAGCTGGGACCAGCTCTGCGGCTGGACATCTGTGAAGCCCACCTTCTCGAAAACCTCTCCTCGCATGAACCAAAGCACAGGCAATGGGGACACCTGGGAGAGTGACTTCATCCTCCTGGTCTGAACTAAAACACTACTGCAAGTGCACCCTAAAGGGCAATCCACCCAGGTAAAGCTGGGCACACACCTGTGTGCCTGTAGGACTCGCATAAGTTTCTACACTGCAAATGCAGGTTGTAGCATTTAGAATAAAAATTTTTACTCCAAATTATTATGGACATAGTATTATGCAGTTCTGGCTGCATCAAAAGTTTTCAAAATAACAGCCTGTGGGATTTCTAAACTGTATAACTCATGGAAACACGTTAACTTGTTAACACATGTGCCAGGTGCCTCACTGTGAGGAAGGTAGCAGAAGATGGGTTGTCTCTTTATGCTGGAAAGTCTGGAGAAAACAGAGGTCTCCAGGGACTGTAGAAAGATCTTCTTTAAAGAGAAAAAATCTTCAAAAAAATAAATCAAAGGAAAGAAATTTTCCAGGAAGGCTTTTAAGGCCCAAGTGGCTCTCTGAATTGCCAAGAAAGTGTCATATGTAGACTCTCATGTGACGTCTTCTGGGTTTTCTGGTGTTCGGAAACTAAACCAGCACTAAGCATGTGTGCATCAGACTATTGCAAAAGTAAAAAAATCACACAGAAAATAAGGATGAGAAGGGAGCAGGAGGCCAGCAGTGCGGTGACACCACCAACACCAGCTCCTGGGAGTGGAGACCCCAGCACAACTGCCTTGTCAGTGCGTTAACGGAGCGCTCCTGGACTTCTTAAATCCGAGCTTCCTTTCACCCAGAAGCCCAGACAAGTTGGAGAGCCAACACAGCAGATACGAAATTCGCTATAGATATAGGCAAACAGAGGAATCAACACGTTTCTTTGGGGTTTTGAAAACACCACTGTCCCTTGCTTTGTCTGAGAAAGAGGTCTGTACAACAAAAAGCCTGTACAGATTTAGTTTCCTTTCACTGCTGTCGTATTGATTAGGAGCATCCTTTGGATAGGGATTATGAGCCTTTCAGAGGCAGGTCCTGGATCACGTGCACAACCATCTTTCCCGACCTCTGTTTGTTTTTTTTTTCTTTAGTAAAGCCCATCTGAAGTTTCTTTTCTCTTCTTGTACAATGTTTCCTTCCTGCCTTTCAGAGGTTCACATCTGTGGTCCCTTTCTAAATTCCCTGGTGCCTTTTTAAATTCCTTCTTTTTCACCTTTGCCTTTCCATCTTGTCTGGGAGATTTCGACTCACTCATCACTCCATTCTTTCTTTCAGACAGATAAGAAAAATACTAGTTCTTTAGGTGTCTGTCAAGTTCTTCAGCATACTAATTGCTGTTTGTCAAAGAACAGTCATTAAAATGCACAGTCACTGCAGAGAAATAGCTGTAATGGCCTGAAATAAAAGTGTTCTCTCTCTTGCCCGCTGCCCCTGCGCAGGTGGTTACTGCCCCACGGTTCAGCTGCAGAGGACAGTGGATTACTCGAAACCTGCTCTAGTGCAGAGCTGGCTGCATGAGCTTCTCTATTATATCAGCCTGATATAACTGATAGTCAGTGACATAAGTTTGCAGACTGACATCCTCTCCTATCACCTCTCCCCAGGTATATTTAATTTTCTAGCCTTCTCCTAAGCCTTCCTAATAGTATTAGCGCAAACCACCTTGACTCGTTCTGTAATTTTTTAAATTTTCCCTGAAGTGGGTGAAGCTGATCCCTGCTTTCCTGGGGAAGTTGTCTTTTGTGGTGGTAACCTCCAGGTTAATAAGGGCTTAAGCAGCTGGGATAATTTGACAACTGGATGGGAGTGTGTTGTCCAATATCTCTAATTTGGAGGTTATATATACACAGGCTATTCAAAGATAAGCAGTTTTCCCAATAAGTTTTTGTACAAACAAGAAAGAATTGTACACATAAAATCCATAAATAGGGAGAGCCCCGCAGTGCTGTCAGGATACAGACCTATTGCATTAAGCAAGTTTTCTGAAAGTGAAAAATCCCTCCATCAAACCAACCTAAGGTCTAAGAGATTTCTAGTTTGAAAAAATATACTGTACAGAAATATATCAGAGTCCTAAAGTCACAAAATCTTTGTGGTTCCCTCATCAAAAGTGCTTGGCTTTCACAGAAATAGTGAGTTTGAGTGTGTTTTCTCTCTAAATTCACCTTCTTTCCATCACACTGCCTTCCACAAGGTCGATTATTTACAACTTAGGCACCAGTGGCATGAACAAAGGTTTCACATGTCAGTTTTGACCCTCAGCATCATCTCAGTTATTTCAGTGGTTTTATCTAGCTTTAACTGAGTTGAACTGAAAAGGCAATTCTGTTGATGAGGTACAAGAAGAAACAAAGTCAGCTTCTTGTTGTAATCTTTATTTTCTCTCAGGTTTCCAGAGAGATAAAAAGATGTAGGAAGACTTATCATCATTTTTACTCCATACCCCAGGTCTAAGCAAATTCAGCCTCACAGATTGCTGGTGCTCAGGTGTGGGAGGGCTTTGAGAGACCTCTAAATATTACATTAAATCTGACAGAGGTAGAGCTGACCCTTAAGTAGTTATTTAGCTCCCAGATCATGGAAAAAGTGACACTTTTTTGTATGTGTATTACAGGGTTATGAGGGCAAGGACTGTGCTGAAGGGCAGGTAGATTAATTTGAGCCTCAGAAAGAAAAATCTGTGAGAAGCCAGTTTTGATCCATTTTGTCTCCTACCAAGATAGTCCCGCAACGCTGCCACGATGCAGTGCCTGGGAGTGCTGGGCTTGCTCTAACAGCACAGCCTGATCGTCCCTCCCGCTGCAGCTAACTTTTTCCGTATCTCTTCTCCTTCCCAAGACACCCCAAGCTGGATGCAGTGTTTATTAGAGCCGTTAGAGTTTGTTTGCTGGACTTGGTAGACTTGAGCTCGACCCAAGAGAGAGAACTACTGTATTGTTCATTAATGCCCCCAAATATCCCAGCTGGAATTAGCTTCATTTCTGTAGTGCAGAATATTGAAGATACGATGCTAGCAATTGTGCTCTAAGGAAGAAAGAGGAGGAAAAACAGATGGTACAGGGAGGGAGAAGCAAATTGGTTTTGCAGTTGCAGTGTAAACTTTAGAAATCTGTAGTATTATGGAGCCTGCTGCAATTTTAAGCACCTTTGACTAGACTGCTCAACAGTGGATAATAAAAGGATCAGAAAAAACAGGGAATCAATAAGGCTGTCAGAGCTCTTTCCTCCTTCACATTTACTCTGTGTATCTCTCTACTTCACAGTATTTCAACAAAGCAGGAAAATGGCCAGTCTTAAAGTTGAGCTATACAATTTACTCTTCACACATTACTAAACTACTGCTTCAGAGATTTAGTACATGTCTAGACAGGGATCCCTTTTTAAAATAAAAATTATAATACTGTATTAGAGAGAGAGTTATTACTCTGTATGCTAATGTTCATAAGGATCAGTATCCCTCTGTTCTCTGCATTTAACTTTAGTACAATTTCAGGGATTTTACAGTGTTGGCTTTTCAGAGATGGGGAAAACGCAGTTCATTACTATGTATGAATAGTATCCTTTAGGTTTTTGTGTCTTTATCTAAGCAATTAAGAAAAAAAAAAAAACAAATCAAAACAAATACTAAACCTAGAGATATCCTTTCCAAATGCTTAAAGGTCTAATCTGGAAGGTACTCTCTGAGCTCCCCACGGCAAATAATTAGATAAAGGTGCTTCATACCTTTTAGTGTGGAGCTAATAGAGGTGGAAAAGGAGAGGAAAAGTGAGATAAGAGTCCTGCATTCAAATAAATGTTAGTAGGATGTCCCTGCATGCATACCAGATGTGGATATTTTTGAGTTGATTATAGCAGATGCTGAGCAGCCAGTAAGCCATTAGCTGTTTCTTTTCTGAATTCATCTTTAACTCTTCAGCTTTTTCTAACTATTCAAGAAAAGCAGTATTATACTTTTAAAACTGCCAGAAATCCTGGAGCATACTCACAGCTTACCTCAGTGTTGTCCATAGCAAAGATAGGCAGACCTTCACAAGACAGAAGTCTTTGACTTTGGTCAAAGAAAGGAATTGGAGAAAAAGAATTGACCCTTTCACAGGTGTTGCCAGAAAACACCCTTTTGTGTTTGCTGTGAAGTTGTATGGGACCACAGATGTGCACCTGGCAGGATGACCTGTCTCTTCCCTTCCTCATATCAGATGTCATCTTCCTTTCCAGTCATTTATTCATCAGGAAAATAGCCTGCTCTGCTTTGTCAGGAGGAGTCTCTTTTGAGGTGACGCCTACAAGGTGACACCTTTCTAGCCTATCTCTCATGGGCTGATATCTAACTAATGATTGTCCAAACTCTATTTGGAGCCCTCTACTGCTAGGCAAAGCAGAAATACTTCTTAGAAAGTAAGTATGGGGAAAGAGTTCCCATTTTGCTTCAGCTGATAGACTTCACAAGATCTCAATTGTATTTGTAGGAAGACTACACAGATTATTTTGGCTTTCTCTCCAATAACATGTGGTTGCTAAGGCAATCTCTAGCTGAGGGTTCCTGGGACTTTCTGAATCACTGCAGAGGTAGGGCAGAAGGGGATGTGTATCTTTTCTCTCCTGCCATCTGTAAGCAGCAAGGTTTTTACTTCCCACACTCAACCAGAAGATTCGTATGTGACTGAAGCAAGGGACATCTCTTACTTTGAGAAATTCTCTCAGTAGGAAAGTTGTCGGAGAAGCAGCAAACGCTCCTGCAAGCAGCAATGAGTGGGAGAGCTAAAAGGCTTCTGCATGATTAGAAACAGCTAACACAGGGACTGGGAGAAGAGAGAGGAGCACAGATCTGATTATATTAGTGCACCTGACCCAGACTACCACTCAGATGGATTCAGGGTTTGGAACAGACCTTTTCTACGTCTTTTACAAACTGACTACTGTTATTTGTACTGTGTTACCTGCACTGACACTGCACTGTTATTTGCCTTAACAGCACTGCTCTATAGTCTAGTGCTTTCACAGGTAACACAAGTGGAAGCTTTGTTTTTGATGAGCCATTCATATGTATCTTATATACATGAATATTTGTTTGAGTCTTTGTTGTGGTTTAACCTGGCAGGCAGCTAAGCACCACACAGCCGTTCGCTCACTGCCCCGGCAGTGGGGTGGGGGGAGAGTTGGAAAAAAGGTAAAACTCCTGTGTTGAGATAAAGACAGTTTAATAGGACAGAAAAGGAAGGGAAAATAATAATAATAATTATAAAAGAATATAGAAAACAAGTGATGGACAATGAAATTGCTCACCACCAACTGACCAACGCCCAGCCAGTCCCCAAGCAGCGAGCCGCCGCCCCCCCGCCAACACCCCCATTTTTACTGTTCAGCATGACGTCCTGTGATCTGGAATGTCCCTTTGGCCAGTT
>JAVJGG010000054.1:37574550-37601312 GCA_035590195.1 Aviceda cuculoides | reverse complement strand
CCAGGAAGAAGGGAGGGGTGGAGAGAAGGTGTTTTGAGATTTGGGGTTTATTTTCTCATTACCCTACTCTGGTTGATTTGCAATAAATTGTGTTAATTTTCCCCAAGTTGAGTCTGGTTTTGTGCAATTGGTGAGTGATCTCTCCTGTCCTTATCTCGACCCATGAGCCCTTTGTTATATTTACTCCTCCCTGTCCAGCTGAGGAGGGGGGAGTGATAGAACGGCTTTGGTGGGCACCTGGTGTTCAGCCAGCATCAACCTGCCACAAGTGAAAAAATCAGAAAATATCATTATTTAACTCTAAAATCCACTGTGTATTCATTTTTTGAATACTGTGTATCTTTAGTCTTACTCAGGTGTAGAAGGATGTCGAAGATGATAAAAAGCACAGAACAGATAAAGGGATGGTGAACAGATAGAAACATATAAAATCATAGATATCATGCAGAAAGTAAGTAAAGAACAACTGTTTGTTATTTCTCACAGGATGAGACCTGTAGGGCAGCAACTGAATGATCGCATACAGTTTTATAGAACATACAAGAAAGAAAACTGTTACCAGGCAAGAGCATTGCCATTCTTGCATTGCTACAGTATGATGTTGGCCTTGAAAACTTAAAAATGCTCAAACATATGTTCATGAAAAAAAAGAATAATTAAAAATAAGGATACAGATACAAGCTCTGGTTTATCAAGTCTCTGAATTGCATCTTGCCAGAAGGTGGGAGTAATCAGTGGGGAAAATTTCACAGTGCTATTCCCTGTTCATTTCTTTTTTTCTCTAAGCCTCTCCTGTGGGTTCCTGTCAGAAACATGTAACTGGACGAGAGATTTGTTTTGCCTATCTTGGGATTTTGAAAGAGCTGAAAGAAAACTATGAGCCAATTTCAGTGTGCTTTTGAGTGATTTGTCTTCCTACTCACCTAGGAACCTAGAAGAGGACCTTGTCCTTGTCTTCCTACTCACCTAGGAACCTAAAGGTTGTCTTTGCCATTGGTTCCTGCTTGCTCAGGGACATGCAGGACGCTGACCCCAGTTTCCTTGGGAAGGCAACTCAGATTATTGGTGTCGAGGTCAGATGCCCTCTTTGATTTCTGCTCAATTGCCTTTCTTCTAAGTGAAGGCTAAGCAGTTTAGTACCTCCATAAAATAGAAACAAGTGGTGGGTACCGGAGTCCAGGTGTCTCCTTCTTCAGATTAAATGCTGTGGAGCTTCAGACCAGGGGGTGGGTTAGAGGTGCATAACCAGAGGCAATGACCGTGAAACCTAAAAACTGCAGCAGGGTGGGGGTCAGTGATAGACTGGGAGCTAGTTGTCTCTGAGAGAAGAAATTAGCTTCAGGAGAGGAATAAATATTGCTCTGTGATTGTTGCAGTTACTTTTCATACTTTGCTTTGGAAAAGGTGAGGTTTTAGCTAGGAATGTTTTCAGCTGCAGCAAATGGGAATTTCATTTTCTGGTTGAGAGTGGGACAGAGAAGCTAATGGAATGAGATGAGACATGAGGATGGATCGTATGCAATGCTGCTCTGCCCAGGGGTTATCAAAATCACTGTCTTCAAGGCTGGTAAGAAAAAAAAATTAACTCATGAAAAAGATGGGGGAAGTGTAAGGATTTCCTGAGAAGTGAAGTAGAATACCAGGGGTGTTCCAAACGGGGGATTAATAAACCTGAAGCTCCTGCTCATGTTAATTAAAAAAAAGGTGGTATAGGTGGCATCATAATTTCTGTACATGGAAAAATACTGAGGAGGTACTTAAGGATAAACTTAAAGATAAGTAGCACCTAAGAACATTAAAATTCACCCATTTTATCTCTTTAAGAACTTAAAACCAAAGGCACTCCTGTCACATTGAGTTTTGCTGATATTCAGTACATTTATTTTGCAATTAATGAAAATATTTTCTGTTTCATTTGTGAATTTTTATAATTGAAGATTAGCTTGGCAGATCCAGTCAGATACACTAAGTACTCAATTCATTAAAAAAGCTGAAATAATTACTTAGACATGAAGACATTTTACTGTGCCTATTTGTTTACTATGAAGTCTTGGAAGAGCAACACAGATGTTGGAACAAATATTTCCTATTGCAGCTCCATCTCTTCTCAGATTGAATTTGAACTCATCATTGAATAGATTAGCTCAGCAGTTAAAGTTTGTTGAAATAACCTCTCAGTTCTGCTAATATTAAGATTTCATAATCTGAAGACATCAGCATTAAATATCCCATTGCTGTTATATTAATATTCCTCATCAAAGAAGAAATATTTCCATCTAGAGGAACCATAAAGCAAGACGTTCAGATTTGTTCCCATGAAAAAGTGGCTCTTGCTCTGCTTGTTTTGGTCTGGGCCAATACTATTCAGCCATGAATTATTGCTAGTTTTAAACCTCTGGGAGTCACGATTCGAAGACTGAAACCGGCATAAACCGACCAATGATATTTAAATGAAAGAGTGAAGACACTCTTCTTATGAATGAAATCATGATGGAAGTATATTTTATAGAGATCAATCTTTCATCAGCCATGGGAAAATTGGCCTCATGGTTTGCAATTCAGGTAATTTCCTGTGTAAGTGGTAAATGCATTCTTTTTTTTATTTTTTTGCAGGTATATATCCATCTTTTTTTCTATAAAACCACTCAGAGAGAGTAGGTTCTCCAACTGCAAACAGAGTACTGCAGTCAGTAGAAATGCAGCCTCCACCGTTCCTAATACTCTTCACACAGACTTTACAGCATCCCTCATTTTTCAATATGGATAACCTCCAAAGGCAGGAGAAGCTTAGGCATCACCTATTTATTAATTAATTTCATTGCTCAGGCTGCCAGAGGGATTTCTTATTATTGGCACTATGCTAATCATTTTCAGAATGCATGCATGTCCACTTGGAGCCATGGTAAGGCCATCATACCCATTTTGCTTTGGCTGCTATGTAACCATAGACAGATAAGGTTTGTGAGCATTAAGAGAGCTACAGAGTTAACAAATTACATTCAAGTATGATGAAAGAAAAAGACATTTCAATGGGAGCCATTTTCATAGAGGGCAAGTGACAGTGATTATAAACAGAACTGAGTTTTGTGTCAGGCAAAGAAACTTTATGTAGTTTCTATTATTTTACTAAGATTTAGGCTTAAATACTAGCAAGGAATTCTCAGACACTACATATGGAGACAAATTAATTAAAAGCATGTTATCAAAAAAGTAGATAATCATCACAGTGATTTCTGAAAATTATCACCATTTAACTAATCAAACAATGTTTTTGATTTCACAATGGACATCGGCTCTGTTTTTGGGAAAAGGTAACCAATTTCTTGTACAGAGTAGAATAATTGTCACTAAGAGCAGAGGAGGAGCTTCCTTAATCCAAAATAGTATAACGTTAAAGCAGCATAATTGTATGGGGGTTGTTATGTATAGAGGAAAAGAATGACTAAGAAAGATGCTTTGTACAGAACAAAGGTGATCAAGAAAGCAATCAAGCACTAATGTACTGTACTATTTTAAATGAGACTTAATACCTGGTTTATGGTTTGTCTGATTTGTGCTCACTTTGGAGAGCCAAGAGGATCCAATTATTTTCCTGTAGCCGCCAAGTATACAACTCATACCGATAGGCAAAGTGTACTGCCATAATTGTCCTAAATTATATGAAAGGAGTAATTATTCAATATATGCTTTCTAGTACCTACATTTTTAAAGCTACAGAGAACTGCTGCCCCACTGGTGATTTCTCCTCTGCAAGCAGGTACAACAGCCAGGCGAGCTGCCAGCGCGCGCTCAAGGCTCCAGCTCGCACGGAGCCTCCCTGCAGGTCCGGGCACTCGTGCCGTTGGGTCCCTACCATGACGAAGGATTGCACTGGCTTTGGTTTCTCTACTATTAGTTTTTAGCAGCGTGGTAACCGTGTCAGAAAGCGAGGTTAAGGTCTGGAGAGTAATTCTCACAGCACGTTTCACATTTCGTGTGAAAATTACTCTTCTTGGGTTTCAGTTTCCCTTTTTTGGGTCTGTATGACTAGACTGAATATAACTTCAAGGTGATTGGCTTTGTACATAATTCATCAAAGCAAAAATTGTTTCCATATTCATTTCATGTTTAATTTTGATGTACATTAATAAAAAATGTGAGAATTTTAGTTGATTTTTACATGTCAAACTATTTGCTTTTGCTTTCAGAGTTAAGAGAATCCTCTAGAAGAATAAAATTTAATGAAATTTTGTTTTCTAAACATCTCTGTGCTTTAATATGTTGACATTTCATTGCATCTACCTTCAGTAACCCCTTAATCGAGGTATATATAATGATTTTAATTGTTTGCATAAATCCATCTTGGTATCCATGGTACCATTTCTCTGCTCTTTTCCAGAATTCTTCCAGCTGCTTTTTTTTTTTTTCAGGTGATGTAGTTCCTACAAGTCTGCCCTGTAGTTTACCGCTGCTGCACTGGAAAACTGCTAGCATCCAACTTCATGATGTTAAACTTGTGTGTGAAACCTGAAATTGTATTCTTCTGCTCTCATCTTGCACTGAAAACTCAATCAGAGCACTTTATCTGTGGGTATGATGGCCATCTAGCAGTTTTATCTTTCCTTTTGATTGTTCTCCCACAATATGCATGACATGTTAATCAATTTAATCTCATTTCATAATCCTCCATCTGCATTTTTAACTTTAATAGGTCCTCCTGAATTATTTAGCTTGTTCTTGCTGGTGTTTGCGGCACTGGCTTGCTTTTTAAGCATGATTTTCCTTCTTTTTGCATATATTCACCTGATGCAGAATTGATGAGATCCTGAAACATTCATGTTCTTGGCTGTAAGTATTTTACAAATACTCTGACAGAACAGGTAAAAAAATTCTCACCTAGCAACTAATAGCATTTTTTCTCTATATATGATATTTTTTCTTCTGGAATTGCCAAGATGATTTTTCCCCTTAATTTTCACTTGCATTTTTTGTGAGAAAATGAGAATATGTTCTTAAAAACTTTACAAAAAATGGAAAAGTCAGCTGGCTGTTAAATTAGAAGGCTAAGAAATACCATGCAAGTTATTACAGTCTATAAATTAGCATCTGTATTCTCCTGGTATCTTTGATACTGATGACTGTGAAAAATTCCTTAGTGAACACGTGTTTTTCCTATGCAGTATATGGGGCTGTGGGGGAGTCGAGCCATCCTTATTTTGTACTGCGCTGTGTTGGGGAACATTTTTTAGGGGCAGGGTATTGTCCAGTGCAGGACCAGTATGTTTATTCTGGTTCTGGAAACAACAGAGAATAAAAATCAAGTACAAAAAAGTTTACCCACGACCTTAACTGATTATATTAATCTCTAAGAAAAACCAGTACCTTATACACTATCTTTCTTCATCATTAATGTCAGACAATTTCAATAATAATAATAATGTCAATTCCCAATTACCCAGTTTAGGAGCACAGGCAAAAAGAGCAGACATCACTCCAGGGGAAACCTGTCACTCTGCTCTTGTGCTCTGTAAGCAGCCAGATTCTTCAGAGAAAAGCGTGAGAAATCCTGTCTGGACAATTTTTAATTAAATGTGTATTTTAAAAGTTTTTTCGCAATCCTAAATAATATCCATGTCTGAAGCTCTGAAGCTTTGTTTTGTTTGTTTGTTTGTTTGTTGTTTTTAATCTTAAGTAGGCCAATGCTGCCTTTGTTCTATAAATTCAACTACCTTTTATGAATTTTAGTAGTGAACTGCACAGGATTAGTCTGATTTTAAAATAATTTTTTTTCAAATTTCCAGATTAACTACATTTTCAGTTACTTTTCAGGAAGTTAGTATGAGACACAAGTGTCTGGTTTAAAAGTTGGAAATATCTGATACACCTCTTCACTCTCTGTAGTATTCATTGCTTCTCTCCGACATGTTTCTTTTTAATGTCTTCTATACAGGCCGTTTTTATATATTTTTCACCACTTCCACTGAACTTTTTTGAAGTAATAAGATATTAGAACTGAACACATGATTATGAATAGAGCTATATGAAGGGCTTAAAAAGGGCATAATATAGGAATATGTTATCCATAGCTGTGTATATATAGGTATATATTACCTACATCATCTAATACCCTGTTTTTTAACTATGCCTGTCATCTGAGAAGATGTGGTTCATTGGCTCTTTACAAGGATTCTTTGGTGTTCTTGACATCATTTTAGTCTGTTTGAACTTGTCCTAGGACTTAACATCATTCCTCTCCATATAAATTACTGTACATTTTCTGTGCATTACATTTTATCGTTCTGGGCTGAAGCAGGAGCCCTTCTGTCCCCCTGTTTGGCCCCTGCTGTGCTAAATGATTTTCAGCTGAGTACAAATTTCGCATTTCATTATTTTTCCCCTTCTCTTGATCATTAATATACATGTTAAATTACATTCATTTACTATTAATTTAACACCCTTACACTACCATTGTCATTACCATAAGTGTTACATTGATGCATACCACTAAAAACTTCCCTCTATGATGGAAAGCAATGCCTTGTTCTTACTGTTCTTTATAGCTTCTAACTGATTTTTAATCTATAGTGGAAGATAAAAGACTTCACTTTTTGATTTGCCTAGTAGAATTTTTTTTTTCTTATTGTAGACTTTTATCTAAAACTTTCATTTTCTTCTCTAGCATTTCTTTGCTTCAAAAAATTAAGACAAAACCCAACACAGCAATGGGGCCTGACCCAGCGAAAGAGCTTTCCCTTGCCCTTGACTTTGGCCTTTTACAACATTTGAACTCCCAGCTGTGACTGGCCATATTACCTGGATATTCCTATGAATTACCCACAGATGTGCCCAGCTCTGCAGGCAGCACAGGAGTTACAGAGCAGGACTGCAAAGTGTCCAGCTGAACAGAGGCAAACACACTTTTCCTCAGATACAGAAGGCAGAGAACTGCAGAATTTGTTTGCAATCATCAGTAGCAGCAGTAAGTAGGCGCTGCTTTTTGCTAGACCCATCTGTTGCACGTTATATTCTTCCTTCTGGAAGGAAACACATTCACCATTATATTCCTTTCGTAATATAACATTCAGAGCCTTAAACATGCCACAGTTTCAGGTGGAAAAATCTGTGAACTTTTTAAAGAAATTCAGCATACAAGTAAATGGCAGGATATGGCTTATTAGTAGATGTTTGTGAGGCTAAGCAACTCTTTTAAGTGTTATAAAGAAAGTGTTGCAGAATACAAACAGGTATTAAATCAGCGTGATAGACCCCTACATAGTCCCTGACTAGACTAATGCATTATGGCCGAACTTGTTTTCAGATGCACTCCACTAGGCAGTTTCGGCTACTTGTTCTGCTTTACTCTTTTTAATGTGAGTCAAAGTTAGTCCAAAGTCAAAAACTTACTGCTAGTTTTTGTTTGTTTTAATCCCCGACTCATACTAGTGCAGACTGTAACGTACCTCCTTAAGACTGTTATTTTAGATTAATCTGCAACTAGCACAGCTTGTCTCTGTAGCTGAACAGATGTGTTTCAACAGGATGGCACTCTGCAGAATTGTCCTGAAATTCTGCATTTTATGTAGCTTTTCTCCCTGCTAGTTTTTTCACTTTACCATCTGTATTGTTATCACGCAGAAGCAAAGTCAATGGGACACTAAGAACTTGCTGATGCTACTGTTTCTTGTTGGAGCTGAAAAAGAGCCGTTATTTTGCTCTGCATTTTGCTGTCTTTGTCACCCTTAATCAAAGTGACAGTATGGCTTTCTGGGACAGTTTATAAGGCCAGTAGATGCACAGGGGGGAACCGTGTGTTTGACCTGTGCACCCGTGAGAAGGCGGGATCCCGTGCTCAAGAACCGAGCAATAGCTGTAAGTCTGCTCTGCTCCTCCGATCCCAATGCCTTCCCTCCTGCGAGATGGAGCAAGAAACTCTAGCTACGTACATCCATGCTGGGCATCCAACTGCTCTATAGAGCAGGATTTTGCTTTTTTTTTTTTCATCACATCTCCTAATCTTTAATAACACAAGCAAACTTCCCCCCACCCCCCAACAAGCTTCAACAAACCAACAGACAAAAATCCAATCACCATCTAACATTTTGGGGAAAGAAGAGACAAGGACCATCTTTTGAGGCATTGCTTTAGTGTTCAGCCTCATGAAAGCTAGACTACAGTTTATGTGTTTTTCTTTATGTGTGCTTGTCTCCTTGGTTGCAGTGGGGTGGAGGGGATCATGGTCCTGAGTGGGATAATCCATCAGTCACGGACTGAAATGCTGCTGCTAAGCATTGATACTTCCTTTTTCTCTGTCTGCCCATTTAAGTGAGTTAGGAAGCATGATGCAGCCTTGCTGTTTTCAGCTGATGGTTTACAGACTGATAGAAAGAGTGTCCCACCTAAGCCCCACTTCTTTCTCTGCCAGTTAGATCAAGCCAAAAGTCTACATCCCTCTTGGTTTCCCATGCCGAAAACATTTTTGTCCTCTCTTCAAAGTGGAAAAAAATGAACAGACCACCAACTTCTGCTCCATTGTTTCAGATACTTCAAGTCACCACCAGGATTACATGATTGCAAGTCAGTGTAAAATTTAATTAAACGGCTTGGAGACACTTACTGGAGCGTTGTTGCCTTTTGCCTGTATTCTGGTTTTATCGTCCTTTGTTCCTGTGCACACATCAAAGTACTGCATTTCTTTCTTTTCTCTGCTGCCTGAAACCAACAAAAGAACAATCTTTTCCCTGAAGATAATGAAGCATCTCTTGCGAGAAAAAAAAAAAAAAAAGAGATCACCCAATATCAATTCCCATATCAATTTTGTATGATGCTAATTCCCGGCAGAGTTGCTGATACACACCATGTGAAAGTGTGCTAGGTAGAATCACACTCTGGTAACTCCGGGACAATAGCACCATGGGCTTGGATAAGGCCAAGGCTCCAAATGCCGGTTGCAACAAAGCCAGCATGGCAAACATCATGGCCCTAGTTGTTCCATTTCTAAAATTTGTGGAGTGGTGTCTAGTCTGAGAATACTTTTTTCTCTGAATGTTCACTGGACAATTCATAATAATACCACATACTTGCATAAAACACTCTAGGACCAAGACATCGAAGGTGAAACAAGCAGAACAGGAAGAATTCAGTAACGCCGGGGGACTTCCACCCTCCCCACGGCTGGCATGCGGTGTTTATCACAGGATCCCGCAGCCTGACTTTCCCACTGCTGGATGACTCTTCTTTGGGCATCTTCACCATGTGCAGAGACCTGCAAGCAGGGGTCACCTCAACTGCCCAACGACTACTTATTGGGTGGTATGCACGGTAGGAGCTAGGACTAGCGTATTACTAAGCTGAGCGTTAAAATGCTGTGTTGGCCGGGCAGTGGGCAGTGAGGTGAGGGGTGTGAGTCTCCATTGCCTGTTCAACATGTTCGTCTGGTGAATATCGTTTTCTGAAATGTCATTGTTTTCTCAGGGTTTTATGCCATATCATGTGATTATCTTTCACTAGAGTTACTATTATTATCTCAACAATTTCCCTTTTTTCTTGTTTGGGTTTTTTTGGTTGGTTTTTTGTTTGTTTTGTTTTGTTTTGTTTTGTTTTAATTTTCCTACATGGCTTATCTTATGTACTCTCCCACAACCCAGTGACATTTTTGCAACAGAGTTGAGCAAAGGCCACGCAGTTCTGCCTCGCAGAAATGAGCCTTGGGGCTCAGCTGTGTTTGACTTGGTCTGGGCTGCAGGTGACAACATGCTTCTGCTTTCATTGTCACATCTTCTTCTTCTCTCTGAGTGATAACAGATGCTTATTGAGATATCTGCAACAACCTGATTGTTCTAGTATATTTTTACAGTAAAAAGTGATATACCAAATTCTTTATGAAAATTATAGAGTACAGAAGGAATAGTTTGCTTTGACCAGGGTTGCAAACAGAAGATCAACATTCTTTATAACACTTTGATTTGTTTGAAACATATACATTTCTGCTAAACTATGTTGTATTATTCTATGTCTTAAAATACAGGGTGAGTTCTGGTTTAGGATATGGCTTAAACTATTGATATACAAGAGGATTTCTCCTCTAGAAGGAATCCTTAGATAATCTGTAGGCTGAGCTGAGTTATGTTATTGGGTTGAATGAGCTCCCAGACACCCTATGGGTGCTGTGAAAGATATAAAGCCCTTAACATATTTCATTTATTCTTAATCCAAGTCCAAAATAGAAGTGTTAATTTACATACTTTTAAAATTAAATTCATTTTATAGGTTCTGGAATACAGCACAGTTGGAAGTGGCACTTCAGTGCATTTTGTGGACAGCTAATCAGTCCAGATTGTGGCAAATTGGTCTAGCACAGAAATACCCTTACCTGAAACAGAGATAATCTAGAAATCACAATGAAAGACAAATCCCATTTGTGCTAGCTGGGAATTATAGCAACCTCTGGTCATCTCAGTTTGAGAGGATTCTGCTGAGGTGAGTTGGAGGTGAATAGCAATGTGACCCACTCATGATATTATTAACTACCCTGACTCTTACTCATGTAATCTAAAATCCCAGGTTTAGAAAATGGGGATATCTCTCAGTATATTTTCATGCCTGTAAAACATCTGAAGAAATAAGTGAAAGTAAACACACATACGTATTAAATTAACATGCTTTTGTTGCTAAGGTAACAAATTTCAGATCTCCTCTGTGGGAATACTGCTCCACATGTAGCACTTAATTCACAAGTGTTAAAGAAGTTCTTTTATGCAGCCATTTAGTGACATGAACAGTACATGGAGTTGAGATAAGTGAGTGGTTTAGCAGGAAATTCATATTCAGCACGAAGACACTGATGGCTCTGTGACAGCTGGAATTTAGAGGGAATCATATTCATGAGTAGTGCTCTGTACTAAGGAGGCAAAACGATAGCAGAAAAGACAGCCTGCCTTTATTTGCTCCTCTCTTCTGTCCAGGTTCTCTCACCTTTGACTATATCACTCAACCACCTTTCAGGGCTTTATTAGAAGAATAGAAAAGTGTTTAGCACTGCTGAGTTTTAACAAACAAGCAGTGCACTTCATTAAATGTGATGCCTTGGCCAGGAGAATGGACTTGAGGAAGATGTTTTGATAGTCTCATAGCAACTGTGCAGAGAAAAGTGGCTGACATTTCAAGGTGTTGCTTTCTTTAAGAGCAGAATTCATATGCCATTCTTTGTATTTTTTACTTTAATTGGACAGAAGTTTACAGAGACTAAATTTCACAGCACTTGGGAAAAAGGAGGAGGAGAAAGAGAATATAGAGATGGCCTTAATGAGACAGACTGAACCAGAAAGTGCACATATGCCTCTGATCAGAGGATGAAGAATTGGCTGGGGATAGTTAATGTGTTTTCTGGAAATAGGCAAGTCTAATCTACCTTTTTCAGGTATATTTTATCTTTTCATTTTTATAGCTTGGGTGCAGAGATGTAGTGCTTTGTCTCCAGATTCAGGAAAAAACTCTTTGTCAGACTGGTGAGCAAGGGGCGGGGTCTGGGGGGAGGATACTCCATGATATCGGTTTGATGATGCCTTGTCAAAACATCAGCTGATGTGTATGATGGTTTAAAGTCACCCTTAGGTCACATGTACTTATTCAGTTCCCCTGGTGATGAAAACTTCCAGGAGAAGATTACAGCAGCACAATGAAATGCTTCTTTTTATTCATAGATAAAGGACAAAAGCTCCTGTAAAGTGGATGGTAACATCTGGGGCAAGGCAAGTCTCTTGAACAGTCTCCCTGTTGCTACACCCCAGGTGATGGCTGTGGTAGAAATACCTTCTGTTTCTTCATTGAACCTTGAATTACAGTGAATATCTGACTCCAGATCAAACTCTTCCCTGAATCATTGCATTTTACCTGAGCTTTTTCTTCTACAAAATGATCAGGGCATTATCAAGTAATGCCATTATTTTCATTATTGCTTTCATAGCTAAATAGTATATGATTTCTGTGTCTTCTTAAGTTAACAAATGTGACAATTACAAGACTTGACAGGCAGAAAGAGAGACTGTGGAGAACAGCAGTTGGGGAGAGGCCCATTTTAATGGTCTCCTTTTTGGCAGACTTGCACTGTTGTCTGTTACTACTCGGCAGACATCATTGTTAGGTAAATGCTATAATTCAGCCTGATGTGACTCTGAAGCTCAGATTCTGTCCATCTCTATCTATGAACATTTCTTCTCTGCCATTCTCCTTAGCATAGCAGTTTTTGCTTCTTAACTTGCAATAAAACTCTGGAACTAACATTGCACAGAAACATAGCTTTAAGATACAGGAAAATCATAGCAGCACAAACTGCTTGCTAATTTACAGTCTTGAAATGATGGTAAGTAGAGCCTGGCTCAGATGTGGTGCAACTGTGGAGAATAAATGGAGTATGAATAGAAGGTAAGGCCTGGTTTTGATCAGATTTGTACTTCTATAAATCCAGAATATTTCCTTTCCTTTGGCTGGCAGAAGACTAAAATCTGCCTGGCATGGTGTTCTTTCCTCTGGTATACCAACCAGGTAATTGGAGAGTTCCTTGACAGAAACAGTGGTCACACTTCCTATTTCCATGCTGAGATGTTTTTTTCAAACACTTTTCTGAATACAACTGTTTGTCAAAATGAAGAGTATTGCAAATGAGCCACTAACGAAGATGAACACTGGCAATGCACCTAAAGAGTATGACATTTTTAGATGATATAAGGTGGTTTAATGGACAAGAAGTATTTGGAAGAAGTGGAACAATTGTTAGAAGACTATATTTCCTGCTAGTAGCAATATCACTGAAGACAGGCAGACAAATTCTGAAGAAAAAAATGGCATTCTGGCTTTTCCTTAAAGGATAACCAGATTGCCTACGTTAGAAATGTTAATCTTAAATAACCTTGAGTTCTTAGAATGTACATTCTTGTAACATGATTTCATTATGCTGCAGGCTACCAAAATTAAGTCCTTTTATATACCAGTATATAAAATAGATGTTGATATACATTGTGAGGGGGAAAGTTTTAAGGAAAACACATCCAGTTTTTGTTCTTTTACAGATGTCTTTTAAAACACTCATACCATCTCAGTTTCCTCTTTACATTTATTAATTAGTGCTCATCTCACTTAAATAAAGTCTCCTAATTGGGCTTTCACTGTATGCCAGAATCAAAGGCCCAGGGACAATCCACCCTGAGAGACCAGGTGGGAGTAGTGAGGCTGTCAAAGGTTCTCAAGAGTCTTCATGTGGGAAATATTAAGCCAAATTCTCTACTTCTGTATCTCTGATTATACCACCACGGTTGTTCAATATGTGTCTGTGTACTCTCCTTGGGAAACTACATAGAGATAAGCAGAGATTTCTGTATTAACAAGAATGAACCTATTAGGCTTCTTCCTATTAAATATGACTATCATGCTTAATCCCTCTCAGGAGGTCAAGGATAAAATGGTTCATTCATTTTAAAGGCCTATTTGTTAAGGCTAGTTGGGTAGAGGAGCTCAGTATCATCACTTCAGAAGAGGTTTGGACAAATACATCAGGCGAAGCTGTCTTGGTTACATCTTCTTGTTCTAGGACAAAGCATAATGGCTGGTGAACTGGGGAGGCAAACTGATACCTTCCACAGGATAGCAAATTTCTGCTGTTACTTCCTCATTGGTATTGTATCTCTCTCGCCTACTTATGCATCTCTCTTCCACTTTGGCGAGATAAGAGCATGACACTGTGGAAAACATTCACCAGATCTGGATCAGAAGATGTGTACCATGCTTTGGACTCACATTCTGCTTTCCGATCATATGAATTTGATTTGGATGGTCTGGGAATCAGAGGGGTTTTCATCTGTTAATGATCTGAGGTCAACACAGTTCATCAAAGTCTGGTGTGCTCAGCTCAGGCCAGGCTTGCATACAGTTACAGTGGTGTTCTCTGCTGTGGTGCTCTGGACATCACACCAGCTTCCCAGTCCTTCCACCAAGGACCACTTCTAGGGCACAGAGAGGACATGGCCTTCTGATAGACCTGGCAAGAGCTTCCGTCACTGAAAACCTAAGGAATGAAGGGAGCAAATCTGGCATTATCTTAGTTTGGGACGTGGAGGATTCAGCGAGTTCATCATTCCCACCTTTTTGATTTGATTTTGATAATACATTATCATATCAAATTTGTGTAGCAGAGTGTCTCCTTTGGTGCTGGAGAGAATGCCAGTGTCTAAAGCCTGGTAGCTACTTAACAGGTTTTTATAAAAAGTAAGGATTGATCTACAGAGAAGACCTACTCAGAGGTTTGAATACCAGTTTAGCCAGTGAGTTTCTCAGACACTGAATCCCTTCTGTAAAGACAATGCTAGTCGTGTGAGAAATCCTCAGCTGGGAAGATTGTGAGGAGCTTGTCAACTTCTTAGCTGAACTACCCAAGAAAAGAGATTCCCTTAAACCAGACATAAATCTTCAGAAACTTATTTCCTTTTGATTCTGTATGCCTGTGTCTTTATAATCCTTTTTGTCTTGCACTGTCTTGTTTTGAATTTGCGAAGTTGTTTGTTTCATAACCTGTAGCTCAGGACTCGGCTAGCCTCCGCTGCACTTTGCTTGCATCAAGCGGTGTCCCGTCTCTCAATCGCGGCAATAACCTACCTTGAGTTAAAGATGACTTAAGGTAACTCACCTACAATGGGTTTGACATTCCTTAAAATCTTGAGACTGGGAAATATTAGCAATGGCTCAGATCCCCAGATCGTTGCAAATATCTGAAATATGTGATTCTGTGTAAGTAGCAGGTCTCTGAGAGTCCTCCAGTGGTTGTTATTAGTGAGGGAGCTCTTTGACGGTCAATAAAGCAGTGGGGCCTGAAACAACTGCTGATCCTCATGTTCCCTTTCAGCAGTGGTAAATCCTGTTCACTGCAGTCTTGAGATGCCGCTGTTGGGAACCCTGGGCTGCAACTGGAGTTTCCATGGATGATCCTGTCCTTTGCAGGTGGTCTCTGCACCTCCTCCCCACCAACCATGAGTGACTTGTGTTTGCTGGCCCTGACAAATCTGTGTATGCAGGACAGCCATCACCATCACAGAGAGACTGCATGCATGCAAGTTTCAAAAGATGAAACTCCTATACATTTCTGCTTTTGAGGAGAGGGAGGGATTTCCCAGACAAGGGAGGACTTGAGAAACTATCTCCATAGATTTTATGTCAGTGATATTATCATATGAATTTCTGCCATTGTTTAACAGGAAAAAGCAAGTTGGGCCATGAAAGGATGGGGGAGAGGGGATTTAAAAACAGCACCAGGAAGGAAAACATTTCCCTTTCTGCTTGTAGCCTGTCTGTCTGACAAACCTCCTTCCCAAGCAACTCTACATAAAGTGAGTGACAAGTACTACCAATGGCTCAGCAAGGCACTTCTGCAGCTGTTAGTATTTAGTATGCAGCTGCTTGATTTTATATTTTCCAGCAGCCTGCTTATTCAGAGAGAGTCTCCTGCTGTAGAAAGAGATATGGGAAGCCATTAGCTGGCTTTTATTCTTTGGAGCACAAAACAGGGGACAATGAGTTGGCTGGGATTGTAATGTTAGTGTTTATATATGTTACAGACCTAGTGTGAAACCAGTTCTAATGGTTAGATATTACGTGATTAATCTGTGATTTTGAAAAGATAAAATGTAAAGCAACTTTTCTTTTAGGCTTATATGCTAAAGCTACCCATGACTTCCAGAAGAGAGGGTCAGTTATCAGCAGCAGAATTTCTTTGATGCTTTGCTGTTCGCTTGCATGTTCATATCTCATATATATACACATACTTCAGGCATTCAAGTGCAGGGGACTGCCTTGCCTTTGCAGTACCTATAGGCATGCTTCTGCCTTGTCTTTCACGGATTTTACAGGGGATTTTACAGTCCATCCTAATCAGATTTCCTTCTGCTGTAGATTTCCATTAAAATGCAATGGTACTGAGGGATAAGGGTGGTGGACAGCATGCCATTCTGCTAAGTCCCCTTTTTTATTTTGAGTGCTTGTCTGTGACTGTAACCCTGGGCAATGCCTTTCTTTTACTCAGTCCCAGAGTTATCAAGTGAATGGGAAATTTAGGACTGTTTTACTAAAGGTAGCATGATGCCAACCTGCCTGTATGGTACTGGTGTGACTAAACATGCAGGTGGCTGCCTGGCAGGTACCATAAACCTAGGCAACCCACCCGAAATCACTCTTCAGTCTGGATGGTGTGTTGCTGGCTTTACCTTCGTGCAGTCACAGCATACTTTAACACAAGCAGTCAACCAGAGAGTTGCTGATGTGCATTGGCATGCTTTGGGGTTTGACAGGAACAACTGCACAGAACATCTAACCAAGTGCGTGTTGTCTGAACAAAAGGCTCAGAGTGTCTCTGACGTCCAGTGTTTGTGGTGATTTGAGGCACTGGGCTTCAGAAAGCGCATGTGAATCATACGAAATGTCAGCTATAATCTTAGGATGCAGGGAGGAGACACAAAATTTGGATAAGGATTCGTTGTCACTGCCACTACCCTACTCATCTTCTGGTCATAGGAAATTTTTCCCTTTAAAAGTCACCTTTCAGGAGAGATGAAATGAGCAGAAACTGTGGTCATTGGCGCCTAAGGTAATGTCAGTAATGTTGGCTGCAGAAATGGGTTGAAAAATAAATTAATAGTCCTCTTTCTTATACAAAGAGGAAATCATCCTTTGGCACTAAGTTCTTCAATGCCATGAGAAGAATATTTGCAAGAAGGAAGACTCAAATCTAAATCTTTCTCTTCCCAATCTGAGTACTCCAACCCTGGATCCTGAGCAGGTTCATCCACTTTCTCAAAGGGAAGATCAGAATGTGGAGGAGCTCTTTTGATTTTGCAGTTTATCAGTTGTTTACCTCAACTGAAACTGAAACTAGCTGTGGGGAAAATTTTAGATGTCTAAAGTTTCATATGTACAGTTTTATGTAAACCAAGGAAGCTTTTTTTTTTTTTTTTTGTAGCTAACTAATGAAAGAAAAACACATAAATGCTGTGTAGTGCTTGGATTCTCTAATGTTTTGCTGAACAAAAGAATTAAGAAGTCAATAAATATCAGCATGTCCTATGGCAAAAGAGAACGGTGATGGCCGCCTCAGAGTTTTCTTCAATTTACTATCTGTGCTTTATAGTATGATGCAGTGGCATTGAGTAGTGCTTTATGTACTGCGATGTTGTAATTTTACTTTGTCAACACAGAGAAAGGCTTAGGCAAATAGCCAGTAAAATAGCTGATAGACTCTGCATAGTTCAAAGACCACAGTTAGAACAACACATTGTGGAGACAACTGATATTCAAAGTAATTATATTATATGTTCTCTTGAACCATCATAATTAAGGTGCAACAGATAACAGTGGAAAAAGAAGCCTAGAGATTATGTGAAGTGGGCAAATTGGCTGTATGAAAGGCTGCTCCAATGTTTAAAATAGCAAGTTACTATTAGAAGCAGAGAGAAGACAGCTAAACAAGATGAACGCAATTAGATGAACAAGGAACACAATATAATATTGAAATTACAAATTAATGATAGCCTTAGAGGCAAAAGAATACCTGTTAGCAGGTGAAGAAAGAAGCTAAAATCTGTGATGTTTTTTAAAAAAAGCTAAACCATTATACTCTCTTACTTACACAGCCATCTACTGTGTAGTAGGGCAGGAGGCTTGACCTCCACCTGTGTGTGTGTTGTGGTTTAACCCCAGCCAGCAGCTCAGCCCCACGCAGCCGCTCGCTCACTCCTCCCTGGTGGGATGGGGGAGAGAATCAGAAGAGTAAAAGTGAGAAAACTCATGGGTTGAGATAAAGGCGGTTTATATGGCTAAAGCAAAAGCCATGCATGCAAACAAAGCAAACCAAGGAATCCATTCCCTACTTCCCAAGGCAGGCAGGTATTCAGCCATCTCCAGGACAGCAGGGCTCCATCACACCTGACGGTGACTTGGGAAGACAAATGCCATCACCCTGAATGTCCCCCCCTTCCTTCTTCTTCCCCCAGCTTTCTGTGCTGAGCATGACGTCCTATGGTCTGGGATATGCCTTTGATCAGTTGGGGTCAGCTGTCCCAGCTGTGCCCCCTCCCAACTTCTTGTGCCCCGCCAGCCTCCTCGCTGGTGGGGAGGTGTGAGGAGCAGAAAAGGCCTTGACTCTGCGTAAGGACTGCTCAGCAGTAACAAAAACGTCTTGGCATTATCAACACTGTTTTCAGCGCAAATCTAAAACATATCCTCATATTAACTACTATGCACAAAATTAACTTTATCCCAGCCAAAATGAGCACAGTGTGGGACTCCTAAGAGGGACACACACTCCGTATTCATGGGGACAGTTTGCATGGTTTCAGCCATACTTAAGTGCACATCCAACAGCCTCTGCCTTCGTGAAGAACATTGACTACAATTTTCAGCCTAATAGGT
Source organism: Aviceda cuculoides (assembly GCA_035590195.1). Lineage (NCBI taxonomy): Eukaryota > Metazoa > Chordata > Aves > Accipitriformes > Accipitridae > Aviceda > Aviceda cuculoides. Next base: position 37,582,889 of record JAVJGG010000054.1, on the reverse strand, counting down.
CATGGCAGATTATAGGGCAGCAAGGGAGGGACAGAGGGAGAAGAGCAAGGAAGTGTAATGCAGCTGCTGGGAGTGTAGAAAGCAGACATCGCTGGCAGCTGCTTAATTACATTTTGCCAGTTTTCACTACAAAACCCATAACTTCTCACTTTTTTCAGATGATTGTTAAGGGGCTGAGGGGCCTGAAGGTGTTTTGATGAAGAATTAGAAGAAGGGGGGGAGAGGAGCAGAGGGGAGCGAAGGCAGCACGTAGAGAGTTGCTTGCCGTGGCATGTGTCAATGCTGTGCCAGGGAGGTTGTGCTGGCTGCGATGTGACAGGTCTTGAGAAACAGTGGGGCTCAAGAAGGCCCTGCAGGTACCCATGGGGAGGAAGGAGTGGAGGTGAGACTTACGGGAAATGCTGGGGCAGGGGAAGTACCCAGGAAAGAGAGGAAGGCAAATTTGATTTGGGACTCTTGGTCTTTCCATAGCGGGAAGTAGTTCCTGCTCTCCTGAAGGATACTGCAGCTTGTTTAGTCTCCCTGGTGAGAACTTGTGCTGTTGTAGGTCAAAAGTGCCAAGGTCTTTCTTTTAAGGCTCTAATTTTGGGGAAGGAAATGGTTATCAAAATGTCAGAATTTTCTGTAGCAGTCTATCTCCTCTTAAAATCTACTAGTCTCTGGGTTTGTGTGCTGGGGTTGCTGTTCGTAACACAGAACAGGTGGCACCACCTCTCATTTATAACACGTCTGTAATAAGGAGGAAAAAAGCTCAACTGATCAAGGGAAATGCAGAAGAAAATATCTCACGCAGTTTTATATTCTGGCTCTGCTCTGCTGCCCATTACTTCATTTCATACTCATCTTCTCTTTCATCAGCTCTGCTTGTGGGGCAGGAACTGTATACTTAGCCTCGTTTCCTAAGGAAATGAGATCTCTGTGTGTGGATATAACTGTCCCCCTATTAACTTTTAGAACCAATGGTGAACATTAGCTGAATATAATAAAAGGATAAAATCTAAATTCCTACAATTTTAATGAAATTTAATATCTGGAGAGAGACCTTCCTATTATCCTAGCCAAGAAGAGTAAACTCACCCTTTATTAGATAATTCATATTTGCATGCTTGCCTTTCTTAGAAAGGAGGCAGAAAAAAATGGCCAAATCCTTTTTACTTGAACAGGAGAAGAGTGCAAAGTATTATAAAGGAAAATTTGGAAAATTACTTTTTTTTTTAAAGGAACTAGCCATAATTCACAAGGACAGCATGTTTTCCCCAGAAAGCCTAGAAAAACAAGAGCATCATATACCAGGCAGCTGTATCATGAATAGAGAAAACTTATTAGGGCTGGATTTTTCACAATCTGTCTGAGAACTGACGCTAGTACCTAGCCTGAACTGGATCACACTGTGCAGACTGGATTTTAAAGTAAATAAAAGCAAAGGAAGAGATTGAGGTGCTGAGAGACAATTAGAGTAGCAGAACAGGAATCTCTCAGGATGAAAAGAGCCGAGCAGAACATACTAAACCACCTTACATTGAAGCACAAGCAACCCTCAGAATTTATTCGGGTTAGCCAGATGTATGTGCACAATGTGGAGAGCCAAACTGGAAGAAGTGCATGCTGTGAAAGCAAAAGAGAAGGTGTTTTGACTCACAGAAGAAAGAGGGATGTTAAGGCATAACACACTGGCAGCATACCATCCCTCGAAGAGCCGTATGCTTGCCTAGAGAAGTGTGGGATTGCACCATGTGGAGCATGCACCTGGGCAGCATGATACTCCGATAGGTGTCAACAAAGACATTAGTGAATTGTGAATTGTTGGGCCATGACTCTGTGAAGGGGTTTAGAAGCTGTCACAAGCGTACACTGCCTACAAGCCAGCAGCATGTGGCAGTACTGTTTAGGAGTGTTATCACAGGGTGATGATACTTAGTTGTGTAGTGTTTCAGGGTGTGGAGTGATGCTTAGCTGCATTGCACTCAGATTGAGATGTCTAAGCAACCCAAAGTAATGGGACAAATTCTCTTTTTTATGCTTTTTTTTTTTTAAATTGTCACTTGCTAAACATCTCTGAGGCTTCTGATAAATGTGACAAACTGTGCCAAACTATGAAGATGTCAATTTACTTTTGTATGACCATCAGGGCAAATGAGCCTTACCCTGTAAATGCTAAGGCAAGAGGAGGACTGCAGCTCATCACAGCAACAACAGGCGGTCCTAAATGAAAGACTATCCCACCTCAGGGCTAAAGGCAATTGGCCGCTATCTCCTCCCTTCTGACTATCTCTGTTACAACCTTGGTGACGCTGACAGTGAGACATAAAAGAGCTAGACTTGGTAACAACAATCACCCTGTATGCAAAGAGTGACAACCGGTGCTTTCCCTTTGGAGCACTGACTCTAATCCAGCTGACATGGCTGAGTTTTCAGGCACCTGGCTCAGTGCATCTCTATCACAACACTCCCACTACATTTTGTTGTTATTCTCAGTTAAGAGCCAACAATACATACCTCACGCATGATTACTTGTCACATCAGAAGAATTTACCTCTCCGATTTTAGCTCCATCATCATTCATAGCCTCTCTAAGGACAGCCAGCTTCCCACCCAGACTGCCTCAAGCTGACAGGTGTCTCCTCAGTTGCTCATCCTTCAGATAAATTCAGTAAATTAAACAGCAGGCTTTGGGGTGGCAGGTTTCTGAGGTCTGCAGGCAGAATCGGCCGGGTGGGAAGAAACTTGTTAATGGTTGAATAGCATATGCTGCAGCTTTGGGGCTTGATTTATTGGTATCTGCTCAGAACCACTTAATAATCACACCTCCTGCTGAGGGGGAGAAATCCTTTCTCCTTTGTTACTTAGGAACTGCTGATGGTAGTCTTCATCTTGCAAGAAATGCCTCCAGCAATACCACAGAGGGGAGAAGTGACCCGTGGTGTTTGCTGCTACAGCCCCGCTCCTCGCTGTACTCCGGGCTGAGTTGCATGGTTGAACCAAAGGTAAGCTGGGATATATTCACTCAGCTGGTATCCCATTTTTTAAAAAAAGATGGTTTAGTAGATGAGTGTGTGAAAGCTAGTATATTTAGATTGCAAGAGGAAATATTAATTCAGTTGGAGAAAACAGTGAATATGTCAAGAATTATAAACTGGGCAAAGAACTAGCCAAGGGAAGTACTACTTTTTATAATCCCATTCTTTTTCTGTTGAAAAGTGGGATTAATGATGTCAGTTTCACAATCTTGCAAAGCAATGCATTCAGAGCCTGACTATCTTTACCTTCAGGAAGTTATTTAAATATATAATTTTCTTCACAACTTATCCAGAAGGGACTTAGACAATATTTTTGCTAGACCACTGCTGCAGTGCCTCCTCCACAGTTTTCTCACATCTAAACCACCCCAATGCTATACAGGTTTTTCATTCCACATTTTTTTGTTTGCCATTACTGTCCTCTGGACTCTCTCCAGTGGGTTCTTACTGAACAATTGTTTCAGGCTGAGCAGCATGGAAGGATTACTGCCTCTGCCATGAAAGTTACAGTCCTGTTTATACATTTCACTACCATGTCTGGTGTTGCTGACTCTTACGTATCATGAGCCTATGAACTCTCCATGGACTTGGTATGATGTGGCTTGGCATAACTATAGTAAACTGGTGGTCTAACAGAAGCCAGAGGGTTATCAAAACAGGGGCCTCATGTAATATATGCAGTCTCAAAATGCAGGAAGTTTTTCAAAATGTCTGCTAAACTGTTTAAGGAAAAGTCCAGTTAGTGATCAATCCTTTAAGCAGGGAGGCAGAACAGAACTGAGAAGAAAATGCCTTACCTCATTTACACTGCGGGGAAAAGGTAATGACAATGTTTTCTTCCACTTGATAAAGCAGAGGTGGAGAAAAAAGTAAGGTGAAAAATCCCTGAAGCCGCTCAGGAGTACTTGCCACATCTTCCTTTTTTTTTTCCAGTTCACTCTAACATTAATATACTGTACTTCTTTGGATTAAACAGACAGAGAGGAAAAGGGGGTTTGCAAAAATGGGTCCTTTGAAACCCCTTTTGAAGCAAAAGGAAAATGTGATAACTTTCATGCATATATTGGCTCCCTGTATCAAGGTCTTTGTGTAAAGGGATACCTATGTGTTCGGAGCTGCCTTAGGAATCAGATTGTCTGTTCTAATGGTTGAATAAATATCCTGGAGATAGTTCTCCAAAGTACTATTCCGTCTCAGAGCTCTTCAGTTTTCAAACTGAATATCAGGAAACGTCCAGCAGATGGACAGTCAAAGAACAATTCAAATGATGCAGTGATCAACCTTGTTTCACTCAGATCTCACCTGTGTAAAGAACAATAAAGACCCGTGAACCAGAACTATGGGAAGTAATTCCCTGAGTTACAATACACACATGTATAGCATTGGTGAAAAGGGCAGCCTGGGAAAGGCTTAGATCACCTTGGTGATAATACTGCCTCATCCCTGATTATATTACTACTGTGGCTTCCCAGAACAAAAATATGGATTGGTATGGGCTAAGGTAAAGAAAATATGACATAAGCTTTGTGGAGCAGCACATGAAGGTTCACAGTGCCAGTTCCTACCACAGTCCTTTCTCAAAGGGTGTAAATCTGGAATAGGTATCTACAGGACAGAAAGGAAGGAAACGAATCTGGTGCATGGCTCCCCTGCCAGCCCTCACTCAACATCAGGCCAGTGCAGATCTTTTCTAGATGTGCTGAAAGTGATGAATGAGACTGTGTGTTCAAACCTATGGTTCAGAGCCAGTAATTAACATTTACTTCCCATTGTGCTTCAGTACCACTCTATACATTTCTCTCTATTCTCTAACGCTATTTATAAAGGATCCTTTTAGGTATGAAGTGGTGTTGAAATAGTAGGGTAAGAACACGGGCAGCACAGGACACATAATTTGGCTAGGCAAAAACCCCAGCAATAATGAAGGAGAATAGAGCAGCATAACATCTCTTAGGAACTGAGGCCTTCTGTAGTGTCTCTTCTTTTAATCTCAGAATAAAAAGGGAAAATGCCTTATTTTAGTATGCAGTGAAACACAAACACTAGCTGAAGTAATTACTGTTATGCAGAGGGGCTGTGTTCATGTTAGCTCTCCAAATGGTGATATTTCACTAAGTGCCTGCAAATATGTCCAGCTTTTAATCTCCCTGCATGAAGGATAATCTTTGCTCAAAGATCATCCTTGTCTTTAGTGTAGCCAACCCACATCACGAAATCAGCATTTAGCAAGTAGCAATAACTGAGTTAATGTTCAGTTTTGCCTGTGATGTCCAAAAATGCATGACTAGGCTATTACAACAGGTGTAATGGTGAATTTAAGGGTGATACAGAATAGAATATTTTCTACTCTGACATCATGGTTATATTCTTGGAAAGTTTCTAATGTATATCAGTTGTCACAACAGTAAGGCCCCTTCCACTGTGGAGATAATTTCCTACTCTGTTACTTTTGTACAGCTCTCTATTGCAATAAGGGTGAAGTTCCTATTATGCGAAAAATAGAGTAGCTAATTGTACTGGTCTAGCCAGCCTGCAGATGTTTTACATTGGTTTCTAGAGTCCAACTAACATTTAAAAAATGTATGCATATCTTCTACTGATATTCCTTCCAGCAGATGTTTTTAAAGTCAATCTTCTCTTTCAAGGCAGAGACCACAGTTGTTTTTATAGGGTTTTAGTCTGATCTCATCTCTCCTCTTATTTTTGGCTTTCCTGATGCCCACCCCACATCTGCCACTGACTCGACAAATGTGGAACCATTTCAATCCTTTTACTAGGCAGTCTGATGATATGCTCCCACACAGATAATTTCTTCCTGGTAACAAAGTAAAGGGGCAAGCCAATTCCTATGTCAAAGACTGCTGACCTCCTGCCATGGCTGCCCTACCAAAAGTCATCCATCCACAACCCATTATACTGTCTCTCTACTCTTCTTCTTTGTCCCCCATGCATTGTACACCCTCCTTCTCCCAGCCTTTTTCTCTTTCACTGGCACCCTGAATTCTACCATACTGTTAGTTAAAGATATGGTTTATTTCACACATGTAAATCATTTTACTATATTAGCCTTCGTTTTATAACTATATCATCACACTATCCAAAATTCATTTTCATGTGCCAACATCACTCTGCTCTAGTTCTACACCACCAGATCACATCATGTGCCTACTGAAAATGCTTGGTATAGTAAAATGTTTGAACTTTCCCATGCACAGTGCAAATATATTGTGGGACAGGTGAACTTCTGAAATTATATTGGGCAAACATTACATTTTCTTGATAACATTGAAAAAAACTAAGATTTTGTGCTGAATTTTAGCAGGAATTTGTTGAAGACTCAGTTTCAGTATTCTTCCACAGAAAAGGAGCATAAGCTATAAGGCGATATTGTTTGAATCAAATATTATAGCTAAAATAAATTTAAAAAAAATCATCCAAAGAGTTCTCTCAGGAAAACTGAGCTGTTGAACAGCTATTGCCCAGTGCTCATCTAAAAAGTGTTAGAGGTTTAAATAGCTTTGTTTGTTGTAATCTTGGGCCTTAATTCTTTCTCATGCCTCCTTGTGCCATGCATATGAAACCAAATACAAGCATTTATGTCTGTGATAAAGCAGGTTGGTTGGCAGTACTGGAAAGCAAAGCTGGAAAGTGAAATACTTGGAATATCTCAATCCTCAGCTATTTTCTCATGATAGTATAATAAGAAAATCAAAGAGACAGAGCTCTCAATGCAAGGAGATTAAAAGCTGGACATATTTGCAGGCACTTAGTGAAATATCACCATTTGGAGAGCGAAGAGTTTTAGGGCAGAGACTGAGAAGTAATATTAGCAAGTTTGCCATTGCTTGACATCAATCTAGAAAGTACAGTGAGAATTTTTTCGTACTATCAAAAGAGTGATTACTGGCTATTTCATCTCTGGTTTTATTGTTCCTCAATTAATAAAATGATGACATCAGTAACATCAATTGACGGTTTCCAGATGCTGCATAAATACTGAATTAATGGAACTTCTTATAAAGTAGGAGGCTGTGGCCTTGTGACAAATTTCCGTCATCAATAACTCTGTTTCTGATAAGGCAATCAGTTATTATTTTTTAGCTGAAGTAGTTAGACTTGCCATATAATAGTTTCTGATAGCTGCCTAGGAGTGGAGAAAAACTGTCCATTCCCACTGTGCACAATGAACAGGATAAAAAGTGAAGTGCTTAATTTTTCTTAGGAATTTCTTAGGATTGCTTATAGTAGGCATTAGGAAAACATTTCTAATGATAATGCCTGTGCAGTAGAGGAATAGATTTTGTTGGAACGGGAGAAGTGGTGTCTCTGTTACTGGGAGTTAAAAAGGCATCTTTCAGGAATGACCTGGTTCTACTTGATTCTTCCTTGGGTCAAGGGTCAGACATAGATTATCAAGATGCAAATAACAAGCAGATGACCTTTTAAAAATTTTTCCAGTCCTGTTTTTTTGATTTTACAAGCAATGCCCACCCACACACATTTGTATTGCAATTGCATCTGTGTTATTGGACACAAACTCCCTAGTATTTGCCCATGTAGAAATTCATGTAAGAGCACAACAGAATTTCAAACCATCATGACTCACTGAATTATTAATAGATTTTGGAAAAGTCCAACCACTTACCGTATGATACTTAAAGACTCACAAATCATTTTATTCAAGATGCAACTTTAAAGATAAATACACTTTCATTACTAATCTGCTTTTTGCCTCCATGAAATCTTTTCATTGGTTGAGTGACTCATGGTCATCCTATAGCAACACAGATATCCAATACAAATTCCCAGATATAACACATTGTAAATGACTCATTCTCAGGCATATGCAACAAAGTGAGATTCCAGAGGCTTTTCATTCTGTAATACTGATGTGACTGATTCATTTCTCATGTCTCATTAGATACTAGAGTGACCCAGATATTTGCTTTTATGTATAGAATCATGGAATCATGGAATAATTTTGGTTGGAAAAGACCCTTGAGATCATGGAGTCCAGCCATTAACCTAGCGCTGCCAAGTCCACCACTAAACCATGTCCCTAAGTGCCATGTCTACACATCTTTTAAATACCTCCAGGGATGGTGACTCCATTACTTCCCTGGGCAGCCTGTTCCAATGCTTGGCAACCCTTTCTGTGAAGAATTTTTTCCTAATACCCAATCTAAACCTCCCCTGGTGCAACTTGAGGCTGTTTCTCCCATCCTGTCACTTGTTACCTGGAAAAAAGAGACCAACACCCACCTCACTACAACCTCCTTTCAGGTAGTTGTAGAGAGCGATAAGGTCTCCCCTCAGCCTCCT
>JAVJGG010000054.1:37563831-37574450 GCA_035590195.1 Aviceda cuculoides | reverse complement strand
CACCCACCTCACTACAACCTCCTTTCAGGTAGTTGTAGAGAGCGATAAGGTCTCCCCTCAGCCTCCTTTTCTCCAGAATAAACAACCCCAGTTCCCTCAGCTGCTCCTCATCAGACTTGTGCTCTAGACCCTTCACCAGATTTGTTGCTGCTCTTTGGATGAGAATTTACCATCCCATTCTAAACAGTTTCTACTTAAGGTTCCCCTAAACTTAGGGGATGCTCAGGTCTTTAATAGGACCCTAATATTTTTCCTGTGTCATTGTTTTTATATTATATAACGCTGTGGATACACCAGAACACTTTGCTTGAATATGAAAACTGTACCATGCTGCACTGAGTATACTTGCAGTCTTAGGAGCCTTTTAAATCTCTGCACATGCCAACAGTAGTAGAACAAGACAATGTTGTTTCCTAAACAGCTCACCCTGAGTAGCAGGTATTTTGCAACTATATTCTGAACTGCATGGCAGAAACAGCAGACTTGAGTGTCCCAAAACCTGGTCCTACCTGCCCATTTCTGTCTAAGACTGTTCCTTGACTAGTGTAAGAACAGTTGCCCATTGCTGTGGTTTGGCTAGAGCAGGTGACCTGACCTTCTCTGGGCATGCTGGTACCAGCCCAGCAGGACCTGTCTTGCCTGATTTTTGGTGGTGTTATCAACAACAATTGTAGCTTGTTAGCAGAGTCAGTGGCAGTCCATTGGGGGAGTTATGGTGGCTCAATGATGACAGTCAAAACCAGAAAATAAAAAGGGAAAAAGGTGGCAAGCAGGGAAGAGGCATAATCTATGCAAAAAGATTGGATTGCTGGTTTATTTATCAAAATGTCTTCTTTCTTCTCCTATTTGTACTCTTTATATGCATATATATATTTATATTTGTAGCTCACTCAAAAGTTGAAAAAGAATGTAAAATCCCTGAAAGCAGATTTTTATTTATGAGATTGCTAGCTGTGACAGATTGCTATTCACTCTAGAAACAGAAATTATACTTCTATGATATTATGACTTAAGGGGAATGTTGCTGTAATCTCCTTTTTTTTCCTCTGTATGCTGGTTATATGCAGTGCTTATTCAAGTCTTACTTTCACCAGATCTGTGACTGTATAACTGAGTCCACTAGTTTGGTCCCAAATGTGCAGATACGAGTCAGAAGAAATTGAGAGAATCTTCGAGATATAAAACTCAGTTTGAATACGATGAAGGAGGATCCACACTTTTTTAACATACTGTCATTGATATTATCAATATTGAGTATGCTTTTACCTTCAGACCTCTGTAAAAATGTATCTGGAAAGACAGAAAGGATATCTAAAAATACATCTATATGTTTATATAATTATGCAAACATAAAAAATATTCAGCTCATGTCAATGGGGGGCTCATATTTTCTCTCTAGCAGGAAATGGAGGCTAATCTAGAAAGAGTCCTTCACAAGCACACCAAGATCTTTTATTCACTTTGCCTATGGTTTAATAAGACTCCTTGACTTTTATTGAAAAGTCACTTGATAAATAATGTAATTATCTTGTCCACCTCTGTATGCCCCATTTACAACATAGCAGATCATTTGGCAGCACTTCATTAGCCAGAGAGCCATGTGTCTTCAGTGAGCAAAAGGATATGAGTTCAAGTGATACATTAGGCACAGGGTATATGCATGACTTAAAATCTGCAAAAGGAACCTTCTTTGAAATGTCCACTGATAAAGGGGTCGTGTCTGACTCAGTGTTAACAGGTGGCGTGAGTCACATTATCTTCTGCAAATAACATACATTGCAAATATAGTCTGTTTATGTGTCTGCAGAGTCATTTTATGAATTGACCTTGAATGGTGGGATGGTTGAAAAGTACTAACTGTGAAGACTGGAGGAATGATTTTCAGTCTATGCTGTTTCCTGAAGCTGCTTGCTTTCAGCACACATTATTTCTGCTGTATATGAAGTCACTTGAGTCCCATCCTATCTTTCTACTGCCTGTTTTGATAAAATTATTTTCCACTGGGACAAAAAAAAAGGAAAGAGAACTTGAGTAATATGAAAGCAAAAAGAATTACAACATTATGCCAACATGTAATAAACCAACTGTTTGTTGCTTGAATCGGTCTCCTTTTATTTTTAGATGCTAACAGTCTATCTACAAGTGTGTTTAAAGACACTGGAAGACTTCAAGAATTCTGAAAGGAGGACATTGTCTTGCAATGGAGTTATTGCATGAAACTTTGTAAAAGTTTTTTTTGCCTTTTATCATCAATACAGATGTCCAGGCAACCTCTTGCAAAATTTTGACTTCCCTCTGCAACTTATTTTTTTATATATATTTCATACAATTATTAGCTAGACAAGATCTCTGGAGGTCTCCAGTCCAACCGCCCACTCCAAACGAGACTATTGCTAGCACTAGATCAAAAGCCAGTCCTGGCTTTGTCTAGCTGAGTCTTGGAAACCTCCATGGCTGGAAGCTCCACCACATCTTGGAGTAACCTGTCCTAGTGCTGCACCACTCTCCTGGTGTATCTCCTCCTTCTCTGCTCGAGTTGTTCTACTTGTTGAAATGAGCATTAATTGATTAAACATTGTTCCACAGATGATTTTTCTTTCTCCCCTTGTAGTTATATTACTCGCACCTTTCAAGGTTCCCTTCAGCAACATTGCCATTGTGGTTTTAAGGTGGAGGGCATGGGTAGATCTATTGGGTAGGACATCTTGATTATTTCCTATGCAAGCAGAAGTGATACATAGATATCAGTTTTCTGGTTTTGGAAAAGCTGAGAAAATTGTAACAAGAAAACATGTGATTTCTAATCTTTGCCTGGGTACAAGTGTATTTTAGTGTTACAACTGACTGGCTGCATTGTACTGAGGACTGATGAGCTCCTTGTAGTAGTGAAAAAAGATTATATATCTCTAATGGCAATTATACCGTTGATACCTTTGATCATCTTACCAAGGAAAAACTGAGTTGATCTTATTCATGCTTGTATGTTTCTTCCAGGGAAATCACAATAAGTTGTTACAGGCAATTGCTTTAGTTGTTCAAGAGCTCTGAAATGCTACTACTATGTGTCATTTCTTTTTTTAATCTGCTAGGCAGAGGGAGGCTAATGAAGGTGGGCATTTGCACCAATGCTGTTTTCATGTAGCTGAATCTGAGCATTAGCCACTGCTTGAGCTGGTTACAGCTGGGGTTGAAGGAGTTCTGAATTGAGGAGAGAAAAAGCCACCAGTTTATTATCTGAGGATGCAGCAGGAACACAACTCTCTAAAGCCTTAACACAACGGGAGTGAGTATTTCCCATCTCCAAATCTCGCCATTTCTATAACATCTTAATTTGGAAAAGACTTAAATGTTAATTGAATGTTTAAAGAGCTAAAGGAAGATTTGGGTAACTGAGTTCTGGACAGACATTTAGGCTGATGTTTATTCTTTTCACCTCATAAATATTAGTGGGTGGCAGCTGACACCGAAACAATGAGATTAGTCACCAGCTTTTTTTTCCATAACACCTCTGAGTTTTATATTTAGTGGTCTCCTTTATACCACATGCCATTTCAAATAGTATCCATATGAAGGAAAACACATTTTCCTAACTCGACTGAGAATAATCTGAGCATTTTCTGTTCTTGCTGTAACACTAAAGAATAAATTAACATCACAAATTTAAACAATCTACATAAATTATTGAAGGCAGGATTGAGTTCCAGATTAACACGTTTACATTTAGCTGTCTACAGGTCCTTTTAGCAGGGCCTGTTGAGATAGGACAAGGTGCCTTCCAACCCAAACTATTTTATGATTCTATAATTCTACATTTAAGTGTATCTACCTGAACCAGCTGTCTAAACCTACATCATAGTTGATAGAGATCTACTCAATGCTGTCAGTGGAGTCTGAAGAGCTATTCAGCTCATCCCGAAGTAGACATCTATACTGTAGACACCTATGTCAGGTCAGCCTAATAGCTCTCCAGACTCAGGCTCTGACTAGATCCCCACTGAAAATAACAGGAGACAGCTATAGTGGGATTCGGCTGTCCATGCAGAGGTGTCTGTTTTAGATGTTCTAGAAGATCCTACCTGACTTGATTCCAAGCAGCAATCAAGACCATCTCCTTTGTGCGACTGCCTAGGCCTGTCAACAACTTTTGACTGTTGACAACTAGCTTGGAGTTTCCTTAATTGAATTAGCTTTGTAACCCATCTGTGCAGGGGATCTGGCTTTATGAAACTCACATACATCCATATTTAGGTGTCTAAATACTCCACCTTGTGATTAGTAGGCTAGAAGTTTGAATATCTATCCACAAGACAGGACACCTGAGTTCTAGGAACAATTTCTTCAAAGGAGACTGGACCACATATGTTGAGAGAGGGCCTGACTACCAGGCTATCAAGTAGATTATAAGGGAACCTGACCCTGGACTAGACTATGCTACTTAGGTTTTTGTGGAGCAAAACTTACTAAGTCTTCTCCTAAGACTGTCCTTTTTTTTTTTTTAATTCATAATGGTCTAGTGTAAAAGGTATGCATATTCCAAGGTTTTGCCTCAGCAAATTCAGTTCTGCTCCCTCTCAAATTAATGCTGACATTAGCAGTTATTTTATGCTTTCCTCCCATCATATATCCAAACATTTCGATAATGTGTACATACCTGATGCTCTTTAACTTATGTTTTCTGCTTCATAGATTTCCTGTCACTTTCAATCACAATGGTACAATGAAATTATCCATTCACTAATATTTATATGTCAGTGAAGAGGAATACACTCCAGAAAAGATGCAGATGCATCTGTCTATGTTTGAAATGCAAAAAAGAATTGATAGGTGCTTTATTGACATAAAGTGTTTTTGTTGGGCGTTTTGTCATGTCAATGAAAAAAAACTCCCTTGATGCTTCTTAAACTTAAGTAGTACTTATGCGTTTCTATCTGCTTATTTTTGGTGGCATCGAAAGAAAAAAGTCACTATTAGTGAAAAAGAACTTTTACTGAACTTGATTAAAAAAGTCTTCAGACTTCTGTGCTGCACAGAAGGAGAACAGAGCATTCCCAAGCCACAGAATAAGTTCCAAATTCCAGATACTTAATCTGGAAATATCTGTCTGTAGATGCCTAAATCTTGACATCTGAATCTGTGAACAGATCTCACCCTCAGGCCATGTACGTCTTCTAGCTCTGCCAGCCCCACAGGTATATCTCAGCTCTCCTTTGGCATCTCAAATGACAGTGGACAGCCAAATGTTTAGATTAATTTAGGACAATTGAATGAGTCAGTCACTAGCCTGTGGAATGATATCATCTACCTCTTTCAGTGCCCTTTAACAGTCCAGACCATACCTGAATTCAGTATGAGCTGGAATGTAAATAACAAGAAAATCTAGTTATGTACCAGGTAACATTTTAAGTCATCTCCTTTCTGTGGTTGCCTAAGCCCATAGACATCTCAAGATTTGGCCTAGAAGTTCCTTGAATCTCATTTCAACCAACTGTTAGTGTGAGAAGTTAGTTCAGCTGATACAGAAATAACTGACAGAGTGATACTAGATTCAAACACAGGGCACAACCCACAAAGAATTACAAAATAGGGCATTTAGGACACAGGTACAGCTCCTCTTTAATCAGTTACATTACTTGTGCAAAAGATTTGTTGTTTTGAGTACAGGAAGCACACAGTATGAATAAAATCAGCCCCAGATGTATAGGACCAGGGCTGTCTAAAAGTGATTCTGTGTTTCAAAGGCAGCTGGTAGAAGACAGCTTAGCATGAGCAGGCAATGGAGACCTGGCAATTATGTTGCTCAAGTTGGGTTAATTGCACAGTCTGAGAGTTGTGTCCCTCATCGGCTGATCTGTGGGAATGAGAATTCCTAGACAGCCCTAACGAATTGAGCCAAACTGGATGCCCTAAATCAGTTTTCAACTGAAATTGCCTTTGACAAGACCCTTCTTTTGTTAACAAACCTCTACATTACACATTTAATGGTCTCAGCTCTTTTTATGTCTCTTAAAATTTATTTGTATGCAATCCTTATGACATCTTCAAGATGACTCAGGAAATTCAGTTGTAAATATATCTTTCAAAACTGAATAGTTTTTTCAGTCCTTTTTAATAGAAAACAAATATATTTGTTTATTGTTCTGTTTCTCCTCATTATCAAATCATAACAATATCATGTCAACAACACTTTAGCATAGCCTTGATATCCTTTGTTTATTGTGAACTATAATTTGAACAGTGTTGTACCCACAAGGGCAGATCTCCTTTGTACAAAATCTTGTTGCTAATTAAAAGTTTAATCTGATAGTGTAATTTATTTGTTCATACTTGTGTGTACATTATAAGCCTGACCTTAAGTCTTACTTCCCACACAGCATAAATTGCACAGGCCGTTTGTAATTCAGTAAAGCCATAAGCAATAGCAGTAAGAATTCAGCAAGAAAAGAGACTAGGAGAAACTAAAGGACTAAAGGAAAGAAGACCAATTGAACCTACGCACTTTGCACAGTTGTTTTTCCTCCTCCCACCCCTTGTTTCATTATCCACTCTATCTACTTACACACTACTGATTGCCTGAGTCTTTGCCCTGTTCCTTAAAGCTGCTCACAAACCCTGGATTAAAGTCCACTCTGAGTTCTAGGTTGGCTTTTGGGTTTATTGGCAACACAGGCACATAGATACGCCATGCCTTGATGTAAGTGCCTTCTGTCCTGAAATTTCACGCCAGGACTTTATTGTTTCTCCTTGTAGTTTCTTTCCTAAAAAACATATTCTTCCTTCCAAGGCAACTTGGAGACTAGCAGCATCACTGAGTTGGCAGAATTTCAACTGACTAGGTGGTATCCTGACCAGAAATGCCTTGCTGAACTCAAACGGCATCCTAAATCCAACGTGTAATTGGTCCCTATAGTCCAGGAATGGGAGGGCAACAATAAGAAGGTGAACCATTATTACTGTGACTTAAAGATGATAGTACATATAAACTGGAGTTTATTCCACTGTGTCTAAAAACCAAATAAGAAAATGACAGACCATAACTAGCCATTTGCCATTTTCTTGAAAAAACTTTTTAAAGCATGGATGGGTTAAGATTATGCTTTTTTCAATGTCCATATCAAAAGACTTTAATTTCCCAGGGAGCTAGTTTCCCCACTGCAGAAATCTGGTATAAATAATAGCTACTGTAAACAGAGGTTTGAAATTATCAAAATAGAGATTCTGGAACTGTACAGAGTCATTTAACACTGTTCCTGCTTAGCAAACTCCTGTTCCTACATTGTTATACTGAAAATGTCAAAACAATATATTTCAACACTGTCAAAGAGCTTTCTCCACTGTTTTCAAAACACATTTTTGTCTAAATTGATATCCTGCTTTTTAAAATTTTTATATAATAGTACTCTAATTGTAAATTGCTTCGAGAAAATTTGATCAGCATACTATGGAGGTTTTGAGGATACATTAAATCTAAACTAATATCAACAATTATACTGCACTTAGTTGTACAGATTGACATTGCAGTCCTGGATACATGTAATGGGGGCCAAGTGTCATTGTGAATTGCACTTCTTAATCACAAATACAAAATTATTTCAAAGGTGGAACAACCTCTGGCAGAATGACCTTCATTAAAATAGACCTTTCAGTGTGAATGTGGGTTTTGACCTCACATGGAGAAATGATGCAAAATCTTGTACAAACATCACTTCAGATGCTTGTTACCTAGCTCAGAATCTACTTCAACAATTTTGATATTGTAGAAACCTCTATTATTTTGCAATATGTTAGTCTTTGGGGGAAATACCTTCTTTCTAGCATAATGAATAAATTAATGCTACTTATACTGGGCAATTGAGCAGAAGTTTTTTTAGGTGTTTTACTTACTTATTCCACAGAAAACTGTGTTTGCAGTCACAGGAATGTAGCTCTGAGATACTGTAGGTGTTTGCTGTTAATAAATAAAAGTTTTTAAAGTAACATTATTTGTTGATCACAGATTGTCTACAAACATCTTATTTTTTCAGGCTGCTTCAGTGTTTGCCTGTGAAGATTATGGAGCAGCACATTAATGAAACATCAGATATCAGATACCTGAAAGTCTCAGATATTCGGAGTACAAAATTCTGGTTATTCATTGGGGCTGGAGGGGTCAGTTCTGGTTCTCTGCCTTGTGCAGTGATTTGCATGTTTATAGCAGAGCCTTATATTTCATCTCAGATTTGCCTTGTAAGCCTGTGTAAAATATAATGCAAATTCAGTAAATCATCTAAATGCTTGAGCACCAGAAGCGGCCTCTGTTCTGCCTAAGTTGGATGTAAATTTAATTGTGAATAATATCTTACTGATAAAAACTGGAGAAAAACCCGGTTGTTTGTCCTTCAAATTATATGTTGGGGTGCCCGGATTTTTCCAGCCTTACAGTTCTAGGTATTCCTCTTCCATTAGGTCAGTTTTACAAACATAAATAGAGACACATTGACATCTGGGAACAAGTGCCTTTCATCCTGCCGCTGTGGCTGGGGACAGACAGTGCTGCAGGCACTCTGAAAGGAGGAAACAATTCTCTCCTGTTCCTTTTCCTCCTTCTTCTCATATTCATCTGCTGCTTTTCTCCTTCTGTATTCCTAGTGCTGCTACTTCTTCCTCCCATTTATTACAGTCTTTCAGCAATCTTCTTGCCATTTTTTTTTTGGCTATTAAACCTTTTCTTCCACATTTGACCTGCTATGGCTGCCAAAATAGATAACTAGTTGTACGAGTCAAATGTGTATTCTGGAGTATTAAGTTTTCTTCAAGAATTCCCTGCATGTTTTTACTGTTTCTTACGGTGACAGAATTTTTCAAGCACTGACCAGTGTCTCACTCGTTATTCTTATTCAAGCCAAATAATCTTTATACTAGCCTGGAAGTGCCTCAGTGCCTAGACCCATGGGAGAGAATGGAAGAATCCTTCAGTCTTACACCCCATATTCTTGTAATTTGAATGCCCCCTAGGTTTCCTCTCATCTTTTCTACTTAGGGAAAGGTTCTAAAGTCCAAGAATTCATAAAGCCTGTGTTCTTTGTCTCTTATTAAGAGAACTGTCAATAGAAAACAAGGGAAGGCAAAGAAAATCCCATGGTTTTTAAAGTATCCAAATGTGGGGTCAAGCATGTTTCTGTTCTGTACATGTAGGTGATACGTGAGTTTGCATCACACATTAGACAAACAGAGATAGACTGTGAAATGAATACAAGTAGCAAGGAAAACACCATGAACATTGATTCCTCTTTACTGTAGAAGTTGCTATTAACTGCTTTTCAGGTCAAAAATAATATTAGTGAGTAACAATGGAACATGTCAAATATTTGTTAACTGAATAATTTGAAGGAAGGAGTAGCAGAAGCTTTTTTTTCTGCAAAGGACATAGGCAGTGCTATCTAAATATAATTGAGAAATCTATTATCTTAGTCTTACCTTCATGAGTAAAGCATGTTTACTGAGTCTTCCTCCTGTGGCTAAGCACTTAGGGAACTATAGATCATTGCCATATTTGAATTATTCCCATTGAAACTGAAACAAACAAAAAATTCAGAACCCCTTGTGATAGTTAACATGACCTCAAATGAGAGAGAAAAGAATACAACCCTTTGTCGAATGAGCTCACGTTCAAGTTTGCAGCTTTAATGGAGATGATAAATGTCTATGGTGAGAATAGATGACTCTAAGATACCTGAAATGAGTTACCTATATGAAATGACAGAATGGATGTGTTTTGATTGCAAGAACCTGTGTCTATTTCCTTATTTCATCCTCAGGATGCTGGTGGCATTTTCATTGCTCTTAGTCTGATTCAAAAAGAATCTACCAAATGACATTTTGCTTGCACCTTCTTTTTCAGTTCAAATGTGCTATGTATGCTTACATAAATTTGCAATTTATGTGTGTGAGATTTAACTCCATATTTTGGAATCCTTTTCTTGACTTTTGTGACTCAGATTTAAGGGCTACAAAAGTTTTTCCTGTAAACAATGGAAGTCTCTTACTACGTTATTACTTGGACTTGAATGGCAGAGAATACTATGGGGAAAATACTCCAGGGAACAAGACCTTTGGTAGAAGACATATCAAAGCTTCTGTCTCTACATTGTGAATAACTTTCCTTCTCACAGAAAAACTCAGTTTTCAAACTCAGTGGTTTTTGGAGCCTATGAATTTTTCATGAAATTCCCTGAATTCTGGAATAGCAGTATCTGCTCCACTGTTACTGGTGGTGTTTGGGAATCATGGTGTCTCCCACTGACTTAGATTATTAGAATGCAAATTTTGTGGCTTTTTGATAAATTTCACCTGACTTTTAAGTGTGATTATCTTATCATGCATAGTGTTAGCTGTCCCACAAAATGCATAACACCATATCTACTCTCCCTGTCCTCTGCTACCTCTTGCATTTGTATTATAAACTGGTTTTGCTCACATGCTCAAACAACTTTAATATGGCCATAGCAGATAGCCTCTACCTATCATTTTACAGGCTGTAGAGGAAGTTCCATATAACTGATGAACATATGTAGAGGGCCTCGGCTGGACCAAGGGGCCTGGGGAGGATATTGACCTTGACAAGATTACAGTGTTCCCTTGAG